>OX381718.1:45258710-46458710 GCA_947462335.1 Harmothoe impar
CACCATACTTTTGTAGTTGTAGTTGATTATTTATGACTGTGTCTAAAGGGATTGCGTTTTGAGACAATATTTTGTTATGATATCATGACTCACCCCCCCCCCCCCCACCTTTTTTAATATTTACATAATTTTGTATCTTTTTTCGGGGGGGGGGGGGCTGGTGGTGGTGGTACCCTGTATTGCGCCGGGAATTATATTAGGGTTGAACCATTAATGTAATAAAGGCTACAGTTACCGCCCTTATAATTTGGACCATGTTGCTGGTACATCTGTGCCCCTGGTCTGCCCCCTGGTGTAGAGACGCCGAATCATGGACAAGGCGTCTCCAGCAGGGGAGTGATAATCAGACAACTTCTCTGTGGGATTCAAATCATCAGATGAGGCGTCCACTTTTTTTTTTTGTGTATAGAATTACTGTATAACGTCTACCGGTATATATCCTAAAGAAAGTGGATGCGGGTAGATATGTACCTTAGTAATAGGAAATTCCGGAATTCTCCCCCCCCCCCCTGGAAATTTCCCTTCTGGAATTCTCCTCCTTCTATTGTAGGATTAAGGTAATTAGGCTTGCTGATAGAAAAGAAGACGATATAAGGGGGAAAAGAAAATAAGGGGGTGCGGAGACAGAGCTCTAGATACATTCATTAGTAGACCTCTTTATTACCCAAAAATACTGACACGGAAACCTATACTAGAGTATCAAACTGATAAGGACATTTGTAATATAATTTTTTACGTCTGACTACATTTATTTTGTTTCACTCCGGCATACGATCTTACAAGTGTAGCTCCATGCTACATAACGTAACAGTTTATTATCATTCACATTTATATTTACATCGATTACAAGAATTTGAGGTCAATTGAGAACAATCCTATCTATATCATGTGAAGAGATAATTATCTTTGATGGAATGCATGATCTACATCTACATGTATTATGGTTGAATAGAGTAAAAATCACAAGATCTTACAAAAAATAAAAATAGAAGAATGCGTGGTAAATGCCTTTTGACGACGGCATATATTGGACAGAAGAAAGCACCAGATTATATATATATATATATATATATATATATATATATATATATATATATATATATATATATATATATATATATATATATATATATATATATATATATATGGGTGGGGGTCCAGAAAATGTCCATTTCACAAATTGAGTTATTTTTTTAAAATAATCATTTTAAATGAAGAGAATGTATTGGGATAACTACATAATTGCAAAAAGCCCAATGAGTACTAATAGAAAAAATATGCATATTAATTATAATTTCATGATTTTTTCAGATTTTAGCTACTTTTCAGGGAAAAAATGACCAAAAATCGATGTCCCCTGTAAAAAATCTGATTTTAACAGAAATTTTCTCCAAATGATATTAGATTTACACTTTTTGCTTCATATGTGTTGCATACAAATGATACTTCTTCATAACACCATTTATTTCAATATTTAATTTTTTATTTTTTTTAAATATTTGTGGACAGTCGAGGTAAAAGGGTCCTCCAAGGTAAAAACTTAATAATAAAATTGATGTCATTAGCTTTCCAGTGATATCTTTTATAAGCAGGTACCACTTCTAGTTTTTGAGTACTGGCTCTCTGAATATGTGTGGTCACTGTCCAATCTTAGATGCCAATAAGCTCTATCTTCCTTTGTTTTAGAGATATTCCTATCTAATTAGCATAATTATGCTAATAACCAAATATCCAAACTTTTTCAAACAATTGGCCACAGCTTTTGATCCAAAAATGGTATTTACATTCTGTTTTCAGCATAGAAATAGTTTTGGGGCCTTCTTTCATTCACATTTTTAAAATTTTTGATTTATAATGAAAATCATGTTTCCATGGCAACCAACATGTGCAAAAATATCAATTTAGGCCCAAAAACGTTCTTTTCCATTCCAAATATGGAATGTTTTCACCAAAGATGGAATCTTCTAACGTGGCCTATCATATTCTACATAAAAAAGTAGTATAGATAGGTTTTTGCTATATCTTTGTCCTTTTTGGCTATATGGAGCCCCCTGGTGGCCAAAGTTGGTACTAAAAGTCCCCCGCGGAGGTCCCTTTTCCCTTGTTGATCCACATTTGTTTAAATTACAAAAATAGCAATTATTCTCATAATCTCATATATCTTTTTAAACACTTGAATTTTTTGGAAAAATATTACACTAGATGGATGTTTTGTGCCATTAGGCATATCCCGGACACCTATACTCTTGGGCAGAATGATAAAAATTAAGACAATTCATCATTTTCTTGGTGAAATTAGAGCCCAAAGAAGGAATTAAAAATGACCTCTTTAAGCCAAATTTCTTGAAAAGGTAATTAATTATACAAATCCTGCATAAAATTACATATTACCTGCATTGGATAAGCGTATGTGTGAGCTCTACACTCCCATACTGATAGATTTTTTCTATTTTACATTTAACCCTTTCCCTGCTGGCATTGAAAAATGTCATTTGGGACTTAACCACCGGCCCTATGCCATGGAAATATGCAAATTGCAAGTATCTGCCCCCTGGGACAGTGGATAAGGAGTAAAATAACTTGTACTGGAGACAGAATTTACACATTTTTGACAAGGGGATGTTGTATTCATGTTAAATATTTTTGGATTCATTCAAAAATTCTTATTCTTTGTTTCATAGCAGGAGCTGTAACTTAGTGGTATTGCTGCCCTAGGGTAACAATTTTGCTGCCCTATGACAGCAGCGGTTTTTCAAGAGTATTTTAAATGCTGCCCAGAGGCAGCAGCGGCCCTTAAAGGGTTAACAAGCGAAAACAATTGTTTTCACTGGATGTTACGTTCACTAGATTGATGTTACGTTCACTAGATTTATTTAAACATTTTGAATAATATCAGCCTAAATGTCCTCTAAGGAGGAAGGGAAATATCCATGTGGTGCCTACATAGAACATGCACCATATACAATAAGAATCGTAACTCGGTGCAATGTCTTTGTCTTTGTAAATTAAGATATCAATTTATGTTACGTTCACTAGAATTATGTTACGTTCACTAGAATTATGTTACGTTCACTAGAATTATGTTACGTTCACTAGAATTATGTTTGGTTCCACGGAGACAGTAAATTGTCATGAAAATATGTCCTTTTTTGTTAATTTCTTTTGATAGGCCGCATGTATGTCTT
This sequence comes from Harmothoe impar, assembly GCA_947462335.1. Classification (NCBI taxonomy): domain Eukaryota; kingdom Metazoa; phylum Annelida; class Polychaeta; order Phyllodocida; family Polynoidae; genus Harmothoe; species Harmothoe impar. Next base: position 45,261,896 of record OX381718.1, read on the forward strand.
TTTGACAAACCTATCAGCAAGGATGTATGTGGATGAATGCATGATTTATGTAATATTAAGAACTATCAAAACAACATGTCCTTTATTTTATGAAATGTTACGTTCACCAGATATATGAAAAAGTCAGAAATATGCATAAATAATTAAAATATAGCCGTAACACAAATTGTCCAAGTATATCTGAGCATTACAAATGACACTAACCTGTTTCCATCATTTTATCATAAACATATTTCATCCTAGAAACTATTCAATTTTTGTGTTACGTTCACTAGATGTTACGTTCACCAGATATATTGAAAACAACAAAATTTTGGCCTAATTGTCTTATTTTTCTTATATTGAATATCTGGGACATGCTGTGACATTTTTTGCATAGGTATTATACCACAACCAACTGAAAACAATGCTATAATTGACTAATATTTCATTATAATGCCTCTATTTTTCTGCTATGTTACGTTCACTAGATCCCACTGAACACCTCTGAATAGCAAAATAAACACAATAGAATGGCAGAAAATACAAAATATCTTCAGATATGTTAGAGCACTTTGTATACTTTCATCTGGGTTTCACAGCTAGTTTAATACTCTTCCATGTTAGTACTTTTCCCTATTTAAAAAGATTATAGGTTTGATTTAGACAGAAACCAACTGGCCCTCAATTGACTCTAGCTATAAAACTATCCCAATGGGGAATTAAAAATAGAGAAAAAGTGTACAGCACCCTGTTACATGGTAGGAAATGACACATTTTTGCCCTAATTCAGTGAATCAAGTTCATAACTAAAATATGTCATCATATTTTTTCACTATTCTCATGTTTATGATAATATCTGGTGAACGTAACACAATTTTGTTTCATTAGTAATTGTATTTTTCAAACTTACATAGAAAAAAAAGTAAGAATCCTAGTATCACAAAATTTGGGAATGTGATGGTTCATTGCCTCCTTTATATATAGACAAATCTGCTACAACATTTGGGCAATTCAAAAATATAATTGTTTTTCACTGGAAATGGACATTTTCTGGACCCCCACCCATATATATATATATATATATATATGTGATATTATTACTCAAGGGTAATTTCTGCACAATCCTCTTTGACATGTTTTCATTACTATTATAAATATATCCGTCAATAAGCACAGGTGTTCAGAAACTGTATAGGCCCTATCTATGACCACATTATGCAGTGTGGTGTCATCAAAAATATGATTGTAATCAATCAATATCAACATGAAAAATATGAAACATGAAAAATAAAATGATTGATCTAAATATGATATTTCTTGACGTGTTGATATCGTATCATATTTCACTCGGCGTATGATACGATCTGACTACCGGTAATGAAGATTGGATAAGTACCAGAGGACCTCTGTCCACCGTATTTTCCCTTTTATAAGCCCTGGCTTATGCTGATATCAAACGGGGAATTGACCCGGCTTATAAACGGGGCAGGATTATATTCGCGGCAGGCTTATAAGTTATATATTAGTATTATTTTATCAATTTTACATTTTCCTGGATATTTCTTATGATATTATTATGAATTTAAACATTGTCTCTCTCTAAGTGTTCCCAGCTACATGAAAGAATTGTGAAGATATTCTGATTAGAAGTGAAGTTATGCCCTCCTGAAGAAATTGTATTGGAGTTGCCTTCAATGACCAGGCTTATATTCGCAGTGATTCTTGCCCCGTCTTATATAACAGCTAGTGCCACCTTTGACCCGGCTTATAAACGGGGCAGGCTTGTATTCGGGGCCCGGCTTATAAACGGGGAAAGACGGTATATATCCCTATATGAATAGTCATCACAATTGTAATATATACATATTTACATCAGTTAAACAGTAAAAAGATAAGAAGAGCATGTGACATGTAAGGACCCCAGCGTATCAATGTGCTAATCATTGTCTTGTTCCTCCCCACTTCAAGTTTTCCAATTCTCCCCCTCCCCGTTTTAAAAACAAAACAAAACTTGTTAACCACATTCAGCAATGCGAGTGTAGATATCAGCCAAAATGATGAATACTGTTTGAATAATCATGATCAGAGAACATCTAGTTACTAGTAAATATACGGAGAATCAGTGTTAAATCGTATGTTGAATTCTTGTAAAAGTTTTTGTATCGATTTTTGATATATCATATCATCCAGTACCATGAAGTATAGCTTACTGATTAACATCATATTGAAGCTATCATGGTGAAGCAGTGAATGTTATTGATGCTATTACGCATTGACATAAATCTGCGGATCACCATTAACATACAGTTCATCATCCTGTGCACTGTCCCTAGCAAACTGGAAACTGGTGAGCCTCCCTTCACTACCCGTCATAGGCAGATAGCCAGGCGGTGAGAGCCGATGCTGCATCATCTTCTGCATATCTGGAGCTGAGGGTGATCTAGAGCCCTTGGTAAAAGGCACATTGCCATAAACATGGTCAGTTGTGACCTTCGGGCTACGAGGACTACCGATTTTGGGCGATGAAGGGAAGTTTACCCCGCGAGCCATGTTTCGCTCTTCGTAGACTGGCGAGTAGATGTCCTGGCTGGGGCTTGGTAGGGCTGGAGCTCGCCCCCTCTGTCGGCTGTGAGTCTGTTGGGCATCAGCCTGATGTTTAGGAGAAGTAGCCTTTGCTTTAGCCTCTTTCTGTAAAGAAAATTAAGTTTGAACATGTTTATTAACGTGAAATTCTGTGGTATTTTGTTAAATATAAACATTATAAATAATGTATATTGTTTTTGGCCAGGCTTAAGGTGCACATCTAATCCGCTACTCTGAATAATATGTAACCCACATACATACAAGAGGCTCTGGCATGTCTAAATCTTGGTTCTTAGTCCCATGTGCAGGGGGCACCACTGCCAACTCTATAGCTCAGACCCCGTGCAGCACACTGGCACACTACCACTACCCGTGAGGAAGCTATAAATAGAACTGCAGGGCCGTGCGGATGGTAGTCACCACCCCAGCAGCAGTGAGAAGCAGACGACTTACCCACCCACCATCCCAGAATTCAACGATAGAGACATCACAATGCGAGGATTATTCTACATATTATTTTAACATGAGCTCTTATTGAAGCTGTATTGTGGCAATAATAACATTTTAAAAGCTAATCCTCTTCGCCTTATTCCTGGCATAATTATTGTGGAATAGAACATCTGCAAATTATATAATATTTAGAGATAGATTGCTTGAAATTTTCACATTTGAGTTTTCGCTTTCTGAAAAACAGTTTCATGAGGAACATGTATGAGGTCACCACCCTAAAGCACCAGGCACATTTCCTGAAATTCCAATATCGACCCCCATCGACCTGTCATTTGAGACACTTAAAATTTAGCCACCTATACCAAACTTAAGCTTATGACATGCAGAAAAATATAGGTCTGATCCCAAATCGTCAGCCTAGATTTTGCACAATGGTTTTGTTAAATGAGGCCTAAGGGAGTGCTCATTTTTTAACAACAGGGGGGGGTGGTGGATTTGGGGGAGGGGTAAAAAATTTGGACCCCTTGACCGGGGGAGGGTAAAAAATTTAGACCCCTCTTGGGGGGCGGGTAAAAAAATTTCAACCTGTTTTGAGGGGAAAAGCCTGCGCGTTACTATGCTACGAAGGGGCGCGAACGCGCGCGATTTTCGGCCTGCCGGGGGGGGGTTAAAAAATTTCGACCCCTCTAGGGGGGGGTGAAAAAATTTCACGCGATCCGCGCGAAATCTCACCACCCCCCCCTGTTGTTAAAAAATGAGCACTCCCTAAGCAGAATATGATAGGGCTGTTTCACCTCCATAGACCTACACTGTGTATATGGCATAGATGCATTTTTCTTTTAAGACCATAGTAATTATCTGTCGCTGGTGCCTTGGACAATTACTCTGTTCTTGGCTTATGAATCGTATACAGCGACTCACTTGTACCATATCCAGTACATAGTTGTGTATATAAACAGTTAATATATTTCACGACAGAGGGCAGCACTGTACCACTATCTGACTATGGGACTACACAGTATTATGTTGAAGTTGATACGAAGGCTTGGTAACACTATGGTAGGCTGTAGACCTCCCTGTGATAAGATATGAACGACCATAGAAGTGGGCTACACCCAGACTCCAGTCAGGTTAGCACTATGGTTGCCAATTTCGGTTTTACAATTTTGAATATCTATAAGATGTCAGGAATCTCACCATTGGTTTAGCATAAGGAACCCCAGGGTAGTCATACTCATCAGCATCACTGCCAGACTCATTACTGTTATCATCACCATCATCATCGTTATTATCATCATCATCCATCGGAGGACTTGGGTGGTTAGAGCTTCTCGGAGACACACTCATATCATGCGGTACATTGACATAAATCGAGTCAGTTCGAGCCACTTCCTCAGGATCGGAGCCCTTCTGGACTTCATTGAAAGTGAACCTTTGGCGTGCAGGGGGTGTTTTGGCTGGTAGACGAGGGGAATGTTGGCCTTCCTTGGGTACATTAACATAGATGGTGTCAGTGGTGGGGGGTGTATTGACATTACTGGTGCTGGTACTGCAGGGGAGATCTTCATTTGGGAGCACTATCAGGTAAGTATCCTCTTCAGGCTGCTCGCCAGCCTCTTTCCCCTCCTCCACACTCTGAAAGTAAGAATATTATCCCTGAGTTAATTTGAAAGTTAGAATATTATCCCTGAGTTATTTTGAAAGTTGGAATATTATCCCTGATTTACTCTGAAAGCTAGAAGATTACTCTGAAAGTTAGAATATCACCCCTGAGCTATTATGAACGTTAAAATATTATCCCAGAGTTATGATGAAATACATCATCCCTGAGTTATGGTATTATCTCTTTTATATTTTGATACAAAGCATATCACCAGCTAGATTGCGGGTGGGGGGATTTGGGTAAATAGCTTCATTTATGGTAAACGTGTCCAATTAACAAAGACTTTAGGGTATAAACTGTAATTATAATATCTCCTTGGGGAAATTCTTTAGCCACTCCACAATCAATAGTGCTACACAGTGCATTTGCTACAAGCTTCGTTGGTCAAAACGTCACATTTTTGTCATTAAGGTGTTTAGCTTGTGCCAGTGAAACACAACCAATTCAATTCAATTCAATTTTATTCCACATATACATTATACTGTGCCTACTTACCTGTCTTGGGGTGCATTTGATGGGCTTCACATTCTTAGATATCTTGAGCTTCCGCTTTCGGCGTTTTACACATGCACAGATGAGGATGGTGGCCACTATTAGAACCACAAGTCCAGCTACTCCAGCAATGATGGCTATGGTCAATATGGACCATTTCTTCTCGCACTCCCCATCTTCACAGTCAGATGCAATCGTCGTTGCAGGCAGAGGAGGCTGGGGGGAGAAAATTGGATTTTTATTATTGTACAATATCTGAGCATAAAAGGAATCCCTCATACCGTGTTCCCACTAATGCCCTCTCAGGAAGTCAAACCCGCATCCATCCCCTCCTACAGCCTGCCTGGTGTCCAAGGCTGTGTCTCACGACCTTGGGACAATGTTTTTGTCTCTGACCGGGTGCCGTCTCTGACCAGGTGCCGTCTCTGACCGGGTGCCGTCTCTGACCGGCTTGGCTTGATAAGGTCAAAATACTAACAGCAGGAGGCTAATTATGATTATAACTATGATCATAGAACAACCGCCATAACGTTTTTCCAAATCCTTATATATGAGTATAATTCTTTTTAAAACACCTTTTTCTGACACCTGGTCAGAGACGGCAGCCGGTCAGAGACGGCAGCCGGTCAGAGACGGCACCCGATCAGAGACAAAAACATTGTCCCAAGGTCGTGAGACACAGCCCCAATCACCTTATCGATTAGCGGGGGGAACAACAGGTTTTTGTTAGTAAATATGTTTATGTTTATAAATATTCCATGCTCAAGTGGAAAATAGATTTGCCAAGGGTATATAAACACTATCTATGTCCAGATTTAGGGCCGATTTATGCACACAATATAATATAGGAAATTGATTTTTGTTTTGACATGCTTAAGCTTTATAGAGCTGTATGATCGGCTCGTGAGAATCACCCCAAAAAATCGGGTAGTGGAGCCGCACTATAAGGTCAAAAAGGAATGATGGGTGTTTCACTTGTGCGTTATCCAACCTTATCAAAATATGGCCGACCCTAATTTCTTTTTCAATTCTGAAAAGAAAGCGTAATCTTTAAAAGCCATGTTGGAGTCAATTTGATGATGAGCGAGTCAATGCAGTTAGTGGTCCGCGGGTCGGCACTGCTGTTCGTGAGTTTATGGGTCCTTTTGAGGAATAAGCTGAGAAAAAAACAATAGAAACCACGTATATGCACCTTGGAACGATGAAACCTGACTTTTTATTTTTCTTTGACCCAAACTCTCTCTGCCCTGACTACACACACATTGTTATCTTATTTACCCAACCATAACACATGTACATACATACATGTGAGTACAATTCATAATCTAACAACACAGCTATTATTCAAATGTCATTGACATAGTCTTCTGTCTATCAAACACAACTGTATTTAGCACTCCACTTATGTACTTATGTTGCGGGATGGACGGTCATTAATTTTTGGTCAATGCCTAAAATAGGTTGTGTTCAGGTAACATGGCCAAAAGAAATTGGGGCGGTAGGTCGAATCTTTTTTTTTTTTTTACCAAATTCTCTTAAAAATTATGAAAGGAAAGTTCTCCCTTTTCTCATGATTTCATTAAAAAATCGGGCTCGGTCGGGATAGCTTAACACGACTTTTTAGCCTAACTAGGGTATACCGCTAGAAAAGTATGTTGTCTGTCCAACATATGACTAATTACCTAACCATGGACGGTAGTTCTATTTTGTGTGTTAATTACATGTCATGGTGCATAGAAATTAGAAACTCAAACTGATGTGGTTCCCAGCTATATAATTATCCAATTTCTGTGTTCTTGATATAATCATCACACCATAACCCACACTGTAAAAATATTTCCGTCAAAATAACGGAGATTCACTGGCACCACTGGGTGCCGGACTTTCACCGTTATTTTTACGGTCACCGTTTTTTACTAAGTCACCGTTATTTTTACGGAACTGTCACCGCTATTTTTAAACAAGAAATCTCCGTTATAAATTTTTTTAACAGTGATTCTCAGTACCGTTAAAAAAACTGTGATTCACTGGCACCACTGGGTGCCGGATTTTCACCGTTATTTTCACGGTCACCGTTTTTCCCAAAGTCACCGTCATTTCTACGGAACTGTGAATCACCGTTATTTTAACAGAATACAAAACATCATTGTATTCTGATTCAGTGCCTAAACAATAATTGTAATGGTGTTTTGTGTAATCTAACTGATTTGTCCCAGTTTTATTCAGTTCATTTATCCCCCTATACCTAACTCCATGCTCAATATGGTTCCAAACCCAATTTGGTACCAATCAGCAATATCATCTTAGTGTCAAGACTTCAAACCTAATCATTAGGAATTAGTCTATGAAAGCCTTATAGAATGCTTCATGACACTTTGTAATACCAGTCCATGAGCAGAAGTCACTCTAGGATGGCTACAGAGCAAACCTTACAGCTGTATCTGTATATATATTTCTTATCACCACAAAAATGGTGTTCCTAGCATCTAGGAAAATCTCTTCATGAACCAAACTGCCACCTGGTGTGATAAAACTGAAATCAATTAAACGTAGCTTCACCGTAAAATAAACTGTGTTTCACTGTAAAAATAAACGGTGTTTCACTGTACTGGATTACGGATATTCAAAGTAAAATTGATTGATTTTACATTGCCTCACCGCAATCATATGTTATGATGAATCACCGTAAAATTTTACACTGATTCTCCGTATATTCAACGGAATATTTTTACAGTGCATATAAAAGTGAAACTGACAGTTTTGTTTTTTATACAACTTCTTCCATTTGTGTGACACGATGTATAACTTTATCAGCATCCGCCAATATTGGCAGTGGGAAATGACCCTTCTTTCATGTCACGTGTGTTCTATGTATCCTCTCTGTACACATACAGTCAGTGTTTAAATACTCTAACTAACTTCCCTATTTGTATTATATACATGAACCATGTCACACACAATGCTATATACCGTAAATTCTCGTGTAGCAGCGGCTTGTACAATGTACACGAGTCAGACTTTAATCTAATGCCCATGCAATTTGCGGCTGGTATGAGGGTTTTTATGAGTATACTACAGAACTAGATTACCGTTAAATCTCGCGACAACTCTTTCATAGGCCGCACCCCTAACTTGGGCAAATCCTACAAGCCGCACAGGGGTCTGCTAATTTAGTACTGTATATACTATACCAGCAAACCCCCTTGTATAAGCCTCATCCCAAATTGGCAGGATCCTATAAGTTCTGACCCTGGAGTTATGCTTATATATACATTCACAGAGAAAAGAGGTAGAATCACTGTGACTTGATCACTGAGGTAACTCTCCCCAGGACTCCTATTTTAAGACTCCCTAATGATTGGGAGTCACTTTAGAGAGTTACCTTAGTGATCGAGTCCAGACTCCCATTTAGGAGTCATCATGATTCTACTTCTTTTCTCTGTGTTATAATGTAAGGTACTATAACTGTACATAACTCGCCCTGTAAAAATTTACTATTTCAAGGGTTAGGTCGTAGTACCAGTTATAATGTTAAAGCATATCAGAGCAGTAGGACATGTGCAAGTATTATATTAGAACTTGGTTATCTATATGTACATACAGGATATGTCCCATTTATAATATACATCTTACATTAAGACACCTACCTCTGTTACAGCAGTGCTATTCTCCATGCCATGACTACCTCTGATGCCCCCTGTGATTAACACCAATAGTAAGAGCAGCTCACACGGCCGGGGCGGCGCCATCATGCACTGTGAGCTGCTCAACAAAGTCCTATATCAAACACTTAGACTCCTCCATGGGGTACTCCCAAGTCTCCTCCCTTTGGAAATAGTCAAACTATATCTCAAAAAATGAGCTCCTCTCTGCACACCCTCAGACTAGATTCAGGAAGTGGTCACACTGCATGACTTGACCTGCCGGGCTTCCTCATTGGTTGTCATTGAGAAGTTTGTGCTTGGTTGAGTGGCGCAGTGGGTGAATACGGATGAGGTGCTCATATATATATACATACATGTGTATTATATGTACATATATGCAAAGAAGAAACAATGATAAGAGAGTCCACTGCCCTATATCCTGACCCCCTAAAGCTCATGATGCCCTATGGTGGATGGAGTATACAGCCCACAGATCTCACTCAAGCAATATTTACTCAACAGTGTAAAGGTCACGATTGGCCAAAAAGAATCTCTGGAAACACCAGGATTCGAACCCGGGCCTCGGGCCACAGCAGCTGTCGTATCAGACAATTGTGCCTCACGCTGGGTATGGTGCCCGGCTCCAGGGGATAATGATGTAGGAATGATAAATCTCCTACAACTACATTATAGTGATTTCAATACGGGTTTTTCTTTCTTTACAGATATTTTCCAGTACACATTTCTATTAGTAATTTATGCAGGTTACATCTAAAGCAGAAAAATGGCTATAGGGTAGTTAATTAAAGCCAGAAATATGCAGTAATCCCATGAAAAAACAGTTCTTCTCACACTGAAAATGTTAACTTGTCTCCAGACTCGTCTAAGTGACTGTCATAAATTACACGGGTTAAGCGTTGTCTAACCTATCAGGTTACCATCCCACGAATAGAATCTGGAGCTGGCTAATGTCAGGTTTTGGGCTAGCACATGCCAAGTGGGTCTTCTATCCAGCTAGAAGACCCGCTTCCTTGTCACTTACATGAGTTTTTAACAGTCACTTTGAAGAGCCTGGAGACAAGTTTACTATTTTAGTTCATTTATTTTTCCAAAGGTTAAACTTTACCAAAGTATTAGACATAATCCGTTTTTGAGCGATACTCCATTACGTTTTTTGAGTATTTTGTTTGCCAAGGGTCGTTGCTGATTCATGGAAGATCACCTAACCTGGAAGCTCTTATCATTCTTGCTCTTTGTTATACATGTGAGTTGTCCCTCCCATGTATGCCTGTATACAAACATGTCTGGTCATACATATAGTGTCACATGTGGTAAACAGAGGGATTATCTACACTACATATTTCAGATGTTAGTATGACTTAGATAGCTACATGAGTGCATGTCTTCCTCCTTTATCACGTTGAAGATTAGCACTTGGGCCGCAATTTAGGACTATACTATATGTAATGGTCTTTCTCAAAATTATAAAAAGCCGACATCAAAGAATTGCTGCGTTAAGAACTTACTGTTACTTAGCGATGTACAAGTGTAGCTCATGGTAGCTTTGGTACATTTTCATAATGCATTGCATGTATCCAAAAAAAATCAATCTATATTAGTGCATGGTTACATACATTGACAGAAGATTATACTTAATAGACTATGCACTAGTTTGATTAAAGGTACCAATGGAGATATTGTGTGTAACTAATGATCATCAAGAGACTAGTAAACTACGTTAGGGCACCAGTCTGAGACCACTGTAGAGTCGAACCATTAGAAGTCAATTTGTCCAAGATTATCATTTTCATGAATAGATTCTGTGACGTTCACCTCCACTGACTTCATTGCTATCTAGTCTCCCCCCCCCCCTCTACCATGTTTCACATTGGCTGACCCACATTACTTCATATGTCAACCCGACTCTAACATCCGTCATGTCCCTCATACTAAGGATATTAGATATCTTCCCTATTCCTACACATGTGTATAAAACGAGTCAGGGAACGTTCACAAAACTATGACCTCACCCATTTTGGGACCTTTCCCAAGACACACAGAGAAAAGAAGTAGAATCACGGTGACTCACAAATGGAAGTCTGGACTCGATCACTGAGATAACTCTCCAAATGACTCTATAGTGACTCCCAATCATTAGGGAGTCTTAGAATACAAGTCATTATAGAGTTATTATAATGTCCTGCTAATGTAAGAGAGTCACTTTAGAGTCCTGGGGAGAGTTACCTCAGTGATCAAGCAGGGAGTCACAGTGAGTCTACTTCTTTTCTCTGTGCACCCCTAGCTGACAAATTGTCTGGGTCATGTTTTCATGTCTTGTCGCCTCCCCCTCTCCCACCCACCCCTCGCTTATCCCTATCCGGTGACGTCATTTGTGAACGCTCCCCCATAGTTCCTATCAGATATAATATCTTATCAGGAGCTGCACCAAAAGATCATCATTTCTATATGGAGGGTATTTGGTGTCTATGAGTTATGGTTATGAGGGCCGGTACTGACACAGGTTATATAGGGCCAATAGGATGGAGTGGGACACATTACTATATACTTAAAAAAAATTATTCCTACATTATCATAATGTAGTTGAGCCTATCCTGGAACTTTTCCCAGTGCCCACAATATAAAGTATTGCTGTGTTCAGGTAATGCTTCCAGTTATAAGGTATAAGAGTGGTTTCTCATCACCAAGGTCCTGGGAAATCTGACGATGGAGGATTTATCTTCTTTTTTTTACTCGCAGGCTAAAATGTATAGAATAATTTTCGTTTTTAATGACCAAAATTCAAATTTATTGATAAAGAATTAATTGATCATGAGAAAAGGTAAGTTATTATTGTACCACTTCATTGCTGGCATTATTAGCTAGAGTGACCATATGAAGTGATCATATATAGGGGTGGGCGGGGGGTGGGGGGGGGGGTGGGGGTGTAAGCATATTTTTTCTTGGGGGGGGGGGGCAAGGGCACCCCGATACTCGACCTGCCAGGTGGGGATGGGGGGGGGGCAAACAATTTCAACCCCTCTTGTGGGAGGGGGTGAAAATTGGTTTGTGCACCACAACTCCCTTGCTACATTAGTGCACTACGTACGCCGCACATGAGGGAGATTCTCAAGCCCATAGGGTCAGCATGATACTTGAATGCAGCATTGGCAATTTACTCATCATGGCTGCATTAATGCCTCATGGCGACCAAGGGCATGATGCATTAATGCATTATACCGTCCTAAAAGGGTTAATGTCAAGCCACTGGTTCATGCATTCTCTGACACATGGGTTGTTTTAGTGACTATAATAATAAATAAAAGAGTATCTTACTTCGATATATCGTCATAAGTGTGACTCCGGTAGTGTAATAGGCATAACGGTACATGAAGTATAAGTGCTGGCCCATAGTTTGTTATACATCGTGACGAACTAACTGCAAGACATCCAGGCTGGTTTCAGTCTATACGAAAACCTGCCAGCCACCGGCTATAGCCGGCAAAAAGTCTGCCGGTCCGGCAGAAAAAAGTTACTGCAGACCTGAACGGCTGGCTGTATTCCAGAGATTCTTGTCTACATGCCATTTTTCACGGCTTGTAAATCGGACCATTATTAAGGTTTCTACAGCACAAAACAGAAGATGTGAATATTTTCTGTATTGTTCTTCAATAATTTACACATTAAAGTGGGTAATATGATTGTAACATGTAGAGGAAACCCTATCTATTATCATTGCCAGTACAAACACTTGCTTTATATTTGATTTTTAAATAGCAAGGTTGTACTCCAATTTCCGGGCCTGCAAAGAAAAAAAATTGCAGGACCGAATGTCCTGCATGGTGAAAAAGTTTTTGTATAGACTGCTGGTTATAAGAATGGTGGCCTGGGATGTTTTTTTTCCAGAACAGAATATCCCACGATTTCCCTTTAACAACAAGGGATTGACAAGGTTGTTTGGGGGATATTTTAAACTGTATTGCCAAAGACATTTTATAACAGTTGTCATCAAAACGAACTCCTCTGAAAATATGATTTCTAAATTCATCAATACATAATTTATTCTGATTGACTTAATAAATGATTTTGTTAATGGAAATATATATTAAGGTGCATATTCATCACTGGGTATGGTTCTTTCAATTAGATCTAGTTTGTGTTGATCACATGTGACCAACGGTGGGTCACATAGTTTGATTCCAGCAAAGTAATTATTCCACTAGTTTCCAGAAGAATAAGTATTCCATATCTGTTTGTTTGAAGTTGTCATTGGGTAATAAGCTATGTTGGCATCGTGAATAGCTACGTTAAAGGTGTATTCACTTCATTCTTAAACTGTATAATATCCTTTTTCCTGTCAGACACTGAAGTACCGTTATCTCCTCTATATAATTATTCAGATGAACTCTTATTTACCATTTTGAACCTCATCAAACCCCTTATGTTAAATAATGAAAATCGTGATCTTAAAAAAGAAAAGAAGGTGAACGTCACTGTCATCACCTCGGGTAACGGTTGTGTATATGTCAACAGTCAACAGTTAGATCTCATACTTGTGCCAAACTGTGAGACACCCCCCCCCCCCAGCCACACACACACACACACACCTCCCCGGACCCACCCCACTCCAACTGAAGTGTCAATAACAGAAGTAGTATACATGTTTGGGGGCGCTGCAGTAGTAGTACCTGGAGCAGATAAGACCATAGTGACCTCCCACATACACACCTGCCCTCACAACCCACCCACCTATACACATATACCTACCCATACCTCACCCGGGGACCACCCTGGAGGAAGGCTTATACATGGGGGTTAATGATCAACCCCCTACCTGGGGGTATTAAGGCACCTGGAGCAGGGCTTTACTCCTCACCACTGGTAACTGCTACACTACAAAGCTACTCACTGGAGAAACTATATTTGAGCGAGAGTGAGAGAGTAAAACAGTGCAATATCACTTGGAGTACCATAAGGGTTGAAGAGCTAAGGATTCTAAGTTACAGAACATATTGGATTTAACATTTTCATTATATTTGAGGAAATCTAAAAAGAATGGCCATGAAGTTCGAAGGTTTCCCCGAGCCTCGTAAGGTGAGGTTTATTTTGCTTCTCTTTCTACAGACATTTCAAAATAAATAAATACTAGTAAATAATAATATGACACCAACTGGAATAATGGGTCTTGTTCATGCTAAGATTAAGACCCATATTCCCAGTCATGGTCATTTGTGTTTGAACATAGAGTGATTTACTTATAGCAGTCCTCAATTAAATTAATCTAATAGTGGCTCATAGTTTAAATACAAGACTTACCTAATGATAACACCGATACTATAGGAAGGTAGATAGTATAGCACTGCACCCTTAGATACATGAACATTGTACATGCAGATTAGACAGCATGGCTGTGTCATACCTGTGTCACTAAGTTCAAGTGTGAACGTTTTTAAATCAAAGTTCACTCACTCTACTTCCATTACAAGCTCTAGAACATGTATTTTCTGTAACCCTATATCATTGTTTCCCTTTTCTCTGTGTTCCTGGTATAAAGGTGCTCTGTTAACTCTGCTAAAAATGATTATTGAAAGGGCATGCTTACAGATATTGAAACACTTAACATGTGGGTGATATTTTCATTTGATTATTCAAACACTGCCAAAGTAATCTAAAAAAAACAACAACAACATTATACAAGTTCTTTTGTTTCATAAACAGTATATATCGTAGAAAAATATATTGGGGACAATGCTGAGGTCCAGTTTTCCATAGTGAACGATGTAGACATGTATATATTTTATAAAGGTCATTCTGATTCACCAGTGTATAATATCCATGTCCATGCTACCGGGTTATCATATTAGTAACACTATCAGTGCCTTGTGTGGCGGTTCATAGAAGCTAGCACACATGGAATGAGGGGATGGGGGAACTATATGATAGCAATGTGTCGTGATTAACTATATCAAACCTATATCATGGCCAACTTTATTTGCATGATGTAAGGGAGCGTTCATTATTTATGGCAGGGGGGGGGGGCGGGCGTTTGGCAAAACGAATACGTCAAAAAAAAAAGACCCCCCCCCCTCTGAATGGGTCAAAAAAAAAGACCCCCCCCCCCTCCGAATGGGTCAAAAAAATAAGACCCCCCCCCCTCCAAATAGGTTGAAAAAAAATGACCCCCCCCCCCTCACCATAGACGTTTATAGATACTTATAATTAATAATGGCATCAACGACATACAAAGTCTACATAGTCCTATACTATAAACTATTATAGGATGTGCTTAACCATTATTTGAGGGAGTGGTTATAGGGCATAACAATGTGGTGAATATTTTCCCACATGTGGAGAGCGCGTATTTTTCTGTTTCCGTGGTGCGTTTGATATTTTTGCTAAAAATTGGTGTGATTATTTTGGTCCCCACCTACAAGTCCTGCTAATACTGTTTGGTAGAAGTACCATGAAATGGCCCAGCTCAGGGGCCGCGGAAGGTGGATAAAGTTGGTGGGCCCAGCTCCCAAAGCCAGGTGATGAGTGTTGGTTGGAGGGAGAAACAAATGGTTGTTTCGGGGCCACAAGCCCCAGGAAAATTTGGGAATTTGACCTTTATATTAGTGTTTTCAGAGTGGTCTGAAGTCTACCATATGATCCTGGAAAATTTTGTAATTTTACATTGAAATTGATGTGTTCTGAGGGACTTTGAGCTTGTCTTTCAAGAAAGTTTTAGGAATTTTACCTCGAGATTGGTGTATTCTTGGGTACTTGAGTCTAGAATGTTCATGTTTCCCAAAAAGATTGGCTCCCCCACTTTACTAGGCCCCCAGCCCCCCCCCCCCCCCTGTTCTGCGCTACTGCAGCTTAAAACAAAGATGTTTGATAAAGGGATGCTCTGGACATTATAGGAGTGGCAAACCTGAAGAAAATTTTGAAAATCTAGAGGTCAATCGGCCCATTTTAATGTATCCTGGTATTATAACTTGCAGTCAAAGGAACAAGATCACTATTTAAACCTAGTTTGGTTTTCCAAAGGCTAGGATCAGTAAGAAATAGGGAGCTCAGGGTGAGAATTTGAAGTTGAACAAAGAGTCACAGGGGAATGTGTCTTTGTTATATAATGGCACGGATCAATTACAATCGCTTAAGCCATCAATGGTATGCATGGATGTTACGTGCACCATAGTTGATAACCTTTCTTTGAGGAAATGCCATAAGGTATCTGCCTTCAATATTCTAGGGTGTGGTCAGTATAACCAAGCCATGGGAATGCATCGACTCCAAAAAAAATAAAAGCTTTAAAATAGTGATGAATAACTCACTGATAACCCTGCAGAGCATCGGAAGCAACTTGACCAGAACCAAATATAGAGCTCTAAAAATTCTGATGAGGCCAAGTAGCGATGAGTAGCAACGATTATTCAGTGCCTGATTTCTGTTGAAGCCAAAGATGAACTTAGAGGGAGATTTAGAAATTGGCGACAGAAGGAGTGGCATCTGCAGCAGAAAACTCTGTGGATCTGGTGGCTATTTGCTACATTTCAAGGCATTCGGTACACCGATTTACAGTGGGATGATCATGTTTACTCTATGAGTCTGCTGATTTTATAAGTCTTAGAATCTGTGAGAAGCAGGCAGCTATCAGGGAGATGGTGAAGGTATTCTAAAAAAATTGAGAGCTATGCAATCAGAACGCTGTGGCTCATTTAGCAGGGTCTGGTACAAGATACCAAGGAAAAGTGTGTATCATGATTAGTGTAATCACGCCTTTGACTGGTGGAGTGGACCTAAGCTACAATGTATCAATATTATATGAGGTAGATCTGCATCTTGCATACTATGCATCTGCTCCTCTATTGGGAAGAAAGGCAGGGTCTAAAAATGTAGGCAAGTTCACCCTTGCATATGGATGCAAGGCTAAAGTCCAATTAACCCAAACTATTTCGGATACAGTACTGTCATATTTCGGTGCCATGATTGCATTCATCTAACTGCACACTGATAGCTTTGCTGTTTAGACCCCCTACATTCTGTACTCTTCTCGTGTTGAATTAATGCTCTCTCTCCAGTTAATTATTGTTTTTTAGGAAAAGAAAAGTAGTGAATCATACAAGTGTCGATTGGTAGGCAAGAAATTTAGCAAAGTTCTACCGTCTTTATGACCCCAATTCGCGACATGTGTCGTGAAATTCGCGTCACGTTATGTCAAAAAATACCCCCTCCCGAATAAATACCCCTAAAAAAAATGACCCCCCCCTCAGAATAGGTTGGAAAAAAAAGACCCCCCCCCTAAGAATAGGTTGGGAAAAAAAGACCCCCCCCCCTCCGAATACCCCTAAAAAAAATGACCCCCCCCCTGATTTGCACACCCCCCCCCCCTGGCATAAATAATGAACGCTCCCTAAAGAGGAACAGTTATACACTCTCAGAATTCACATGAGTAGCATAGTACATTCCTAAAGTATGCGTTTCTTGATATCACTGAATGTTTCTCACTAAAATGCCTACTCACCGGCAATTAACTCACCACCTACAGTGTTATAAGTTATGGTCAACTTATATCAACATACTTTGATATGTACTACTCATGATAAACAGGTGCACGGTTTGTCACACAGAAATTAAGAAACATTAGGGCAATTCTAGAACCCAAAGATGGCACAACTACTTTAGATATTAGATACAGAAATATATCTGCCATATCCAAGAGTAGACCTTATTATTCAGATCTTTCCAATCATAATAAAATGAAACGAGCGTTTCTTTTGCACAATTATTCTCAGATGTGTAATGTTATCCAGAACAGTGTGCCCCCCCCCCCCCTGTACCTCCGCATTCCATGGTTACCATGTGAAGTATACTTGAACCCATGTCTCCTCTGTTCACTATAGAGGTGACAGTTCTGTAACTAGTCACTATGGGGAGGCTGCCATATCCTACTTGTATTATTAAGTTAAGAGACATGACATGACATTGTTTTCAGGGGGTTTCAATTCTGAATTGTGAATTTTAAAAGGTAAAAGACATCTCAAAAAGACAAATCTACAGGCGACATCAAAAGGTATTAAATATGTGTAAATAAACAGGATGACAATTGAATTGATCAGTGTCAATTAAGTATTTCTATACAACTCAGTCAATCATACATATAGGTGGATCCATGCAGAGTGTGTACACACTTATTTACTAGAAATTGATACATTCAGTCAAGAATTTCACCTTTTTCACCAGAAGGATAAAATAAGACTACATGTACTATATCCATTGCACGTTGGCTTCATTTCATTTTCTTCCACTGCTCTCGTCGCCATGTCACCACCATGGACCTGCCATATACCTGTACCTGTCTAGTCGGCTAGTTACAGTTACTGTAGCATGTAACGATGGGGGGGGGGGGGGCATGTACAGTTATCCCTTTGACAGTGTATCAGCTAACATGGGTAGCACGGGTCAGAGTGTGATACACTTTATGACGGGTTTCGGTCGGCCATATGCCACTTTAGGTGTGATATAACTATGTGCTATCACCGCAGAGTTAATATACATGAGTTGACGTGGTATATGAATATATAATTATGCCCTTGGCCTGCTGTTGGCTGCTCATTTGAAACATATGAAGTAAGATGAATTATAACTTTCAATTTCTTCTGTGTAATGCAATATAGCGTTTGAATACGGTTATAAAGGTAAGAGACATACTATGTATCTCAAAACTTAAAGTAACCACGATGAGGGTAATAAGTTGCCATCGTGTTTTTCTCTCGTGACAATAACCTTATGAAATTGACAGGAAAAGTATCAAGTGAAGCCATATGGAGATATACGTGGACAAAAAAAAGAAGTACGTGCAAAGGGAAATTTAAAACAATGAAAAAATAAAAATAAAAAAGCACGGAATGTTTTACTTTGAGTATAGGAGGGTTCTAAGGTCTCACCAGGATTTAAACTCACATGCTTTCAAGACATGATATGGGCAGCCGTGCAGAAAGGACCTCCCCCCCCCATGCATGACCGCGTGAATCATCCATTCTGCTGATCATACATATCCAGTGTTTTCATACCCATTTACATTCTGTAAACACTCTCCTTAGTACCTAAACCCAGAAGTCAAATGCCCCTCATACAGTCCATGCCAGCAGATTGATCTCATTCCACACCCATACTTATACATGGCTCCCTATCTCCATTATAACATTGACTCAGCACATACATCCACCCCTCCCATGTTTGGTACACTATTTGATATAACCCTTTAAGGACGGTATAAAACCTTCATGCACCATACTCTATGTTGTCATGATGCATGAATGCAGCCATGGCGAGTAATGACTCACCAGTGCTGCATTCAAGCACCATGCCGACCCCACGGGGTTGATGTACTCACAAAGGGTCGGCATGATGCACTAATGCAGCGCCGGCGAGTTACTCGCCGGGGCTGCATTGGTGCACTATGCTCACAAAGGGAATGACCTCTCCCATGTATGTTAGTACACTATTTGACTCAATCACAGATCAGTGTTTGACTTAATCACCTGAGTATTTGTGCTGGTCAGGGCATTATTTGTGTTACACAGGCTGCGTCTAGGCTGGGCAGACAGAGTGGTTTCTGTATGTAGAGGTAGGAAGGGGATTAGCATAGGGTTAAAGTTAAACCGTTAAGGGCCGCATAGTGCTCTGCGCGCTAGGGTGGATTCCCCTTGAGCCGGATACATACCCTGAGACGGACAGTAATGTTTTATGATATTTATGTACACTATGACTTCTAGTGTTTCCTTTATGGAAGGAATAACACTTGCATTTTACCATCAATCACAAATAAAGAGCTCAAAATGCTTGAATAACAACATAATCAATGGTCCGTGTCAAGGTATATGTCCTTTCTCGCCATGATGCATGAATGCAGCTCTGGGGCATATACTCAGTAGGGCTGCATTCATACATAACCGAGACCCTTTAGGAGTGTATCAACCCTGTAGAGTCGGCATGATGAATGAATTCGGCAGGGCTGCATTAATGCATCATGACAAGAGAGAGCATAACACATTAAAGCACTATGTAGCTCTTAAAGGGTTAAAAAGGCGTGTTACATGGGGGTGAGATCACTAGAGTTTAATCTCCAGGGTGAGTAAATGATCAAAGGGTTAAGGCCACAACCTAAATATGCTATCTAGACAGTAAACCCCGCGTCTGGTGTCATTTAGGAGATCTCAGACCAACCCATGTATACTTCTAGAAGACTTTCAATATAGTGCTCTTGGTGACTCTAAGTTGGAGGAGTTCTTGAGAATTTCCACTGGACTTGAGTGTGCACACACTTTAGGGATGATATGCAAACACTCATAGTGCTTTCAGATAATATTATAATACTTATACACAGGTCTTCCTAGGTTATAGACCTAAGATTGGTGACTCAAATATCACCTATTAGAACATATAATTATGTACACTTATCTTTGGTATTTCTACGTACCTGTAGACCAATGATTCAAGAAGATAATAGTGTAGAAATCTTAGGTTAAATAAGCATTCATAGATACTTCATTAGTGAGAATGACAAAATATTGAGATTGACAATTTCAATGTGATTTGTAGGCAAAGATCAATGACGACTAACCATGGCAGGGAGTCACTGCCACAGGACAAAAGTCACGTTGGATGAGGTATATCTGGTTTCACGAAATCTGATTCTGTAGGGAAAAGCTTTTAAAGTGCAGAGATAAATACAATGGTAAAATCAGCCATCTACTTGAAACACACGTGGCTTGAAAGCACTTTGTAGAGCGTTCCAGCATAGAAACCTTCCCCTTAAAGGGTAGCTGGAGTTGTTTAACTACAGACCTCCTGCTGTGTACATCTGAGTCGTCATGCAGGGGAGTGTTCATTTATTAGTTACAGGGGGGGGGGGGCGCAAACATTTTCGACGCCTCCTGAGGGGGGGGGGGGGCTGGCGTAAAAAATGATGCCCCTTTTAGCAAAAAAAAAGCCTGCATGTTACTATAGTTTAAAGGGGGGGGGCGGAAATTTGTCGGTGCCTTCAGCAAGGGGGGGGGCACAGAATATTTCACACGCGCTGGGGGGTGGGGGGGGGGGGCAAAAATGTGTTCGCCCCTCCGTGCGAAATCTCACCACCCCCCTGTAATTGATAAATGAACACTCCATAAAAATACACGTTTTTATCCATGAATGTGTATAATGCTTAGTTGTATATGTATGATACTATTCTATACATAATCGATTCATGAGAAGGCCCCATTCTTGAAATGCCAAAGAAAATTACTTGTTGAATTGAATTGAAATCACTACAATTATGACCAGTTAGAAGATGTTTACGACAATATGTCTATCCTTTCTTATATTAGTTGCATGATTAGAAGAAGGCCTGTCTTCAATAATCTAAAAGAAATATAATGTAAAAATAAACAATCATGTTAAAGGATCAGCACTATTGCTACAAATATTGAAATGATTATGAGTATACAAGACTATTAATTTTATTTTATAATTATGTGCACATACCTGTGCTAACACGTTGTAAACATGTAAATGACACGGCTGCTATTTGACCCATACGTGAGTATATGACCACGGAAATATGAGAGACATCCATGTCTCCAGTAGTCCTAATTGGTATTTGATAAAGCATACATTGCACCATTAGCGCACCCTATAATGATATTCAAACATGTATATATTCTTAGGGAAAGATACTCAGGAATGTAAGGTCTCCCCACCATAAATTACGATTCATTTCACAAATACTATGTTTGTGGCATTTTCAGGTACCAGATGTATCACCACTGATATCCAAGTCTCTACCCAGGATAATCCTCAAAGACCCGGTAGGTGCCATCCTCTGTACTGTGGGGGGGGGGGGGATCTCATGTTATGTGTGAGCAACTCACCAGGGCTGCATTCACGTGTCAAACTATCAAAAATGGCATGTACTGCATTGAAGCACTATGCAGCACTTAAAGGGTAAATTCCTATATATGTTATGGAGGTTCCTGAAATTATTTTATTTCTAAGTTTGCTATTATGTGCGGGGCAAAGTGGGAATTTTGATATTGCCGATTTATGGTTAAAGACGAACTGACAGATTTAGTGTGAGGAGGTTCCTGTTTACACGTATACTTTGAATTCTCAAGTTCAGATTTATTTGTTGAATTTTCTAATTAAATGTTATTTCCCCTCTTAACATGAATTGTTGTACTAACTTCCAGACTGGCCACCCCATAGACACCGATACCAGCCTGCAGAGGTCCATCTATGCGGCCAAGGCGCGGGTCCAGGCAGCCTGGAGGGGGGAAGGCACTATGGAGTATGGCGACTGGAGACTGGGACATGCCCCTCCTCCAGCAAGGCCTGACTTCTCCAGACCCTCCAACACCATGTCC
Organism: Harmothoe impar; assembly: GCA_947462335.1. Taxonomy (NCBI): domain Eukaryota; kingdom Metazoa; phylum Annelida; class Polychaeta; order Phyllodocida; family Polynoidae; genus Harmothoe; species Harmothoe impar. The sequence continues at coordinate 45,284,098 of OX381718.1, forward strand.
CTACGCCGGCCCCCACACAGACTGGCCCGCATGGAGCAACCCATGGAGGTTAGGGAGTCAATGCCGCATCTATTTGTAAGTACACTTCATTTATTTCATTTTTTGTCAGGCAAAGAAAACGATTTGTTATAGTAATTCTACAGCTCTACCAATAGGCATACACAAGACTATGGTCTGTGCTCTGCTCTATCAAGATGTTGTTGACTATATCTAACTTTGTTCTTTTCACCTTTAATCAATTATTTTATTTTCCTTATCATAGCTGCCAATGTGACCAAAACTTTAGATGATGATGCATGTTCTTTGGGGGTTTGCATGTGTCTAACCTGAAATTCACTATTTGAAAAAAAAGTTATTAGCCTCTGAGTTCTTACTGCCTAATTCCAATATTAGGATACTGTTTATGATCCCACATCTTGACCTCTTTCTGGGATACATAATTATAAGGTATACGAGCCTTCACAGATAAGGAATAAGTAGCTGTTTAGGAGGGTTGTAAGATAAAGGAAGCTTCACAGACAATAAACAATTGGCTGTTTCTCAGAGTCAGGACTTCCTTGTTTTGGTTTAACTCTAGGTGGCGTGTCTCTAGTGATGGTCATGCCCACTATGATGATGTACAGGTCTCAGCAAAGGAAATCCTTTTACTATATACTTTAATATAGCGGAAAACGCAATAACAGCTACCAGGACATTTACAATTTCTGAAAATCACCCTGGACCTAAAAGATACATCTTTGCTACAAAACATTTCCAACCAAAATTAGCTACTGAGCTATTTGAGCACTGGTCTGTAGCGTAAAACCACCTGAATTCCGCCTGAATTTGCACTGAATAATTTGCATTTTCACTGATCCCCAATCTAGCCTTTGAAAAAAATGTAGACTCACTGAGAATCCCTCTCCTATTATTCGATTGAAATTGGCAGACATTCGGCAGCATATGTACAAGTTTTCATAATATTGGCATCATTTCCAACTTATTTATGGACCATTCAGTGCCCCTGCAGTATTCACTTCTGACCAGAATCGTATATGACTCTCAGTTTTCTGCGGGATTACCCTCACTGAGACCTACACGACTCTTGTAGTAAAGCTGCATGTCCATGTCAGATTGGTTCAAGTGTTTCAAGCAGACGCTCACGCCATACCAAACTCTTCGTACTCACCCGCATAAAAAAGCTGGCCATCATAAATACATTTGTCATCAATGGCTAAAGATGGCTCTAATAGTAACTTATATACACAGAGCGGCGGCAGCTCAGTGGCGCCATCTCTTGTTATAAAATCGAGCATGCCAGCAACATAGTAGTGTTAAAAGGGCCAGATCTCGGTACCCCTCCAGCAATAGTCGGAGTGGAGCCGACCAGTATTCAGCCCAACTTATAGGGGCGCTGGGGGGGGGCTGAGGGGCACTTATACATAACATACCGGATAGTGACAACAACACAGGACAACGTCTTAATCTATATTTTATTATCACATAGTATTCTTGTTATCAGACCAAGTAATCTTAGCCCAATCTACTTTCAACGTGGTATGCATTTGTGAGGGAAACTCCTTTCAATTCAAGATCATCACGGGGAAATGCTTGCATATTCTGCAGCCTTTGTAAATTCATCTGCCTGAATTACAGTGAAACCACCATATGTCATGGGCTATTTAGAATAATAACCATGTTTCACACAGATTCGTTAGCGTAAACCTGGTCTTCTTTGAGGATTTGACATGAGATTACAATGGGCAGTATAGCTATGTAATATGTGTGTGTGGTAGAAATCGTAACACAAAAGAAGTCGGTTACAGCACTATTCACTCTGGGGCCGACAGGTTGTACCTGTCCATGTTATTAACCTGGCACATTAATACTTAATTCTCTTTAAGATTTCCACTGTAATCTTAATTGTCAGACAAACATTGGGAACAGAGGTTAGTGACATTAACACCAATGGTGTCACCCCCTGGAGGGAGGGCATTAACACATGGATTACCGCTTAATACTTTCAATGCATCATGCCATTTATCGATATGATACAGGAATGTAGCTCTGGCGAGTAACTCACCAGTTCTGCATTCAAACATTTTACCCGGATATCAACTGAACAGGTTCGGCACAATGTATGAATGCAGCGCTGGTGACCTAGTTACCAGGGCTGCATTCATGCATATGGTGATCATGGACAATAAAGCAGTATGCGGCCCTTAAAGGGTTTACACCTGTGTATTGTCCACTCTATTAACCTTCACCCCCATGTCTGAAACACTTCACGTTGACACCTGCTGAGCCTGGTACCTCATACCTGGGATTAGCCTTAATCACTTAATCTAATACCGTAAACTCTAAACAGAAAACTCCTTTAACTGCCAATGTTTTATGTATGGGTTTAATGTTGAAATGCATAAGTGTGGTACTTCACGACTACTTTTTGAATTTATGGTATATGCAATAGGCTTTGTAATTTAACAGGCACATAATTTAAGTATTATAATTTTACAAGAAAATATCAGCATTTGACTGACCTTAGGATTTTTCCTGTCAACATCAAATCAGTTTTATATCCTATAGTAGAATGTTGCACATAATTAAGTATCATGAAAATATTGTCCCTCTTCATGAATACTATAGAGTAGTGAAAAATAAATTACAGTGAACATTTCTTTATCAAATCTGGTTCAATCCGACTCCTTGTTTGAGTGAGTGTACATTAGTTTCAGTGGACACTGGGCAAGTCACACCAAGCCTTTCGTTTCGACTCACAAAAAAATGGCCAACTTTAGAATTTTTGGATAGCTTAAATAATAAGTAATATTTAAGGATCTATATTTCGAAATGACCAAGGCAAGCTTTCTGGATTTATGCAATCCCAGGATGGAGAGTACACAATCCACTGAAGGGGATTGCACAAAAGGAAGAAGTCGTTTTCCGAAAATAGGTAGCAATGGCCCCGGCATCTTCTACAAAAGGGAGGAAACACAAGATGCCAATAACAAAAATAGTTGTGATTGTGGGAATAGCAATGCTAACAACAGCAATAGTAATTTGAGGGATCACTATGGATACGTGGATCATGAACCCGTTGATTCTAGCATGGTTTCATTTGAATTCTTGCCTGACATAGTCGAGGCACCAAAGGATAGACGAGAGTTTAGAGAAAAGTGGAAAAGGAAAAACAGGAAAAGGAAACATAAGGAAAAGAGAAATGATGATGATTTGATTAAGATAACAGTAATAGTAGAGGTTTGTAGTCTTGTGTATTTCATTCAGAGACATAATTTGTGTCATGAAGTGTGAGGATTTGAGGTGATTCTGTGAGTTATTTCTTTTTGCAACACTCCAGCACATCATTGCACATTGTCATCACAAAGCATGTGACATAATTTACTTGTTTCGTAAAGGTTAAGGCATTCGTGGCCATTTATGATACCCATTTTGCGAGATTTAGGCTGGAGCCATACTTCCTCACTGAATTATTTACCAGTAAGCAGCAGCACAATGCGACCAGAGCCAACCTCTTGTTGGAAATTGGGGAGTGCTCTATTTTTTAGCAACTAGAGCGAGGTCGTGAATCTTTCCAGCGACCGAGTCTAAATTATTTTGGTCCCCCCTGCGAGAGGGCTCAAACTTGTGTGTGGCTGACCTCTTTGAATTACTCCCCTTGAAGGGTTCAACATTTTGTTTTCACCCCCCCCCCCCCCCAAAAAAAAAATCCACCACCTTCCCTGTTGTTAAAAGATGACCACTTCCTTATATGCAAACATGGCGTGGTGCATAGTGATTACAAACAAACGACAGTTACTTTGTGACTCACTATTTAAAATTATCCTTCTTTACTTCCTTTCTGTCTTTATTTCATTCGTTCAACATAATAATTTTTCTTCATTTTGGTAACATTTTCTGTCTTATCTCTATATTCTTTTCATCTGCTCATAGACTCCCGGATGCCTCTGTTGATACAATGACTGGGGTACGTCATAGTAAAGAGCATTGTAGTTTGGCTATGTGGGTTGGGGGATCAGCACTTCAAGTGCTTTAATCCAAGTCTAGAGGGGATTAGCTTGACCCTCATACACATATAACCACAAGATCATGTACCCGGCTACATATTGTTTATCAAAGCTTATGTTAAAGTACAGCTAGATAACACTACTACACGTTCAAGAAATATCACTGCGAAACAGAGATACTGGCAAGGTCTCCAAATTATGATATGTGATCTTGAGTATTGCCATTTTGGTTCCTGGTTATTGGGGTAGGTGGCAGCATGCTCTGAGCAGACCAAAAGCCCCATTTGTTTACAGTACCTAAGGCCAAATGTGACCAGTTTATTTTTTAGTTAATTTCAGAAAAGGTAATGTATTTAGGCACTTGCTGTTTCCCACCCACGCTGAAACATAGATTTCGTTGGACCAGGAGTGGACCTCACTTGTAGTTGTACTCACTTCTAACAGCTCCTGTGTGTTACTATGTAACACAAACAGTGAAGGGAAAAATCAATCACATGCTGTTTTAAAGTTAATGCCACCGCAGACCAATAATGGTTTTCTCGAATCGACTCAGCTTTTCATATGTTACGTCAATATTACCCCAATATATTCAAAACTACATGAATGTATATAAAAAATTACATCAGCATTATCAGGTAGTAGCAGACAATGCTTGAAAGACGGGATTTGCCGTGACATAGCTATTAGCATTGGTTGATAATGGGTGTATAGTGTATACAGTGCAGAGCACAATAGCGGCCTATCTCTCCCATCTCTTACGTCAGCCTGTTATATAACCTACACTGGGGCCCTGTACCTCTCCTTTTCTCAGTGTCCCGGTCACCACAGACGCTCTGGGTATCACAATACACATCCCAGCCTGGGACACTCTGAGACCGTTGTGCCGCTCTCTATATACGGTACTCACCATCTTACTGCCGTGTTATAAGTGTCTGTTGAAAATGTCTTATCAGAATTCTCTCCCACCCCCTTTACTCACACCATCATGACTTGTATCAAGCCGTTGCTCTGAAATGCACGAAGGAAAATAACAAAATCGTTCACAAACCGACCAAGAAATCGGAATCCTAAAGATGTACTATTGGTCCAAAATAGAAATTGAGATTATATACAATTCTTTATATGTAAGTAGCATTTTGTAAGGTAATTTTGTTGTCCTAGTATCATCTCAATTTTTTGTAAGACATTAGCAGATTAGTGCAATACTAAAGATATGGAGACAGCTGAGCGAAAAAAAGCTATCTATAGTGTCAGCTTGTACCAATGCCGCCGCTTGAGATGGGCACACGCTTGAAGCTGCCACTAGTTTGCCGAGCCGCATTTACAATGAGAGTTGATGATGCGTGACTTTACTGTTTTCATTTACTTTGGTCAGCCATTCCCAGCCAATGTGTGCTGCTGTTACTTCACCTTTACACGTACTGAATTCACTGTCACATCCTTATCTACGGAAGCCGTCAAGGGTCACCAAAAGAAAATACGAATATTTCTCACATTTCTATATCGTTCATGCAATTTCTGAAAATCAGGTCATCTAAACATCTAACATCTAAAATTGGCAAAAAAAAGAAGAAGTTTTGAAGTTTTTCTTGTTAGGTGACCCTTGACGGCTTCCATACTAACCTAAGTAGACATGTTACAAGTATGCCATATCACGTAGAAGTCAGTGTTTGAGTATATTGTACAAGACAACACTGCACCCTGCCAGCAGCAGCGGCTACTACAGGGGACTCACTACTGTACCAATATACACATGTTAATCTCTGATCAACATAGACAGTTGAACCGCACCCACCCTGTATAGGGTTCTCGCTTCATTCTGAATGTTGGTTGGAGGGGCAGCAAGCAATAACGTAAACACGGCCAAAAATATACACATAATTACCAAACCGCTACAATTTAACATGTTTCATATAAGCTACTGTAAACGTATTTTATTTTGTGCTGTACATTTTCGCGAATTTTTGGGAAATAATAAACCTCAAAAACATGAACAGTGCTAATATTTATCCAGTATTGGATGAAAGTGCCAAATTTAGGTAATCTGCAAATCTAGATACCGGTACACACAAATTTGTGTTTTGGGTGAAATCGCCATTTCGACAGCTAAGGTCATTTCATGGTGAGAAACCTACATCAGACACAACTTTTTTTGCGTCTGTGTCCACGTATATAGAAGAGCACCAGACAAACAAAAGAGGGGGCAGCAAAATAAGAGATAAAGACTATTTTAAGATAGAATAGAGAAGCCCTAAAATGATATAGAAATGGCATATTTATGTGATTCTTATCTTATCTTCGTAGGAGCTTCTCCCTGACAACTACAAACCGCACTACCAGGAGATTAGGTGAGTACATCATTTTTGTTCAATGGTGATTAATTTTCATAGAATGATATGAAAAATATCGGGTGTATAAGTTCAGCTCATTTATAATGTACACTATAAATAGTGAAACCAAAAATACGTCCTTTTATACTGTAAGCCAACAGTAAGTTCTACTGCCCATGTACACTGTCTCATACCGTAGTATTATACTGTAAAACTACAGTAACTTCTAACAGGTGTACTGCATACTATCCATGTTATTCACCTAGTTTACAGACTGTATCGAAATGTCAACACTTTACTCATTTTGGATATAAACAATTAAGTGGTGGTCAATTACAAGCTATTACCGACACACTAGGCACTTTACTTCAGAGGTTTTCCTAAATAAATCCACAATTGATACTTATTATTTTGCTAATAAATATGGTTAGCATTAATATAATAGGAGTTTCTGACGTTCGGTTAGAGGAAAAACTGTTTGATCGGCGCATATTCAATAATTTATAATGTTATTTGCTTTGAGACATTTTGAGCACAGTTAATAGTAGGTTACTCACTATAATTACATTTTATGATGGTGTATTTACTGTTTATGGCTATTTTCATGAGAGTAGTATTACTTCAGTATATGATACAAGTGAATATATTTCTGCTTGCATATTCACCTCAAAGGTACCATCACAAAATCCCTTAGAGTTCAATATACCCCTTCTATTATACTTAGATGCACTTTCTCGTAAACACATTCCTATAATACCTCCGTCACATTTGGTTTAAACGAATCCCCTCTTATGTATTTCCCATAGGTCAGGCTTTTCTTCTTCTCACTTATTCCCCACCCTTTGGCTTCTGGTGTATACAAGGGCTATTTTTATTGACCAACTACCCGAGGTCGAGGGCTTGTACAATTATCCGATTGTTTTTACAAGCATGATTGATCTTTTGTAAGTAGAAATAACAATTTCCACACTGCCTGCAGCAATTGCCAAAGTATATTGTAACTGGCAAGGCTGACACCCTCATGGGTACTGTTAGTATTAGGCATAGGCAGAGCAGGAAAAACATTGGCTAGGAGAGGCAGACTCCGCCACCTATACCCCTTACACTGTAGGGGCAAATTAGTAAACTCAACAAATATGGGCCCAACTTTCTTTGAGTTGTGTTGAGACATGGTGAAGCTTACAAACTACTTCAACTGTGCCACTTGTAAAGCTATTGAGTGATCCCCGTGCTTTACAATTCACCTATGTTGTCTGTTTGGTTCCCTTGAGCCTGCTTATAAGGGTAACATGTGGAAACTTCAGTCAGTTCATTCAGGGAGTATTTAGGCTAGCTTGACCAGGAATGACTGGTTCATTTACTGGCCAGGACCTCGTCACTATGGGCCTTGCTGCAGCCATGGATATATACCTATACCTAGAGGCTCCATAGTGGCATGGTCAGGATGCTAAAGGACCAAGAAGGATATTAATTCCAAGAGCTTTTGGAACATAGCAAAGGCAACCTCCTGCTTGCTGGACATACCTAGTGCTCAAACAGGAAGAAATCCACTAAATGGTTTCTGTCTGGGATTAAACCTGAATATTAAAGCCCATTGAAATAGGCCAAATCGCCTCAGGCCATTCAATAACTAAAGGATCTTATACCGTATATCTACCATCACAAATGGACTGAGGAAAAGTCAAAAAGAGCATTTCCCAATAATGTACCCAATATATAATGTTTATTTTTAAACACGGACAAACTCTAAATTGGACAGGTTTGTCAATTCGACATTGATATGGCTGGTATGAGCGCATCAGGATTGTGACATCAATGCATCAGTCACAAACTTGTCATAAAATAGCTAACCTGCTATTGAATAGGTGTCACCGACTTGACAGCTACTGTTAAATATATGTCACCGACTTGACAGCTATGTTGGAGGTGGTGAACGCCGTGACAGTGCCCAGTAGGTTCAGGAGATGGGGCAGGATTGTGTGGAAGAAGGGGTTAGTACCCAATGTGCAATGTGATAGTGGTGAGGGGTTGGGGTTCTCCAGTCTCTTTGTCTTCCTGTAGGCCAAAAAAAAATGTGTTTCACCTTATCCGACCCCACCTAAACCTTTGAAGCCTTCAAGCCTACTAAATACATCCACTTGATGTGACCTGAAACTTTTCTGGCCTATATAGACATTTATGGTTTTCTGTTTATTGTGTGGTTGTGGTCTTCTGGTGACATTTTGTTGTAGTATAGAGTTGAATGAACCAAATCATGGCACATCCGGATGAGTAATTTCAACAATTCACACCCAATGGATCCACTGATGCTTCAAGAAAGTGACCAACTTAGACAGCAACATCTTTATAATGCCCATGTTTTCCTCATCTGGAAAAATGAGGATGTTTCCTTTTTTTTCGAGGCAGAAAAATCCAATGCACCAATATTTTGATGCTAATCAGGCGAAAAATTAGCCAGCGAACATCACCTATAGTGAAAGACCCCTTGAAGAGAGTGAATACAGAGTCCATGTGATTCCCAACAATTAAGCAGCTATGACGTAAATTATCCCTATTATCAATATTTACACCACATTTGACTGAGAGAACAAAATAAAATGGCCTGAGTGCATTTCACATACATTGCTGTATGTTGATGCGGTCCATTGAGCACACTCTCCTACTGTGAGTGTAAGTCAGATATGATATGGGTGACTAGCTGCATAAGTGTTAGAAGCCTTGGACAATTACCTTGTCCTTGGCTAATAACACCTATAGATACAACATGTCACTTGTACCATATCTACTACATAAACTAAATACCTACACTTGGTGAATGCCCACTCATGATGGTATGTCTATATCAGTTGGTTTGTTCAGAGACACGACCTGTACCCCTGGTTGTTACAGCAGAGGTAAGTTAAGGACAATATATAACCTGTAACCCCCACCTCACAGAGAAAAGTGACAGCGTCAAAACAGAGTCCAGGTTGCCTTCAGAATGATTCTCCTCTCTAGGGGAGTCCAGGTCACCTAAGGGAGCATAGCTGACTCTCTGGCTCACATAAGGGAGTCACCTGGGGGAGTCATATAGCTCTCTGGGTCATGTGACTCCCCCAGGTGACTAGGTCAGCCAGAGAGTCACCTAGGCTCCCTTAGGCGACCTGCACTCCCCTAAACAGGGGAGTCATTCTGGAGGCAACCTGGACTCCCTTTTGACGCTCTTTCTTCTGTGTGTGCTTAAACCCCTCAACACCTAACCCTTCAAGGACGGCATGTCACTAAAAGATGAGTAACTTGCCGGTACTGCATTGGTACATCATGCCGACATTTGGGAGTGTCTCCAGCCTGTAGGGTCAGCACGATGCTTGCATGCAGTACTGGTGAGTCACTCGCCAGGGCTGCATGGACGGGGTGATGCATCAATGCACTATGCCGTCTTTGAGGGGTTTAATTGAATATCAACCCAGTATCACATACAGCCTATTGTCTAACATTAAGCATCCATTGCACCAGAATTATAGTGAAAGTGGTTTGTACAACGAAGCAAAATGTTACAAGCTCTTCAGCTGATCAATTAACCCTCAATGTGCTATGGTTTGTGTGTCTCATCTGAGATTGATTCTGATTGTTTGATTTCAGATTTTTTTTTCTGACATGCTTTGATTTTCTCTATTATTTCAATAATGCCTTTGCTAAAGGTTTAACTTTGATGGACATTTTTTTCCTGTATTCCCCTTGAAGTTCCCTTTATTGAATTGTACAGATCTTGGTCCTTGTGAAATGTACAGTTCAAGTTTAAGAAACCTCAAGTAATTATATATAAATGATCATTTACTAAATGTTTTGCTACAGAATCTCTCCTTGATTTCATAATCCCTTTTCTCAGGATTATACCGTGATTTTGAACAAACATCTGTGGAATGATGATAATTGTTTGCTCAATTGTTATATAATCAGCTTGTCAGCTTAAAGATTAATTCCTTGATTATACCTTAACCAGACTAAGAAGTTTTTACCATTTTCCTTTGCAGCGACAGTTCTGTATAAATTATTGATTGTCTCTATCTATGCTCAATATTAATTCCACTATTGGATACTTAATTGCTTTGTTCCTAAATAAAGACTTTAGTCTTGTATTATGACAGTTACTGTCAATGGTTTTAAATTCTGAAGTTCTGTATTAAAGCTGCTGTACAAGCTAGCACAACCAATTAGCTGTATTCTTGTCCGCATATTCCATAATAAACACAAACTAGTCTCTTTAGCTCTAATATCGTAATCATTCTGACAATGAATGAGTCTTAATATACCACAAGCATAAGACTCAAGTTGATCTTCAACCCTCCTACCATATGCCATGAGACAGATACTCTCGTTCCCAAATCCTTCCGAAGGAAGGCTCTGGTAACTGCCAAATGTCGGGATTTTGCTGGGTCTGGGCAACCCCTGCTGGTAGCTTGGAACCAGCGAACAGGAAGAGGAAATGGAACCAGAAAGGCTGATGGTAAAACTACCTAAAACTACCATCATACATTCTGGTTCCTGCCCACTGGTTCCAGCCTACCAGCAGGGGTTGCCCAAACCCAGCAAAATCCAAAGTTCAAGGTCATTTGGCTGTTACCAGAGCCTTCCTTCGGAAGGATTTGGGAACGAGAGTATGAGACAGATTACAACAACAGTTATTTGGTATTCATGAGAAACTGAAGGTTGTAGTACTGATCTGATTGTCCCAGGCCTTCCCAGAAAATTATAACAAATCACTCCCTAAAAAGAAATGCCGAAATGAAAGTATATTTTCCATACATTCCCCCCCCCCCCCCTTGAAAATTAAATTTGAAATTGGTAAATTGGTAAAATTAGTTGAAATGGTATCAGTAGCAGCTTTAATCTATCACTTTAATTTAGTAAATGTGTAACTTCTATCATTTTACCATCGATCTAATACAATGTAATACGGTTACACCTCCTTTAGTATTCCAATATAGCATACAACTAAACTGTATTATCTGTACTCTTATTAAGTGTTGTATTTCATCTAGTATTACATTATTTATACTGCACAGTAACCACAAGGTACACACCAGCTATAACCCAAAACTCTATTATTGCAGTATAAGCTTAGACCAGGCTCAGGGCCTGCCGCCACTGGCTGCTGCTGCCCTCTTGCGGCAGACGGCAGAAGCTCTACCATCCCGTGTCTACCTGCCGCTGGTGTCTGGGGTCCCGCCTGATGATAAGTACTTCTCAGAGGTAGGTAGATTATTATTATTATCATTATTATTATTATTATTATTATTATTATTATTATTATTATTATTATTATTATTATTATTATTATTATTATTATTATTATTATTATTATCATTGTTGTTATTATTATTATTATTATTATTATTATTATTATTATTATTATTATTATTATTATTATTATTATTATTATTATTATATCAATTTATAGATTCATGAGATGAAATAATTCATATTCCAAGTACTTTAGAGGGCGCTTTATCCACAGATTACTTAGGGAGTGCTAATTATTTAGACAAGGGGGGGGGGGGGGGTGGAGCGGTGGAGTGGGTGGATCAAGCAATCTCCCAACAATTTCTCCATGAAAATGCAGGCAAAATGAAATTATCCTGAATTAATCAAAATAAAAACTAATCTATTTACTGTAGGAGCCTATGGGCATGGCAAAAAGGAAAAAAATAATGATCAAGATAAGCAAAACTGAATATGTAGAATGCCAATGTATGGCACTTAAATGGTAGATAAAGGTAGATCATGACATAAAAGTAAGAGAAATCTGCATATATCATGATTTCAGGTAGTTAGTTTTTTAGCCACCAGGTGGCGTATGCATAGATTGTGTTGTATACCTGTTTGAAAAGTACACACTCCTTAAAACCCCAGCCCCCCCCCCATATATACGGCTACATGAGTACTTGTCCCGACTGCACTCTGACTGTTACTGGACGTGCAGTAAGATCTGCGGGTTTAAGCTGGGGCTCCACTACGCGATTTTTTGGGCAATTCTCACGATCCGATCATATGAGAACCCCATAGCTTTCCCTTCAGAAAATAATAACATGAGACACCCAGTATGATCAGGATAATCTGAGGGTTTGTTTATGTTTACATCTCACTATAGGTATGTACATTTGATCAAGTATAAACATAGGCCTAGAGATCGTACTGTTCAGACAAATAGTCCCCCACCCTCACCTCAAGATTAGATGGTGCCCCCTTAGATGGCAACGGAAATTAGACAGTGGGGCCATCTAATGCTGAAAGATGATGGATCCTCTGTCGTACTTTACGTTACAGTATAAAACTCCAGGTAATCAAGCATGCCGCTCAGTTTAATCCTGTAGTCTTATCGGTCAAGCAAGAGCAGGAGCTATTTGCCACAGTATCAAAGGTGTTATTTTACTGGAGGAAGGGCTTTGGTTCAACATGATGGTGTCATTATGCTTGCAGGTTGAGAGACGTGGGGAAGTGCTCGAGTATCATGGGCCATGCTCAGGGGCGACACGACAGGGTCTCTGCTATGGGTGTGAAAAGAACCCAGGACCACAGTAAGTGAATGCATCTCTTATCATTAGCTTGACTATATAGCTATTTCTTAGGAATTGTATTAAATTAGTTTGAATATATAATTATATATATAAGCGCAGGCTACTGATGTAAGGAAAATATACCTTCAAAATAAGTGTCATAAGTGATCTAAGCAATAATAGATTCATTGAACTAGTCTGTAAATGAACATTTCACAATGTTAAACCCCTCTGTTGACAGTATCCATCAGGATAAGCCCATGCGTACTGGAGGCGGATTTACCTATTACCGCCGTGACAGACCCCATATCGAGAAACCAAAAAAGAACCCTGTCAACTGGAAGGTTACGATCCGTGGTAAACCACTCAAGTATGCTTTCCCTGAAGGTAGGTATCATATGAGATACTTTTATTGAAGATAATCATTCCTTGAGATCAGAAATAGCCTTGTTTCCTTTTTCAAACCTGAACTCTCTTTCTTCACCATCATTTTTGATTGGTCTGCTATGATAAAATAATAATTAATAAGTACAAACAATTATATTAACACTGCTGCTTCATCAATCAACCTTCATGATTGATAACAATATTACATTTCTACATTATGAATACCTGAAAAAGCACTAAGTGTCAATATGATAATAATCAACAATCCAGCATCAAACCACACATTTAAAGCTGAACAATACCTAAAATTGAATAATGACATGTTAAGTACAATATTGCTTAATTCTATAATTTATAGTGTCTCAACGGCTTTTCCAAATTAAAATATTCCAGGAGCTGAGCCCCTTCCTAACCTAGACAAGTATAATGTATCAGTGCGCATGACAGCAGCGGGCGACAAAGATGGCGCACATCCGGTGTTTATCCTGACTGAGAAATTACCGACCCGTCCAGCTACCGCAGAGCCTAGTTCTGGGTCCAGCCACCAGGGGGCAGACCAGGGGTCAGAGGCAGAACCTGAAGGTAGGCCCTAAATTGTATTGCTCTTTTTATTTTTTCTGTTCTCTGATATTGTATAAAATGAGAAAAAAAGCTACTTACTTTCATTACATCAGAAAGGAGTCTCTGGCTAATGGTTTGCCTCGAAATCCAAGAGTAAAAGTCACTCTTGCTGATATTGTTTACAGTGAAAGCCACAATATGCATCATGTGGATTGCTTCTGCTGCCTTTTCTTAGTGTACATTATGCACTATAAGGCAGTGTCCAGCAATATCAGTATTAAACTTGGTTTTAAGTGTGTGTTAATTGTTAACACAATTTTCCTGTACTAGGAAATATCCATAATTATTTTATATTTCAGTGATAAATCAGATAAATTCTGATGTATATAGATATGTTCATTTAGCATATTGTGCAATGTAAAAAGGCCATAATTTTGACCTTGTACATCTGACTTTTTAGTAGCTTGACAGCATGGCTTTGGATATTCCAGTTGCAGGAGGTGGTGAAATAGAGAGGGTAGAGATAGAATTTGTACCTGTACAAGAGGACCCTATAGTAGAAACTGGAGACGAGGATGAATATATTGATGACCACGATGAATATATTGATGACCACACAGGTAGTTTATGCTGTATACAGTGCAACAGAGTGGTCCCTGTACATACACCATAATGTGATAATGATCATAATTTTAATTTACACTTTTCCCCACTCATGATGTACAAAGAACACAGCTTGGTTTTGGTGCAGCACACATTTTGTTTAGTTTGTCTCATTATACATCAGGATTTTTATGTTGTTCCCTTGTTACTTTTCAGCATCTTTTTCTGTACTATATTGCAAACCGGATGTGATGGAAATGCACCACTTGCCATTATATAGAATCACACACCTATCGCACCAATAGTTAAGCAAACTCCCCCACCAATATTCTACAATGAAGTCTAGTTTCAAAGTATACCTCCCCCAAGTATTGTTCAGTGAATTTCATTTGTAAAGTATACCATTATCAGCAATCAAACATTTTCTTATATACCCCCCCTAAAAAAAACTTGAACATTACCTTTTTTGAGTGTAGTGAAATATATATTATGAAAGATCATGATTATTGTTTCGTTTCACTATTTATTCACTCGGTCAGTCAATGCCTTTACCCACTGTACAAGTGTCAATGTCATACAGAGCGGTTGATGGTGTGGTGTGTGGTATATAAAAACGTTAACCGTATGTCTGGTCACCATACCGTCATGATAATGCGCCTTGCTCTAAAGAGCACTTCTCACCTCAGTGGAGAAAGGTCGTAACTGAAAATGTTTTCAACTCAGTGGAGAAAGGTTGTAACTGCTTTGTCTTGATCATGTGACCAAAAATACCATTTAATATGACTATTGTAAAATGTAATTTTGCTAGATATGTGGACAGTCGAGGGAAAAGGGTCCTCCAAAGGTTAAACTTATTTATAAAATTGAGGTCATCAGCGCTCCAGTGATATATTTCATTAGCAGGTACCACTTCTAGTTTTTGAGAACTGGCTCCTTGAATATGTGTGGGCACTGTCCAATCTCAAATGCCAATAAGCTCTATCTTACTTTGTTTTAGAGATATCTCTATCTAATTAGCATAATTATGAAAATTCCCAAATATCCAAACTTTTTCAAACATTTGGTCACAGCTTTTAATCTTAAAATGGGATTTACATTCCGTTTTCAACATGGAAATCTTTATGAGGCCTGTAATCATTAATTTTCCAAAGTGGCTTATTGTATTCTCCATCAAAAAGTAGTATAGAACAATTTTTATGATATTTTGAACATTGTTGGCTATATGGAGCCCCCTGGTGGCCAAAGTTGGTACTAAAAATCCCCCGCGGAGGTCCCTTTTCCCTTGTTGATCCACATATAATCTAGAGGTATGGAACCAGTTTGTAGATTAAGTTGAAATGACATGCCTTCAATATTCCATGAATGAGAGAATTCCAAATACACCTAATTTTCTAAAAGTGGAAATCTCTGAAAAAAAGAGATTTTCACTTACGACCTTTCTCCACTGAGGTGACGTCATGTATAACTACCTGGGCAAAGTGGTCTTCAATCTTTTCCTAAGCACCTAGCTAAGATCTTGAATAAGCGTCTTCCATGAGCAACAGTATGCTTCATAACCGTCATCACTTATTTACAATTACATATAATTTTATCAATGAAATCTAAAAAGGACCAATATTTTCTTCACTTGTTTATAACATCTATAAAGTTGTTTCTCATCTCATTGTCAACAGTAAAGGTAATCAGGAGTAACTCATTCTATTTTGCAATTTTGCAGAGAGCAACCAGAAAACTGATGGCCAAACAAATTTCCTTCCTGGTAGACAGCGAGGAAAGCTATACAAAGGTCAGTACAAAATTAAAGTAAATTTGTGTTGTTTATGATCAAATATAATTAAGAATATTGCAATGCAGTGCGAAATTGTAAATTATAAGGTGTAGACCAGTGAAAAGTGTAAAATTAGATTGTCAGTTATGGTATCTTAACGCAGATAAGATTTGTGGCTGTTTGTAAATGTTGTCAATTATTATGCTGCCTTGGATTTGTTGAATCTGTTCCAGCTGTATATAATATACCAGGTGTTTCCTATGTCATGTTCATTTTGTGTTTGACAACTGATGCACAATGTTATAAGTTATTGTCTTTCACGTGTGCTACTGAATACATTGGGTATTATGTACATCTTGTTGTTTTATGTCCAAGTGCAATGAAGCATGTCTAACTCAATCTATGCTCAAGTTAAAATCGTCATCTCAAAACTAACCCATCCATCGTTAGTTTATGAGGACAGTTCTAGAGAAAACAAATTTGAAATTTGCTGAGAGTGTGGTCTTAATGAAAGTAATAGTATTAGTACTTAGTATCCCAGTACTTGCCTTAATCTAGTTTGAGAGAAAGCTCATGAACAGCGTTGCTCTTGGACATGCTTCAACTGCTCATATTGACTTTTCCCTTTTCCCTTGGATTGTGAAGTGGTTTAATTACTATAGTTGATTCACATAAAATTGTTACTAATTGATACTAAATTCACTTCCAGAAATTAACAACACCTTATTGATTCAATTTCCTCGACAGCTCCTCACATTGTTTGTTCGGTCATGATGTTATTATGTCTCTTTTTATTGTATATGTGCAGCCAGACTAATGCATTTATTATACACTCTTTTTTATATCAACGCATTTCTTGCTTAACCATGTCCCCAAAAACAGTTTCTTTTCAATGTCTTCAATATTTTCAGTTTCAACTATTATGTTTTAAGTTTGTATATATAACATGCATCACTTATAATCGTGTTTTACATGTTGACCACACATGTATTCGCAGTGTCATGATTAACCCACTGTCATCTGTAAGTCATTTGATATCACTGATGACATTTTTTGTACCGTAAATTCTTGTTTATAATCCCGACTCGTGTATTAGCCGCACCCCCAACTTAGACAAGTCCTATAACAGATAACATTGCAGTATAATTGTAAAAGCTCTCGTATAAGCCGCACCCCATAATTATAAAGATGCTTGATATCAAATGAAAGCTGAATCGGTCTTGCGTACAAGTCGTGGGTTCTACATAAGAATTTACGGTAGTTGATAAAGTGTACATACAAGCCTCTGCTGATATGGTCACCTTGATCTGCTACTCACCTAATGCTCACTCTGCAGCTGGACTGGCCACCAATAGTTCGCCTCACATAGACTGCTCCGAACCGAGCGACTCACCTGCTCGTCTGAGCAGCTCGCTACACAGCACTGACATGAAACCTCACCTCCCTCTACTCACGAGGAGGAGGCAAGCTCAAGGTGGGAAACTGGCACCTGAGTGAAATGCCCCTAGAAGAAATTAACAAAAAGTGTTGGGATCTTGCAATAACCTATCAAAGAAATATTAAAAAATGATTCATTAAAGAATATCGCATCAACATACTACACTCGTAAGACATATTGCAAGATCCCAACTTCCCTTTTGAGACCTAATTAACTTCGACATACATAATAATACATCCCAAAAGTAACATTGTGAATAGTAACAGTGAAATGGTGAGAGATCTTTTGACTAATTGAAAATAGCTACTATTCAGCAGTTCAGAATGTCTAAAATGTCCCTATCCTAGCCATTTGCATCACTATCTTTAAGACAAGAGGAGATAAAAATAATATGTTGTAAAAAAGTTAAACTTATGAAACAGAACCCATCTGACTTATAGAAAATGTTTTATCAAATACATTTTTAAATATTAATCGATACTCCCTTCATCAACACTATAAAAAAGAAACACTAGTTTTACAACAACAATAATGACAGTACCCAAGGCACAACATATATACATCACATAATTATCACATCACTTTAATGGTAAGGTTTTCCTTTACTTCGTGTGTAGTAACATATTTTAGACCGTCTCTCTAGATCCAGAATCTGCGACTCCACTGCTCCACTCCCCAGACTACAAGCAGCTTCCTCCCTTAGTTCAAGGTAGTTAGTTGTCCTTTGGTGGTGTGGAAAGCTCTGTGTGGAGTTACTCCTTTGTTGATTGTTATCCACATACCAACATACAGGTTTCCTCCATCAAGCCTATTTTGTTTGTTCCATCAATGACCCAGAACATTAATATTCGGATTGTTTGTGTGAAAATGAAATTTTATCAAGAGCATATCTTCCAACTGTCTATCATGTTTAGAAGGTGTATAATGGGAATGAAATAATGAAACATTTTGAATGCATTTTCTATTCATCAGTTTAACTGACACATGCATGTCATTTCACAGTTTCGTTGATGTCTGCTCACACTAGTAATACAATTATATACCTAGAAATTGAATTATTGGTTGACTGAAAGGTTTTAGTCTCACTAGATTTAGAATGCTTTCTCAGTCCGTATTAAATGTATTACATATCAAATATTACATATGTGTGAAAGGTATGCATTATAAGTTTTATGTTTGTGTATTGTATTCATATCAATATGAGAGCTGCAATGTTATGAAATGATTATAAAGGGTGCATGTTAGTACATTATACATTTCCCTGGTATGTTTCTCAGAATTGTAGTTCTGAGTATATTCCACAGATCCTTTCAATATGAAAGGTAAAATAGGTTAATGTGAAACTCCAACTTTAACTTTAACTGCCAAATTCAATTCCTAGAATGATGTATGTTGGGATTTTAATGCAGAAACCCGACATGGAATACAAAGGACGAAATCTCGAATAAACAAACTTCGATCAGGCTCAGATTCATCTGAAATGGGTAAAATATCATTGAAATAGTTAAAACCAAATCTCTGCCAACGGGTTCATAGAGATCAGGTTTTGGAATTTAATGACTATCTGTATTTCTGACTTAACTAAGTGCATATTATAGCATGCATCTTTGAATTAATTCAATGTATATGCTTTAGCCTAACTTGAAATTCATTAGAGATTTGGTTTTTGGTGTTTGATTGTATGTTTATGTTTGGACAGTTTTGGCATTTGCAATGTCGCACTACGGATATGTGGATTCTTTACTTGTTTCATCCCTGACAATTTGTTGGATTCTTAACATACTTTACTGCAACTGGGTTTTCCATCTCATTCAACTTTAAATCTCTTTCTGTCATAATGTAGAAGATTGTGCCTGTGTCCTGGTGTTCTTTAAGGTGCAAATCTAAATGATCATTTCATGAGGTGTACTAAGTTCCACAGATGTGAGGATTAACGTGACATAGTCCAATGGTTAGAGCTCCAAAATCAATTTGGTTGAAAATAAACCAGAATGTTCAATATGGCCACACTCTTCTTTATGCCCATCAACGATATTCTATAGTGCCCCATCTTCCAAATAATACGTTATGATACTGTAATAACATTTGAAACACATTTATGTTGGATTTATGATACAGACAAAATCGGACCATGTCACTTTAACAAATTAATGTTGCCTAACCCAAGTCACTAAGGATGTGTGGGACTTGTGAGTGTATAACTGAGTATGACTAAACTGTTATCTTTCCATATTCTGAACAACAATGTTGGAAAACTATTGCTATATTTTGCCTCAAATGCATCATTTTTCAGAAATGTTGTTTTCTGATGCAATCATACATCGATGAAGATAATTTCCTTCACAAACTCAATCATGGATTTGGGGTTATTCTAAGAAAAGTCTGATGAAGTGTTATTTGAAAACAAGTGCAGGAGAATACTAGTAATCTGTTCATACATCCAAAAATATGTAATTAAAGTTAACAGTGGAAGTAAACCATGAAATTTAATTTTTTGTATAATCACTTATTATTAGTTAATTGATGATGATAACCACATACATGTGCTCAGTAATGTCTACCACACCGAGCGCCAGCCGTGCTACTGGAGGCCTCATCTCTGATGTCGATTCCGGATACATAGACGCCGATGGAAGCGAATTGTCCTATTCAACCATTCGGGTTCTTTACGATGGGCGACCAGGAGCTCCAGAACCTCAACAGGGACTTTACAGACTTGATCCTCTTGCTGCCTCTGACATCCCACTCTCTAAACCTCAGACCGATAGAGCTGGTTCAGAGGTGGGAAGTGTTAAAAACAGAGAGCGGTCATCAGTCCGATCAGAATCCGAGAGGGATGTTCGCTTTCCTCGGATATCCACAGCATCAGAATCTGGAGTTCCGCCGTCAGTTGACGGTAACCAATCTGAAGGAAGCATCAGAAATGAGAGTACGTGAGCGAGTGGTCAATGAAAGATATATCAATGTTTATCAGGTTTTCATTTTTCATGTTACGAATGAAGCAGCAATATCAACCATATTACATAAAAGTAATGGACGATATGACATTGCATAATGATGGGAGTATGAGATGTAATATTGTCTGAGAGTAAATTTACCTGCAAATGGTTTATCATATTGATTCCTGTATATTCCATGTTTTAGATATGCAACCAGCATTGTCAATATTAGATATAATGGATAATGCATGCATGAATATTTCTTTCAGATGAAACCAGTATGAACTCTAATGTCAATAGTATCTATGACACCTTGACATTAGAAGAATGCAACTTAGTAATCAATAATCGTAATTCAACCTCCGAAAATGATTAGTTCACATCATTTACTTGAACATTCTTCCACAGCTTTACCAGTGGGAACCGTTTCTTATTTAGCAACAAAGAAAGAGATGACTACATCTAATGCATTACCTCCATTTCTATACAGAGCGGACTGAGGGGACCCCCAGAATTTACCAACTGTTTACCCCCATTACTAACCTCCTACTCATCTCTCTTTGGTAGTTAGATAACTAATACCGCATCACTTTCTTGACTAGCTCCCAAGGCATTCACTGTCAAACGTAGCGACAAGCAAATTACCCAGGGCGCAGACCCATTCTCGGACAACCGCGACTATGACATACCCACAGGAGATGGCATGAATATACTGCCCAGCGATAGAGAGCTCACCAAGTTTGAGGGCTTTGTCAGGCCTCCTGATGCTCCCAGGGTGAGTTTACAATATTCCTATCGGTGCTTAATATATTTCAAAGTAATGCAAAATACGTCATTTCATTGTAATTTTAAGGAAATATGATTAATAAACTTGTCTGGCAGACAAACAACTAGTTTTAAGAGAAAATTATGCCTTTAAATGTTTACAAAATAGTCGTATGTCTGCCACACAAGTTTATCAATCTTATTTTTCTTAAAATGAAGGATTTCAGTCAGGCTTCAGTCAGATTATTATTTAGTTGAGTTTCTAACTGCTGTAAAATGTCATAACTCTTTTAAATCAGGATAGGAGTGTCACAGTTGTGAAAAATGCCTTTATCCAAAATGTAATATTGATTAGAATGATGTATATCTAGGGGAAGAAGTAATTTTATCTAACAACACTGAAATGAATGTATCACACCCGGTTAAGTATAGCAGTTATGTGTAATTTTAATTTGATTGTCTGAAGATGATTCATAGTGTTTTGTAGGTTTGTATAGAGTGCACAACTTGTACACTACGTAGATAGGGTTAGTTTATGTGCTGGAAATAGTGGTTGACACAGTTCCCTAATGAAAAGTGCCATTTTGAATTTAAGCAGGCCAAGGAAGTCATCAATCATAGAATACTCAGGAACCAGGGAAAGATTTTTTGTATTATTAGGATTGAATCACATACTGCTATACTCTTCATGATACAAATCAATATGTAATAGGAGACACCGTCCAGGACACCCTCTCCAGTCAAATCACCAGAGAAACTCAGGCCTGAGCCTCCAGAGACAAGGCAGAAGTTGAGTTCAGCCGAGTCCCAAGTCAGTAGGCAGGCAGATCAGCCTGTGCCTCCATCTAGTGGCAAACCTGTGAAACACAAGGAAAAAGTGCCACCTGAGGTGAAAGCTAGACACCAACAAGTGTGGGCTGATTTCTGTTGAAGATACCTAAATACTCCATTCATATTGACGCTAAGTGTGATATTTAGAAATGAAAGGGAATACTGCTTCTAAGATGTCCTCTGAATTAAGTGTCAACCTATCACAGTATCCTACAGAGCAGGCTTTTCCTAGGGATGCACCCTATTCATATTTCACCTATGAATGTATAGGCATTCTCACGAATATGTTGAAATTGAATGTGTGAATACATAGCCAAATGTTCAGTAACCTGCATTATAGACACCCTAGTAACTAAAAGTCAATATGAATGTCGTATTTTGGTTTTACAGCTTACCTTCAACATCCCTGTGTGTTTGATCTCCAAGTGGTTTTCTGTATCTCTTATTTTCAGCTAAATCTATCCAGCAACTTTCTACACTCACATTTCCTCTATTGATGTAGTTTTCCCCCTATTAGGCCACTCGAATAAGACCTGTTTTTTTTTTCACCACACATTGGAAAATATGAAGAATGTGGAGATCTAAAGGCTCTTTAGGGGCTACACTCCTACTAAAGTAATTAATTGACGGTGATGTGAAACCAGTATACATGTTCTGAGTGGCCTTACGTGTGAACTGTATAGAATTTCCTATCCTACTGTAGTGCTTTGATTCCTGCTGCGCTATTTGCTTCTTCAGATGGTGGATAGAAGCTGTGCTATTCTCAAGATGCTCATCGCATAGTGCTGTAATCTATAATGACTAGATCCCAGATGCTATGGCAAGATCATGGTTTATTGTCTACGACCTGGTTTTACCCATACACGCCTCCTCTGAAATTTCCAAAGTCACTCTTTAGAGTTCATAGCATATCTTAGATGAATACAAAGTTGTGGGTAAAGCATCATATGAAGAGAAGTGTTTGTATATAATGTTTTCCTTTTTTTTTCATGTTTTCTCATAACATACTTTCTATTAATTTTATTTGAACGCTTTATTTTTCTCATACTAACAATTCGATAAACATTCCAGTGCATCGCTAGCAGAGGATAATGCAGGACCCCTTTCTCTATAATATTGAGTTATTACACTAAAGTTACACATATATATATAATATATAATTGACAAATTTTGGGGAGGATGTCCGTCTTTGTACAATTGCGTATGCATTAAGTGGTATTAATTTTATATCCAATGCATGAAAACTGTTTGTACTTGAAGATGACGCGTATAGCTATAATCATATGTGCATAACAGTCTTTAAGTAACTGTGTGCAAAGGTTAATACCAACATCATTCCTATAATTCTATCAACCGAAAAATAGAAAGATATTATTGTCTTTCTCCCCTTTTCCTGCCGTGAATAGCCTCCAAAAGGTGGAAGACGGCGAAGGTGAGTAAACCATTTCATTTCCCTTCATTTCACATACACTTTACGTAAGTTATTTCATTAATTATCTTAAGCGATTCATCCATCATGTCAGTCATGCGTGACCTAACTAATTTAAATCTCGAATTTAAAAAACATGGTTGCCCTTTAATGATATGTGTCGTCATAATCCAATGTTTAATGCAGTTGCAGTAAATAACTCAGAAGCGATGCACTGGTACAGCATGCCGACCATTTAAAAGTATCTCAACCCAAAGCATCGGCATGATGCATGAATGCAGCAATGGAGAGTTAAACCAGGGCTGCATTCATGCATCATGACGACAAAGGGCACAGCACATTGATATCACTATGCCACCCTTAAAGGGTTAACTAGCTTCTTGATTCCTCACAGCTCTCTCTAATTGCCATTAGCCCTGATCGTGCCTTCTCATTTTCCAGCAATGCCACACGCACCAAAGTCAGAGTACCAAGGGAAACAGGTGAGCCGAAACGATTTGAACTATTAAGGGTCGTCCTAGTGAGTGACCTGTGAGCAATATGACCAATATAGGCCCACCTATATACCCGTTGATTAGTTTTATATAAATAACTCGATACATGCTATATATTAGGATATGAAGGTTTACACCATGATATGAAATAGGGTATGCATGTATTCTCATCGGATAATCCAGAAATAAATTCGAGTGCATCAAGTATTTGCATAAATGAATACATAACGAAAGCAGTTTTCATAAATATAATTTGACGAAAAGAAATAGAGTTGAATTGTCAAGGTCTAGAGGCCCTTCATATGTACTATGTATCCATACATAAAGGGAAATCTGTTGTTCTATATAATATACCTCTGCCATTTACAAAAGCAAAGACAAGTTGTGACCAATGTTTTTACATGATCGTAATATGTTTTGCAAAAGCTCCCAAATATGGCATTGTTATCTTCATAAATTAATGTAAGCAGGCTAGGAGCAACAGTGATCCATGTGTCCCGCCAGGACCATCCTTTCCGTGTGGCTGCACAGTATAGATGACCAGTACACATGGGGGATTATAGTCGTCATTGATATCGAATTTCAGAACATGGGAGCACCAACATTGATGATGATTTAAGTCTCTCTGACGTCACAGACGCTGACATGATGTCAGGTTCTGACGTCAGTTCTGACGTCACAATGGGTGATAATAGTCCAGATCCCATTGGTGGAAGCGTCAGCTCCCAGCCAAGGGGCATGGCTAAATATGCAAATCTGAAGGGAAAGAAAAACCGACTCAGAGCTATGATAAGACTCAGACAGAAAGGTTATTGTTGTTTTGGTAGAAGTACAGTTTGCGGTATTGGGGAGTGATTTCCTATCTTTTGCTGTGAAACTTGTAGCTGGTTGTATTGATTGAATTTTCATTTTACAGTAGAAACCATATGTATTAGAAAACATTGGACCATTTTAATTTTCAGGTAAGACTTTTCACAGAAGAATTTTCTGTGACATATATGTAGTGAATCATCATGATATTATAATGCACAGCAACTGACTTCTTTCTATTTTTTTAATAATACCATTCCAACTAGGACAAGAAAATGCTCGATCTGCTGATGCTATTTCACCATTGCTGATCACCTCCAAGAAAGAGTCACACCGTAGGCCATCAGTGAGAATCCCATGGGAACATTTAAGCACATCTTCCGCAGGTGAATCACCCCCAGCAAGCAGAAACTCAGTAAACAAGATTTCAAGGAGCCCAGATGTACGTGAGAAAGTCAATAACCTGAGCAAACGACAAGAAGATGGGTCAAAGAATGAAGCTTCCAAAGCTGAAAGTTCAAAAGAGCATAACATTGCAGGAAAAGGGTTGTCAACAGAGGATACTCTTAAGAAGCATGGCAACTGGAATCAAGGAATACCTTACAGAAAGTGTACATCAATAAAAGCTGTCCCCTCTTGGATTAAGAAAGTATCTTCAGAAAAACAGAAGAAAAGAAAAGAACCCAAAGGTGAACAAGACATCGATCAGATGACAGTCAAAGGTATAGAAACAACACCAGTGTCTACCATGGATCTGATGGAATCAACAGTTATACCAAATCTTCAAACAGAAGGAGGGATTTTGACCAATGTTAGTGAAACTAGCAGTAGTACAATACTGACACCAGAAGGTGCCCAAGTCGCAAGCATTCCAGATGCTGCCAAAGAAAAAGTTCCTTCACCCAAGAAGTCAAAATGGTTTTCAAGCCTTTTTGCTGAAATCAAAGAAATAAGGGAAAGCAATAAGAAAATCCGTACTATGGATGTCAAAGATTTACTTTCTGAAGTAGATGTGAATGGCAAACCACAGTGTGAAGAGTCTCAACTACACAGTCAGAAACCTGAGGTGCAGGGAGAAGTAGCTAATCCACTTTCCCGTAGAGGTTCCGACGAGCGGAAGGAAACTGCCAAGACTAGCGAGCTCAGTGATGTCCAGCCATCGGTACTGAACAGCACTGTTGCCAACAAAAACATCATTGCAGAAATTCATCAGATCTCACCAGCCAAAGAGAGCAAAAAAGCTAATGATGCAACTAAATTGATAAGTACCACCAACTTAGAATCTTTAGCTGAAGATATGAATGTGGGCAGCAATGTTCAGGTGGCCCTTGGAGACGGCAATATTCAGGTGACCCCTGGAGATAGCAATGTTCAGGTGACCCCTGGAGATAGCAATGTTCAGGTGGCCCCTGGAGATAGCAATGTTCAGGTGGCCCCTGGAGATAGCAATGTTCAGGTGGCCCCTGGAGATAGCAATGTTCAGTTGGCCCCTGGAGATAGCCGACTGACTAGGCGTGATCAGCTGGTTCCTACAGATAGCGAAGTCAAGTGCAATTTCCACTCAGCTCCTATAGATAGAGGAATGGAGAGTGCTGACCATACGGTCCCTGTGCTCGAACTGGGTGCTGAAGCGGATGGTCCTAAATCTGAGACAAGAAATGAGCAACCAACTAAAGAGCAGGGCAACTCATCAACTATATATCATGATACAACAGCTGACCCATCAAGGAACCCTCAGTCTATGATGTCTCCAAAGGACCATAGTACACAAGGATTACATGCTAGAAGGATTCAAGGCAGTGCCAAAGATTGCAGTCACAATAATGATGGAAACAATGTAAAGCATTTTTCACCTGAGGTTGAATATACATGGGATTTCGGGGTTCAAGAAGATCCGCCAGAAAAGCATATCAGTAATGCTAAATCGCATGATACAAGTGCAAGGCAGTCACTTACATTTGGAGACATCTTAACCTGTACACCTAGGCTAGATATGAAGAATCAGAAGGATAGTTCCATCTCTGTCTCGAAAATCACTGATGTTGCTGTACATAAAACAAATGTAAATCAGGTTGCAAGTGATAAGATTAAATCGGATATTATAACAGCCACTGAGAGGGTAATGGAAGCCCCCATAGTCAGTAAACAAAGCAATGTCATTGGAGATGACAGTGGACACTGCCAAAATAAAGACTTTTATATCGGAGGATCAAAGATGATAGAAACTATGGCCACCGGAGACATTGATGGATTGAAGGAGGTCCCTAGGGAAGACAGTAATAGAAGAGAGCAACAAATAGAGCTTAGATATAACGAGTTCCCTTTCCTCCGCAGTCTAAGTCCGGACACAAAACGCTGTCTTGCGCAGAAATATCTCCGAGAGAATTACTCCTGGCATCAAAATTCCCCGCGGAATGAGGATGGGCCACAGAGCAATCCTGACATTCAGACAGCGGACGTGAATACTGTCTGTCCTGATGCTGAAGAGGATGAAAGTAAATTATTGACTAATCAAGAGGTGCTCAGCCATTCAGTGCGGATATGGCGCTTATTTGTCGAGGAGATGACCCGCGAAAGGGCAGGTGCGAAAAGACGACAAAATGAACCATCTATAACACCATCACCATTACCAGGGACTAAGCTAGACCGGAGACGCTCTCTCTCTCACATAGAACTCAACATTTTTCCTGATCTGCCGAAAACAAAGACCCGTCCTGTCAAAGCAAAAAAAGCGATGGCTCAAAGTAAGCTGGCATATTTGAAATGCTCTATTTTCTGCAATATTTCTCAATAACTGCATCCAGTCTTAAGGCTGCAGCATGTGTATTCATAAAAATTCGATGCCTTCATCTAAAATATACATGGCATGCGCTTCATATCTACAAGTTTTAGTGTCAACAGTTTCGATATTGAACTCAGAAAAGGAAACATCGCTGACTTTCTGAATTTACATACAATGCTCTGTATGGGCCTGGACTCATAAAACTACTCTTGTCACACCCAGACCGAAAGCGTGTTGCACCGAAAAGGACGCTACAAATGGCAACAATTGTCAACAAAAGTAAATGCCACATTCTTGCATGCTTTGTACGGTGTAAGAAGCAAAATATGGACAAGGATATAGCAATGCATGTAGATCAATGGAATACATGTGTGTACATGTATTTCCAAGCGTGGATCAAGGGACAAAGTTGCATGAATAACATTAAAATTTAATCGTCTGAATAGCATGTGGATTCAGTGTCCTTCATCTGTCATACCTCTGGTGCATGTACCACTAACTTTATATTAACTTTTTATCCTTGTGTTGAATACAGGAAGGTGGTCGGGTGGTGTTGGTAGAAAAGGTATCATTCTCTGTGCATGTTGGCATGTTTTTATGTGATTGCTATGTTTCCAGGTGGTGGTGGTTGAACCTTTATATCACACAGGATCTGCTACTGTGATACTCATATTATCTATATGTATTGGGTGTTATTGTTGGTTGTATTGTTATAAACATAATTATTTTTAAGTTAAACGGGCCAAATCTTTGAATCATAACCACTTTTCCATTCTGATTGAAATGATTAATTACATTAATCTCAAAAATATTATTTATCATTGGTTATTATGTTATAGCATTGTCTAAATCAGATAGTATAATATTATGCATCACATAATGATATTTCGTCCAAAGTAATGAGCACTGCTGGTAATTTCAGGATAAGTTCTCTGATGAGTGCTTTTTCATGTACATGTTTTCTAATTTTAAACCATTGAACATTGTTACTTAGATCCCATGGAGGGTCTGCGGCCCGGTCAGCATGGCTCGGCTTCCTCCAGCAGCCCCGTACAGGAGGACGAATCGGAGGAGGAACACCCCTCAGCCACTCATACAGGTGAGCATTCTGCAATGACAACTAACTATTGAATCTTATTCTGAAATGAATCATTAATTATCTTGGATACTATGGAGCCCATTTGGGCAGCTATAGTAAATAATTAACACATAGGTGGATTTAGAATTATGGTAGATGTTGGTAGAATGTTTGATTACCTGTTGACATTGCACCTGTTAGAAAGTAGATTAACATAGTTAGCAATGCTGTCAAAATATAAAAATTAAAAATGCTGATTAATATTATTTATTTTTGAAGCAATGAACTGTTGTATATTCATAAAGGTTAAATATAGTAAAATGGGGATGGTGGCTACACAATTCAAAATAATGTCAAACATAGTAACACAATTGAATAT
Organism: Harmothoe impar; assembly: GCA_947462335.1. NCBI lineage: Eukaryota > Metazoa > Annelida > Polychaeta > Phyllodocida > Polynoidae > Harmothoe > Harmothoe impar. The sequence goes on from OX381718.1 coordinate 45,313,232, forward strand.
GGCACCTCTTACGAGCATACTTTTTGTTTTATTAGGGCATGTTAATTTAAGTTGTTTTATTCACGTGATTAAAATACATAAAATTACAACCATAAACAATGTTTATTATCACTCATTAAACTGATGGCTATAAAATAACAGGCCATTTCCCAATAGTATTCAAGAACTGATATTAGCAACACATTATCATTTAAAGCATGCATTCCTTATTGATTAAAATCCCTTAAAACAATAATATCTGACAAATGTTTTATTCACTTCATCAATCTAAAGCCCATTCGGCCACCAACTCAGACCGTCCAAAGTCTGTGCGCTTCCCACAAACCTTCCCAGCCCCAGGCCCCATCCCCAACACACCCCCTTCCAAACCTAACACCCCTAAGGCCAAGCCCAGGAGGCCTCCAAGGGCTGGCAGGTCTGCCCCCAGGAGAGTGGCAGGTCAAAGGCCTGAGGCTCTTGAAACCTCAGAGGTGACCTCAGAAGTGACCACTACAGAGGTGACCACAGAGGGTAGGTTTGTTCTGGATGCACCTTGTGGTGTTTTAAGAACCTGTGGTAAACACAGGTTGGGCAAGATGTACATATATTACATTGGTATTGATGGAGAGACAGATCATCTCTGAGAATTGTCATTTCTGTTTTGTTTTTATAAATTAGAATAAATTCCTGTGTATAAGCCTTACTCGCGTATTAAGCCAGATGTAGATTTTGGGAAAACACTGGGCCATTTTTAAAACTCGCTCCTAGGATAGCTGAAAATCCATGTCAATGTGCTGGTTGTTGTTTTACTATTTCATGAACTTTTGATAAGGACAATTCTCAGGTTTGATTTTGGGAAAGGATGATTTCAAGCACTGTCATTGGTTTCATATGCATAACGATGTAAATATGTGTGGCCGTCATTTACCAAAATATGGGAAAATAAAACTAATGGAGGAAACAACTAAAAAACTCTCAGGTATTTAAACTGAAATATGGGTCTAAATTCAACAATAAATGAAACATGAAAAGACAAATAACAACACATTACTCATGATAAAGACTTAGTATAACAAGTCAATTACTCAACTTTTCAATAAATAGGGATTTTTGTGTCTGTCGGGCTACATCTGAGAAACATTGGTTTGTATATTATAGGAGCTGGTTTTGTGTGTTATCATAATCAGTCTTAAGTAATTATCTATGCTAAAGTACAGTACAATACATTATTTTCATTATGAAAACTGGAACAGTCTCTAATAATCTCTAGATGGCAGTCAATAAATAAACATAAATTCATAGGATAACTACATGTTTAAATGGTTTGACTTTTCCTTATCACTTGTATAATATTCCTTATGTAATCCTTTTCTGTATTACTCTTAATAAGAACATACAGTGTGTATTTTTAACCCATGTGTACATACATCATTCCAGAAATTATATTAAGTGTTTTCCATACTTGTGTAGTACCTTGCTATCTGTACAGCTTAGCATTGTTAGTGTCTAATCTGCCTGGTTAATCCAAGTTTCCTTTTCCCACTTTACAATTATGTAGTATTATATCACGTATTATGAATCTATTGGATTCTAAACTTCAAATAATTATTTTAAGGTTCTTCGCACTATAATGTTGTTGATATTGGATTCGTTATTTTAGTGTCTCCCCATGAATGCATTACATTTAGTGAATTGAATCTGAAATGTATCTGCACTTTTATAGCAGGCCACATAATAATATAAGATATCAATATAACAGGGAGGTAGGTGCAGCTCATATGTGAAACTAGTAAAGAAAATAGACTAACACACGGATTGCTTAGGTACAACTGATGTACTTTATTTACACAGTTGTATGAACATTTACAGTAATCTTGTCACAAATCGTATATCAATAATTTGAAACCTTCGTCATAACCACTTGTAATGAATTTCAACGCTGCATTCGGGTAATAATTATTATACTGCATTCATTTTAGCCACAGAGCCTGATACTGAATATGATGGTGAGTATATGCTTGTCCACATTATTTATTTATTTATTCACATTCATGCTGTGTGTAATCTATAGTAAACATTTAAGAACTCCATAGTGCTTTAGTGTACAATACACTATTTATAAAGTAATGGCTATATGTCTATACGTATCAAATATCTTTCTTTCTGTGTGCAAATGATAGGAATACATTTTTGAAACAAGACATTCAGCAGCCTATGTAGCATAATCTAAAATCGTTGACCTTATCAGCTTCAGTCATTTCAATTCCAATAAATTCTATATTACAGATACGCCCCCGCAACCTACCCAGAAGGCATCGAAACCTCCCAAGAAGAAGGTCAAGAAGACGGTAGAGCGCAAGGTTCAGATGAAACCGGAAATAGCACAGGAAGTAGAAGATTCTGGTGACGACGATGTCTTCTACATACCGGAGGTACGGTTTGATTGTTTTTAAATTTTTTTTTTTTTGTAAATTCAATCTCACCATTCCATGTGTGGGCGCTCTGGGTTTTAATCTGGGATAGACCTTTTTATGGTTAATCTAAACCGCATTGGTGCTTGCTTGTTCCACAGTTCAAACAGAAGCATTTATGAGCGTTTGCAATTTAGGCATTTATTAAAAGACTTAACCAGTCTCTTCATTGAGAAAACGCCCCTAACAGTGGGGATAATTACACTTTGGTTTCTTCTTTGTGTGATTTTCCCTTCTCCTGACGGCTCTGCTGCTCTCACACTAACTCATTTCAGTTAAAAGGGAGAGTCTCTTACAGGGGAAGGAAGGCATAATTCTATGCCGACATTACGTGCTATTGGCTCTAAGTGGCCATATTAAATATCAGAGTTTTTGTTAGATATCACACCAATTTCATGCAAGCCAGCCATCATCATCGTCTATTCACAGTAATGCACCACAAACGTACAACAATTCTCATACAATGCTTTATATTTCGAGATCATACAATCTAATGTGCTACGTGATATAGATCGTTAGATGTTGGTCCCTGAATATGACTTAAATCCTATCATTTAGTCCTTGAATAAGACTTAACTTCGATTATTTAGTTACTGAATGTGAATTAAATCCGACCATCTATACTTCAAGGTTGAGAAAGTGGAGATTGTACGGCAGCGCACCGAGGTACCTCCCACCCCACCGTCACCTCCACCAGCCGAGGGCATCGAACCACCGCCATTACCGACCGCAGCGCCACCTACACCACCTGTACTACCAGAGTATGACACACCGGTAAGATATTTTTTTTGCGTTTTTGATGACATTTTCATATTCTTACCCATTATGGGTCAATTTTAGGGTCTTCGGAGGGATTGGCTGGTACTTTAAAGTTTAAAAAAAATCAAAAAAAAAATCAGACCTACCGACCCTACATTTTCTTCCCGTGTTACCTCTTTTTGGGCCCAAGAATATGTTGTTATTTTCCCTTTAAATGTACTGCATTGCCTTGTATAAGAACCCTTACATTCCAATTACCCTATGTGCCCAGATTATTTGAGACCAGAAAATAGTGCATATAACGTTATTTCAAAACCCTGTAGCCCCCACCCTCATTTGGGAATTATAATCATTTTCCCTCCTTTCTTCTTGGCTTTCATTCCTTCATAAAAAGCCAGTTTCTAAAGAGCCAATAAGCGAGGATGGTGAGACTACCTGTATCATCAACTACATCTCATTGCCTAGGGATCATAGCGCGTCACAGGGGCTAGTACATATATATATGAATATGTACATCCCACATGATCATGTGAGTGTTCAGCAGGCTCTCTGTGTCTGGGACCCCAGGTATATGGAGGGCTTTGTACATACTAACATTAGCGTCACATATTAAAGCCTCCCATATTATACTATACAACCCATATTTACATACTTATTCAGCCCTCGAGCAATGTTGGAGATGAAAGAAGTCAATTCCTTTTCATGTATGCTTCACTCTCACCACGAACGCTTTACATCACATAGTAGTCTAGAACAGTACTAGAACTGTGAGTGGTAGACGCTTGGTAAAATGCTATTTTAATGCCAATGGGAACATTAAATATAAGGTGATTTTCAGTCAACAATGCCTAAAAATCAGGACTTGTAGATATCAGGAAAAAGAGATGGCTTGCTGTGCGAATTTATTAGTAGCTGATTTTTTCTTGACCAAAAAATCTGCTAAGAAACAGAATCTTCTTTTTTTCAAAACAAATTCTAGAGTGCGAATTTATTAGTAGCTGATTTTTTCTTGACCAAAAATCTGCTAAGAAACAGAATCTTCTTTTTTTCAAAACAAATTCTAGAGTCTACCCTGTTTTGGAGAAGGCACGGCTTCCCAACCTCCTTTTGGGGTTTGGTCTAAATTGTATATGCATCTCCAGTTCCCTACCATCAGGTAGAAAAAAATAATGTATTCATCTGATAGTGGGAATATTCTTATCTGGATATGGCCACCCATAATTTTCACCATTGGTTTGCAAGCAGCACTTGATGCATTGTGGTATGTGGTAAAGGAGGTATAATATGAGCGTGCAAAGTGTTATGATTGATATCAAAAAGATGATTTCAAGATATGAAAAAGATGATTGATATCAACAAGATAAAAACACTGTAGCTATCATACTGCATATTTATTAACCGTGGTATTACTGATCTTAAGGATGTGTGAAAGCTTTGGATTCTCTCCAATAAATGGTCCAGTCAGCTGGCAATGTCACAGGCAAAATGAGAAATTTGATATCAAACTGATAATTATGTCAAGTATTGATATCTACCTGGGATAGAGGCTTGTTTCTAGTCCCTTTCCCCCTTGACAACCAATAGCCTTGCCATGCATTTGACATCATAACCTGTCCTGTTGATTACAGGGATGATCTGATGATAGATAACTTTCACTATTTTAACCATTGCAGGGATAACTCCTGAGAGATGCTCTAAAATTTGTACTATAATCGAGTGATGATTTATTTTAACATTAGGGGAGGTAGTGTTGTGGAATCCTATGTATCTGCATGCTATACATACTTGAACATCTTGGCCTCCGCGGAGAAAAAAATCTTTCATGTCTCCAAGAGGAGCTGAAATCACCCTGCCGCCTGGGTGAAGGAGTGGATTAAAAAAAAAAGAGTTCCCCCCAACCCAGCAGCTATCCCCACCCCCACCCCCCCACTAAACCAATTCAGTTTTTCCAAATCAATGATCAAGATTTAGCCAGGCAGAGAATTAGCTATATGCAAGACTTTCCACTAGTTAAAATAAAATCATCGTTTTCCATCTGTCAGACAATAACAATAGCACGTGACCTGAGTGAAACACCATTGGAGACCCCTCCTCCGATGCCGGAGCCTCCACCACAGCGCCGCCCTGCACCAGTGGCCAAAACTAGAACCAAGAGGTAGGCTCAACTTTTGTCATCTCATTCAAACAGTCACGCAGAGATTAAAGTGAGCGCCATCCTGACTATGGACAATAATCTCTGGAACAATGTTTCCATATAGTCAGGCATTTTGACGAGAGTTAGGCTAATGCTGGACTCTCCTCATAGAATGCTGGGGCCTCCATCTAGAGGTTTTTTCAGATGCTACAAATGTCCAACATTATTCGATTATGAGAATAGATTCCAGCATCACCAGTATCCCTTGCATGTCATGGACTATCTCGTTAAAAATGTCCGACTTTGGAGACAGTGTCCTTCATCTTGCTAATGCGCACATTTTCCTCTGAACATTCTTTGTGAGTTACTGTGTATAAAACTGTATTTGGATATTCTGTAGATCACAATCATGGTCTCTGGTCCATCCATGTGACATTTGCATGATTTAGTTGGCCGTCTGGAGAACCTCCGTTTAGGGATTTTTAGTACCAACTCTGGCCAGCAGGGGACTCCATATAGCCAAAATAATTTATAACAAGAAATGATCTAGACTACTTGTTTTTAATGTAGAATACAACAGGACACTTTTGAAAATTCCATGTTTTTGTGAAAACCTTAAGTATTTGGAATGTAAAAAGAATGTTTTTGGACCTAAAGTGGTGTTGTTGTACATGTTGTTACCATGGAAACATAATTTTCATTCTAAATTTAATAAAATTAGAATTAATGGACAGAGGGCTGTTAAGCCCTTATCCTACAAAATTGCCCTTATACTACAAAATCATATAGGTTTGCAGTATAAGGGCTGTCAGTCAAGCCCTTATCCTACAAAACACCTGTCAGGCCCTTATCCTACAAAATTGCCCTTATCCTACAAAATAACATGGTTTTGTAGGATAAGGGCTGTCAGCCAGGCCCTTATCCTACAAAATTGCCCTTATCCTACAAAACCTATATCATTTTTGTAGGATAAGGGCAATCAGTTAAGCCCTTATCCTACAAAATTGCCCTTATCCTACAAAACCTTTATAAGGGAGGATTTGTAAGATCAGTCAGGCCTAATAAATGCACTACACCCAGACAACCCTTATTTTCATATATTTCACAAGGAAATCTAATAAACGTGAGATTTTGGGTGCCATCTTAGGGGCCATTTTGGACTACACAAGGAAATCAAATTAACTTGATCCTATAGGCCCTATGCCTCTGGGCTAGACCTGGTGACAAATGAATTAAAGCATCTGGGACACTTTTGTAGGATAAGGGCCTGACTGATTGCCCTTATCCTTCAAAATACATAGGTTTTGTAGGATAAGGGCACTATTTTGTAGGATAAGGGCCGATTTTGTAGGATAAGGGCTTGACTGTCAGCCCTTATACTACAAAACTATACACTTTTGTAGGATAAGGGCAATTTTGTAGGATAAGGGCCTAACATTGGCCCCATAATGATATGTAAAGCTTATTGGCATTTTAGACAGTGTATACACAAGTGTGATACCTGCAAATGAAATATATCACTAGAAAACTGATGACCTCGATTTTATTATCGCAATTTTACCTGGGAGGGCCCTTTTCCCTCGACTGTACACAAGGGCATGATGCATAAATGCACTATGCGATGCTTAAATGGTTTATCTACCGCTGATGGGGGGTATCGAATTGACTGTGGTATAATATCGGGTCCGCGGTCCTTGAGCTATTCTGTAAAATGTATTTTGTTCAGCCTCAAGAACATCATAGAGAAGGTCTGATAATCAACCTGAAATTAAGTTATATTTGTTCAAAGACCCTCTTCTTCCTTTGGATAGGATTTACTGCAATATTGCTTTATTTGTCCTCAAGTAACTTTCATCCAATAGATTCAACCCCTTTTGTCTCCGCAGTTGTTAAAACCCTTCAAGGGCAGCATGTCGCTAAAAGGCAACATTTTTCTTCATGATGTACCAACGTAGCACCAATGAATGACTCATTGTCACTGCATTGGTGCACCAAGAATGTTTAGCCTTGCATAACACTTAAATGTAGCCTTAATGAATTACTCGCCGGGGCTGCATTCACAAAAGGGCATTATAGCACTATGCGGGCCTTAAAGGGTTAATTTTTCAAAACAAACTTTTAACATCAATAGTAGGCCTCCTTCAGATGTTCAAAGGATTTCACTTTGATTAAATTCTAATTCGGTTGTTGAGCATATTAATTTTATGTAAGTAGCATTATGAAAAGTATGAGGAATGAATCATTCCTTTGTGTGCATGGGGACCCCTGAAAGACAGACAATCCGTTTAACTATTCATGAATATGCAAACGTCTTTAAAACATAACTAATTGATTCTAAGCGTTAACCATTTAAGGGCTGCATAGTGTTTTAGTCTAATGTACAATGGTCGTCATGATGCATGAATGCAGCCCTGGCTAGTTCCATGCCAATGCTGCATTTGGGCATCATGGAGACACTACGAGTTTTATCAAATGACCAGGCCTGTATTCAAGCATCATATCGACATTGGACATAATAGACATTAAAGCACAATGTGTCTATTAACGGGTTAACTCCTTTAATGTTACAGTTCCCTCCTCCAGCTCAATACTGAAGGATCATAGTGCCTCACAGTCATTACAGGGCTGTTTGTGCTACCTGGAGTAGTTACAATATCTGGAACACAATTTTTATTGTCAAAATTGTAATGTCATTTTTCTACCGTGATGACATTCTTAAGCCGTTACGACTGTTACCAAATTGTCCATCTATTGAGATGTGTAGGGCATATCATTATTTCCTCTTCGTAACTTAATGGAATCTGATAGTACACATTACAATACGTGTCTCACATACAGGTCCTGCATTCTATCAGAGCAGTATGTGAATGGTGAATTATCAGCAGAGCACACATTCTGATAAAAATAGTTATTTGCAATGAGTTGGTATACACGGCATGTATTTCAGCAGACTCAGTAAGACAACACCAGACTAAATTGATACCTACTGATGTTTTGTGTTGTCCAGTATCTGCAAGACATGATACATGGGTCCTCTTCCAGACCTGTTAACCCTCTCACCGCCATCAGGCCGCTATAGCGGCCAGAGCCCCTAATCCACTAAGCTAAACAAAAGAATATTACTCAAAATTGATGAAAATGTTTTCTTAAAGGTCCTAGTCGTAGCACCCCATATTTGGTATCATACTAAAGCTTATAACACCCTCCTTCACATACTGCATTCCATTTGAAAGAATGTTCGAGGAGTAGCAACAACTCATTTCAATTTTTGATATTTATAAATGTTTACACATTTTTGGATAAACTACAGACATATCTTTACATTTTACTTGAGATAGAAATACATTCCAATAAAGTGCTGATTTTGTACTTTTAGGTCTTAAGAAAAGGCACATCCAATTAAAATATCTTGTGCGACCATTGCTTATTGGACTTAGTTAGGCTAAACATATAACGTTCCTTTTCAGCAATCATATTTGAGATCCATTAATCATAGTTCCCTGTAATAGCCCCTACTTAACTATAGTTATTGAAATCCCCTGCAAAATAAATCTCCAGCTGAATATGAGAATCATTCTGTACTAATCAAATTCAACCTCTCACAGCGATCTAAGCAACGAGCTAAACTTTTTTGACGAGGAACCAATTCCTATCAAGCACAGGAGGTATAGTATAAGTAGATGTGTAATGAAAGCAATCGTTTGATTATAATGTGAACCCTTCTCAACCCCAGGATAATACAGATGATAATACTGATGTGTGTATAACCTTAGTAGATGTGTTAAAGCTTTACCATACATTGTTTCCTTGCAGCAACCTTAGTAGGAGTATTTTCAATAGTATTCCCCATACTAGCTACATCTAGCAGTTGATCTAGACATACTGATATTCCCTGTGTTCCAGCTCCAGACCCCATTACCCAGAGTGGTTTGATATAGATATTTAACAGTGGGTGAAATTCTAATTTGATCTACCGTGCAGAAATTTAATGAAAATATGATGAAGTTTATATAAAGGACCTAGACCTTATTGTATTGCAAGTACATGAAATATCTCACCATTGAGGATAATCATGCAACATGTGGGGTTCAATGATTTTGATCTTAGAACATTCTATATTTGATGATAAAAAAGTATCACTAAGCTTTTATAATAGCATAGTAATTGAAGAAGATTCTCCAAGGAATCTACTTGATGATTTCCCCAGATGCACAAGACAGCATTGGGTATACAAACACATCTATTTACAATGCATAGAAAAATATCATCATAGAATAAGTTTAATTTACTAATCAATTTCAAAATATCAATTTTGCTCTTTATTGTCTCTTTCTATGAAAACGAAGGCGAGAAAGGGCACGACCACAACTAGTGATGACCACAGTACCAAAACGTGACCCCAAACCCATGACGGACCCCCTGGACTACCTGGCCAAGTACTGCATTATTCAGTGAGTCACGTTTTGTTGGATAAAGAAGTCTTTTTCATAATGAGGTACATGATAATTATGTTAATTATGTGAATATGTTTTATATCCAGCTTTGTTAGACTAAATAACGGTCTCATACTAGATCGTTTGAAAATCTAGAGTAGGTATAGGTCAGATTTCTTTTGTTAATTTTCGTCTTTACATAAATCAATTCGAGAAGTATGGCACCAACTTGTGGAGGGTAGCCTCGACTCATCTGCTATCGAATTGACGCTAGAATAGCCACAGAATTGCTAAATATAATTCTTTTTTTTTCAAAGGATTTCTATAGTCGGGTCGGGTAATCTGAAATTCACCTTTTTTGGCCTCATATCCGGCTTACCTTGGCTGCGTGCCAGCTAATCTCCATCTGAGGGCAATGTTATCAACTTTAATAAAAAGTTAAGCAGGTCTCTGTCATGTCTGCATATTCTGGACTGACTCTCATCATTACCTTCTCCAGCTAATTTCCCTCTATCTTTTTTAAACCTATAAAACAGCCTGACATGATACGACATTTCAATTTCGCACGTGCAATGTTAGCCACCATCTCATCATGGCTAAGCTGTCATATCACTTAATTATTGCATCCCTTTTTTCTTTTTACTGTAGTTGTAGATAATATTTTCTTTCGACTATAGTGGTTCATATGCCAGATAGAAATTTAATAATTTCTATCTGAGAAATAACACATGCGATGTGGGTGGTTCTTATTTAACACCAGTCGTGTGTATTTGTAGTAGGGGAGTGGTCAGGGGTGGTTGATAGATTTAGGGCAGGGACCAAAATAAAATGGTCCTCTTTTTAGCGAAAAGGCCTGCGAGTCACTATAGCTCAACGGGGTCAGCCACGCTCAATTTAAACCTGTGTGGGGAAGGGAGAGGCAGGGACCAAAAACATTGTCACCCCTCTTCACTTGCACGAAAATCCACCGACCTCCTCTCCAGTAGGATCTTTTTATCATTAAATACCTAGTACATTTAAAAATAAAATATTACCCTATCACAGACTAATCACGAGTATTTTCTTCTAAAAACTACAGCCAGGATCGACTTCCTCACTATGAGCGGGTATTTAGGAAGGTGACTTCAGAACAGCAGTATCGGTACGCCGATGTGCCCCCGGCAGACATGCCCCCTGCGACGCCACAAGAGGGAGCCACCAAAACACACCTCACAGAACATGAAAAGCGCATGCTCAAAGACATCACTCTCATCAGCCGTACTACTCAGCCAGCCATAGTGAGTACTGTATTACTTAGATGAATTAATATTAAAAGAATCATAGTATTTGTGCTTTCTCAATCTATATCTCAAGATGAATCAACACAACTACAACAACTGAAGTAAAGGTGTACATGGTGGCAAGTTTATTTACAAGTCAAAGGATCACAACGTTTCGCCAAAGTTAGGCTTCATCAGGTGATGAATTATAGTATTTTTTATCGACTTCTAAGATAATAAACTAGGCCTGGAAGATTGCAATTTGGCCCAATGAATATAATTTCACTTCTTTAATACCAAAAATGGCTCTGAGCTATTGTAGAAAAGTGCCTGTAGCACCCCCTGCATTTGTGTCAACCTCATGCAAATCTACAACCGTCTATATCTTAGACAATTTGATTTCTGATGTAGCAGCTTAACCCTTAATGACGGCATAATGCATCTATAGGTTTAAATGCATCATGCCCTTGGTCGTCAAGATGCATGAATGCAGCATTGGTGAGTAACTCGCCAGTGCTGGATTCAAACACTATTCCAGCCCTACTGGCTTAATCCACTTCCAAATTGTCGGCATGATACACGGATGCAGCACCGGCGAGTCCCTCGCCAGGGCTGCGTTGGTGCATCATGACAAAAATGTCATCTTTTAGTGACATGCAATACCTAAAAAATTTAATCTGATTGATCTTCATTGCAGGCGGGTCAGAATGGAGGAGACCAGATGGTTGCCAAGGTGAACTTCACCCTGGACCACATGATGGACAAGTATGAGCAGCTCCAGTCCAGGCTGGAGCAGCTCAAGAGTAAGTCATCTCTATTTTTGTTAAGGCCAAACTAAAAAAGGGTGTTGTTCAGGCAACCCAAGCCAAGGTTAAATATCATAGTAACATTCAATCTAGCAAAAAGCAATTTATCAGTTGAGGGGCATTGAAGATAAACCTTTTCCCATTTATTGATACAAACTAGGATGAATTGCATTCAAGCAAAATGTTCAGTAAATGTCATGTAAATGTAAAAGAGATATCACAATGGCATTTAAGTATTTGCTGGTTTCTTTTTAATATTGGCCAATTTACTTTTTTACTCACCCTTAGGTAATAAAGTGGAGGTCCTCGCAGGGTTGGCAAGGAAGTATTTCCCTGATGTCGCAAGCCCCACCTACAATGCAGGCAAGCGACTGAAGAAAGGAAAGAAAGATAAGGTAATACAATCATAGCCATGATAGATTTGACATTCTCATAAGTTTGTTGACATGCTCATAGGCTGGTCTAGGCAATGTCTTAAGTAAGTAAGTACATTACTTTAGATAATACCTCAGCTTTTATGGAAATACCCACTTTTTCGAGTAGAATAGAGTCTCACAGCTAAGCAATTAACTTTTCTGATTATAATATGTACTGTCAGTCTTAACTTCCATCAGATATCAAAATCAAAGCCTGGGTTAAAATAGTCGGAGCTGGTGCGTATTTATTTTCGCTTGGCAATATTACCAAAGTACACAATTACACTGTAGTGATTAACCCGTTGCGTTCGCCATGTCTACTGTTTTAACCTTTAAGAGATAAAATTGCAGCCAAACCATTATAGATCCATCACTATGCTCGTGCCAAATACAACTGTTAATCAACTCAAAAATCTTTCCTCTACCCCAGTCACCCCCTGGAGGTGGCAGTGGGAAGCAGGTTGTCTTCCTGGAGGCTCAAGGCAGCACCCTGGAGGAACGTTGCCCCCACTCCAGGGAGGCCGGTCCACGTAGACCCACCGACAATGATATCGTCAACCGACTAGACCAGAAAATGATGGCCAGGGTGAGACACTTCATTATTTTTTTTAAGTTTATAAGTGTATTTTATTTGACTAGATCATTTCGAAAAATACAAGTACATCATCAAATGAGTAGGATGAGTAGTACATTTCCACTAGTTTCCTACCCTGTATATCATTTTAGACATATCATTATTGGATATTACTTATGTTTTTAGAATTACGTTTCTGTTATTTGGCAAGATAAAAGCTACTCGTATAGTGATTTTAAAATGACATGAGATGGGATATCTAGTTCCAAAGTACACTTTATTAAATGAAAACTAATTTGATGATTTCTTTCCTTATAGTTAAAGGGTGAGGAAGGAGTGAGTCGTCTTAATATGGAGATAGAGCGAATGCAGCAGAAATTGAGAACCGTGGATGACCGCATCGAAGATTTAGAAGGTACTGTAAAACCTCAGATATAAGCCAAACCTGCGCATTACCTGCACCAAGACTTTAGGGGATAACCTATTAGCTGCATAGGAGGTCTGATTAGGGTGACTTCAGTACTGTACTAAACATCTAAAACCTTGTGCATAAGTCACACTCTGACTTTGACCTGATCCAATAAGCCGGACTGGTGATCTGACTTGCGTACTAGCTGTGGCCTATGCGCAAGGTTTTATGGTAGGCATAATACGCACTGAGCCTTTCAGAATGCCTTGAAGCTCACTCTTGAATATTCTTGATAATCTCCTAATCCACTGTTCATGCATATCACTATGATGAGCCTGAAGTGCTCTCCATTTACGCTGTAATGTTTCACTGATTAATGAAAGGTAGCATCACATCCTACCCAAATCTTGTTAAGGACAAATTGCAAGATTAATGTGACATGGGAGAACGTCGCGCTACATTCAATAATCCTGGTGCTTAGAATTAAGTCACTCATGTCATTGGAGGAAGGCATGGTTAAATAAATGCCTATAGTCAGGCAGAGAACCCCCCAAAAATCAAAGTGCCCGATATAGTTTTTTTCGCTCTTGATTCTGAAAGATATGGTATCAGGCAACTTGTATCAGCGCAGTGGGGTGTTCCCACTGTTGAGCAATTTTAATTATTCATGGTTGCTTAGCAACCAGTGAAATGCAACATTAATTGCTTAGTTACATCCATTTATGTTCTCCATAGAGTATTTTTAGCTTTCCCTACCCCCCCTAAATAGGCCTCAGGGAAACCAATGATGTAATCATTGTGTTGCTAGGGTGAGTGGTTGCCTAGCAACAGCAGTTTTATAATGAAATTCCTTAGCAACCTATATAAATATCAACCATGGAAAGGCTCTAACCTTACCTACCCCCCCTATATTGACACCAGGCATTCTGATGATATTATCATTGTGTTGCTAGGGTGAGTGGTTGCCTAGCAACAGCAGTTTTATAATGAAATTCCTTAGCAACCTATATAAATATCAACCATGGAAAGGCTCTAACCTTACCTACCCCCCCTATATTGACACCAGGCATTCTGCTGATATTATCATCATGTTGCTAGGGTGAGTGGTTGCCTAGCAACAGCAGTTTTATAATGAAATTCCTTAGCAGCCTATATAAATATCAACCATGGAAAGGTTCTAACCTTACCTACCCCTACTATATTGACACCAGGCATTCTGCTGATATTATCACCGTGTTGCTAGGGTGAGTGGTTGCCTATCAACAGCAGTTTTATAATGAAATTCCTTAGCAACCTATATAAATATCAACCATGGAAAGGTTCTAACCTTACCAACCCCCCCTATATTGACACCAGGCATTCTGCTGATATTATCACCGTGTTGCTAGGGTGAGTGGTTGCCTAGCAAGGGCAGTTTTATAATGAAATTCCTCAGCAACCTATATCAATATCAACCATGCCTAGCAACAACAGTTTTACTATATCATTTCAATATACTATTGTAAATATCAGCTATAGGATGGTTATAAACTTAACTACCCCCCACTTAAGTGACCTCAGGAATTCTGCCAACACCATCATATCATTTCTTGGGTAGGTGGTCACAGCAACAGTATTATGACATATTTGCTTAGCAACCAGTTATAATGTGAACAAATATCACCAGATAGTAAAACCTGGCTACAAAGAACAGGGATACAACAAGCACTTCGTTATAATGAGCATATTGTCACGCCCTGATTTGACACCACCAACTTGTTGCTAATGTCAGTGGTTGCCTAGCAATGACAAAAATAGAACATGTCAATGTTACAGGAAAATGTATTTCTAAAGTGACCCGAACAGCTTTGTTGGTTGGTTGTCCAAGTTGCTTCATGCACTTGAAGACAAACAAGGTCTTTTGAAGGGCAGTGATGGTATTTGAATCTTTGAAATGAGTGAAGGTGGAAAGCATGTCCCTACAGATATCTTTTACGAGGGCAATTATTTCTAAACATCTAGAACAACATAGGCTTAGCATGAGATGGACAGACTGTATGTTTGTTCACCACAGCTTGGTGAAAATGATCAGGTCAAACAACTGGCTGGAAAGTGCCTCTTTTGAGAGGTCACGTTTTACCTCTAAACATCAAAAATTGTCAGAATGCCTCTCCTATGTGTGTAATGACTCTTTAATATGTGAATTCAATTTACTATCTCAAGCCAAATTCAATTCCAAAAATTAGAAATGACTCTTCAGGGACTGGATATAGGAAGCAGCAGGCACTGAGTTTTGGAAGCAGTGGGGAGCATCTCTGGGAACCAGCAGTCCTTGGGTGTAGGATATCCCCTACTCACTTTTTGGGCTTATCCCCTTCCACACGGTAAGCCAATATATTGCACAAAATTGCATTGAGTTACAAGAAACCCAGTGGTGAAGGGGTCAATCTGTCAATGTCCTAGCCTGTTACTCTCCTATACCCTTAAACCATCACTCCCCTACTGCTTTACTCCCTTACTCCCTCATACCGTCATGGTCCCCTACTCTCCTACTTCTTCATTCTTAAACTCCCTTATGTCCCACAGTTATCACACTACCCCTTCCGCTACCGCCTCACTCTCCTACCTCCTCACTCCCAAATACCCCTTCAGTTATCACACTTCTCCACTCCCCCACTGCCCTACTCCCCCATTGCCCTACTCTCTCAATCATGTTATTTTCACACTTGCTTTTACCCAGTCTATGCTGCCTAAGCTTGTGTCAAGAGTAAAACCCCTCCTTTGGTACCAAAGGGTGGGCTTCTGAAAGGAGTTGTCTATTGAAACTCACTCTTTGTTATGGAGGTTGTTAAACTAAGTTTCAGATTTAGATAAATTCCAGCATTTGCTTAACCCACACAGTCAATTCCCTCCAATGGCCATCCTGCTATAGTGACCTCCCAACCAATGGGGCCATATTTGGAAAGTCCCAAGGCCGTTTTCCCCTTTATTCTGATATGAAAAATTCTCACTATTGTGCATCCTCTCTGGATTCAGGTTATATTCGACCACCTGTAGAATGTATTCACTTGTTTCAAATTGAAGACTATTATTATTATGTGTGCATGGGCTATACATTGTTACATGTAATGTGGCATGTAACAGAATAATACTTACATGCAGTATAATCAATTATGAAAGTATTATTTAAGATTAAGGGGATAAGGAACACTGACTGGATTAGGGTAGCAAGTCCCCCTCCCCCCTGCCTCCTCCTGGTTATCCAGTGGCACTTCCTGCCACTGCTTGGTGACCACACCATAACAAACAGTAGCCCTCCTACTACAGACCTACGTCAGCTAACTGGGGGTCCTCCACTATATCCCTAAGGATTGGAGTAAAATTTCTTCTTTGTCTGTTGCAATAAAATTTGCCCAGCCACAGACAATGGAGGCCAAACATATATATAGTTGTCTCTCCTTATTTAACATGTACATTCTACATTATATATATTTCCTCACTCCAGCGAGTCCAGATACAAATGGACCAATAAGGGGAGATATGAGAGGGAAAGCTGTGTTAGGGCCTCCCCTATCCGCTGTGATGTGTTGGGTGTAGTTACGGACATATGAGAGGGGGGGCAGGGTGGGGTGCTGTGGGATGGCCTCATTCTCCTCTATGATGCTGCGGTCATAGCGGTTAGTTGTAGACATATGAGGAGGGCCAGGGGGGCGGTGTGAGGGTCTCCCTCTTCTCTGTAATGCAGTGGTCTCATGTGGGTAGTTACACACCTATGAGAGGGGCCAGGGGGCTGTATGAGGGGTTCCCTCTCCTCTGTAATGCAGTGGTCTCACGTGGGTAGATACAGATCTATGAGGGAGTGAGGTGGGGGCAAGGCATCTGTGTGAGGGCCACCATCTCCTCTGTAATGTGGCAGGCTTCGGGGAAAAGGGGAGGGTAGGGGGAGGCGGGACTGTGGGAAAACTTTCTACCTTTGATATGGTCAGCTCAGGGGGCAGGTATAGCAATACAGGTAAATGGGGTGATCACCTAGGGAGAGGGGCACATCTATTTTGAAAACTGCTGTTGCTAGGCAACCACTGACCCTAGCAACATGATCATGATGTCATAGCAACATGATCATGATGTCAGCAGAATGCCTGGTGTCAATATAGTGGGGGTAGGTAAGGTTAGAGCCTTTCCATGGTTGATATTTATATAGGTTGCTAAGGAATTTTATTATAAAACTGCTGTTGCTAGGCAACCACTCACCCTAGCAACACGATGATAATATCAGCAGAATGCCTGGTGTCAATGTAGGGGGGGTAGGTAAGGTTAGAACCTTTCCATGGTTGATATTTATATAGGTTGCTAAGGAATTTCATTATAAAACTGCTGTTGCTAGGCAACCACTCACCCTAGCAACACAATGATAATATCATCAGAATGCCTGGTGTCAATATAGGGGGGGGGGTAGGTAAGGTTAGAACCTTTCCATTGTTGATATTTATATAGGTTGCTAAGGAATTTCATTAAAAAACTGCTGTTGCTAGGCAACCACTTACCATAGCAACAGAATGATTACATCATTGGTTTCCCTGAGGCCTATTTAGGGGGGGTAGGGAAAGCTAAAAATACTCTATGGAGAACATAAATGGATGTAACTAAGCAATTAATGTTGCATTTCACTGGTTGCTAAGCAACCATGAATAATTAAAATTGCTCAACAGTGGGAACACCCCACTGCGCTGATACAAGTTGCCTGATACCATATCTTTCAGAATCAAGAGCGAAAAAAACTATATCGGGCACTTTGATTTTTGGGGGGTTCTCTGCCTGACTACTACATATAATATAGTATTGACCTCCCCACGCCAAATCGGCAAATCCAAATTTTCCTGAATTGAAAAAAAAGCAACAGATCTATAATAAACAAATGGTAAAGAAAATCCTCTGCCTCCATACAATATACAATTAAATATTGGAGTTCATCAGAGCAGAAAATATTTGATACAGAAAAAGATCAAGTCTATTCAGAATTCTCTGGAGCACATTGGAAGTATTTTCAGCCAGTAACATTCCTGCATACACAACGTTACCTGAGGAACCAATCGGCTCATGAAACATCAGGTGCTGTGAAACGGGCCCATAATACTGGCATCTTAGTCACTATTATTAGTCTTCCATATAGAACACACCATTTTTGTTCTGGGCTACTAAGTGGGCTTGTATAAACTTGCCCAAACTCGATGTACCCAGATCCAGCCAGGTTCGAACTTGATTGAGGAATTCGATACAAAGTAATTAGCACATGCAATTAAGTTTATTAAATCACAAAAGCATACCTGGCAGAACACATTTACAAATCCGTAATATTATAAAGTTTTTGGTAACAATGAACATTATTTTCACAGATGAGAGGCGACTGCTGCAGCTTCATGCGAGAGACACATTCATTGAGGCACAGACGGAGAAGGCCAAACCTGCCGTCTTCCTCCGCAAACAGAGCCCCCTGTACCGCAAACTTAACCCCCCACAGGTAGGCAATTATAATATACATTAGAGCACTTACATTAGGGAACATTTGAAAATGACATCACCTAAGTTGGGACCTTTTTCAAGACCCACCCAACCCCTGACACTGAATCGGGAAAATATATGGCCGGGGTCATGTTTTGTCACTACATCTGCCTACCCCCTAGCCAGGGACGTCATTTGTGAACGTTCCCAGGCTTCAGGGAGAACTGATAGATTACTATCAGCTTAATGTTCACATTTGGGCCTACATTTATAAGTCATATCTGAAACCCATGTAAGGGACCTCATTCTGGGGTCCATGACTTGCATATGCGTCATTTATGATGGAAATCAATGTACAATTCATTTTACCATATTTCCATACACTATAGTACACTATAGATATAAGGGAACAATAATTGTGTGTACACTTTGGTGCCAATAAAAGCATCCAACTTTAAAACATCTAAATGAACTATTGCCAGCATTAAGGGCATAACAGTCACGTCAATACCACTGCATAAATTTATTTTTTTTTACAGAAAATCCCATTTAAATCCACTTAAAAGCTGTTATGGTCTTTCTCGGACATTTACATTAACACTACTGAACTTAAAACCGCTTAAAGTGCCCCTTTAAAGCATCTTAAATTTGCTTAAATGCAAACATTCCTGTAGTGTACATTAATACCATGTTTCTGCCCCTATTGTAGGATGTTGAGATGAACCTGGGAGAGGTGGAGGAGGCCTTACAGCAGATAAACGGTCACCTGCTCACCGAGAAGGAGATGCAGTACATCTACCATGTAAGTAACTCACACAGCTTCAATCTCATTATTAATTTAATTATTAATTATCCTGAACAGAATATTCTACAAAATTTACAAAGACTCTGATATCAACGGTCTCGCTTGTCGGAATACAAGAATATGTGATTCATTCCTTATTAGTAACATCAATTAGTTATATCAAGACACCTTCTTTTAGAATTAAATAATTCTTGGGTGATATCACTGCCAGGGCGAGGAGGGGTAGTGGATAAATATGATTGGTATGTATAATAAATAAATCAGATTCCAGATGTATAGGCAAGCCCCATTCTTCAGATAAAACCAATATGGGCCCTTTAAGCAACGTTGAAAGGGGAAACCATTCAGTGGTTGGCAGTTCTTTTTCAAAATGTAACAATTCAGATGCCCAACTCATTGAAGGTTGCCATTGTAATTGGTTACTAATTAAGATGGATATTGAGAATCTGAAATGGATCTTAGGACGGCCTTGTCAGATGAGAGACTAATCCTAATCTTACCACAAAGCACACTGAGGAACAATGCCGGAACTTTTATTTTTAAATTATCAAAGAAAATTTAATTAATTCAGTTGCATTATGTATCAAGTGAGCACTTAGAATAAAGGCTCATTATGGTCTGCCACTACCATCAAGATTGATAATATCATGGATCCACTTTGATGTTATTTCAAAATGCCAACTTCCCATGTGACCATTCCAGCTTTTTTGAGTTTAAAGAGTATTTATTTCAGCAATTGATTTTCATCAAAACAATTCAATGATCTTTTGTTTATTTTGCTATTTCATATTTGGCTTTACCTTTCAGATTCTGGATCTTCCCGGAAGGCAGAGAGTTAATATTCACACCTTTGCAGCCATTGCTGCCCTCTCTGAGAAAGTCACACAAGTGGAGTAAGTAGATGTCATTGCTTGTTTGCTAATAGTGTCATACCGAAAACACGTTTTGGCACCGACAATACGTTTTTGTATGCACCAAAACGGGTTTTCAACGTCAAAACAGTCTAATTTATCCCAGTGGACTCAGGTCTAAGATAGCACATAAATTGTTTGTGTACACTGTCGTGGACATGAATTTCATTTAGTTACTTTCAAATGTATTTATCTGTAAACATATATCTCATATAGGTGCATATTCTCTTGTTGTTCATGAATCAATTACAGTCATATATATTGATTATTGTGACATTAGTCAATCAACAAAAAAGATGTCAGAAACATGCGGCAAAATGAAATATACAATTCACCCTCAAATGCCTTTATAGATTTGCCGGTTCTCCACTGAATCAATTTTAACAAAATCTCCGATAATTCACTACATTAATACTATTAATAATAATATTGAGTTATTGCTCTTTCAGACCATTTGTGAAGCAGTTGATAAACAAGGTGGACTTTGAGGCGCTCAGTGTGAAGATGCACCGGTGTAAGGAGCTCTTCTACCTACTCACCGAGGCCGACCCCTCGGTACCCGAAGGCACCGTGCCTGCCGAGACGCTCTCTGTGGACTTGACAGCTGGCGGTCTCAGCCACGACAACACCAGATATGTAAGTATCGGTATAAAAACCTTGTCTGTGAGGACCCGGTAAGACTGACAAAGGACCTGGCTAATTATGTTCTCTGCAACAGTAGTAGTAGTTAAACCACAGCCAGGTCACTGTACACAAGGATGTTCGCGATAGTCAAGGCTGACCACGAGTCGCAGACGAGTGTGACTAAGCCTATTTCCTCAGTACACTGGTCTGTAGTGCTTTAACTCACTTATGTCACACACTGTGATGAGTGTTTTCACACCTTTTGTAGGTCATATACAGTCGGGCCATTTCTTTTGTTCTGATGACCAAGTGTGGTATAATTATAGTCAGTGGATACATTGATAACTCAAGTAAACCACAGCGCAGATTATATCAGCCAAAATTTCTTTCATCAGATTATTCTGAAGGTTATATGACTGTTACCTGTAAGATCACCCTCTTCCTTTACATATAAATGGGGTCCTGAATAACTTTCATAGTGATTTTCTTGATAAACTCCAAAATATTGAAAAACTTACATTGTTGATGACCACATACTATAGAATTTGCATGCATCAGCAGACCAGGAAACCGATGAACTGGATTACATTTGCTGATCGACCCCAATAGAGAGGCATTGAAATGCCTGCTTCCTATCTTAGTAAATATGGCAGCCCCATTGATTTAACCAGAGACATACATTTTCCCCCTGCCTTCTCTACTCGTCATATCTGCATTAATGCCGATACCTTGGCTCTGTATGAACAGGATATGGTAGGCAATGGGCTTGAAAGCATCCCTGGTACATTACACAGCACTCTATTCTGCCAGTAAAAAGAATCCAATAGTTAACACTATCCCTATTTTCCTTTTGTCAGTACTGTAAACTATAGTTTAGAGTTTCTCTCGCTGAACGAATGGAGCAGCTCAATGTGGTAATTCTAGCCTTATAGTACTATCCATTAGTCTTACATAGCACTCTACAAACTCTTGGGAACTTGTATATGTAGACGCCTCACTACACGACTTAGGCTTTCATTTGGAGCCACTAAGCTATGGATTAGCATTAGCTTGCGGGAGTCTGCTGTGTGACCGTGTAGAAAAGTTAGAATGTATACATAGTGTTTCTCCAGGCAGACACTGTTCGGATCAACTTCTACTAGACTGGCTCTAAATCAATCCTTAAAATAGTGTACACGAGCAAAGTGTATCATCAGGCATAATGAAGCTCTATCGTGAGAACATAATACTTCCTATAAGAGGAAACGCGACATCTTATCGCATTTTATATCTTGTCCAATATAATTGAAATGAGAGACCTATTGTTTGGAGAACCATGTCTGCGCTCCCTCAATCACTTTTCCTAATGGATGGCAAAAGTGTTACCTTGCGTGGATTTGTTTCTATGACATTGAGAGTACTACCTGCCCTGCCTGCCTTTTCCTTATCTATTTTTTAAATTTTAAAAATCTCATTTTCCAAAAAAAAGAAAGAAGGAAATGAGCATGAAAAATACACCATGTAACCACTACAGGTGTCATGGCGTGCCGAGAGTAAGATCCCCTCACGGAGCGCCCCGGGACTTTTACGCGGTAACATACATTTAAACTAGACGCTGAGTGCTATACTTTGTCATAAGTGTGAGTAAACCCGTAAGGACCGTAGGAGGGATATATAGCAGAACGCATAGTGTATAATTACCAGAATACTGGACATTTCTCTCACGACCTGACACCACCACCGGCTGCACGCTGAAATCAACATGGCGGCATCAACACGAGCAGAGGTGCTGGACCTTATACAAGAACTGACCAGCTCTAAGACGCAAACAGGTGAGCCCACTATGAACACTAGAGTGGGTAATGCACTACAATACCTCATGACAACAACTGCTGATACAGACCAGGCCGGTAGCGAATATAAAAAATCCTTAGAGCATACGCAAGGTGTAGTGGACACTGTGCAGGCTGCCAGTAACACACTCACTCAAAGGGTAGAAGGCCTAGACTTAAGACTGAAAGCTAATGAACGTCAAGTCAGGGTTAACACCAATGAGTTGAGAGAGCACTATGCATCTCTAAGTATTTTGGACAATACAGCCAGACGCAAAAATCTGATCATAGAAGGGCTCCCGTACAACCAGGCTGAAGACCCAAGGCTTGAAGCATACCGATTGCTGAAAATTGTAGATCCTGAGCTCGATGAGTACGATATTGACCTTGTGTACAGGCAGGGGCCCCCCACTGCAAAGGCAAGGAAAATGATGGTCGTAATGCTGAGAAATGATAGTAGGGATAAAATCCTCACGAAAAAAGGGGTGCTCAACAAGATGCTAGACTATAAGGCTATTTACATCAGTGAGGACACAAATAATGAGGTACGCAAACAAAAGGCAGATATTCAAGCAATTTCGAAATTGGCATTTGAATCCAAGCTGGACGTCAGGCCTAGAGGCAGAGGGCTCATATACGCTGGTAAATACTATGCTCATGCTGACCTGAGTGAACTCCCCGACGAGCTCAAATTAGCCAACACGAGGACGCTGGTAACAGATGCTTTTGTGGCGTATCACTTCGATCTTGCCCCGTTATCCAATTTTTATGGCTGTAAAATTGAGAAAAATGGGAGGACCTTTAGCTCAGTGGAGCAAGCCCTCAGCTGGGAAAAGGCTGACTTCGCAGGCAGAAAGGACAAGTGTCAAGATATAATGAATGCCTATACCCCACTGAAGGCTAAAAACATTGCCAAGCAAATAGATTGCCCCCAATGGAGAAACCACGACGAGGCTCACCTCCATGACCTGAACGTTCTTAAGTACACCCAGAACCCTAAGCTCAATGAAGCCCTGAAGATGTCTGGCAACCGAGTGCTCCTGGAAGCCACTAGTGACATTTTCTGGGGGGCCGGGGGGGGGCTTAAAATCCAAGGCTGTTCTCAATGGAACATATAAAGGCAAAAATCGAGGGGGGAGGATCCTTATGAACGTAAGGCTCGAGCTATTTGGCATTGCAGTGCCCCCCTCTCCCAACGATAGAGCTGCCTTAGCAGTGGTTGACGCTGGACTTGGCCTACGTCTACCACAACACGCTCAGAAAAGTGCCACGCCCCCCTCCAGAACAACAACAGCGACCACGCCCACCTCGGCTCCCTCCACGAGTGCTACTGCAGCAGCTGATGACACAGTGAGGAACGCACTCCCACCCGGCCAACAACAACAACAACAACAACAGCAACCACAACAGCAACTCCAGCAACAACTAGGGCAACAGCAGCACCAACAGCAGCAACAACAGCAGCAACAACAGCAGCAACAACAGCAGCAACCAGATCGCCCCAGAGATAGCCCTGACGCACCTCTAAGTGACTCCCCAGTAGTGACCCCCAAAGCCACATTGACTATAGCCATGCTACAGCAACAACAACTTGACATGAGTCAACAACAGCAACAACGACAAAAGCAACAACAACAAGCTCAACTCACATCAACACCAACAACTACAGGACCCATCCCTATCGTCTTCTCACCACACGTAGTTACTCCTCAGCCCAGACGTAGCCAAAGACATGCACATCTAGATAAGAGTACTACTACGAGTACGTCACTGGGTGCTTCAATACCTGCTACAAAAGAGGTTGAAATTAACTCTAAAACCAAGGAGGGTAAAGAGTCCAAAAAGCTGCGTCAGCATCTGGCAAGTCTGTTCAATAGTGGTAGAAAAAAATGATTACCGGTACTCATCTGGCTTTAAAACAAGCCAATATCCCTCAATGTATACATAAGTCACTCATATCAATGTACTAGAAATTACACTATGTCTAGTTGTTCATATTAAGGTATCATAAATCAAGCCATGTAAACACGTATAATTTTTAATATGTATAATGACAATACGCCTCTTTGTAAAATTCAGAGTTCATCATACTCCTTATATAATAGCCAAAGACTATAATAACAAGAGTAGGTAAAACTGTCCTCCTAGGGTCTCACCCCGTGCAGGCCCAGAGGGTTAACTACCCTGGTCTGATTTTAACAATCACAAGTGAAATCAACATGATACAGATGACCGACTGACCCAGTGAGGGGGCGACTAGCCACAGGCTCTATGTACATTTATAGCATCTAGACGCTGAAGAGGATATGGTCTCTATATTGTATAATGTATACACAGTAAACCAGCTAAGGATAATCAAATGAATTTGATACAAATTCTTACATGTATTATTCTCTTGTTGGTTTTTATATAAAATATACCAGGTGTGATAGTTTTTTATCTTTCTATTATATATGCCTTAATTATAGGTCTACTCGCGTGTTAAAACATATCATGTATAGTTTTTCATATAACTTAGTACTAACGAATTACATGTTGATTCCTGGGGCGCACCCGGCTGTCATGAACACCAATATAGCTAGAGATACATTCGATCACCTTGTCATACTAGGAATCATCCATATCACCCTCATCATACCGGTAGTATACTGTCCCATTGGTTCTTATAGACATGACATTTTTACATGACTTAAATGACGAAAAAGGTCTTCTAGTAACATGTATGAACGCTAGGAGCATATATAAGAAAAAAAGTACAGCTGATTTAATTATTAATAGTGATATCATTGGAGTTTGTTAGTCGTGGCTTCAGCCGTCGACACCTGATATAGACATGCTAATACCTGGCTACCAGTTTGTGAGATTGGATCGTCGCCCTACTATAAACAAAAATGCTGGAGGGCTCATGTTGTACTGTCAAGATACATATGTAATTGAGGTTGATGTCGAGTCATCTAGTATAAATAGAGAATACGAAATACTCTGTGTAAACATTCTAGTTGGTATTATAAAATATAAAATATACGTGTGTTATAGGCCACCTGACCATGATGTAGATAAGGCAGCCATTTATAATAGATTAAGTACGCTACTAACCCCGGTATCCAAAAATAGGAAAATAATAATAATGGGGGATTTTAATGTCAACCTGTTTAATGACAAAGATGTGGAAGAGTCTAATGTAGATAATTTCTGCACTGAAAGGGGTTTGTTTCAGCTTATTACGTCACCCACTCGCCTGGTCTCAGGGTCTCTTATTGACCACATTTATACTAATGTTCATAATGTGTCACAATCGGGGGTTTTAGACTTCCATATCTCAGACCACAGCCCTATATTTTTAATTATCAAATGTAAACGCACTAAAATTGTGAAAAAGACAATTCAAGCTCGTTCCTATAGAAAATATGACTTTTTTAATTTTAAGAATAGACTACAGCAACTTGATTGGCGTGACGTAATAGAGACTGAGGATCCTGACACTATGTGGAACAAAGTTCTAGTTATTATACAAGATTATTTAGATATTGATTGCCCTATGAAAATGCTCACTATCCCTGTTTATACACCTGAGTGGATGACGGCCATAGTCATAAATGCCATGCGAGAAAGAGATGATGCCTTTAGGAAGGTTAGGAGAAATAAAACTCAAGATAATTGGCAAATCGCCACCTTTCATAGAAATAACGTAGAAGTTTTAATATTTAACAGTCGAAAAGAGAAAATTAATTTACTTTTAGATCACAGAAAGGATGACCCTGTCAAATTTTGGGCAGGGATCAGAAAGCTGCTACCGGTAAAAGCAGCGTCAACCCTCCTGAAGCTGAGAGAGAGAGGCGGTGGTGACCTCATAGCATCAGACCAATGTGCTAAATATGTTAATGAATTTTTTTCCACTATTGGTCAAAAGCTAGCTAATAACTTACCACCCTCAGTACCGTACACAGGAATCAGACATGTCAATGCACCGCTGAATGACTGTGATTTGTTATACCCTGTTGGTTATTTAGAACTAATTAAGTTAATAAAAGCCATTAATATCAACAAGCCATCTGCTATTAAGAATATTAAGAGCTTTATAATTAAAGATGCATTCCTAGCTATTGCTGATGTGATCCTGTGTTTATATAATAAATGTATACGAAAATGTATTTTCCCCGTCAGCTGGAAGACGGCCACTGTGGTACCGCTACCTAAAAAACCCAACTCTTTGGATGTTAATGACCTCAGGCCTATAAGTTTATTAGCTACCCCTGGTAAAATTTTCGAAAAAATAATATGCAATAGGCTTCAAAATCATATGAGTATTTACCACTTGTTGACTGACCACCAGCATGGATATAGAAAATGTCACTCGACGCAGTCGGCGATTAGCGCACACATTAATAATGTATTAGATAATATTATAATTAATAAACCCACCTTTTCTTTGTACCTAGATTATAAGAAAGCTTTTGATACTGTTTCACATTTAATTCTAATTCAGAAAATTTCAGATTTTGGACTTAGCGAAAATACATGCAGGTGGTTTAGGAGTTACTTGACTGGTAGATCGCAATGTGTTATAGCTAATAATATTACTTCTAGTCTATTACCCATTACCTTTGGCGTACCACAGGGGTCCGTACTTGGCCCTGTACTGTTTTCTATATATATTAACTCTTTACCTGATTTATATAATTACAATATTACACTTTATGCGAATGATGCCGTCATTTCTGTAACTCAGGAGAATTGTATGCATGAAGCCCTACTAGCTTTGTCCTCATGGTGTGTAACCAATAGTCTAACCATTAATGAAAAAAAGACTAAATGGATGTTGTTCCATAATGTTAATAATGTTAGACCTGTCTTTAAGCTTAACGGGGTTATAATAGAGCGTGTATATGACTTCCAGTACCTGGGACTTGTTATAGACCCCGACATGAAATTCGTTGCACACAGGAAAAATGTTAGTAATAATTTACGCAATAAGGTACATCAGTTAGCTAATATTAGAAATTTTGTGGATGAGGATATTGCTCTTTTAATATACAACACTATGGTACTACCTACTTTTGATTACGTAGACTACATGTGGGACAGGTACAATGTGGGTGAGAGCCAGCAACTACAGTACATCCAGAACAAATCCCTACGTATAGTTTATAAAGTTAAATTAGAAAAAAATCCCTCTATGACTACAGAACAAACCCATATAACAAGTAAATGCCTTAAATTAGATAAAAGAAGAAAAATCCACTTACTTTTTTATGCCTTTTCATTATCAAAATTACCCAAATATATAGACAATAGAAATATTCCAACTCGTAGACATGATGGACTCAGGTTGCTGGTCCCACCTACCCTCAAACCGATTGTATTGAGAAGTGCCTTATACCATGCCATTTCTAGCTGGAATAACTTGAAGTCTAAATATACTTTAATAGAAGACCTTTCTAGTTTTAAAAAGGCAATTAAAGTAGATATTGACACATGTTTCATGTAATTAGTTATCTGTGACTGTCTCTCAGTTCTGCTTTATACGTTACTACCTCTCATCTCATCTCATATCATCACTTTGATTGTATCCTCACAATGTACTTTATTTTTATACTTACATTGCTATTGGTGACATATTTATATACGACATGACACGCAACTACAGTAAAATTCCGTTATAACGAATTGCACTGGGCAAGCAAAAAACTTCGTTATAAACTAATTTCGTTTTATCCAACTAGAGCATTTTAGACACCCAAATGCTGTCAAAAAATAGTAATTTACCCCTCTATTATATAAGACCAAATGTCATGAATCGTCTGGATTTGAGCTGCCAGGGGGGTCAAAAGTAAATGTTTGAATAGGATTTCAATTTTTTTTATACAAACAGTATAGTTGCTGGGGATTATAGACCATATATTTGGGTAGGTTAAATATCATTATTAAATCTACAGTACAGGGTCATATGTAGGTGCATAGACACGACTGAGCCCTCTTTATAAAGTGTAGGGATAATTCCCTATGACAAATGGTGCATTTTATAGGGATCCCATCCACTTACAGTAATTTATAGGGTTTTTGTACTAGAATGGCTACAGTAAGGTAGGAATTGACTGTACATGGTTTGGAGCATGTTATATGGATTGAAAGGTTTATAAGGAGGGCTCAGTCGTGTCTACTGTGATAACTGGTGTATAACAAAGTATTCTGATCTATAAGCCAAAACTACCAGGAAATTTCTTTTTAAATATGAATAATACATTCTAAGTTATAATAGAAATAACTTGAGATGTGCATAATAGGTCCCCTTAGTATCTTTTCATCAAAGGGCTCAGTCGTATCTACTCGGGCTCAGTCGTGTCTATGGTCAAACTACCCCTGGAACATGGTCAAAGGTCAATGGGCTCTACAGGATATGCTATTGGAGGTAGACTTACACTTTTTTTTTTATTGTATAGGTACATAATTTACGCTTTTTCTGCAACAGCTTTACTATGTTCATATTACATTTATATTTAGGCAGGGCCATGTTTTGTTTGGGCTCAGTCGTGTCTATGCATAACTACCCCAGCACTTTTGATCATACATAATATTTATCAAACATATCACATAGGCCTAAATGGTCTTAAAATGTTCTGTACCATAGGGGGGAACAGGCAAAAAAAAGATATGTGCAGATAGCTCTATTTATAGAGGGGTACTTACAGGATAATGTCAAATTATTATTTTTTTATTGTCAAAAAAGGTCCATTTTTGGGTGTTTTTGCCCCCCTGGTCCCCGAAATAAGGGTCTGACATAGGTCAAACCATGGTTTCCCTCGTAGATCTATCCAAGCCCGACCATACTAGACCAAAAAGATAACTTTATATGACATTTGGAACATTTTATTGATTAGAGAAGGAAAAAAGTTCAAATCAGGACGATCTGTGACATTTGGTCATAAATAAACAACACAGGAGTAGACACAGTTTATACTTCGACATATTCTTCAAATTGCTCTGAAATTATAGATACATCTAATGGGAAAATAATCATTTTAGAGATTGTTGTTCCTACGTCTGCTCTAAACTAACAGAACCCCTCCTGTTGGCCTAGGAAGCCCTGGGAGTGGGGGAGTCACTTTGAACCTCTCCCAGGCTCATACCCCCGGGCTCACACCACTCCTCCTGTCGACCCTGTAATCCTACACTCACACCACCCCTCCCGCCGTCTCAGGAAGCCCTGGTACCGGGGGGAGTGGCTTTGAACCTCTCCTACACTCACACTACCCCTCCCGCTGTCTCAGGAAGCCCTGGTACCGGGGGGAGTGGCTTTGAACCTCTCCTACACTCACACCACCCCTCCCGCCGTCTCAGGAAGCCCTGGGACAGGGGGGGGGGGGGGACTTATATACACAGCCCAAAAAATTTCGTTATAAACGAATTCACATGTGAAAATATTCGTTAAAACGGGATTATTTTACTAAAGGAATGTATGGAAAGAGATTTTGGCACAGCAATTTGTTTGCTATATCCGAAATTTCGTTATAACCGAATTCGTTGTAGCGGAATTTTACTGTACCTTCTCCATCAAGATTTTGCAAAAGAAAGAGGTCTTGGTGGAAGAACGGCAATGCGCCGAATCCATGTAATTACGTTAAGTAATTAATTACCTAATAAAACACTTTAAAAAAAGAAATAAAGCTGAGCGTGGCTCTTAATTCTAAAAAAAATACATTCAGAATACAATGTCATCTTTCCAAAGACTCTGTTTAATGATGTCTGTTTTGTTTCAGGTTATGAGCAAGTTTAACCGTGAGAAGAGCGGACTGGTGGACTTTCTGGATTTCCTTACCTACATCCCCCTCTTCATAGAGATCCATGAGCGAATTGTGTTTGATCCACTCAGCAAAGAACACAACTTCTAGAGGGATAGTATCGCCTGGGAATGCATCCGAATAACGATTTAAACTGTGACCTGATATGCCCTTTAAGGATGGCATCATGTCCAAAGGCAAGGGCATGATGCATAAATGCAGCGCCAGGGCGAGAAACCCACCAGTGGTGCATTCAAGCATCATGCTGACCCTTTTGGGTTGATACACTTAACGAAGGGTCAGCATGATGCAGCCTTGCATACCCGGTGAGTTACTCACTCGGGCTGCATTGGTGCATCATGGCAAATGCCATCTTTTAGCGACATCGTGTCCTTAAAGGGTTAATTAGTGCAGTATGTGCAAAGGGCCCTTTTCACAGTCCAAGTCGGTCTGCTGTCCCTTTAAGAGGCCACAACCACCTAACATACCTCAGATGATGAGCACATTCACACACCACTTCCAGCTTCCATGAAGGGTATCAAAAGAGGTTCAGAGGAACTATCTCTCTGTTAGGGATAGCCATGGTCAAGATGGGCCAGCTTGGGAGAGTCTGGAATCAACCTGAAAAAAATATTGCTTTACCTGATTGGCCCAAGCCCCATAGTTGAGAAATAATGCAAAGTATATGAAGGCCAAATACACTATATTCTATAGATCTAGGAAAGGAACATGGTCATCTATGTTTTTCGACATAACCACCATCAGTCAATCATAATTGTCAAATCACTGGTACCTATACACATCTCTGTGGCTGGCCTTTCACTATTATAGCCCGCAGCCCTGGAACCTAGTAAAACAGTCAGCCCCTTAGGTGATTCCATATATTTCACTCTCCATTTATAGCTTATAATTCACAAATATACGTGCAGGGGCTTATACTAATGCTGACCCTGGGGCAGTTGCCTTCAACCTTAAGAATACAGGCGCTCACAATATTCAAAAATGACTTTCTAGGGAATTCATTTATTGGATAGTATCATCTTTCAAGCTAGGTCTAATGTATATGCATATGCTCATAACTTTTCTTATTAAAGAAACGTTATCATTAATGGTCCGGCCCATGGGTTTAGCCGTGGGTCTGTAATTTCTGAAGCTGAAGACCTGGGTTGCCAGTGCCTGAAAAAGAATAAATGCCTGTCACTGTAGTATGCGTTTACAAAATTATATTTCAATTTGTTAGGACTTCATTGTCAAAGGTGATGATTGTGATGACATTGTAAAGGAACAAACATTGTTTATCATATAAAAAAGAGTATTTGAAATACCCTTTTTTGAATTTTCAACACGTAAAATATCACATGTGTATTATATACTTTCATGTTGGATATGAAGGTTCGTACAAAGCCGATGTATCAGAATGCTGGTACATTAAATTCATTGTACAGTCTTGTCAATAATGTAAATCATTGTGTAATCATTCAACTCCTTGATATGAATCTTTAATGCCATATTTTCGCTAGGTTATATAATTAGTTCGGCTGTTACCAGATTCATTTGTATATATAAATTATACATGTATTAGAAAGGGTGCAAGGAATAATCATAATAGCTAAGGTTGAAAGCATTTTAGGTATATCTTTCTGTGAGCTTCAAATGATAGCGATACTGTAAATTGCCATATATACTTATTTCGATACTGAGTTAACTAATACTACCGTAAATTTTCGCGTAAATACCTAATTCGTGTATAAGCGGGCCCCTAACCATATAAGCCATATATGGGGTCTGATTATGGTGAGTTAGTACTATAGTATACATCTAAATCTCACTTATAAGTCGCACTCGAATCTGGGCCGATCCTGTAAACCACACTTGCCACGGCTTCTATTATGTGAGCATTTACGGTAATAATCAGTAAGGGATGATAGATGATACCTTATGTTATTCCTTTGGATATAATACTTACCTCACTGTTATTAGCAGTTCACTAGTTATATAGTTATATGGTTGGGAAAAAAAGGTCATCACCTCATTCAACATATGAATGATTCAAAATGTGTAGCATACTTCATACAAGATTAGTGTACACATAGGGTATGAGGAGTGTAATGCTTATCCTAAGCGAGAACTTGTATTACTACTACATGTATAACCTTTACTCTCCCTATGTTAAGAACATGCTGATGACACTCTTTAATAACTAGTATAAGCAAAGGGTGTGTGTTATATAACTATTCATGATAAAAGCAATGTGAAGTCTAAAAATCTAAAATATTTTATCAGCCGTACTTTAATTGTATGTGAAACCGCATTTGCGCTTATAAATTTCAATCCCCTGGTACCCCTGCACTTATGCAGGGAGTTGTAGTCATAATTATGAATAATTTGAAGGAAAGCTTTTGGGTTCCAGGGGAGTCCGACACTTGAAACCTTGCTTCCGTATGACCTGTGTGCTTCAACGGGCAATTACGGTACTCTAGATTTCAGTGGCTGACATTATTTGCTTTCATATTTCAATATTCTATATGTGCTCTATTTCGAAATGTCATGGGATCAGGGGTGATATATGTTGCGGTAGCAGTTTGTATCAACTATATTGAGGTAATTATTAAATATGATAGAATAGTCAAGTGTTTGCTATTGTCTTTTTGGTATTGTTCATTACTAATAGAGAATACAAATTGAAACAGATTATGTTGCTTTTTGAAGAAAAAAATACTAAACTATCTTATTCATGGAAACTCCATCGTCTACTTCTATATAGGAGGTTTAATTTCAGTCTTCATTGCCTCTGGAAGTTCTCATGCCGTTGACACAGATGAAATCCGTTTAATCTGGACTTCTGCTGGCGACCATTGTTGGTCGGTCATTTCTTTAAGTCATGTCATAAATCTAAAAAATGGATAAATCTAAAAAGTGGAATGTAAAATGAAATCATGAAAAACCACAGAAAAAATTACAAAAGTAAGCTTTCATGTCTATTATATATAACCAAATCTCTATTCATCATTGCTTACATAAGAGGGAATTGGGTTCTAAATTTGAATGACAAAAGCAATTACAATTTAACACCACATCGATGTGTAAATTATTCTACCTCAGGAATGCAATCATATATTTGTTAGGATTCATTACAGTCAGCAATTATGTCCTTCCACGTCTTTATACTTGTCACAAACATGTATTTCCACAACCGATGCATCTTAAGAAGTGCTAATTTCTGGTGGTAATAAGATATATTCAACCCCTCCTAGGGGGTGAGACAAGAAATAGTTTTCAGCGCACACACACCCAATTTTCGACGGGGGGGGGGGGGGGCGTAAACGATTTTTTTTAGTTAGATGCAAATATTGATCTGTCAAGAGCAGGCATGTGATATAATATACTATTCATAATGAGATCTTAACGTTTTACTGTCCGCAAAGTGATCCCAATATGGTCTTTTGGTAATTGCCAATCAACTTTAATTTCTCATTACTGATCTAAGGAGCCTGATGAAAGCAAAGCTTCAGGAGGATGCATTGACCTCTACATAGCCACCAAGAAAGCTTTTCCATAACCTGCCTCGACATTTCAGGAATAATGTGGTTTTGGTGTTTTCCCTTACTCATGTGGTAAATTTAAGAAAATGGTTTGAGAACCGATGTCATAATTTAACGAGGCTTCAATGTAAAATAAATTCCTGAAAAAATCCAGCTAGCACAAAATCCTGAAAAAAAACCAGCAAACAAATAGCACACCAAGTGAAATTATACTTCTTTAAAAAAAGGATTTATGACATGTTAAGAAAAGGCTTCCAGATGTGATCATAGCTGTGGGTGACAGAACTGTGGACACCCTCACCTCCATTTTCTTCATAAGGGTGTCACCTTACTGTTGGTGAAATATTAGTTAACTACTAAGACATGTCACATTACTGTCCTTGATAATAAATAGGTTGACAGGCCACATCCCTATTTTACAGTGAAGTAATGTTGTGGTAAGAGGATGTTAAGGTCACAGTCGTTCACGGTACTGACCTCGCTACTCACTGTGTAGCCAAGGCCTCGGTGACACAGTATAGTGCTTCTTTGAGACGGGCGACATGGCGACACGGCCCTTTTAAAAATAGACGGACACAGTAAAATTAGGGTTAAAAATCGACCTCCAGATATATTTCTGGGAGATCCTGTATACATAAAAAGTGACACAGTGACACGCTGTCTTCCCTAAAAAGTGACGCAGTGACACACTCCAAAATCTGAGGACCCATGAGGGCACATGAAAGCAGCCCTAATGAGTTACTCGCCCAGGGTTTGTTCATGCATCATGCCATTAAGGTCCAAAGTAATAAGACATAGCTTTGCATTAGTAAGTAAAATAAAAGAACTGTATGAAGGGGTGATAATTGTGTGCAGACAAAGATTTGATATCAATAAGTCATTGAAAGTTCTTTTGGTTACTGTTATAGCCTAAAAGGGATGAGTCACAGGGGATCAGGGATACATGTTGTCTGATCCTCCGTCCTAGTTGCTGCCATCAACACTACTTAAAGGCCCAGCGCCCCTATATATATAGAGCTGAGTACCTGTCCCGACTGCACTCTTACTCTTACTGGACGTGCAGTAAGATCTGCGGGTTTAAGGTTAATCCTTTAAGGACGACATATCCCTAAAAAAACATTTGGTGCCATGAAGCATCATTACAGCCCTGGTGAGTAGCTTCTCGGTTCGGGGTCGCATTTGTGCATCATGCCGACCCTTCGGAAGTATGTTAACCCTGTAGGGTGGGCATGCTGCTTGAATGCAGACCCTGCGAGTTACTTATTAGGGCTGCATTTATGCCAACCAAGAACATGATAAATTAAGGATAAAAAGCCTTTGAAGGGAATTAGGCCTGTGGTCTAGGTGTCCTAATCCAGTGGCTAAGCTGTGGAGCTCTTGTGCTAAGCTAAAATTACTACAAACATAGTGCATAGTGTAATTTTTGAATATTTTAGACAGCTCTCTTAGTGACTGGTATCACCACTGATCAATCATGAAAATTCCGAAGTAAACAATACTGTTATCTTTGCGTTCTCTGCAAACTTTAAAAGAAATCGAACGTATTTCCAAGATAGATAGGGTTCAGAAACCTCTGGTTTGGAACTGAAATTCCATTTTTCAGCTTTTGCCTCTACATAAAGGTTATATGCAGAATGTATA
Organism: Harmothoe impar; assembly: GCA_947462335.1. Lineage (NCBI taxonomy): Eukaryota > Metazoa > Annelida > Polychaeta > Phyllodocida > Polynoidae > Harmothoe > Harmothoe impar. The sequence goes on from OX381718.1 coordinate 45,349,062, forward strand.
TTTCAGGGTATAGTAACCCACCTTAACTAGACACCCTGCAAGGTTATCTTGCGATAGTATCTGTAGGACCATCATGCGGGTGTCTATTACACTAATGGTTCTGTACTGTAAGGATGAGAGAGCCAAACCGGCTGATCCTCTAGTTATCAGGTGCATTGCATGGCTGTAGACTTTTGTCAGGTACATTATATGTACTGAATCCGTTAGGGATGGCAAGTCGCTAGAAAGTGACACTTGTTGTTATCATGCACCAACACAGCCCCGGTACTGTAGTGATGTATCTGTACTGTAGTGACCGATCCTTATGGAATGTATCAACCCGTAGGGTCGGCATGATCGATGCATGCATGCAGCCCTGGCGACTTACTCGCCAGGCCTGAATTCATGCATCATGACGACCATAATTATGGCTGGCGTTTAATGCATTATGCTGCCCTTAAAGGGTTAAGGGAGTATTATATTGGGCATCCGTGAGGGCCGCATCTCATGTGATGCTTTTTATACCCTGCATTGTAACACTATATTAGTGTGACGTCAATGGTACTCAGGCTTTTAAAATACATAAAATATTGTGTTTTTCTTGTAAGGCATATAAGTTGTCTATATTATCTTTGACCGTAGTTTGGTGCCATTACAATGTATGCCAATTACGTAACCAATAATCTCATGAGCCTACAAATATGGAGAGAGAGCTGTCTTAAGCTTGTAATGGCATACCCCCTTGTTGGTCACAGTGACAGTTATATCCACCCTTGTATTAAGACTATGTAATAATAAGTGACTGTACATTGGTCAAGCTGTCGTAATAAATATTACAACGTCTTGACTGTTTCCAGCTGGCTAGTAAAATTACGACAGCACGTAGATAAGTGAGGAGGGGATTACTGCTACTACCACTAAGCAGGAGCAGTATGTCTCCATACGTGCATAATTTACACAAATATAATGCACACTTATTAATCTATCCTTTGAAAACATTTTGTTCTAAACACTACTTCTCTTAAAATATACACTATAAGGTCAATAAGCTGCATCTGGGAGCTTAAAAGTTCTGTATTCTGTATTTTACCATAAACGCATCAGAGTTGGCTAGAAAGACCTTTTAACCAGATGAAGGACTGGAGAGGCAGTGTCAATTGTATAGTCAATACTGTGGGGGCTCCTGCTTAGTCCAATGCTGCATAAAAATGTGGGAGAAAACATCAGGAATTCAATGAAACAATTTGTGTATTGATGCAGGTAGAAAATGAATTTCATGTTGAAGTCTCATTATAAGAGGCGTAGACAGAGAAAGAAAGGGAGATCTGACAGTTTTTCCCTCCCCACCCCGTAAAAAGGAATAGAGAAATTGAAAATATTATAATGCCATCCAATTTAAAGTTAAAATTCTTGTCAATTCAAAATGAGTTCAGAAGGGATACCGATATAATGTATTTATAATACGACCAATGTCATTTCAAAATGTCAAAGGTTGTTGCTTGCAATTTGTGGAGTGACTTAATAAAGTGTTTGCCTCCAAGGTTTCTATTTCATCACTAAGAATATTTCGGAAAGCAGAAAATATGTAACATGGTGTATTGCATTCCAGATAAATGCCAGATGTCTAGACATATATACCATAATACCACGCATGTCCCATGCCACATCATGCAAATGTTGTCTTCACAAGTGCGAAGAATCAGCAAAAATGTGTAACAACAAGTCAAACTTATTTGAGAAATAAATCATGTTCTTAAGGATATCATATAGTAAGTGAAATGCAATATAATTTACAGGGGGTTTTACATAAGAAAGGTTAAGAATGCAGATAGATGAATATGGGGAGATTCTGGATTGTGGTGGTAGATAGTGCAGACGTTATTACATTGTACTCTTTAAGAAGATCATAATTTCAGTCAATCCGGAGTTAATCCTATCAAAATATCATCAGGACATTTTGAGCGACTTTAAGTAGCATTTACAGGAGTTAAAGATGATTGGATTTTCACTTTAAGCAGTGCAATATTTCTTTAAATGCAAACATTTATGCAGTGTACACATAAACATAATACACAATACTCTGCAACTTGAGACAATGATTAATGTAATGCAGTCATTCCTTGGAACCTACTGCTTGAGCCATATTGATGGAGGGAGTGAAGAAGAACAGCCCTGGAGCATTCTATGACCATATGACTATGGATCTATGACTATATATGGATGGAAAACTGACCCCCGCGGAGTGGCCTTCTGATGACTCCTCTATCAGAGAATGGCCCCCAAGGCCCCCATCATATCCTGAAGGTGTTACTTCCTCCAGGCCCTGAGACCTAAACTAGGGCCCATATGAGGCTTCTCAGAGGTGACCTATTGCCATCCACTGAGATCTAGTCTTTGTTGGAGCTCCTCGTCTGTTAATGAATAGGCCTCATTGTACGGTAACGCTGCCAGTAGTCTTCATAGAGGTGACGTTTTGACACCCACTGAGAACCCGTCATTGGCTAATGAATAGGATATATGGACTCCCTTCACACCATGTCTAGTCAACATACTTCTGTTGAATGGCAAGGGTTCTTTGTCTCACAATGTATGTTTTCCCTTTTTATATCGTTATTCTTTTTGTTGGCTCTCATGGCATGTTTCATCAGCTTCCTCACTTCTAGGATAGAGACATAATCCTTGACTCCATTGAAGCTGTGGTTTGCCATTAGTCAAACACAGTGGATCCGTTTCTTAGCATCATCTTCAGAGATGGATTTATAGCTCGAGTAAATCACTCAGCCAATCTCTTTATCCAGTTCCTCACCTCAGTAGTCCTGTATTTGGTACGCACTTAATCACATCCTGACGTAGCTATCTGACCAAGGCCAAATATACCATCCATAAAGTCACTCAGCACACAGATTTACAAAGAAGCAGGTTATAGATCAATTCATGATTGAGGGCATATGATCTGCAATGGTATCAATAGAGATAATAACGATTCAAAAGATTCAAATTAGAAACCAATGAGGTGAAACGATTAACAATATTGTGCTGCAATATATTTCAGTTAGTAATTACGTGTGTTTTGCCGCACAATGCTAAAGATGCCTGATCAGCTTTTGCTAGAATATAATGCTCAAATGTCCCAGTACGCACAGCAATCTGTATATTATACACAGTCTGTACTAGCATGACCCTGGAATAAGATATTCCAGGGGACGTCCCAGTGGTCCATCTGTCCAGCCGGTGCTGAATCCTCTATACATTCCTGTGTGCTATGAATACCTCAGGGTGCTATAGGCTGCGTCCCTGACAGTCTGAATATGGACTGACTACCAAACAGACCGGAATTCTCAGATTGTTATGATTCATGTAGATTTGATACCTATCTGGGCCTGTTCTCATACTGATTAAACTTAAATTAGCCTTAAATTCCTAACTTCCATTAGCCTGATTTAAAAAACCAATGATGCCTCGTGGAAAATTGCTGGCAGTGCATTGCTGCATCATGCCTGCCATTTGAGAGGGATCTCAACTCTTTAGCGTTAGCATGATGGAAGAATATTTGACTCACTAAGTGTGAATGGATGACACTATTAAGGATAATTCTGACAGACTACTGGCGGGACCCAGTGAATATGTTCAGAACCTTTAGAAACTCACCAACCCCACCTGAACTACACCTATTTCAAAATTTGGTGTCATTTTTCAAAATGGCGCTAAGTGTTGTAAATGACCTATGAGAAGTCTCAAGGAGTTTATATGCGATTTTGAGATACTAGGATTTAACCTTAAATATGTCAGCAGTCCACAAATGTGCTACACTGGACTGCACTGGAGCATCATATAATTATATCAAATGTTTTATCATGCTCAATCGAGAGGTTGCCTCTCAGACTGCCTTATATTGTTGTCATGGTTAGTCTTGCCATTAAAGTATTGCATTGTAATTTCCGTCATTTGTACTGAATTTGATATGGTTGATGACCTGAGATTCGAAAAGGTTGAATGCTAAATTGAAGCTTCTGTTGTATACATATATTGTTCTCAAGATATAGATGAATGGGTTAAAGCTATGGGTTAATATGATTGTACAGGTTGTTAGTATTATTTCAAATTAGGACTCATCTAATCCAATTGTCCTGTATGATGGTATTGCATAATAGCAAACTTGGTAATATCCTTTAACCCCTTCACCACTGGATTTCCTGTAACTCAATGCAATTTTGTGCAATATATTGGCTTACCGCGTGGAAGGGGTTAAGCTTATATACTGTTGGAATTATCCATAAAAAACACTTTAGTTAAATTTTCCGTCGTATGAGTGTTTTTTCATGGTTTGTAGTTGGTGTATTTGCCGATAGAACAGCCAAGAGCCTAATAGAAAATGGGCATAAACTAGTTTCCAGATTCAGTGTTTCTTACCCTAATCCTTCTTGTGAATCTGTTTTCCTTCATCCAACCTTGCTTTCATCACAAAATGTCCTCATGACATCTGAGAGCAACAGGATGCTTGCCCTAGAGACATGGCTTACCATGATCTCCTCCCGAAGGGTATAAAAAGGTGTCACTAACCCATGATCATTTAACCATTTAACCCTTTAAGGTTGGCACAATGCTTTAATACACTATGCCATTTGACATCATTATACCTGAATGCAGCTTTGGCGAGTCTATGAGCCAGTGCTGAATTTATGGATCATGCTGATCAGCAGCATATCAACCCTGTAGGGTTAGCATGATGCCTGAATGCGAGTTATTGGTGAGTTGGCAGCCCTGGCAGGTTTCAGCCGGTAAATAGTTAATACCATCTCCATTTACTCATAGTGCTTAGTCTGCTCTATGCATGATAGCTTCTCTCACTTCAGGAATCCTTGATGTGAGCAAGGTGGCAACTCTAGCTTGTAGCACTATCCATTAAGCTTACAAAGTACTATACAATCTCTTGGGGCCTCGTATGTGCACCGCTCACTGCATGACTTAGGCTTCCATTTGCAGTCACTGCCATAGAGGAGAAGCGATGGGATGTTTAGGGAATAGGGCATGGTTGTTGTAGGTGTGATAGGGACATAAAGGAGTGTCTAAAGAATACTCCAGACATAGCATTCCATGAAAGTCTTTACATATGATGGTCTGTCAGAAGCTGATGACATTATTTCATAATTTTTCATTATTTATGTCCTGCTTCCTGGTGGATGTGAAGTCCAATGTGAATCCAATACACACCTTGGTAGCTGTTGGCCTAGCCATATCAAGCTACATTGATAAAGGAAAAACCCTGGATGCCTCCATCATTTGATTAAGGTGTTACTTCCTCTGGGTCTTAAGACTCACAGAGGTGACTGAACTGTACAAACCCTTCATCAAGTAATGAATAGACCGCACTCATCCTTTTACAATGCACTGCCGGGATCCATGGGTTCACGTCAGTTGAAAGGCAAGTACACTTTGACATGATATATCAATTCTTTCTTCTGGCATGATTTTTCCCTTTTTGAAGATGTAGCATAATTCACTACATGCCTTCTTAAGCAGCTCAAAAACTCTATTCACGCAATGTGCCATTTTTTTCCTCTCTAGCCTGACAAGACATACATTAGACCATCATAGACTTGGGGAGAGGCTGTAAATGGCTGCCTTCTTGTTTCCACAGAAATGACGGTTAGTTGGATCAGGCTAGTAGACCAGATTACATGTAGCTCACTACTGGTTTTAGCTCTGATAGCAGAGATCACCAGCAACACGTTCTATGGAAAATCGGGAAATTCCTTACAACCGTGAATTCTTAGTGACAGATGCATGCAATATTTAAAGACTGTCCTTCCATTCCATCTACATTCGATACTAAGCTAGGCACATTTTTCTCAGCGGCTCACATCAGACCAAATGGAATACTTCATCAGCTTTCCCACTCCCAGAATCTTTGACTCTAAACTGCCCTTTGCCATATGTCAAACACGGTCTGACTGTAGGCTTCAGAGGGTACTTTTCAGCTCCAGGGAATAATTCAACCGTGGCTGTTTATCCAGAATCTGACCTTGGTTTTCTAATCACTGTCAGTCCAGATGTACCATTGATACAGTCATACAACCTACATCATAAACATTCACTAAGATATGAACCAATCACTAATTGGAAATGACATATCTTCTGTAATGATGTAATTTCTCATTCTAGATACAGCCATTTCAATTAGAAACCAATTATAAAAGAGTAATAATTGTCATTATCATGTGGCAGCTAATCTTAGTCTGACCATAAATGTGTGTGTGTGGCGGGGGGGGGGAGGGGTGGTGGGACTTCATGGGCACACACACAGATATACTTTCAATTGCCCTCCACCCTTTGCTCCCTCATCAAATTGACATGCACCATTTTATGCATAGTAACACTTGTTTCCCCCCCCCCCCATGTATTCTTTCTCCACTGAATACAGGTTGGTTCTCTATACCCCAAATCAACTGGTGGAGATTTGTTTTCACTCGCCCCCAATACCACCAACTCCACTCCTATTGATGACTTCCTTACACCCCAGTGGTCCATCTGTCAAACCAGTGCTGAATCCCCCACACATTCCTGTGTGCTGTAAATACCCGAAAGTACCATATGCTGCATCCAGACAGTCTGTTTCATGGCCCAAGGTTCACAGATTGTCATGAAATGTGTTTTTCTTCTGACAGAAATGTTATCTCAGCTTAGCTTAAAAAAGACCCGTTTATAAAACACTAGTCTCTAGGTCTCAACTTTAAACAAGGTGTTTTCTAAATCCAAGCACACTCTGCTCTTAGTGCCACATTGATCTTGTCCTCATTGACCGTCCATTAACCTATTTTACGTGAGTTTCCTCACTCGTACTTTCTATCAAGGGAGCTCCGTTCATCATGCCCCTAAGGATTTCGGTGTTATGAGTCCCACAGGTTTGTTAATTTTATTCATTTTAAGATAGTAGGGGCATGTAAAAATAGACAAAGATCCACAAGTTTTAGTTTATCAATAGAATGTGTTTTTATTAGCCAGAGTTGAATTTAACCGACGTTCAACAAAAGAATAACCAGTCAACAGACTAACATAAGTGCTTATCTATTTTATCTTTTTACCACTATTCGTTCAAAGTGAGTAAACAAACCCCTGGGTTTCTTTTTAAACCAATGGCTCTGACGAATCCCATAACAATCAATACCTAATTACACTGATGCATTTCTTTTCACATTTTCCACTCATTGATGACTTGTGGGACTTGTATCTGGTATGCAATTTAGATATACATGGACATATAAGTTGATGTAATGGAGGTAAACTGGTATGGACATGCATTGGAAGTGCGCCAACCGCTTAGACTCTAGTAACTCAGGGCTGTATTCATGCATCATGGCAACAGATGTCACAGCACATTATGGCGCCTCAGGTTTAGAAATCTTTTCATATCATTTACACAATACTGTTTGTTCAGACATAGAGTACATTAATATCATTGGAGTCACATGCTGTAATAGACATGTGGAGGATTATTGCATACTCTAAATGGAATATTGCAATTCTCATAGTTCCCTATTCATGTCAACATTTTGTGGTGCATTCAGTTTCCCCAATTTAGCAAGGAAAATAAGCAATAGTGACAGATGATAACTATACAATCTATCAGCTTCAAGACAAATTTGACAGTGCATGACAATGAACTGTAGGAATAGCAGAGACACTGTCTTCTTCAATTTCTGTAGTCTATGAGGATTTCATCTGACAGCCTGGACGTCCTCCTACATCTGACAGCTCCAACACACCCTTCCTGTTCACGTGACTGCCCGCGGTGACACCTGTCTTACACCCCACAACACCCGCCACACACACAGTCTGCATTACTTAACCCTTTAAAGACAGCATGATGCCTTAATGCACCATGTCCTTGGTATTCATGATGCGTGAATGCAACCCTGGCGAGTAACTCGCCAGGGCTGCATTCATGCATTAATGAGGTTGAGACACTCCAGAAGCTTTCTTTCCCTTGTTTCCTTCTTGTGAACGTGTTTTCTTTCATCCTACCTTGCTCTACCAGAAAATGCTCTCATGACATGTGCGAGTAATGAGAGGCTTGCCCAAGAGACAAGGCTTACCAAGTTCTGTTCCTCAAGGGTAATAATGGTGTCGCTAACCCATGCTCATTTTAACCATTTAACCCTTTCGAATTCAGGTTGGCACAGTCAAAATACATGAATGCAGATTTGCAGAGTCTATGACCCAGTGCTAGATTCATGGACCATGCTGATCCATTGGCAGTGTTTTAACCATGTAGGGTAGGCATGATGCTTGAATGCAGCTTTTGGATGTTACTCTCAAGTTGATAACCTTGGTGAGTTTCAGCCCATATAGGGTTAATACCATCTCCATTTACTCATAGTGCTTAGTCTGCACTGTATCATGATAGCTCCTCTCAAGGCAAGAACACTCAATGTGGTAATTGTAGCCTTATATAATACTATCCACTTGCTACATACTACACTATCTCTTGGGGCTCATATGATTGTGCGAATCACTACACGATTCAGGCCCTCATTTGGAGCCCCTTATTTAGATCTACTGTCCAAGAATATGGGTTTGCTAGGGAACAGTGCATAGGCCATGCCTGTGGATGTGATGTAGATTGTATAGACATATCAAGGAAGGCTCAGAGGATGTCACAGGGGTCATATTTAGCGGAAGTATTCATTACTTCAGTTTAATAATATTGCAGTTTGACAAATACAAATATAGTAGAATTATTTGTGTATAAGACTGTACAACAAATATGTGTCCATAGATATGGAGAGCTGATGCACACAGAAAAGTATAGGTGTCAACTGTGTCTCCCACGTGGCTCTAGCAAAAATGGAGTGTCAAACAGCTATTGACTCTGCTATTGGCACTGATTCTAGAGTGTCAACTCAAGTTGACACTGATAGTAGAGAGTCAACTCAAGTTGGCCCTTCATAATTATAAGCAGGTTCAGTAGCTGCTTGACTCTCTATTTTACCAGAGCCACGTGGGAGACACAGTTGACACCTTTACTTCTCTCTGTGTGGGCAATACTTTTATCATTGTCATATCATGTCAAACAACAACAAACAATAACTGTTTTGTGGACAGATTAACTGTGTTAATAACTCCTCCAGGGATGCAGAAGAATGTTCATAAAAGAATGCCGTAACTATAGGGGGAGGGGCTGGTGTGTGGCATCTTAAAATGTCTTTAAAATGACTATGCGTTGCACTGTGTTACAGTATTCACTTGGTCCCTATACAAGTAAAATTAATGGTCAGTTTAGATTAAATGTATATACAGTTATGCTTACAGTTGCACTAAAAATATGGGAGAATATGTACACATTGATCAAATTATCATAGTGAAGTTTAACATCAATATATTTTGAGATGGATGAGTGACTGAAGCCAGAGACAATTAGTCAAATGCTTGGGAGACAACATCAGACATTCAAGGAAACAATTTGTGTATTGATCCAGGTAGAAAATGAGATTCATGCCCAGGTCTCATTATAGGGGGTGCATGTGGGGAAGGAAGGGGGGGGGTGGTTGTTTTCTGACCCAAACAAAAGAAGAGAGGTGAGCGTATTAAAAATGTTGTTTGACAAAGGTGTAAGGTGGTACAGTTCATGAGCGAATTTACACAGTGATATATAACACCAAATACATGTGAACCCTTGATAAATCTGTCTAAAAGTTGACAAGTTGGTTGTTTATCAATCATAAATCTGTAGTAATTCTCTTTGGATATAATATTGCCCTGGATGATCAACAGTTTTTAGTAACTGGAGAGTCTTTATCAGAAACTAGGGTGTCTGATATATCAAGACCACACTCTAGACAGAAAGGTATGTATCGAGAGTTTTCTGGATGTGGTGGAGGACAGTGTACCATTCTCTCTATGTGGGAATAACTTATAAATGGGCATTTTGAAGTGGCAGGGTCTGCACTTTACTCCTGTTTAAGGTTGATCGCTACTCATTGAATATGGACTACTGCGCAGCTCTCTGCGCATATAACTTAAAATTGTCAGAATAGGCTAATATTGGCAAACTGGATCCATATACAATGTCATGTACACCAAGCCATATCCAAAAATTGGACAACTCCGTGCAAAATTGTGCATTTTATTCCACTTTAAATATTTGATATTTTTGGAGCCCGTGATATTTGCTATTTTTAACATAAATTAGAATATTGGAATTATTTACCAATAAATCATTATTGAGATTGATATAGTTCTCATCACTGTGCTTCAAACAACCAAGAGTACAAAATATATACATTTTTTACCTCCATCCTTGGCCTTTAACCAATTATTTTGGCCTTTAAATATGACCTTTAGACATTTTTTGACCTATTTTTTAACTTCAAAGCCCCAAAACCCTAAAAATATGCGCGGGACCCCCTATCAATATTACTTTTTTATGTTAGCAAATGATCTAAACAATTTTTTGAGAAAGTAAAAAAAAAAGTCTATGGATTTTTTTTGGTATTTTTTTAGCTTTTGTTGACAAATTTAGCATCAAATTTAATCTATCGTCCTAGAACCACCACTTTTTTTTCACAATAGAGTTGTTTTTGGACCATAATTTTATTTTTCCCATTTAAGGACACAATAAAGGATTATTCGTCTCAAATATAACATTGATGTGGGCAGTGGTTCACTAAAAATAGAAAATACTTTTTTTTTTCAAAAATCTGTTATAAAAAAAGTAGCTCGGGACCCCCCCTATTTTTTTACATTTTCCATTTTCTAATGATCTAAACTACCATTAGGCAAAAAATTAGGAAATTCTATGGATGAAAAGTTAAGAGTAGCGATCAACCTTAACAGGGGTCGTGCAAAGAGTTCTGTTACTTTTGGGGTGCAATTTAGGAAATCTGAATACTTGTCAGTTGTAGAGCGGGAGGTGGCCACATCCAGCCACAATGATACAGGAGAAACCCCTGAGGCCTCCACAATTTGATAAAGGGTTACTTTCCCTAGGTCCAAACATATAAAAGGGTCCATACAAACAGAGATGACTGACCTATACACTCCCACTGAGTGACAGCCTCTGTTGGAACCGTCCATGAACTAGTACATATACCCCATTTATACCATTACCTTAGTGTGCTGCAGGGATCTATGGTTTCCCATCAAGTGCTGTTCGGTCAAAGTACTTCAGAAGTCAATGCTAAGCTATGCACACCTTTGTTAGAGGCTTACATCAGGAGGCAGCAAAATAATGGAAGTTTTCATTGGCATTCCCACTTCCAGAATCTTTGACTCCAAGCTGTCCACCGAGGGGGAATTTGTACCTCCAGGAAATCACTCACCCACTTTTCTTTATCCGGTTCCTAACCTCAGAAGTCCCTTCCAACTTACCAAAATCAGTATGCGACCATATTACATGTTGCTGGTCAGCTGTCGATGGCATCAATGGGCAATGCAATGTTTTGTATATATCGAGTAGGTCAGGCCCATCAATACTTATACATTTACTATATATTTCCTTGAAGAAGAATAATTATGTTGGTTGAAGTTAGCATACAAAAGACCTATTTACAACTCATAGGGTTTAGGGCATTTAAATAGTGTAAGTCGGGTGCATCAGCACCTTGGTCTCACCTGGTGGTTTGTAAATCCGAACACACTCTGCTTTTAGTGCCACATTGATCTTGTTTCCATTGACCGTCCATTAACCTGCTTTTACGTGAGTTCTGTAAAAGATCAGGCCCAGAAAAAGGGGTTTCCGAATGCGTCCGCGAGACGGACGCTGCTGCCGTCCGCGTTCGCTGACACCCCCGGGGCGGCTGTGTAGGCGGATTGAGAGGCTGTATGGGCGGTGGGAGGGGATGTTTGGGTGTTTCCGAATGCGGACATACCTTGTTGACGTTGAGCAATGGCCGACTGCTGGGAGGCGTAGAGCGACCTCATCGACTGTCTGTATTCCTCCTCCAAGGCCGCATTGTCAAGCTCTATCTCCGCTAACCTCTTGTTTAGGTCGATTAGGTCCCTCTTACGCCGCAATAGGTCGTTCCTCTCCCTAGCAGCGGCGATCCTATCCTCCAGGACCTCTTCAGGCACTCTCTGGTCAGTAGGGGTGGGTGACAGGCGGGACTGTTGTTGTCGGTCACCCCCTCCCCCCACCTCACCACCATGGCCACCGGTGTCCATGACCTGGCCTGAGGTGTCTCCAGGTAAAGTGTCCTGTGCCTCCTCCTGTGTATTAGACTTATGCTCAGGAGCGGGTTGACCACATCCAGGGCAGTTCTTGCAATTCCCATGGAAACCATGGCCACAGTTCTGGCATTGAACCATGATTAAAATGCAAATTCCAGAAAAAAACTGAGTCTGTCCTGGCACCCAGGTGGGTGGACATGAGGCACTGGCTGGGGTAGGTGGCCAGGTGACCCAGGTAGCAGGTGAGAGTGGTGCCACCTGGCGAGTTCTTCCGTCAATACCCCAGCCAATCCTGTATAACACATATTGGATGGATCCATATATATATTGGGAAAATGTTTTTTAACAAGAATATCTCACGTTAGTATTTATATCAGGATGAAATGTTCTTATTAAAAACATTTTCTTGAGGTCAGAAAGTTAATTAGGCCACTGGAATCAGTCGGAGGTTGTTCTTCCAAGGCAGATAATTGTTGACATCTTTAAAGACATGAATTCATAATAAAACAAAAACACTCAAAAGAATAGAAAAAAAAGCTAGGGTTAGCCATTTCTTCAAGCTAGGGCTGGGTTGCTTGAAACCCGCCTTTGTTTTTTTGACCTCACCTTAGAAATGGATTACACAGCTGACAAGGCACATTCTATCCATGGGAGCCCCCTACTTAATGTACCTATGGTGTAGCATTACTCCATCAGTACCCCAAATTGAAGATAATGATTTGATTAATTCTAGGACAGTAAAGGTATGGTATGAATTGTCACAGTTCGCAAGTTTTAGTTTGGTAATTAAATGGGTTATTTCACAATTTCCTAGGCCTTGTTGAATATGGCTGATGTACAGCAAGTGAAATAACTAGTCAACAGACTAACACAAGTGCTTCCTTGTGTTTATATTCTATTTTACCAGTGTTGACTCGAAATATGTAAAAACAAAGCACCGGGTTCCTTTTCAAACCAATGGCGTTGCCATATCCCATACAAATTAATACAGGATCCGACTAAGCACGATGCATTAATTTGAACCGTTCTTATATTATTTAGATCTACTGTACATTGGAGTTTTGAGCTGATGTAATGTAGGTGAACAGGTATGGACGGAAGTTGAGAGTTTAATAATCCCTTAGACTTAGGGCAGCTTCATGCATCATTAGAGTCACATGCTGTAATAGATATGTGAAGGATTCTTGCACGCTGTTAATGGAATGTTACAACTCACTATTCATGTCAAGCTTTTTGTGGTGCATTCAGTTTCCTAATTTAGTATGGGACATAGGCCATAGCTAGACATAATAACTACAATGTATTACTTAACCAATTAGACAGTACATGACAATGAACTGCAGGGATGGCAGCCGTCGCATTCAATTTCTGCAGTCTATGAGGATTTCATCCTACAGCCTGGACAGCCTCCAACACCTGACAGCTCCAATACTCCCTTCCTGCTCACGTGACTGCCCGTGGTGACACCTGTCTTACACCCCACAACACCCGCCACACACACACACACACACACACACACACTCACAGGCAGCATTGCTTAACCCATTCAGGACAGCATGTTCTTAAAAGATTACTTTAGTTGTTATGGTGCACCAATGCAGCTCAAATAAGAAACGCCTACTTTTTTGTGTCTCGACCCCGTAGAGGGTGCCATGTGGGACTTGTTTTTGTACTGCCAAGTGGACCCCATAATATAAGGTCCAATTACTCGGTAGCCCAATATGAAAGCCCATATTGTGGGCTTGCACAGATGTATTGTTCCCAGGTCCAGCCCAGATCCAGCCCACTTTGACACAACACCATTAAATTTATTGAATAATCCCACTGACAGCCCTGGACATTGATGACCAGAGCCCAGATCCAGGGGACTCCAACTTGCCAATACTTAACCCATACATGTGATCTTTTGATGATGGGTCATAATGTGGTGACTCATAATGTGGTTGGTTCAGCTAGAGGAATGCATAACAGGTGAGTCTTAGCTCATAGAAATTGTATATTCATATTCACATAACTATACAAACCTGATAATTGTACCCTAAGATTAAACAAAGGGGCATGTTTAAATCTCTTCCCAACACCCCAGCAGAAGGATGTGAGAAAGAACTGCCTAGACTTAATATAGTCCCTGCTATGCATTTCTTGATTATCTAATTAATTACCAATGCATTAAAGCAGGAAACCCAATATGTATGATGGCCATGTTTCCCATCATCTATAGTATAATATTACGAGATATTGCCATAATACAGGTCATACTTATTGCAAGAGTGGAAATCATCTACCCAAATCCCCCAGGTACTCCTCTTGCTAAGAAATGAGCACTCCCTTAACATTACACATTATGCAGAGGAAAATACAAAGAATAATGCCACACAGTTTTGCTGCTACAGATTTATTGAGTTTCTTTAATCAGAATACATTATTGACATCCAACACAGCAGGGGTTGTGACTATAAAACACTGCCCTTAACAAACCGTACTTGGACCTATGCTTATATATATATTGTGTTTAATACAATAATAGAGAAGGAAAGGGTAACTGAAAACTCCAGTCAAAATTAACACCTTTATAAGATATGGAATGAGTTATTGCGTAGATTGATGTAATACAACTATCTGTCCTGTACTGACATCATGACCAAATGAGTAGCATTCTGAACTTTCACTATGAATGTAATCTTGTATTTATTTTAAGAAATAATAACTGTCATTATTTCCCAAAATTAGTGAAATGCTGATATAGTAAACATTGATGGATGAGCGACGGATGGACATCCATCCATCATCATTTGTCGGCAGTGGACTACCCCCTTAAGCATAGGCCATGTGAATGTTTCAAGATAATAATACATAATACAAGTGTACTATACTTAGAATTAACCATTGTCTTTATCATCAGATCCAATGGACAACATTGTATATCATATTGAGTAAACTACAGTATATACCTCATATATGAACAACATATATATGAAACTTGATGAGTAATCTCTTTTGGTGCGTAGACCTTTTGGATTTAATATAAATACAAGTTTGCAGGTTTGTACACCCCAAGGCTACTAGCAGCGGCACCGAGAACGGTAGAGCCTGGTTAGACCTTAGCCATTGCTAATTTCCAAGTCCACAAGGAACTAATGTTAAAGTTGAGTTATGTTCACACATATATTACAAGTAGCTCTCCCACCAAAGAGTTTTTCATAAAACTGGGTTTCTTTTTTTATTGCTAAATTATACTCTGAATTAAGGAATTAAGATAAGTTAAGACAGTCCAATAATCACACTCACAATTTTGACATTTGCAATTCTTTAATAAATGTTGATGGGAGAGTCACTTTACATCCTAAAGCTCAGCTAATTCCACTGGAAAATCAACAACATGAATTGTCTGTAAGTATGAATTCTGGACAGCACAACCTATATATCTATTCACGAGTGCCCCAACATTTAAAGCTGGATTTGAGATCATGATATTATAATATTCACAAGAACAAACCTTTAACCAGCCTTGACTAATCAGTGCTGCGCAGGCTATTTTAGGGTTTTCACAAATAAAATAATATTTGGCAAATAAAATAATTCATCACAATCATTGAACATTAAACTGAATGTAAGTGCAACCATCGGAATTAACAATTTAAAACTACACTCAATAAAGGTAAGTAGATACAAAAATATTCTGTTCATAGAGTATAGTATCATTTACAATGCATTTGTACACAACCAATTTCAGTGAGTTGAACGTAAACATGTGTGCAACTGGATTTCGACAAGTCCTAAAGGAAGATCAAATCTGTAAGACCTCCCAACTGGGATATTACCCTGACAATTAAAGGGCCATGACGCGTTTTCTCAGACTAAAGCAACTCATCCACTGGCCTATTTGGTTTGATTTATCGTATCGATGTTCAATAAGACTACCCCCCCCCCCTCATCCTTTACAAAAATAATACTATATTAATAATTATTAGTTAACTTTGAAAAGAGAGATAACATTCACGATATTCTATTGCACTTTAAATACAACTGAAAAGGGAGAATCTTCAGACAGTTTAGGCCAATCACTTTCAAAATTGAAAATGATGCTATTTAGACTGAAACAATTAGGTGAAACAACTGGTTTACGGTGTATCATAAACATAGATTCATACCACTTTGTTATTTACAATAATAAAAGAAAAAGACATGACATTAGTAATGGATTTAGGGAATTCACCTGGAGAAATCTACATCTATCGTATATATGATAAAGAAAACATTAATGCTATAAAATACACCATTCACATTATGATACTGACTAGGGCTACACCACATATCAATTCCCCTTAATCTTAATCCTGCATGACGACCCGATACAGAGTTTCTAGACAATAAATCCTATTTCTGTAAATTTGAAAATATAATATATACAATTGACAAACCAGCACCATCAGATACACCTTAATTACAAACGTCATATGCAATAGGTTTGAGAGAAGTTCGGGTGATAACTACGGTGTATAACATGTCTACATCAATAATCATTGAATAAATAAAGTTGTTAGTTCTTCATTTCATCATTAAATTCATAAGTGTTCATGTAGTACATGAAGTATATTGCAGGACATGGCCCAACCTTTAGGGCTGTCCTAAAACCATAGCTTGATAAGGGGGGAGCTCATAATTATATAATATTATGTACCATACAGTCATCCCTGTTTTTACCCCTAGGAATTGATACCATAATACAAACCTGTACATGTGTTTTGGGCTATACGAATAGATAGGCATACACAGTGTCATTATTACATGTGTCTATGGTGTGTGTATTGATGTATATAATTAGTATTATATTGTGCAGACTAAGATTGAACGACTACTTATCACGGTTGTACACTCCATAATACGGTACAAACACTTTAAGGCCCATTGACACATTACGACCCTTGCTCCAACTCAAAATGATCTTGATTGCTGTGTCCTAGAACAAACCCACCAATATCATTCTCTCAACAAACTGAGTCATACTGCAGGGACGCAATATTGCTCCGAAAAATATCCTGCCGATAATATGAGGCTGTGTCTCATGAGATTGTACCAATTGAAACGTCTTTGACCGGGTGTAGTCTTTAACCCGGTGTAGTCTTTGACCATCAAGCTTCAAAACAGCTGAAATGGGGGCTATGTACACAGAAGTGTCAGGAAAATTTTAATGGGTTTCTTAACACTATATCTCACAAATTTCCCTGCATTTCTGTGTACATAGCCTACACCTGGTCAAAGACTTCACCTGGTCAAAGAGGTTTCAATTGTTACAATCTCATGAGACACAACCATAAGGGGTCTCGTCGGCACAATATTACTATGCCAATATCATCAGCCATGTCACATCACATAGAGAAAGAAACAGAGTCGGAAGGGAGTCTCCAAATTGACTCCCCTCTTTAGGACAGCCCTCTCTGGCTCACCTAAGGTATCCACCTAGGGAGTCACCTAGCTCCCTTGCTCACCTAACAGAGTCACATTGGAACCTGGGCTCCCGAAGAGAGACAAGGTATTCTTGCGGCGGCCAAGAATCCCTTTTGACTCTGTTTCTTTTCTCTGTGCAGAGCAAAATAGTATGTCTGAAGAGCACTCATTTTAGACTTCATTTGAGTAGAGTTCCATTCCATGAGAGTGAGTGTGGCTTTTCATACAGATGAGGCATTGGGGTCACCCTCTTTGGGTTTCGTCGAGACATCACTGTTGTAGAGACATATGACGTCGGGTTTGAGACTGCCTTTATCTGGACTACTGGTGGCCACTGTATTGTAGGCGGGGGGATGGTTCATGGTTCCATTGCTCTCTGTTTTTGTAAGTCTTGTGGAGGAATCACACCTATTAAATAAACAAACTCAATTTAATGGATGGGAACGGGTTGAGTGATCTAAATTAATCTTGTCCCTTAGAAAAAATCCTGATCGTTTACAGAAAAAAAAAAGCTATGATATGATCAGACCTTCGATTAAAAAAGGGTTGTTGTGTGAATATAGATAAAGATAGTGGGGTAGTTATTTCGATTTTCTTTCTTCTTTAGGATAATATGGTAGTTCCTTTTCAAAATGGCCTAAACACAACTTACATTAGGTTTTACCAAAATGACCAAAATAATGTTTGATTCATAATTATGCTAAAGGATCAGACTGGAGAGGAGAACCAGCCCCTATCTCCATGTAAATGGTTTGCATGCATCTTTATGGAAGCTGACCAGTATTTCTCGTTTGAGAAGCTCAGGCCGCAATAATGCCATTGAGCACTAAGGTGCAAAGTGCAATCATTTTTACTTACTTGTTTCCCTTGTTTATGGGAGTCAGCTCAATGGACTGATAGCGTTTCTGTGCGTACTGACTCGTGTTGTACCGAATCTTCTCGTAACCCATGGAACGGTCATCTGTAAAGTAAAATTCTTTTTCTTCTCTATCACAATACACCTTCTTAAATTTGGGTATACATGAGACAGTGTATTGTGATATCATATAAGCACAGAGCTAGAGTGGTCTCTAATCGTTTTTTCAGAACTAAAACATGCTGGGAGAAGGTGGACAAAATATTTACCCCTCTCTAGCTCGCTCGAAAATCTACCAATCTCCCCCCACTTACATCCTGGGTGTTCAAAAATGGCCAGTCTCTCAACAACATTCCAGTTCCAGCTGTGCAATTCAACTTTCATTACATTTTAGCATTAGTGGGTAACACCTCATCCTGTAGAGCATAATCATAAGTGACAAGACTCATTTGGCACCAGTAATAGTTTAGGAATATTTTTCTAAATGTCATGCGCTTGATTGCGTGCAAAGCCAAAACAGATGCCTGTCGAGGCTTTCAGGACAGAAATATCAAGCTGTCAAATGCAGGGACACACTGTTATTTCTGAATTAGAATGAATCAAAATGGTTCAATTTAGCTCTACTACCGATTAATTTTGAATGGCAAACATGACACTCAATGACATCTATGAAAATTCTAAATCAACTTCATGCTAATAGCGGCCTGAAATGGGTTAGTTTCTGTCCAAGCATATCATACAGTAATTATATCACTTCTGTTATATTACATGGGTAATACAGCCCTCTCTATGTTAAACCTATGGGTGCTTCATACTCCATGGCCCCGTGTAGTCATACTCCATGGCTGATTGGTGTGATTGTTCTCCTCATTTTTAGAGGGTAGCAAAAAGGCCCACTTAATGACAAACATTTATATCGTACCTCACTAGTTGAAGTCAAAGACCAATCAACTACACTATCTGTGCAAATGCTGTGGCAGTTAGGATTGATTAGGAAATAATGTAGGACAGCTGCATATTAGGAATCAGACAACTTTGGGAAATAAGTGCCTGCAGCTGGTTATATCAGCTTTACATATTGAGTGCATTAAGGTTACGTCGTGCAACGTCACACACTGACACTGTATGCCAAAAAGAATCCAATATGGGAAACCCTTTGATGGGCGAACTACTGTATTAAATGCAATCTTGGCAACGTGAGGGGCACAATTAGAGAGGAACGGCTTTATGGCGTGTTGGACACATGTGTTAAACCAAAGAACTGTTAAACAGCTTCATAGCATTCACATCACCTACAGATTAGACAACCCTCCCCAGTATCTCACTGCCTTCAAGGTAATCAAATGTACAAGTTACTTTTTAAATTGATGTTTTTTTTCCATTGATATAGCTCATAATTACACGCAATATACGTATTATTAAGGTGTGCCCTAAATTCTTGCATATTAGTTTTAAAATGTGCATATTTATAAGCTGAAAACTTGTATACAAGCTTAAAACTTGCGTGTAAGCTGTACCCTATAAGGGGCACTGGCAATCTGACAAGCGTACTCAGTACGAGCCGAAGCATCTACACAAGGATTTATGGTATTCAAATAGTCACCATTCACGGTCAACCAACCTGCAAGATAACCCTAACCGATGAAGACATTTCTAGACATTTCTGGACCTTTATCTCTGAAAAGTGGTTAACATTTTCCATCAAAATAATACACTTACCAGTGACGAGTGTTCTCGTGTTGTCTCCGCTGACAGAGCTCATAAAGGATGGTCTGAAGCGAAACACTTTACTGCGCGCCTTGACAAGAAAGGACGCCGTGGAAAGTGTGTAAAGCACGGGGTTAACAGCGGCATTCAGAGGAAGCACGAACACCGCGATCCACGCAAACACCTGAAACGTAGAGAAATGGATATAGCGACATTTGAGATAATTGACTGAGTGGCCATATTGAGCTCTTTCCCAGTGAGCACAGAGCATTTAATCAACATTGACAACTGGTTGTCAATGTTTTCTTCAATGTTGCTTCAATGTTCAACCTGATGTTGCTTCAATGTTGCTTCAATGTTGCTTCAATCTCGATTCAATCTTGATTTAATCTCGATTCAATCTCGATTAAATATTGGTTCATTGAGCCTAATTCTGTGCCCACGGGACTATGCCATTTTGATGCCATGATACATGAAAATAGCCATAGTCAGGCTATTAACCAGGCTTGTTTTCATGCCCCATAACGGCCCCTTGGGACTGTTATCAACCATGTAGGGTACTATCAAGCACCAATGCAGTGCCAGCGAATCATTCGTTGCATGTGCTACGTTGATGCATCATGCCAACAAGTGTTGTTTGTGGCAACATGTTTTCCTTCATTGCAGTCCTTTATGCATGTGATATGATGCACACTCATGATAAGCCCTGCAAAGGGTACCCATCATAATTATGGACAATGAACCGAAAACACTGAGGTTCTTGGACCACTGTGTAATTTTAAATTCATTTATGCCATTTCGGGAAGTAGACCCTATCCCAGTGGGCACATAGATCAGTACTACGCTGAATCAACATTGAATCAACATTGACAATCAGTGATCAATGTTGATTCAATGTGCTGTTACCACTGGGATGTACCTCTCGACCCACCTGGTGAACAAAGGGAAACCAGCAAAGTTTAGCCTTAAGATGCTCTTTGTAACAGGTTACCAAATACAATTCAATCAATCAGTCAATACATAGACAGCGCTGCATGCTAAAGTAACAGAGTCCGTGGTTATTGCACATGTGGTGGTTGTCCCGTTCTGCACGCTGGCTACAGAGCACTTTTAAGTGTAGCTCTTTGGTCATTTCAGGGTTTCCCGTGAAAATTAGACAAAACTTACATACAATTTAATACATAAACATAAAATTAAACTTTGCCGGGGGTCACGTGAGCCTTAGAGCATGAAATATGACCAGAGCGTGCAGAACGGCCCATGGTTATTACACGATACCCTAGGGAACGATCCTTCCATTGGTTTAACATTGACATACCGTATTCACCATGAAATAACATGAGACTCTGACCTGCGGTGGTATGGTGGCTCCCCCTAGTGAGGCACATCCCAGTAGGATGATGGGCATCCAGCAGAAGAAGTCAGTCAGCACAATGAGCGTCATACGGCGCGCCATGGCGTCATCCTTCTTCATCTCAGGGGATCTTTAAATGAGAGGTACATTAATTAACTGTTTAACACCTAAAGGACATCATGTAGCTAAAGAATCAGATTATTTTGTTGGCATGATGCACCAATGCAGCACCAGCGAGTAACTCAGTGGGGCTGCATCCAACCATCATGCCGACCCTAAGGGGTTGAGACACTCCCACCAATTCAGTACTGACAATTAAGTTGCTGGCCTGGACTGCATTGATGCATCGAGATCCTTTAACGACATGATGCCCTTAAAGGTAAATGCATCATCCCCTCCTTGGTCATTATACAGACATTCAGCGCTGGAGGGTAACTCGGGCTGCATTAGTGCATCCTACTACCCCTACAGGGTGGATACCACTCAAAAAGGGTCGGCAAGATGCGATAATGCAGCACTGCAAATTGGCAAGTAAACTCACATCCATGCATCATGCAAACTATGGGGATAAAACATTAAAGCACTGTGCAGCCCTTGCGGAGTTAACATTTTCATATCTATAGATTAGCTGACATTTTCTATTTGATACATAATTGATGTGATTATCTTCAAAGTGCTAGTTCTATACCAAGGTTGCTTTACTGGAGGACTTTGCTATTTTACCACCCAGGAGCAGTTATTTGGAAAAGGCCCAAGGTCCCACCCATTCTCACCCCTCCCCCATCTTTTGTTATTGCCCATAGGGTACAGATGTTAATGATAGCGTCACTGCCAATGTCCAACAGAAGAAGAGCTCAAAGGGGACCCAATTTGACTGACACAAGCTGTTCTGTATGCATTGAAAGTATGACCCTAGTTCATGCCCTTAGAGGGCTAAACATCTGGAGTCAGATAAAAGGGAATTAAAGATCACGACGTATACTGCAACGGCGGCAACGTCATGGGTCACTTT
The DNA here is from genome assembly GCA_947462335.1 of Harmothoe impar. Classification (NCBI taxonomy): domain Eukaryota; kingdom Metazoa; phylum Annelida; class Polychaeta; order Phyllodocida; family Polynoidae; genus Harmothoe; species Harmothoe impar. The sequence continues at coordinate 45,371,583 of OX381718.1, forward strand.
TGGAGGGGGGGGGGTATTCCCATCTAGAGGTAGACAACTTGTAGTCTAGACAATTTGGACGTGTAGGGGAGATAGGGTATAAACCAGAACTCCTTGTCCCTTACTCTCTTCTACTTTAGCATGTCAAATCTCCCGCTTTTTGTAGCCACTTTTTTAAAGTTTTGGCGTAGCCTTTGCAGCGTTATACGCCTGTTGGCTGCTCTCGCAGCCGGCTTCAAAATGAACATCATCTATGACAAAGTTATTTCATAGAGCCAGTATGTTTGGGACATGTGTGGCTACCTGTTTGGAGTTAATTAGGCCTGGTGTAAGTATATCCCTGTATAATAGCCTCATTTGTCAGGCCTTTCTCACCTGCACAGGCCCCTCATCAAAGGAAGCAACTGCAAGGATAACTGCAGGTAGTCTATGTATAGGAGTGCAAATTATTAACTAATGTGTATAGGGCTGTCTCATGAGTTTGTAACAGTTGAAACGTCTTTGACCGGGTGTCGTCTTTGACCGGTGTAGTCTTTGACCGGGTGTCGTCTTTGACCAGGTATCTAGAAAAGATTTTTTTCCAATTTTGTTTTGATATCATATATATGTATATGATGTAATATACTTGGTGGGACTTCTTATTGCATAATACCTTGGACAGTGCAGCTGGTTAAAGTTGAAGTAAGATACCCGGTCAAAGACGACACCCGGTCAAAGACTACACCGGTCAAAGACGACACCCAGTCAAAGACGTTTCAACTGTTACAAACTCATGAGACTGAGCCATAGGTGTCCTGTAACTTGTACTTCTAGCCCTTTCATGTAGCAAAACATAGACTATGGTGCACAAGTTTTTGGTCTGTTTGAGGGTGATTTCACGAGTTGACCCTCGGGCCATATTTCACGAGGCTGTAGGCCGAGTGAAATGCGGCCCGAGTGTCAACAAGTCAAATAATCCTTCAAGTTCAACAAACCAAAAACGAGTGTCCCTTTGTCTCTATTTTCTATGTTTTACGCTTCAAATTTCCAAAATTATGATAGGGGGAGCCTAAAATAGCGTATTTCTACGCCATTCAAAACAAACTGCTATTGATGACGTCACAGGGTCATGAAATACATGAAATGTGTTATTTCAATAGGGTGTGAAATACGGTGCTCCTTAGTTAAATCAATGGCACTGTCTTATTCTATAAAAAGTAAATGTACAAGTTGTACAATCTTAAACTCCCTAGTGCCTACAATAAGCAAAATACACCTACCTTGCTGCTGCCCTAGTCTTCTTTGCCACCAGAAACATCCATACATAGGCCATGATAATCATCACAAACGATACAAAGTTCAGCGCCAGGAATATAAACACCGCATACTCCCAGCCATTGGGTTTATCATCGGTGATGTGCAGGGCTAGACACACCCCGGAACGTCCATAGAAGCCTTCGAAGTAGGAGAGGTTTAAAAAGGGGACGCCTCCGAGAAGAGCCACAAGGACCCATGTGGCGCTCATGACAACTCGGGCGTCTCGCATGTTGAGCCGCCGGAAGCGGAAGGGGAAGATTATGGAGACAAACCTGTGAAGGAAAGAGAGAGGATCATACATTTAAGTTGTTTGAATAGAACCATGATGAGTAAAGTTGGAGCTAACTGTACATGCATAGAACTGTACATGTGATATAAATAAACTACTATGTGTGCTCTTGCAATACTTATGAGGCATAACTTTAAGACCACCACTTTAATGAAGCCTGGAATGAAAGACCCTAAGGGTCCAGCATTTTTGGAGACAATGTCCTTGGTCAGGATTATGCTCAGTTCCTTTTTGGTGAATGTGATAGACCTAAGACTATAGAACCTTGATTTATTATGGACAGATGTATAGACAAAAGCCCACTGCTTGACATAGATGTACATCGTACTTCACAAGTTGAAGCCGGATCATACCACAAGAAGCCAAGGGAGTGATGGTATATGGTGTAAATGTATGTCAATAAGTGGGGTTTTGTGTTTACTACATTATCCTACTGTTTGAAAAAGAAGAGAATCAACAAACTTTGAGGCGGCGGAGTATGGCTACACCATACTCCATGGCCCCATGGAGTACAGAGCTCCCATAGGTTTAACATAGAGCATGCCGTATCCACCATGTAATCACACACACCTGTCTAGTGTTATAACAGTGAGGGTGAACACGGAGAGTTCACTACTGAAGGTGGAGAGGAACCCGGCCAGATGACACAGCGCGCTGTCTCTCCACGCAGCGCTGTACATGCTGTACACCCCGCGGAACCACAGGTCTACAGCCGCAATCAGCAACAAGTACACCCCCATCAGCAGGTCACCTATAGCCAGGTTGGTGATCAGGAACGAATGCACCTAGAGGAGAAAATGAACTTTCTAAATCAACATTGTTCATGTTTTTAAGGCTATGTCAATGTTTGAGGTCATTTTAACTCTTTCAAATGGGCCAGGACAGAAGTGAAAACGTGAAATTGGCCTCTTAGATAAATTCCCTTCGATATAATTTTTCTTCTTTGAAAAACAAAAGCTTATTAAAAACAAAGATACATTTTTGACTGTTAGAATGTGGAAAATGAAAAGCCTTAATTTTCCACTCATGAGCTGATGCGGTTGCCTAGTGATAGTGTATTCAACACCCATGTTCATTGAGGTCTATGGGAAATAATGTTTCTCTGCAGTCTGAAGTGATAGAATTAGTTGGTATATTGCTTAAAAATATTTAATGTGTCATTCTCATTGACATTGGTCATCTTACATTATAAAGATATAGACAAAACACTATGACACATTTTAAAGATGGAGAAAAGACATGATTTCTTTTGAACATTTGAACATTTGAACCTGCTCCTTGTTACAGTAGGCCACCTGCTTGATATGATGCGGGGTAGGGTTCAACAAGTGAAGTATAATCAATAAGCGTGGCATACAGAGAACTTTTCTATTGGTTAATCATATGTGACACAATCAGAAAAAAGTGCACTCTGCACTAAGGTCCCTTTTCCTAGTGCATGTCACATATAGAGTGTCACACCAGGCATCTAATTAAACAACCTACCTTGCTGTCCCTTGCATCCCGGCAGCGCCAGAAGATAACGACCATGTTACCGAACAAGGCAACGGTACCCAACACCCAAATACTGACTCGAAGCACGAAGTTGGACATTAGGTCCTCACACGATGAAAACTCATCTGGCTTCGGAAAGCAGGACTCGACATCCGGAGCGAGGCAACAAAACTGGAACTCATCGGTGTACCTGAATGTAGGGTTGTATTCTTAATCATGTAGGCTTAGGTGAGTTGGTCAGTACTCAATAACCTTCCATTATTGAGTACCCTAGGTTGGTCATAATAGGAGCCAAAGGATGACCAACTATAGGTTAATCACTATAGTGACTGAGTTGTTAGCCGATACGGACTAAGGGCAGGATATCAATACATTTGGGGGGGGGGTAGAGGTAGGTCTCCAAAAGGTGAAATGTCAATCCCTGCTTTGACTTCATGCACTGTAGGCATAGAGGTCATTGCTATGCTATAATATTCAAGTTGCCATACACTTTCTGCACTTGATACCTTTGAAAGTGAACGTCATACATTCCTTTCTTATTTCATCTTACATTTACAGGAGAAGAGCCAGTGTTACCTGACCATAATGGATAGAAGAGAATTGCCCTCTCTGAGACCCTTTTATTCATTCTTACACTTTGCCTACATAAACAAATGCCAATGCACATTGATACCGTCTCTGCTGTATTTCATGAGTGAGGCTAGGGCAGTATCCCATAAAATCTCAGGCTGAGTTGGATGCGCCACAGCCCCCGCAAGTGAAATACATCAGAGGGGTATAAATGTACTTGGCATTTGTGTATATTCCTTTATTCGAAGCCATTCAATGGAGAAAGGAAAACTCTTTTTTTTTTGCCACTGGATTACAGCGACATTGTATGCAATGGGGGGCTTTGAATACAGCCCTTCCCTTACTTAAGCAAAAGAAAAATTATGTGAACCGCATACGAGGAATGGAGCCTTCATAGCCCAGTGGGGCTTCTCTTAAGGTCCCACAATTGTGCGGTCATTTTTTGGCACGAGTTCACAATTTTCAATAGACAATATCCCAGCTTTCCATTGTTGTCATCTCCTCTTGTCCCCCACCTATCCATGTTGGCTCTGAAGAATCCCTTGTTAGTTAACTAAACTTATGTCCCTTTTTTGGCGTAAACTATAAAGAGGGGGAAAATACAGATAAAAAGACCAAAACAATAAAACATACTCACATTTTGCTCAAGGATGGTAGTCCATTAAACACGTTGGGACCGATACTTGATATCTTGTTATTTGAAAAGTCCCTGAAATAAGAAAAATGGCTTGCAAAACATGGTATAATGAATGATAGCTCTACAACGTCAGGCAATCCATAAGTGATCATAATGATCATGCTTTGTGTTAAGTTTTTCAAACCATTCCTGCATAGGTATCATTCTCACATCATGAAAAATTCAATCGGATTGTGATGCAAATGTTGACATTTGACAAATCCAATACAAATGGTTCGCTTAGAACGATGCACTTGGGAACAGAATCCACCTTCCAGATCATGATCTCCATGCACACGGCGGCCATTCAGATTCTCATTATCCTCCATTAGTCTACTCTCTTCATGCTTTGAAAATAATGTGTTCAGTCGTTATATCAAATGATTTATGTTGTTTACTTTTGACCCTTTAGGAGCCCCATAGTGCTATAATCTGCTCTGTCCTTTGACTATCATTTTAGTCGACCTGCATTTCTGTATCATGCCAACTGTTTGGAAATGTATCAACCCTGTACGATGCTTGAAGGCAGTCCTAGTGAGACATTTGTTGGGGCTGCATTCATGCCCAGTCAATACAAAAACTTTTTTACCATGCAGGTCATTCGGTCCCACAATTTGTTTTCCTTTGTAGGCTCAGCTCAATTTTTGCAGGCCCGGATATCAGAGTACAACCTTGCTATTTAAAAATTAAATATAAAGCAAGTGGTTGTACTGACAATGATAATGAATAAGGCTCCCCTATATGTTACAATAATAGTAACCCTTTTTATATGTAAATTGCTGTCGAACATTACAGAAAATATTCAAGCTATCTGTTTTTTGCTGCAGTTACCTTAACAATGGTCTGATTTAAAAGCCGTAAAAATGACATGTAGGTAGGGATCTCTAGAATACAGCTAGCTATTCGGGCCCTCTCTTTGTCGGACCGGCAGACTTTTTGCCGGTTATAGCCGGTGTCTGGCAGGTTTTTGTATAGACTGTATTCCAGGCGAGAATGGGCTTGGACACAGGTCGCCTACTTAGGGAATGATCCTAGATCCAGGATCATTTTGAATGATTGGTTGTTTCAGACTTCACCACAATGGTAGTTACATAAGTATTACCCCTGACTGTACTCATACATTCGGGGATCGAGACTAGTATCTCAAGGGTTATATAGATTCGACTCGTCAATAGAACATTTCGAAATGGAAAAGAGACCATCTCCCTTATGAAATAGACCTCTGATGTTTGATCGCTCTGTTTGAAATCCAGTTGATATTTCACTGGTATCTATGAATTAGACCGTGTCTGTTGAATTTAAATAACAATGCCCGCAGAGGCTAAACCTCTGATGAGAAGGAGGATGATTTCTAAGGCTATAACTTTCCACTGCCATCCACTTATTTTCCATCCATGTTAGCAATAATACTATAGTATGTACATATTATCTCTCAGACTATCCATGCTATAGTACAAGACACTGCTACCAGCTACTTTGGTCATCACTTGGTATTAATACTCCTATGTAAGTTATATTCCATGATATGGAATGGCATACTCTGTTAGACACGTGCCTTCAGGGATTCTAGGTCAGTACACTCCCATTGAAGCTCATGTTTTACTACTCACAGTGTAGGGAACCATGACTACCACTTGCTGTGGAGCTGGGTGACTTGGCCAAAATGGGTGATTCAAATGAAAGCAGATACTGCAAACATGCCAAGTCTCAATCATACCCTAATCAAATAGTGCCCTGAGTAGGCTGTGACTAGTTATTTAGTTACAATGGAGATATCAGCTCATGTATATTTCTACCATCGTCCGTGCACTGTAAGCCACTATGAGAGTGTCTCATACACTGATAATAAAAGCTATAGTCAGTACTGACTATACCACCATATTTTGACCCCCGTAGTCAGGTGATTACATATGTTAGTCACATATTAGTCATAAGATAGTCAGTAGTGACTATATGTGGATCACACAAATTGATGATGTCACAGGAATGTGTGCACAGGAAACAGTTAGGATTCAAAATTGAATGCTCAACTGACTTCAGGTAGGCCCATTTTATTCTAGCTAAACCACTCCTTTACACATTTCCCTGTGCATTAGCTCTTGTGTTAATGTTGAGTATATTTACTTAAGGCATCATAGGACACAAGCATTCTCAATTTTGATTGAAGTATCATGTGGTTTTGTTCAAATTCTGATCATGTAACTGTGGATCTCTAGGCTTCCAGACTAGAATATACAGAAGTTGACTGGGTGAAGGGTTATAGTGTGCCAGGCATATGGCCCATGCTCATCTACTTTATCCAATGGTGCTAGGGCAGGTACCACCGGACATCTACCCCCGGACATCTACCCCTTGACATCTACCCCAAACATCTACCCCCAGACATCTACCCTCAGACATCTGCCCCTGGACATCAACCACCTGAGAATCTACCCCCTAGGACATAAAAGTCCAGCGGATGGTTGTCCTGGAGGTAGAAATTGTTAGGGGGTAAAAGTCCAGGGGATGGATGTCCAAGGGGTAGATGTGCTAAACATGCTAAACATTACCACAACTTTAACACCTGGACTTCTACCCCTGGAAATCTACCCCCTAGGACTTCCCCCCCTAGGACTTTCATCCCCTTAGACATCTATCCCCTGGACTTTTACCTCCTTACAACTTCTACCCACTAGGGTATCAATCCCCTTAAACATCTACCCCCTTTACCCTCTAGGACTTCTACCCCTGGGGACAGCAACCCCCTCCAAATGCTCATGATAAGTCATATCATGTGGAGGAAGTAGATTTCTCCAACGACATCCGACATCTATCCCTAGACATCTACCCCCTGGGAATCTACCACCTAGGACTTATATCCCCTTCGGCACCTATCCCCTTAAGACTCTACCCGCTAGGATATCCATCCGCTTGGACACCTACCCCGGGACATCTGTCCCCCAGACATCTACCCCCTAGGACATCCACCCTCTTGGACATCTCCCCCGAACATCAACTCCCTGGACATCTACCCCCTAGGGCATCCATCCCCTTGGACATCTACCCCCTTTACCCTCTAGGAGTTCTACCCCTGGGGACAATAATATCATGTGGAGGGAGATGATTTCTCAAGGGACATTGGGCATCTACCCCTAGACATCTACCCCCTGGAAGTCTACCCCCTAGGACTTTTATCCCCTTGGATATTGATTCCCTGGGCTTTTACCCCCTTAGGATTCTACCTCCTAGGACTTCCACATCCTTGGACACCTACCCCAGGATATCTATCCCCTGGGACATCTATACCCTGGGACATCTACCCTAGGACATCTACCCCCTAGGACATCTACCCCTGGACAAAAGTCCAAGGGGGTAGATTCCCAGGGGGTAGATCTCCAGGGGTAGATGCCTGATATCTACCTCCTGCACATGATATGACTCGAACATATGGGTATGTGTGTGTGGGGGGTTGATGTTCTTAGGAGTAAAGGTCCTAGAGAGTAAAGGGGGTAGATGCCCCAGGGGGTAGATGTCCAGGGGGTAGATGTCTGGGGTAGGTTCCAAGGCAGGGGATGTCCTTAGGGGTAGAAGTCCTAGGGGATAAAATTCCAAGAGATAGATGCCCATAGGGGTAAAAGTCCCAGGGGGTAGATGTCCTAGGTAGTGGTAGTTGGCCTGGCATAGATGTCCTAGGGGGTATAAAGTAGGCCCTAGGGTAGATGTCTTGGGGGTAGATGCCAGGGGGGTACTTGTCCTAACTTGTCCTGCCGTCTCATGGTGGACTATATCTATTGGTCAGTGTGACTACTTTAGAGCATGAAAGCATTAAATTCATAGTCACTTGACTATATATCCCAAATCAGCTCTTTTAATGCATGACTATAGGTTGACTATATGACTAACTTACTATAGACATAGGTGACTAACTTGGTATAGCCGTTTTTTCTACGTTCACGTGACTATAGAAATGTAGTCCGTAGTGACTAACATATCCAGAGCTATTATTATCAGTGTACTGTCTTATATATATATGCACAAAACCTCAGATGGCGAGTGTATTGACACAAATGTGCTGCCCTCGAATGTTCCTACAGGCTCGTACTCTTAAAGGAAGGATTGGGTTAGAAAGCGCACATTGGGTGGCAGGGGCAGGGGTTGGGCTCTGACAGCAGATTTTGCTGACTTGCATTCAAATATGTACCACACAGCCCATCGCTGTAAAACATACTCACGTTTGCTTTACAGTCAGTAACTTTGAATACACGCTAGGACTGACACTGGACATCTTGTTATTTAAGACATCTCTAAAATAAAGAATGACTTGCATGTCTTGAACTGATTATCCTTCCTTAATTCTCTGGCAATCAATCGTGTGAAGTTTTATGATTATACTAAAAGGTAACCTACATCCTGTTTAACTTATTCAGTGGGTCTTGTATGCATACTGGTATTTAAGAGCAAAATTACATTTGAAAGACAAATCAAATGAGGATGACTACCTATTAGGCTCAAGGAGTACTTACAAAAGCTTCAGTTCGTCAAGTCCATTAAAGGCTCCATCTTCTATAGATTCAATTTGGTTGGAGGAGAGGTTTCTGGAAATGACAAAGTCAAGGAATAAGGACGTGGATACATATTATGGACAAGTTGCCATGTACTTTTACAATCCACGCAACAGTCTGAATTGGAGGAAAGGATTATGAAACTATTGTGAACCTACACAAATTATGACAAAAGTAATATTGCCAATATCTCAATAGTAACTACATGTTAATTGCATGGTTTTCGGAATTTATATCTTAATAGAGTTTGGAACAGACCAATGCAAACCACTACAGAAATGATTCAAATCGATGGCATTCAATGAAACTGTCACTCACAGTGGAATTCAATCTTTAGAAAAATAATACCTACAATGTGAACAATCTGCGCAGACCGAGGAAGGAGTTCTCGTGAATCTCACGTAGCCGTTGGTTGCTGATGTCACTGGGGGAAAAGGGGAGTAATTAAATCATACTTGCAACATTTAACAGTCATGACTTTATATACAATGAGTATGTCTGGTCTTATTCTTCCTACTAACAGTAAGATTCATATAATATGTTGACCTCCAGTCATACACTTAAGAATCTACATACATCCGAGCATGCTAAACACTCTACAGTTACATTTCTCCCCTCACGCATGAATACCTTAAGCCAAAAATCAAAATAGGAGTTAGGGTCGGCCCTGTTTTGCTAGGTAGGGTCGGGTAACCTGAACCACACCTTTTGTTTTTGGCCTAAAAACTAAACTGTTATATTCGAGGCATATGTCCGACTCATGGAAAATAAATCATATGGTATAACATTTAGGAGTAGCACTGCCAGTATGGTTATATCATACTATTTCTCACTGTCGATAACATCATCATACAAGGATCATCAGATGTTATTATGATATAATGCTACATATTTTGTATGTATACATAATTATAAACCATAGATGTTGCAGAAAAAGGATAGCAATACGTACAATAAGAAACTTACAGTGTAGTCAGACCTGCCAAACCAGCAAAGGCACTAGCATGAATTATGCTGATACGATTCCCTCGAATATAGCTAGAAAAGAGAAAATTCAAGGATAAATAACATTTAATTTGCTCTGTCAGATAACTTTAAGGACAGAAAGTTATGTCTCCATCTATTTATCACTTCAAGAAATAAAGATAATTTGTTCTGGAGTTATTCAATAAAGATGCAATTTTACCATTTAACCAGACAGAAGTAATGGAAATGCAGTCCCTGGTGTAAAATATCTGTAATCAGTTGCAAACAGATGACCTAAGATGAGCAAATCACAGTTTTACAACTCACAGTGTGTTGAGGTTGGCCAGGCCCACGAAGGAATTACTGCGAAGTTCTTCAATGTAGTTGTTTTCAACATTCCTGAGAAGGACCAAACCAAAAGAGATTTTATATTGTAGCTTTAGAAAAGGCACCCTCGGAGAAAGATTAATAGATCATACGGGTTGGATATTTGATATTTAACGAAATGAAACAACGCTGTGTAATTGGTGAGTTTCATGCAATTGCCTGAAGTTCCGGGTAAGGGGGGGGGGGGTGTTCTTTTAGAATAATTGTAACATATATGTGTATACTGATACTTTGCTGGAGATTAGCCATTTTCTGACTGTATACATGAGAAATATATTTATCAGAGTGTCCTAAGTCAGTTTAGATTAGTTTATCCTACAAGTCCAGCTGAGCAAACGTATGATTTCTGTTATGCTTATAATAGAGTTTCTTGTATGCAAAGTTAGGATTTGTTCGTACACTCGATACGAGCGTGGGCTCCTCATATTACATTATACAGTAGTTCCCCCTTTAATTCACTCGGATAAACATGTTGTTTGTTAGTTCAATATAACCCAAACAACTCTAACACCAATATAATATGAATCGTTTTAACTGGTAATTGAACAAAACTGTCAACACTTACAATGTTCGCAATCTCCACAATGGTTTGAATAGCCCTGTCTCCAAAGATTCTATGTTATTATTAGAAATGTCTCTGAAAGTACAAATACAATTACATTTTAAATATAATTACTCTTGATGCTTTATCTCAGATGAAACACACAGTATTACAGAGAAGTTAATTTCATATTAGTAGTTTGACAAACACACTGACAATGGACCCATTTACAAATTTAATATTATTGATATTCGGATGCAATATGCAATTCCTTCATTTTGTTGCCTATCGTTATTTCATGCCACACTATCAGCTTGCATATACAGTAGCAGCATAGCAATCTCCCTTGCCAGAGACTGCCTTAATCATCTCTGCCTCAAGTTAAAAACATTTTTGTGAAAGGGGAACGCTTCTGTGGAAGAAGGGAAGCAAATTGTTATACTTTACTGCTCTCCTATCAGCATTACATTCTGCCGGTATCCCTACCCAAAAAATGTTCCTTGGATAATCAACAATTTCTACCAGTTAAACATCACAGATAAGTCTTTAACTTTCAGAAATCCCTCTTTAGATCTTCATGCAAATAATTAGAATCATACAATTTATATGAAATCACACATTTAAACCGCCACCTCAGTCGTTAGTCAAAGTCTTTTTTTCTTTAGATATTTCCATTTTCAGAAACATAGGCATATTTGGAATGCTCTCAATAATAAAATATTGATGGCATGGGATTTCAATTTCATTTACAAAGTGGTTTTATACCCTTAGATTATATCCAACAAAATGACATATACCAATAATCATATTAAATGCCATGTATAGTCACATGATCAAGACAAATTAGTTACGACCTTTATCCACTGAGTTGAAAACATTTTCAGTTACAACCTCTCTCCACTGAGGTGCATCTTGCGTAGATGAAAATTTTTGCCCATTGGCTTGTGTGCCACCAGATTGCCATAGCGATCAAAAGTGGAGGATCATAAGGAAATATCCGCCAAATGTAGATTGGCAATATTATAATAGTGTAGACTTACAAGTAATAAAGTATAGACAGGTTCCTGAAGGTAGCGGCAGACAGTGTTGCAGCAATGTTGTTGTTCCTCAGTATACTGTAGGAGAAAAGAAATTATTCATGAAAAAGTGACCTTATGGATATTACATCATCACTGTGAAAAATACATACAACAATGGATGGTATTTCTACTGCTATACAATACGCCCAATTCAGCAATGTTCAATGTTATTGTTCCTGAGGATACTGTCTGAGGAAAAAAACATTTTCAAGAAAATTTGATATGTGACATTAAGATGCTACATCTTCACTGTGAGCTATACACGTAACAATAGATGATTCCTCCCTGTTCAATTGTCATACAATACGCCCACATATCGACATAATATAGATGCAATTCCGTGGGAAACAATGAAGGTCTCTTTTGTTATCAGCTCCTACATTTCCTATCATTTCCTACATTTTTGGATAACTCAGCCCCCTTAGGTTTCAGAAAGATGACACCCACTGAAAGACAGCCTCTGTTGGCATTCTTTATTGCCTAATGAATATACCTCATTTGCATTTCATTTTTCTAACTGTAAAGCTTGTCAAGGTGCTTCATCGAAGGGCAAGCATTATGTATTGTCACCTTTACTTCCAGACTTTCCACATTTTAATTTTTTTTAAATATAATGTTAGAGATGACAGTGGATGACATTTCCCACTTCACATGGATAAAGTTATGGCATTTCTTTTCTTTTGAATTTAGAATGGCAGGTGTTTGCTCAAATAACTTTCGCTGCCCGGGCTAAAAAAAAGTCCTCGTATTGAATAAATAAAGGCTCCGAACCAATCATGGAAAATTGCCAACATTTAATTGTGTCTGATAAAAAAAACGATGAATGTCCTTATCTCAGTTTTAACTGGAAATCATCTGATTTAAACCTTTAAGGCTGGGCGGGTTACTTGCCAGGACTGCATTCAAGCATGATGCCAAACCTAGGGAGTTAACACACTCCCAAAGGATGGGCATTATACACCAATGCATCACTGGAGAGTTACTCCCCAAGGCTGCATTGGTGCATAATGACAACAAACGTCATCTTTTAGCGACATCCCATCTTTGAATGGTTAACTGACATAAAATAAACTAGAAGTGGGAGCATCCCTATGGCCACGTGTTTTGATTGAATGTTTTCAAAAAGACTGGCAATTGGGAAATGCTTACTGAGTTGCTCTTTCACTTATCCATCTCTTCATCAAATACATTTATCTTACTGGTAATAAAAACTTTCATTTTAGTATGGGTAATAACCAAACATCAGTACCTTAGCTGGGGTCCATCAAAGAAGATGATGTGGTCTGTTGGGTCATGTTGCTTATCACATCTACTTCCCCCCCCCCCCAATGCATGTTATTACCAGTTTATGGTGTTGTTACAAAGTCAGCTATCAGGACTGGGTCTGGGGAGTCTGGGCAAGCCTTATTTGGAGTCCACTTTGCAGTCTATGATTTAAACGTGTCAGGTCCCAAGTAGACCTGTCCTAAATGACGGCCCACCAAGGACCCAAATGAGAGCCGTTAAGCAATGCTAACAGGCCTTACTGTCTTTATTTTTATATTCTACTTTATTTATCTGACCAGCACAGATAACACTTTAGGTAACGAAGCGCTGGTCTTTTACCAGTTGGGCTGAACAGGTACATAATGCCCAATTGTTAACACTGCATACTGTACTGTTGCGTTTAAGCAGCCTGGCGCTTATAAATTTGGAGGGCTGTTTACTCCCGGCGCTTATACAGAGAAGGTGCTTAATTAAGATCTTTTTTAGCACTTAAGATTTATTTCAGGACCCTCATGCTCCCGGCGCATATACAAAACCGGTGTTTATTAAATACCCGGCACTTAACCGTGAAGGTAATGTAGTTAAAAGGATTATTCCACTGACGTCAGTCGGCCGTAATTCCGTCATCCGATGAAAGTCTATAATGTTAAACTTATCAACAAATTGCAGCCGATGGTGGAATCTCAGCCGATTTGTCTCAGCGGAATACTGCCCAAAGTGAGTAATAAATAGACAAATGCCAACGCCCATTGATACCATCTCTGTTGTATTTCACTCGTGGGGGCTGGGGCATGTCCCACTCAGCCTACCGGCTTCGCGTGATATGGCCCCAGCCCCCACTCGTGAAATACATCAGATATGGTATCAATGTAGTTGGCATTTGTGTTTATTTTTTATTTGAAGCCATTTTATGAAGAAAAAACTATCTTTTCCTAGCCCATTGAATACGGCCACATTGTATTCGATGGGGGCATTGAATGCGGCCCTTCAATGCTAAAGCATAGGAGATATTGTATTTCCAAATGTAGGACAACGTTTTAGGACGTTTTACATAACACGACGCATGTTTTTCAGGCTTTAGTTTAGGGAGGCTAAGGGCAGCATTATTAGCTCACAGAGAATCAGAGTAAAACATGCTGCAACTTGAGACCCTCGGCTGTGCTTTCATCAACCAGACTTCTGACTAAAGCCACTCCAGGCTCTGTTGTACTCCCAATGTTAGCCCTGGGTGCCTGGAGGGAGTAAACCCTTTAAGGACAGCATGTCGCTAAAAGGTAACATTTGTCAGCCCCGGTGAGTCACTTGTTGGTGCAGCATTGGTGCTCGCCATGGCTGCATTGGTGCATCATGCCAATCATCGTGAAGTGGATCAACTGCGTATGATGCTTGAATGCAATACAAGCGAATCAACCAGCAGAGCTGTATTCCTGCATCATGCCGACCATGGCACGATGCATTAATTGATTATGCTCCTACTAAAGGGTTAACCCTTTCTGGACACACACGACATGTTGACTTGGCAAAATCCTCATGTTATACTGATGCAGTTCTCGACAACACAAAACTCACCAGTACAGCATCCGTGTATCATATCAACCCTTCAGACATCTCAACCCATAGAGTTACCATGATTCATGATTGCAGCGATGGCTAGTTATACATTAGGACGTCAATTATGCATTACGACAACAAGGGCATAACACACAGAAAGACTATGACATCGTTTTAAAGAGGGTTAAACAACTTGGTCATAAAACTGCTCGGTAAGTTATTAATGCGTGGGACCGGGAGGGGAATCCTCTTTCGTTTAGGCCAACAAGTGCTGCATTGAAACTGTAATGGCTAGATCAACTTCTTATGGACTGGCCCTAAGGTCTGAAAATATTGATTTAACATATAAGCTGTATAGTGTACGTTTTAAGCAACTTAAAGATGTTATTGACTTGCCAAAGGCGTATACATACTGTATATGCAGTAAAGCCCATTTCAAACACTTGTAAGGTTAATCAGATTTACACAGCACTAGTGTTTAATGGTTTTATGATAAATTAATGTTGGTAGTGCAATTACCTTAATTGTATCATAAAACCAGTTGTTTATCTCAATGAGTTTGAGTAGAAAGAATTCAAATGTTGGATTCAAAAGCCTAAAATACCTCGCTAAGAATATTTTCTTCAATCATACACGCAATGGAACATGCTAAGAGGCATTTCCTTCCACTTTACCTCCCATTAAGAAAGGCTTTCTCAGAGGGAAAATTTGACATGCGATCAGGACATTAGTAGTTATAAGGAAAGAGGTCATAATGGCTTTTTTATGTGTGTATATCGTATTGTTCACTTTGATGGAGCCTTTCAATTAAGGAGGGTTCTCAATGTCAATAAAATCTTTCTCTTAAATCACAACTGTTCATCAACGAAGCATATTCTTATTGCATTGAAGACTCCTTTCCATAAAACCCCCTTTTTCTTATATAATGCACAGAGAATTGTTTTTGTGATTTGTAAACTTGTGAAATAACATCACAAAGTGACATAATCAAATCGATAATTGGTTATGGTAGGTTGTGAGTATGGGAGAAAGGATCACTATGCACGAGTCTGCGCATCCGGCTTAAATAAGTCAGAATATATGTATATTTGCGTGTGTATACTCATGTGCATTCCCAACACATGCACATTTTTTGAGACTTTTAAAGCGGCTTTCCTTTTTACACAATAGATGTAGGTATCTTTATTCCTTTTTGGGACTTTCGGACATTAAATTTTTGTTATTAGCTTTATTCATGGAGCAATAAATCACATAGGTTGGAGTACAAAAGGGAATAGATTGCTTAAATATATCCAAGTCTGTATAATGAAACCATTACATGTCATGATCATGAATTTAGTGTTTTACCCATAATGCAATACCTCGTTTTTGCATCATTTCTCATCTCAAAGGCCCCAAACATCAAAATCATGTGTGGGACTCATGTTGAAATTACTCTCAAGATTTGGCAAAGGATCCAAGGACTTTTCTGGGAGGTTTCAGAGCATGTACACATCAGAGGAATTGTGAATCTTTTATGTGTGTACATTTTAAATTCCCAAATGATATGGAATACCCCCAGTTGTCTCCAAGACCTAATAAAATCGTTGACTTAAAGTAATGCAAAATTAATGATGGTATGGAATTAAAGGCCTAGGGTTAATATAAGTGAGATGAGCTATCTTGCCCTGGGATTATACCACAAAAAATGTTTTTTTGGGGTCGATATTAATTCGTTAGTTACACAACTTGTTTGCGTTCATAATGGCCATATAAATATGTGTGTAGCTAATTCTGATGAGGCGGATCCCCTCACCTATTCTGATCATAATCTGCTCTATATTCTAAGGATGTATAAGTATCAGAATTACATTAAAAGCTATACACATCTTTATATGGACATAATGAACACACTGCATTGTGTAACTGAGAAATGAAGATCTACCATAAAATAGCTCTTTAAACCTTTGCCATCTGAGAACCACTGACACAGTATCTTTAGAAAAGTGCACTTTCTTCACTCCCAAAGCAAAATAAAACAACCCCTAGGTTTCCCTAAGAGCAGATAAAATTCTAGACTTCAGGTAACGACAATATATGGCATCTGCCTGAGGGGTGGGATTAGGTTCGCGTGCGGGAACTAGTAGTCGAGTGAATTGGTGCATTACTCACAATTTGTTGAGACCTGGTTCCTGTGAGGTGTCCGGGATGGAGGTGAGATGACCGTGTGCCGTGCAATCCATCTCTGTGTTATTACACACACAAAGGTTCACCGGGTAGGGACACCGGTAGGCTGTAAAAGAAGAGCTGGGTTTTTAGCTTCATGATGACCTTGTGTCATGTAGATTATGTATGAGACTTTATGTTCTAGGGCCTATTTCTCACCGAGGTATTATTCAGTGACTACCTGTACAATGAGCCAGTATCTTGACGAGAGAATTGCTGTCATGAATCATAGTAGGCGATCATTTTCTACACCATTTGAATCGTACAACTTACATTACATGAGCCATCCAATTTAAGCAACATATAGCAACTTTGATCTGAAAAAGTTAAAGTGCCTTGAAGTTGCTTCAAGCTGTTGATAAGTCGGCCATTAATCAATTTCAAGCTTTACTTAAAAATTGAATGGCTTATATCAGATGGTCCATGCATTGTTGAGAAATAACCCCCTGAACTAATACGAAAACTAAGAATGACATGCATAGAGATAACAGATGTAGCACTTTTATTTGTAAGGGAAAACTCACAAATAATAGCATTGACTGACAGATGTCCAGCATTTTGTGACCCACTAGACATGGGTGTCTATTCATGCATAGTACATGTGAATATCAGGGAAATGCCAGGAGCGAATTTCAATAGTCGCAGGAGCATTTCCATCACACTCCATGGATTATTGGAAAATGCTAGGATGTCTCCTACTCCAAATAAATTAACTGTAAATTGAGTAAAAACTGAAGCCTGCATAACACTCAAGCTGAATAATATGAGTATGTTCTCAGATGGCATTGTTTAATTGTGAAAGCTCCATTGTATTGTCCAAACAGAAGGGAATTCATCTTTGTTTTTTACAAGGATAGTGCCATTTACTATAACCTATCCCAGTCCAAACTATATTGACTTAGAGATTTAAGAAGCACCCCGTAAAAGAGAGCTACCAATGCTGTATCAATACTTGCATTTAAGCATTAACCTTGAATGAACAGTTTAGCCGATCTTAAGTTAAAAAATGCCGTGTTAAGTGTTCCTTTAAGCAAATATAATTCACTTAAATGCAAAGTTTCATGGTGTGCCTTCTCTGAAAGTGAGTTTTGTGAAGATGTAATATGGGTTTACTTACGACACTCAAGTTCGTCTGTGGCAGAGAAGATGCAGTCAATAGTGCGGTCACATTCAGTAGTCTGAGGTACGCAGTGACTGATGTGGCATTTAAACCCTCCAGGGGGACAGGTGAAATTCTCTGAATGAAGGAAAATGAATATATGTTATAGCATAGCATGGGCATGCAACATTATGCATTAATGTGTCATGGCCTCAGTAAGATGCATGAATGAAGACCAGACTGTCCTTGTGAGTAATTAGCCAGTGCTACATTCAAGCATTATGCCTACCTTATGGGGATGATGCATTCCTGACGGGTTGCCATGATGCAGCATTAGAGATCTGCCAGGCTTCATTTATGCATCATGGCAACCGTGGGACTATCTCATTAAAGCACTAAGCGGTCCTTAAGTTAATTAAGACAAGGCTGTATAGAAAGCACATGAGGAGTATATCGTAAGTAACTTGGACCAGCAAACATGCTGCTTTTCACAATTGCGCTAGGTACACTGTCCCAGACTTCTAATCAGGCCCTTGTGCCCCCTCTATTGGACATATAGAGAACTAACATTATACTTACTACAACGGAAAAGGTGGGAGTTGTCTGCGCAGCCAGATAGGCGTCCATTTGGCAACTTCCGGCGGAAACACCTCTCTGACTCTGGGATACATTGGCCGTTTTCACACCGGAACTCATCAGAGGAGCAAGCTGACTTCCGGTTTGCTATAGTGGAGATGGATGGCAATTCTTTCTTTGAGAGGTTTCAGTAGTATAGTATGTATCGGAACGGGACTATAGTTAAGTACTGTTTATTACTCAATCGACATGCAGCCAATCAGAGGCCTCCATTTGGTCACGTGACCGGAAGTGACCTACTTAGGGGATTAGTGGTGCATTCTGGGTAACCCTGCAGCCAATCAGAGGCCACCATTTGGTCACGTGACCGGAAGTGACCTACTTAGGGGATTAGTGGTGCATTCTGGGTAACTTACTGACCTACTTAGGGGACCGGAAGTGACGTCATATGACCTAATTTAGGATCACGTGACCGGAAGTGACCTGATGAGTCACGTGAGCGGAAGTGACGTCACATGACCTAATGGCCGACCGGAAGTGAGTGACCTCATTGAGGATCACGTGACCGGAAGTGACTTGATTGATCACGTGAGCGGAAGAAGAAGTTTTTTGTTTAGGAAGTGAGGGTCTTTAGGATCACGTGACTGGAAGCGACGTCGTCACATGAGTGTCGCTTTAAGAGACTGCGCGACTTACTAGTAAAAGAAGACGTATGAAAATAAAAACACAACAATATTTTATTTTATTTTATTTTATTTTATTTTTTCAATCTTGATAAACACTCTATTTTTGAAAAGATGCACACGCTTTTTTTTTTTTTTTTTCATATCTCTAAAGGACTCGTTGTCACACCGTCAGAATGCACGCGACGCTTATAATACAAGTAGCGCACGCCGTCTTTCTCTATGGTGTAGGTGACCATTTTGTTTCGCACCACTTTGAAGTTTCTATTTACAGCAATGAGAGTTTTTCGTTGGCGAAGAACATCCAAGAAGTCGTCTGGTTCCTGAGGGTTTTGTTTCTTCTGTACGCCTTTTGCACTCCATTTTTTGGATTTTCTTTCACCGGTGTCGCTGACTCGATCGTAGCAAATGTAAGTCTTAGGGTTGAGACTTAGGATCCCGTCACCTTCCCACTCCGCTTTCATAAGCCCCGAAGTTCTCAGATCGTGAAGGTACCGTCTCTCACAACATCCGCCGGGCGGCGGACACCATTCTCGCACTCTTTCCGTTTTTGTCTTCACGAAAAGCTCTAAGTGATCGTCGCACACCGCTGTCGGAAGCCACTTTCGTTTCTCTCTGAAGTACGTCTCTCTCAGGCGAGGTTTGACTAGGTCATCCAACGTGTCACCGCTGAGAGCCATGTAAAGACTGTCGGTGTCCATTTGACAAAGGGCATAATCGCGCCGATCGACGAATCTATCCAAGAAGTCGTATGTGAACTCTAACATTTTCAACTTCGCGTACTGGTATACCATGAACCCTATTTGAATAGGGAGGTTGTTGTTGACTGTTTTCGGTTGTAGTTCGACTTCAAACAGATCGGAACTCAACTCGGACGCCTTTTTGAAGCGCCACGAATTGGCCAATAGTTCGAACTTCCGACTGTCAGTGTATCTCACCGCCGTGTGTTTTTCTTTGTTGCAGATTGTTTTACCGTACGTAGCGTTTCCCATTAACTTGTAACAGTCTGACAGAATTTTCTCGTTCTCGTTCACGTCGCCACGTCTTCGCGCCGCCGTTACTTCGTCCGCGAAACCGGCAAAGGAGCGTTTAGGTAGGTATTCTACCACCAGCTGCACTTTGGTGACTATCAAACCGTGCTCTAAATACCACTTGAGAAGCGGCGTTCCCAAGAGAATATTTTTTCCGTGGTAACTCCCTATCAGACATCTCTGAGGCGCGTTCAACAGCTTTTCTTCCTGCGCAAAGTCTGACATGTGAGGTCCTATGTCCGATTTTGAAACGGTCGCGTTCTTGAAAACGGGGGTCATTTCTTCGAAGTAGTCTCGTAGGTGAGGCGGTGTAGTGATGTCCACTTGAACTAAACCGAACATTTTCTCCTCTTTCACAGCGGAAAGGATGTCGCTCTCGCTCATCGCGTTTCGAGACACTTTCAAAGCGTCAACCTTCCAGCGTTGTTGGGAGGCCTTGACCCGCTCATCTCGACGCTTCATCTCTCGCCATTCGCACTCCCACACGACGACCAGCTTGTGACCTAGCGCTTTCAAGTAAGCGCTTACTCTGGTCGTTCTGTCGCGTCTCTCCTCTCTCAGTGAAGCGCACTGATATCGGTGCGACGGTATGCACTCGTGAGCGTGGAACCAACACCCGTGAAACTGGAAAACCGTATTAGAGGCCGCGTGAAACCCGTCCACGCGAATTCTCCGACAGCCTACAACCATCTCGCCGCCGTTCAAAGCGTGGCACAGTTTCACGTCGCGGTCGTGCTCTACGAAGCGTAACCACTCCAAAGCGCTGTGAGAGTTTCTTTGCCTAATTTCAGGCTTGAACTCGGTCTCGGGCCGTCTCACCGCGTAATAGCCCGTGCAGTGCGCTTCGCTCATGCAGCGCAAGTACAGAGAGTTAGCGTCTAGTCCTAGGATGTGTTGGCACGGTCTCGCTTCTTCACCGTACTTGTGCTCCCTTATCCGCGTGGTGCCCTTCTCGTGAAATCTATGGAAGATGATGGAAGGACCGCCGACTAGATTTTCTTTGATCAGAGCGTGGAGGACGGCGTCGAACTGGGGGAACGTTGTGAACGCGTCTTCTAGGTTTTGGAAGAGGAACCGTAAAGTCAAACCGGCGAGAGAAACTCCGTCTTTCAACATGTCAATGCCGCGATCTTGGAAAAATTTAGCGTGATTTTTCAGAGCTTCTATGAAAGGTTTGACGTCTTTGTTGTTGTAGTGGATCAAGTAGTCTTCCATAGTTTGCATCTTCTCGTCGGACCAAACTTTCTGACATGCGGCGTAGTCGGATTCGGACATTTTGACGCCCGTCAGCTCGCTGTCGAAAGCCGATCTCGGTGGCAGCGTTCTGTTTGCCAGTTTCCTGGTAGACGTCATCCATTCGTAAGGAAAGTGACCTTTCTCTTCGTTCCTGGTGAAAGCTCGCAAATAGGTCGCGTAGTTGTAACCGGGTGCCAAATAGTTGACTACGTCCAAGAAAACCATGTGCTGTGTGTAAACCGCCAAGTATTGATTGCTTCTCTTTATGACGCTGAATTCTTGGTTTCTTCGGTCTCCGGAGGCGAAGAACGAGTGAAGGCGTATTTTGATCAGGTTCAAGTCGTAACGCCCCGAGTTGAAGCCCACGACTGGAGCTTGACGGATGTATCTCAGAAGACGCTTCTTCAGTTGAACTAACGGGTGTCTGGTCTGAGCCGCAGCGAAGCCGCCTGGAGAAGGGGTGAACGTCGCCTCCTCCAGCAGGAGAGCTTCACCTATCGCCGCATCTAACTTCGCTAAGGTCGGTCGGTAAAGTTCTAGCACAGCATCCCCGATGACTTTGGCGTTCTCGTTTATGTGATTTAAAACTCGGTCCAACAAGGGGTCGGAATCTGCGTCGGATTCTCTGACGAAGCAGACGGGCCCCTCCCACCCCGGAAAGTCGGATGCGACGCTAGCCGACAAAGGGACGTGATCCCACAGCAGGGACACGTGTTCCGTCGACGGTTCTTTGCACGGTCTGAAGAAAGCCTCGAAATCGAAGGCGATCTTGTAAGGGTAGATTCCGGAATGTCCGTCGGGGGGAAAAATGGAGAAGTCTGCTAGCGCTTCGAAAATCGTTCTCGAATTTTGGTAGATGCCACCTACGTAGCGCAACTTGACTTGTCGGCAAGAGGAAAGCTGGTTCCTGTGTCTCTTCAGCAAGAACTCGGTGGTGAACGCCGCCTTACACTTGCAACATTCGTATATGCCCGCGTACGCGTTGAAGTCCGTGACGAGAGAGACGTGCAAACCGCCTTTCGCCGTCAGGTGTAGGTTGACTTTACCTCGGGCAGCCAGAGTTCTGGAAGGCGGTCTGATCAGAGTAACGCGTCTTCTCAACTTCCGCCCCGGCACTTGACGCGACGCGGTGTAAACCGCTATCTGTACGTCAAACAAGTTCTCTAACGCGGGTAAGTCGCGGATGTTCAGACCCGGAAAGGATTCAGGTGTGGCAGCGGGACAGAACTGACGTAACAAATCTGAAGCGCGCTTGCTGGTGTTGTATAAGTGAAAGGAAATGCAGCGGAAGATGCAGAGGTTGTCCTTGTTGGGAAAATCTAACACGCCGCTTCTCTTTCCAACTCGACCAGCCTGAGTGATCCTACCGCCTATGGGGAATTCCCCCGGTCCCATGTAAACGCAAATGTTCAAATTGGTAGGAAAAAGAACGTGCCACTTGGTGTCAGCGTCGCAAAGTTTCCGTACTTCCTCGCAAGCGACGGTGTTTTCCATCTTCGAGAGGAGCTCTTCCAAAGTTTCTGAATTAGTTATAGTAGGGAGCGGTTGTATGAGAGTTGCGTTGTTCTGGGAGGCGTGAAAGTAGCGCAGTTTGCTCTTGTCTTCTCTGTGTTGTAAGAGTAAGCCTACCGAGAAACCCACTTTGTATCTGAATCTTTGTGTCAAGTGAATGCGACGCATAGTATCTACAGCGTCACTCAACTCGCCGGTTGGTAGCCTGAAGTTTGTTACACTCACGCGAGTCCCGTGCATCCTGACGCCCGTTTGTATCGCAGGCCAATTCGCCGTGAACGTTTCCTCCCCGTTCGGTACAGCACATATGCGCGGAGGGACGGTCACCCCGTCCAGAGATTCGCGTCGACAGGCGATCTTTCGGCAATCGCCTTCGCCGCATAGAGGGCAAAACTTAGGTACTACTCTACAATTTTCTACGTGTCTCTCGTGGTTGTACGGTCTTAAAAACATTTTGAAACACTTTTCGCATACGTACTGTGTCATGTTTTTTTTCACTCAGTTACCAACTACTTAGCCGTCTAACTATCTATCTATCTATCAATCTATCTGTCTATCTATCTATCTATTTATCTTTCTGTCTGCTGTCTGTGTATCCGTCTGTCTGTCTCATACAGCGTACGTCAAACGCTGTGTGTGTGTGTGTGCGCGCGTGAGCGTTGAGCGTCTCTCATTCCGAATCTATGCCGAGATATTTCAGAATGATCTCTGTTTTGTCATCCAACTCTTTGAGCGCTCTGGCGGACAGCGTCACTCCCTGCTGTGTGGGTTTTTTGTCAGGACCTTCGTACTTGCGCACGTGGACGAGGTTCTTACCGCTGTAGTAGCTCACAGCTGCGTACACTTCGCCCTCATCATCCAGCACTGCGAACCAGGGGGTGTGATTAGGTTTTCCTTGCGCGGCCGCTGTGTCGCGTATGCGCACCACTGCGCGGATATCGGCGATGCGTGCTATTAGCTCGCGCAGCGCGTCGGCCGTGAAGTGCACTCGCTTGCTTCTGGTCAGAGACGCCTCTTTCACCTGGCCGTCTTTTGTGTAGCGCGGCCTCCTAGACAGTCTAGCCACGTCCTCCCAGATCTCCAGCGTCAAAGCTCCGTCTAAGCAGAACTCTAACCCGAGAAGACGGGAGAAGGTTTTCTCTGCTTCTTCTCGTCCATCTCGTTCTTTTTCTTGTATTTTTCTCTTCTTACTAGGCCTTGTTGTTCTGGAACTCACCTTAGAACGTTTCACACCCGCAGGATGAGTAACACCATCAGCGTGAGCTGAATCAGCAGCAGAACCGATAGCAGGAGCAGCGTCAGCGCTGGTGGTATCCGAGGCCTCGTTGTTGGAACAGCGCAGCCACACGCCGTCGGTGCTGAGTGTAGCGGTAGAAGATGAAGCGCCGCCGCCCTCGTAAGGTGGCGGTGAGGGCAGTCGCCACGGACCGGACGGGACGCTACTAGTGGAGGAAGTGAGGTCGAAAGGTCGAAGAGGGAAGCCGAAAAACGTACCGCCCACCCCTTTCCCTTCGGGTTGTTCGTACGCCTCGTCGTCAGCGTCGTTCTCTGTCTCACCCTGTTGCTGCTGCTCCTCCTCCTCCTCCTCCTCTTCTTCTCGGTTTAGGGGCTGAGTGTCCGAATAGCTGTCACTCTCAGCGCGAGCGGCGTCGAGGGCGTCTGTCGATGTAGTGGTGGAGGAGAGGGGCTGTGCAACGTGCGGCAGGTCATCAAAGTCATCAACAGTAGTGGGGAGGTAAAAACCCGGTTGCCAGTACTGCGCTGTGCCAGGAGCGTTGTCGTCAGTAGTAGTAGCGGTAGCAGCAGGTGCAGCAGAAGCAGCAGCAGCAGCAGCAGCAGCAGCAGACGCAACAGTAGCAGGCGCAGCAGCCTCAGCAGGCGCAGCAGTAGCAGGCGCAGCGGTAGCAGGTGCAGCAGCAGCAGCAGCAGCCGCAGCAGGCGGGGCGGCAGTAGCAGCGGCAGCGCGCTTAGCAGCAACGTGTACCGTCGCGAGTGTAACAACGTCGCTAGCACGACGACTACTACCAGTAGTACTACTACTACTACTACTACTACTACTAGTACTACTACTGCTACTACTACTGCTACTACTACTAGTACTGCCGCGAGCGCTCGCTACAGCGGGAGGGTGATAAGACCAAGCGGCTGTGGCGGTAGTCTCATTTTCAGTAGCAAGAGGAGGCACTGACGCTAAACGAGCGCTGTTCCGCGTAGTCTTCTTGTTCTTGGACGGCGCTAGGTGTTGTCTTTTGCTCATGGTGGTGACTGTAGAGAGCAGCAAAAGAATGAGTGAGTGAATGGAGGTTTCCAGACCCCTTATATACGCCTTCTCGCTTCTAGAGCTAAGCTACTTACTGACCCTGTTCAGCTGCCGCCGGCTGGCCGGCGGCCATTCACAAAGAGAAACAAAAGACATAAGGCATGACGTTTTCAGCTGGATCCCTTTCCCCCCTTTTGAGAGATCGACTGTCATGAGCTAAGCCGCTTACCACCCTGTTCAGCAATTCAACGCGCATTAGCTGTATAAAGGATTAACCGGTTGCTGCCGTCGACTGACCGGCGGCCATTCACAAAGACATAAGGTATGACGTTTTCAGCTGGATCCCTTTCCCCTCTTTTTTTTTTGAGGGATCCACTGTCATGAGCTAAGCCACTTACCACCCTGTTCAGCCATTCAGCGCGCGTTAGCTGTATAAAGGATTAACGGTGATGAGCTTAGAGTGTGTATACAAAAAAAAAAGCAGGACCCCCCTAAGACGAACGTGTCTGTCTGTGAGTAGAGGCGTGTGCATGTGGTGAGCGACTTAAGTGTAAGACAAAAAAAAAATCACCACCTCCTGCCGTGGTGAGTAGACCGGGCCGGCCAGGCGGCGGCGGCCGGCTAGTTCAATAGGGAGGGGTGACAGCTGACTAAGGCTGTGCATGAAAAAAATCCGATTTTCACCTGACCTCTGACGTTTGTTACAATGAATGTCAGAGGGAGGGAGACGTCCTCAGGTAGGGGGTAGGAGGTAAGGCTATGGATGAGGAAGAAACACCGTTTTCAGCTGGTCTCCACGGATAGCGATGACACACCCCTCGTCATCTAAGCTCTTAAGGAGCGGAGCGGTTGAAAAAGCGTCATGCGGACAGGTCGCTACACAGCTGGAGTGCTGTTGGAAATGGGATTAAACTCCCTCTGTATAAAAAGCTCTGATTTCTGTTGGAAAAAAAACATATCGCCTCTGACCACAGTAACGTCTACTACCACCACCGCCGCCACCACCGCCGCCGCCGCCGCCGCCACCGCCGCCGCCGCCGCCGCCGCCGCCGCCGCCACCGCCAAGACGAGACGAGATGGCTCAAGCTATTCCACTTTCAAGCTCGCCTTCACCGCCTTGTCCACCTGAAAAAAAGTTAATGCAGCTTGACGACGTGAGACGCGCGAGGCAGACCGATGGGGAGAACAGAGAGGTAGGACAGCGGCGGTTAGCCTATAGCGACGCCTTGCTTCGTCAACTAGGTAAAGAGTTGAGCGGCTGTTGGAGAGAGTTGGGCAGTAGCTTAAAAGTTACCGCCGCCCGTATGGATGCTCTAGTAGAGCGCAGTGTCAAGACACCGGAGGAGCTGTGTACGGCGATGTTCCGAGTCTGGTGGGGTGAAACCCCGCATCGTCATAGATGGGGAGAGCTCGGTCGCGTCTTCACCCGCATTAGACGCGTGGAACTGTTGGCTCAGTGGATGTCCCTTCTCCACAGACAGGGGTTGGATTTCGAAAACCCCGACTCGCGCGCGATGCATAAGCACTTGGGCACCCTCGGCAGACGTCTAGGTAGCAGGTGGAAAGAGGTGGGGGACCATTTAAAATTGTCGCCTGAGAGGTTAGATAAGATCGCTGAAGAATGCGAATACGGAGGAAGTCCCGCTGAGTGGGCCTTCCGAGTGTTGAAAATGTGGCAAGATGAAGCTGACGGTGCCGGCGGTACACCTTTTGAACTCCTTCGAGTGTTGACTGAGGACATGGGAAAGTTTGACCTCGGCATCGCGATATTACTTGACTTTATCAAGCAAGAAACAACGAGAACGACGGACATGTGAATTGTTGTGTTTTATTTTCATACGTCTTCTTTATTAGTAAGTAAAAAAAAAAATATCATAACAATTAAGACGCGCGCCCTCTTAAAGTGTCACTTCCTCCAGTCGCAGCTGATCGCCTCATCGAAGCACGTGATAAACAAAAAAAAACGAAGAGACACGCTTCTTCCTCTCGAGAGGAAGAAGCGTGTCTCTCGATTGAAATCTTTTTCTTTTCTTTTTTTCTTAAAAGAGACAAACGCCCCTTAGAGTGCCCCCCCACCCCCCTAGAGTGCCCCCCTCCCCCCTCCCCCCCTCCCCCCCCACCACTCGCCCCATGCATCCTAAAAGCGCCCCCCTCCCCATGCATCTTAAAAAGACCCCCCTCCCTTCCCTCCCCTCCCCTCCCCTCCCCTCCCCCCCCTCCCCCCCCCCTTTATACACTCTAAAGAACGCTTCTACCTAGTTCAATAAGTCACTTCCAGTCGCTCGTAAAACAATAAAAAATGAAAAAAAAAAACAAACTTATATCGTAGTGTTTTTTATTAGTTTACCGAAAAAAATAAGAGACTCGCCTCCTCTTCCTCCTCCTCCTCCTCCTCCAAAAAAAAAGATATCACATTTTAAAGCGCGTGACCCCTTAAAGACGCTCATCTCTTCATTAAGTCGCGTGACGTCACTTCTTCTTCTTCTTCTTCTTCTTCTTCCGGTCACGTGATCAATCAGGTCACTTTCGGTCACGTGATCCTCAATCAGGTCACTCACTTCCGGTTGGCCATTAGGTCATGTGACGTCACTTCCGGTCACGTGACTCATCAGGTCACTTCCGGTCACGTGATCCTAAAGTAGGTCACTTCCGGTCCCCTAAGTAGGTCATATGACGTCACTTCCGGTCCATAAGTAGGTCATATGACCTCACTTCCGGTCACGTGACCAAATGGCGGCCTCTGATTGGCTAACTAGGTCACGTGACCTCACCACTAATCCCCTAAGTAGGTCACTTCCGGTCACGTGACCAAATGGAGGCCTCTGATTGGCTGCAGGTCGATTGAGTAATAAACAGTACTTAACTATAGTCCCGTTCCGATACATACTATACTACTGGTTTCTTTTCTGCGTACTTTGAATTAACTTCTAAAGGTGTCGTAGTTCAAATCTATAACAGTTGTATCTATTTCTATTTGACACAGGAGGGATTGATTTATAAACATGTCCTAACATACAAGTTTCTGGCGCTGTATCGATTTTTTGTGAAAGTGCCCTGTCAGGTTTTGATTGTAGACATTCTACTCTATTTTTTTCTTGTTTGTTGATTTTTAAAAGGCCTGTTAGTCACCTCTGTCTACTTTTACCCATGTGTAAGTCACTGGGATAACACAGGATGATACAGTGTTGTACAAGCTTTTGATTCTTTTTCATTTGTAGACTGTTGGAACTAACTACAATAGTATAAATGAATACAATATTAAATTTGGTTAGATTACAGTTCCTTTAAACTGCTTTTGAACTATAAACTTCACTTAAAGTTGCCAAAATCTGATGGTTCATGCAGTGTATTATACTTACGGCAGGTCTCTGTCTCGTCACTTCCATCGATACAGTCTCTGACCCAGTCACACCAGAACTCCTTAGCCACACACTGTCCACTTCTACACGACAAGGTACCGGCAGGACACTGGAAGTTATCTGTGAACAGACAAATATAATGATGTCAGAATTGAACGGAGTTTAATTCTGGGGCATTGCAGCCTTCTATGACTTAACACCTCCACTCCACACACACCCCTCACCCCTCACTTCATCTCAAACTGCGGTCTACGCCACACCTCCTCTACAAACCTTCAATTTCCCACCCACCCACACCTCAATATATTCAATATCATATTTACATTATATCATCTGTCGTATTACCATAATTTCATCCAACAATTGTATAAATGTCATGTTTTATTAAAAGGTTTTTATTATCATTGTTACTATTTATCGTGGTATAAAACCAAAATCTTACATAGAAATAATATTTTATTCACCCAAGCTGCATGCCTCTACTTATAAGTCATCGGTAAGCAGTAATGATACATATAGGTATCCACAATGTTACGGCCAAGTCACACCTCACAGATGATCTTTAGGCTCCAGAACACAGGATAACAAGTCAGTCAATATTACCTCACCTAGTTAGTCATTTTCTAGCTGCTTATACGACCAACCTAGGTTAAATTATACTGGCAGGGTAGTTAGTACTGTCCAAATCACCTCAGTCTTCTCAATTTCAATGACTATTGGCTAAGCTCTCTTGAGTAGGCCATTAGTCACATGTTCTTTTGCCGAAGTCACTTTTTTTCAATAGCACCTGGTCATGTCTGACCAATGTCCCTATAACTCACCTGGGATAGCCAATACAGACTAAGGGCCAGAGTATTACGATTATCTGTGTGGTAATGAAATCTGGAGCAAATGTTTTGGACAACAATCGTTTTGGATTCTTAGACAAGTGTGTGAGGCCTGAAATCATTCGACATCAAAACTGTTGTAGTAGTAAAACATTTTGTTTTAAGCCCCACAGCAACACTAAAACAATTGTTTTGGTTTTGCGAAAGGAAAATGTCCTGGATTTCACGACTGGTGTGACTGGGTCTTTAGGGGTGGAATTGAATACAAAAGTACAAAACATGTACCAATCTATTTGTGTATAATTATTCTTTCCTTAGCTCTTGAATCGAAAGAATTTAGCACCTCACTTTATTATTTTCTATAGGTTTTTGAGAAATGATATTACTATCATAAAATCGTGTTTTTTAAAGTATTAATATTGCCACAGTGGTTCAATCTTCCCTTACTCCCGTTATTACATTTTACTCGACTACCAACTATATCAATGCTGATAATTTTGTATCATAAGTATGAGGTTTACAGTTAGTATAGGCACGCTTGTTACTCCAAGACATAGTTCTATGGAATGGTGTAGTCCGTGATATCCTAGGGGGCCCATCTACCGAGCAAATGCAACATCTTTACATTCATATGCGCCCTTCTGTGCTCTGGATGTCCATATACTGGGACGGTAGTGTTGTCATGTACTGCATATGTATACTTTATACAGTGTATTTACATTGACTGACTGACAGTCTGACCAAGCGGCATGGGTTCCTATGATGAATACAAATACATTCCTGTATGCTCCCTGTTGCATACAATGTGCATTAGCCTGCTGTAATCTTTGCTTCGCCACAACTCTTTGATTATTAAGTACACAGATGCATTCAATTAATTATCATTATCCCTAATTCTTTGGGCTACTTGTTTAATGGAAGTAATACCACTTTAGATTTAAAAAAAACAAGGTAAAACATCAGCATACCAATATTGGTTGATGCAAATACGAGCCAAAATCGAAATGCATTTGACTGTAATAGGTTGCGTACTTTCCAACCCCTGCCATTTTCATTGTCGAAGAAAGGATTGGTTTATCCAATGATCATATCTCCTCTCAAATATATCTTTATATTGTCTAGAATGTACAGTGATATAGTCTGCTCTGCCATGTCCAGTGGCGTAAGATAAGTGACGGGGTGACATGTTTGCCCCCCCCCCCCAAAGATTTGTCAAGGCAGTATAATATAATTCATAAGTTTCCAAAACCATATAGGGAAAGGTAGAGGGGCCTACTTCTCTATACAATTTCACCACAGGCATCATCATGCATAACCCCCCCCCCCCCCCCCCATGAAGATTTGCTTCCCACGCCTCTAGCCACTAATCCTTATATGTACTTTGCTACATTCAATTTTGTTTACTTAACATTCCTGAGGAGTAGAGTAGTTCTATGCCTTTGAAACAAGGTCGTGTCATCTCTTTATGCTTTAACCAATCGAGAAACAAATACATCATATGATCGTATGAATGATATTGCCTCCAGTGCACTCAATACAGTTCTGATGGCCCCCCTAGATATGTCATTCTATGGGGCAGAGTACTCGGCATGTTTACCCAGGACTGCAATATAAAATATTAATTTCATCACCCCTAGGGTTGAGAAGACACTAAAAGGGTTAACATCAGTGCACAGCCCTATGGGTGTAAGTCCTAACTCTTTAAGCACGGCATATAGCTAAAAGATGATTTTGTCGTCGCCATGCACAAAATGCAGCCCCGGCGAGTAGCTCACCAGTGCTGCATTGGGCCATCATGCCGACCCTTCGGGGGGGGGGGGGGAGGGAGGTTCTCAGCCCTGAAGGGTCGGCATGATGCTTGAATGCCGCCATGGCAAGTTACTCGCCAGGGTACATTCATGCATCATGGCGACCCAGGGCATGAGGCATTAATGCATGATGCCCTCCTTAAAGGGT
Source organism: Harmothoe impar (assembly GCA_947462335.1). Lineage (NCBI taxonomy): Eukaryota > Metazoa > Annelida > Polychaeta > Phyllodocida > Polynoidae > Harmothoe > Harmothoe impar. The sequence continues at coordinate 45,402,962 of OX381718.1, forward strand.
TAAAACCTGGTGGTTGCTAAATCCGATCACGACTCGCACATTGATTTTCATCCTCCGTAGCTGTCCCTTATCCTCAAAGTACCCGAGAAGATCTGTACCTAACTGAACAGTACATGTAGTTGATATTGTTGTATGACCTGATTTAGGAGTTTAGTTGAAGCTATAGCTGCTTGAGGAGATTTTAGAAACCATGTTTTATACACATTTATTTTTTTGAAATGCAAGATCTCCTATGCTTAAGCACTGGATGGCCGTATTCAATGCCCCCATTGAATACAATGTGGCCGTATTCAATGGGCTAAGAAAAAGTAGTTTTTCCTTCATTAGATGGCTTCAAATGAAAATATAAACACAAATGCCAACTGCATTGATATCGCTCTGATGTTTTTCACTCGTGGGGGCTGGGGCACATCCCACTCGGCCTGTGGCTTTGTGTCATACTGCCCCAGCCCCTGCTTGTGAAATACACAGAGACAGTATCAATGGGCATTGGCATTTGTCTATTTATTTAGGGAGTAGCTCTATGCACTTAGGTGGGAAACCATAGGAGAAAAACGTGTTAGTAGAACACTAAAGTGATGGCGACCAAATGACTCCTAAATTTTTGTTGATATCAAATACAATATTTAAAACATGAATTCAATGGGGACATCTAAGCTGATGATAACTTGCAAGATACGCGATTTTGTCAACAGTGCCAAGTATAATTCTACAATTATCATTTGCTATATAATTATATATGACCAGCTCCGAGAGTTTTGAGGTATCCAAAACATGTCTGTGAGCTACAGGGAATTTGACGAGCTTCTTTTTATTTCCTCCAGACATATATGACAGCTGTAAGGCACTTTCCTCTCCACATGAGTGCCTGCAGAGACACCCTTCTGACAAGCCACAGCCCTTGCCACACCCAGGGGCTTACCTAGGGAATACATAGTAGGCAAGCCCTCTTAGCTATACTGAATCCATCCTAAGAGGAGTTATCATTTATACATAGCCACAAAAGTTGCTACTGAAGTGAAGTTTTAGAATTTACTCACTAAACACAGTAGTAGTGTAGGTTCACAACGAGTCAGCCATAACCTCAAGTCGACCACCCCCTTCCAGCGAGGACAACCGTTAGTGATATGCTAAATGAACACCTCATTCTAGTAGAATAACATCGATTCTATAAGTTGGCACGGTTAGTTCAACATCATTTTGATTTTTACCCCCCCTGGAGGGGGGTGGTAGACTTGAAGTTATAGTCGACTTGGGGTGAACCTACCTTAATGTGATGAGAGAGAAAAAAGTCAGGAGTCACTCTTTCTGTAAAAGCCCACACTTTACTATGGCAAACAGGGATTGGCATAAATAAACTGGGGAAATATAATTCCAAAAGTGATGTACCTACCACAGTTCTTCTCGTCGCTGAGGTCCTGACACTCGTAGGTGAGGTTACAGCGGGCGGAGCTGGTCACACACTCCCCAGTGTTACAGAGGAACTGGTCACCGCCACACTCCACACCCTGAGCTGCTCACAGAGAGAGAGAGAGAGAGAGAGAGAGAGAGAGAGATACTGTTACTACAGTTTATGTAATGAATGTAACTCTAATCTATCAACCTGTAAAAGAACTCAACTAATACAAGCAACACCCCAAATCTGATAAGTCCTATAAGCCTGACGTGGGGTCTGAGCACTTGAGTACAAGCGGCGGCTTCTATGTGAGAATTTACTGTACAAATCTATAAATATATATATAAATATATATATATATACACATCCTCTAACGGTCAGCTTACCGCAGTTTTCCTCGTCTGCTGCGTTCGGACAGTCCACCACACCGTTACATACTTGGGGGTCGCCCGGCTTACATAATGATGTCATATTGCTAGAACAGCATGGCTTGTCATCTGCTCCAGGTGAAGTATATAAACAGTAAAAATGTTTAATTACAAACAACATTTGCAAGCATGGTACGTACTGTGATCCAAATAATTTGTTTTATTGCTTCAATATACTCTTGCAGAGGAACAAACGCTGTCTTTTGCGCTAAACATATTTTCGCGAATTTCCTGAAATTGAAAATCCACAAACACTTTTTTACAACACTGATGTTTATCCAATTTTGAATTGAAGTGTCAAATTTCGGAAATCTGCGAATTTAGATACACAAGAAATTGTGTTCTTGCAAATACCTATGTCTGGAGTACACATATTGTTTACCTTGCAGGCACGCAGTGTCGAGTGACAACACAGGATGACAATAATTTAGCTGACAGCTCTTGTAAGTACTCACCGCATGCAGTTTCGTCCTGTCGGGTTCCGGGACAGTCGTCGTTGCCATCACAGACATACTTAGACCTGACACACCGGGGCCCTTCCTCCCCTGGTGAGCCGCACAGGAACCAGCCCTCTGACAGACAAGGTGTCCCATCTGGGTGCAAACAGACAGACAAGGGTATATATAGGCCTATGGGGAGTTAGAGTAGTAGATTGCACCTAATGATAAAGCAGCACCCTCAGAAAAGTGAGCACCACTGTCGCCGAAAGTACTCTCACCTGAAAGCCTGACTTTCAGGTGAGGGTGGTTTTGGCGACAGTGATGCTCACTTTTCTGAGGGAGGCGGGGGGTCAAACAACCTCCACGTGGTTGGTACTTTATCAGTTTATAGGGTATGGGAACCATTTTCTCAGATAGTTACAGTCACATAAATACATTGCAAATTTTAATAGGTCTTGCATAATGTTCCTGAATTGGTCAATATCCTCTTATACGTGAAATAATTTAGGATGTATTTTATCGAAAATTAATCTACTGCAATCAACATGCACTGAATAAATTGTAGTTCTGGCTGGTGGTACTATCATGGTACAGCTGGCTAACCACGTGGAGGGCTGTGTTTGCCCCCCGGCCACGACCCTGTGAGGTAGTAAGAGTGGAATCTCCCCAATACAGTCCTACACATGATCCTTCACATGGTACACTTTCTTAACCATTGTTATATTAAACAGCAGTAGTACAGGTTACTATACACCTTCTCTGTCACTGTTCTCCTAATGATAACTATGATCTCTTTGCCTTTCTGTGCTCTGTCCAAGCCACTGTGTCGTCCTTTTTCTTTTTCGAGATAATATGGGGATATCAGTGTACAAGGTGTTATATTACTACAAGCTTGGGAATTCAGAATGGTTCCGGGCCCTAGGGTTCTCTGGGACAAAGGAAGATACTGCACTATAGTGCGAATAGGTTACTGAAATGACGAATGAATAGTGCAGTGGCATAGGATGGAGCAAACCCAACCCGTTAGTGCGTATAGGTTACCGAAAATTGATGTAAGTTCACGGAATAGCGCAATTATAATGTGTGCATTATTAAATGGGAATGAGAAGCATTTTGATACACGAGTGAATAGGATCGGTAGAAAACTATTTGAAAACAGGTAACACATTAAAAGGGGAGGGACAGGTACTGACATCAAAGTTAATATTATAGTGGAATGGGACTGGGTGTTTGTAGTAAACATATCTAACGATTTAAAAATGGTATGTTGCTAATAAACGAATTTATCATCATCACCCGCGTGTCGCCAGGGCTGCATTGGTACGTCATACTAACCCTTTCGGAGTGTCTCAAGCCTGTATGGTCCACATGATTCTTGAATGGAAGACTGACGAGTTACTCACCAGGGCTGCATTCATGTATCATGACTACCAATGGCATGATGTATTAATGCATGGTTAGGCTTCCTTACCACAGTGGTCCTCGTCGTCACACGTGTAGCCGCAGTCACACAGTCCGTCACACACACGTGACTGGCTCACACACCGCTTGTTCTTACAGAGGTATTGGTCCGACAGGCACGGGCCACCTGTTTGAAGAGCAAAACTTATTCTCCATACTCATTCTTATAAAATTCATATTTTGTACCCTGTATACAACGAGTGCCAAAATACAAGACTAGTATTCTTATCAGGCGAGTTTGTGAATGGTGTCCATGCAGAGCTCACAAGGTGAGGTTTCTAATTCAACAATCATAAATGAGGCTGATGAAAACATTTTCTATTTGGGATGAGGATGGCAGTGGATTTATCATGGTTTGGCTGCAATTTTATGTCCATTTTGGTTGGAGAGAGGACAGGGGGAGTGTGCCATTGTGTGATGAATCTCTCAGTAATTCTAGACGTTATTATGGTCATGTTTAAAAATACATCATTGGTCATCAATCTTACCGCCAGCAGGCCGTTATAGCGGCCAGAGCACCAAATTCACTCAGCTGAACAAGAAAATATGAGTCAAAATTGATGAAAATATTTTCTTTCAAATTCTAGTCGAAGCATCCCATGTTTGGTATCATATTAAAGCTTATGACATCCTCTTTCACATCCTACATTCTATTTGTGTTCACAAATAATATTCAAGGAGTAACTTTGCTAAAACCTCATTACAATTTAGATTTTTATAATTTTTAATAATTTTTGGCAAAACTATAGAGAAATCTGGCGGTGGGAGGGTTAAAGCTCCCCAATAACATTTTAATCTCCTTTAGTGGAAGCTGGTGGCTTCCTATTTTCTCATATAATTTTGTGAATATTATTCAAAAATCTTCGGAACCTTCCAACTTGTACACGATATTTGAATGATCTTTTTTTCATTGCATTAGTTAATCGCTCACAATGTATAGAAACATATTTATGATATGACCTACCCAATAGTGCGATAACAAATGATTAAGCCAAGTTCCATTCAGTGTTAAACTGTTTTGCTGCCTATAGGTAGCTGCAGACTGGTAACTTCAATACTATAAGGATAAAATTTATACACATTTATAAATATGAGTGAAGTGGTACAAAATACAAGTAATACTTACAGTTGACTTCATCCGTATAGACTCCCTTGTAGTACAGATTCCCGTTGCAGCGATGCTTCTCGCTCACATACATGTCGTTCGCCATTATATAATGCCGCTCTGTAAAGTAAACAATACACATGCGAAAAAAGACCATGAAAACATTGTCATCTTCATATTTATGCTATCATAAATGTCATTTGATATGACCAATACAAGTCAAGTTGTGGAGTTAGTTGTTGTTCGAGCAGAAAATGTCAGCTCGTCTCGTCTCTTATTTATCTGCAATTATAAATGATAACTCAAGTGATGTCTTAAGTATCTTTATTAATATGGCCCACGAATGATACGTGGGTGCTCACGTTATTGCAAAATAAAAACCTTAATTGATTCTAAGAAGAGAAAGAAGTATGAAATCATTGATCAGATATGGAATAGAATACTGATGACCGACTGTATTCAGCAGCATACAATTGCAGCATAATATCAAACTTTTGAATGACATTTGAACCCCTATTCACAGTGGGAGTTTTGAGATCGACTAGGATCTAATTATTGAAATCTTGTTGATCACAGTGGTTTTGTGATGATATTTGCCTGTGGAGCACTTAGTTTACTTAAAAACATTAGAAAGTGTACAACCTGATTTTGGTAACAACAATACCACTACCATATTACAGTGAACTAATTTGTAGTAGTTAAAGTATCATTTGGTTAAAAAAACATCTCAGCTCATTTGTCTTAGGTTGAGGTGTTTGCTCATTTTTTCCTTACTCTACTACTACATTCATGGAATCTCCTCCAACATCGGGCTAGTTCCTAAAATATTCTGTTTACATAGACTGTCCCATATTGAACACTCTTCTTGACCACAGTAAAATAGGGCATTTGGGCTTATGAGTGGATGTTCGCGAGTTACATTGATTACTGTGCACATCATGACTATACTATACAGTGTAAATAGTTGGTATCAATCTTTAGTAGGTAGACAGTAGAATCTATGTGAAGCTAGAGTAGATGCTGTAAAAATACAGTGGATTTCTACAGGTACACTCATGATTTACAGAAATACTTTTTTCAGCTTTTGACTTTTTTTATCATTGAGTTTTCGCACAATATACAAAAGTCGATATGTGAAGCCGACAGATGGCAAAAGCATCAATCAATATTAAATTATACATCTGCTTAAATTGCAATGTGGACGGAAAAATATAATTTGATAATGTAATTATGATGATAATGAAAAGGTTTTCATAAGACAAGACAGGACAGTGGCTTTATAGACAAACAGACACAAGTTGACAAACCAGAAAATAATAGTAAAGTTTAACAGTCAAAATGAAACGGTATTTTTAAATACGCGAAATGGTATTTTTATATACAAGATCATAGAAGCACATCATAGCTCTTCACTTACCACAGTTCCACTCATCGCTACCGTCCAGGCAGTCCTTCGTTCCGTCACATAAGTAGGCGTTACTCATGATGCACTCAGAGTTGTTACATCTCCACTCCGAGTAAAAACAGTCGCGGTACACTGAAAGGAAACAGTTTTGATATGAATTAAAAGAATCTTGTAGTTAGATTGGCCGTGCCACCTAAAACTGTAGGTGGCAGTGCGCCAAGGAGAAGCGGCCATTTTCCTTAGGATGGAAAACATTATTTTTGTACGAAAAGCATCTTACATATCACTGAATATGGCTAAGTAGGGCTCAATTCATCAAGATTAGTACATATTTTCAGCTTCATCAGAGAGACTTCAGATGCTCGTTTTGTCATAATAATATACGTCCCCCAGCTAAATAGTGGAAAAGTGAGGGCAATTCATTGTGAGGATTGGATCGGTGGCAACTAGTGAATGCACATACTAGTATGATGCAACATTTATTAGATGAAGGCTAGCCATTGTTTTCAAACTGGTACTAATTCAAGACTAGCATTCAGTGCATTTACACCATCATTTTCAATAGCACTCTACCCAGGTGCTTATCTCAGACCGTTTCTCAAACAGACCGCTAAGGTGATAGAAAAGCAATTACCAAAGTAGTTCTACCTGGCTCGCAGATGGGTCTAGACGCCAAACAAAGACTCTATCCCACTCACATCTCTATTCAATACAGACCCATGCTCTCTTTAGGATGCATCCACTTCAAGGGGCAAAGCCATCTGCATACAATATAGACAAAGAAGATGTCCTCCAGGGGCCTATTAGTATGAGCGTAGGTGGAAAGGGGCCTTATAGACTGAATACGAAACAGCCACTCTTTAATGAAGATGTCTCTATCTGAAGTTCTGGAAATGGCTTCTTGATGTAATTAGAAGCTTTGGTAACAGCTTAGTCAGGCTTAGTTAGATTTGGATGGTGGTGTTAACCTTTTTTGTGTCAGTCCTTTTAACTATGATGTACATCAAATGACTGACTACATGTAATGCAGTATTGACACTGAGAGTTTACGTATTGTTTGCCATGCTTTAGTGGTGAGAGTGAAGCATTGAATTATATATTATATAAAAAGATTCACAGATACAATACAAATGACAATAAATTGAGTGACTTAGATTCTCTTGAATGTTAAAATAAAATATCATGTCTCAGATCTTCATATGGATACTGGCATAGATCGCCTAACTATTCGCTATGATCTCCAATTACTGTTACTATTGTATAAATACATGTATGGCAAGTCACACAAGCACACAGAGCTTGGCCTAGATTTTCACCAGCCTAATCCGGAGGCCAGAGTTACCAGGTCAACTGGGACTGGTCTTCTAAAATGTCCAGTATCGGTAAAATGTGGCTATAACAGAAGCCCGCTCTACCGTGGTGTAGACCTTTGGAATAAGTTAAATGCCTCATGTAGGCTCATTGGTTCTAAGGAGCTGTTTAAAACCAAAGCCAGACTGTGACTACTACAGCTCTATGAGTTAAAACTGTAACAATAGATGTGCTAGTATTGTAGTCACCACGTAAGCTACTATGTATACCTTGGTATCTCTGATACTGTATTGTACCAAATTAAAATACAACTTTGACTGATAACATGTATTATACCTATTAAACTCGATACCCTGTATGGAAATCTCCCATCAGCCTATACGCCAATGTAGATGGATGAACATATATGTGGAATAGCTGATGAGATTGTAAACAACATCATACAACATATCCTAATACTGTCTGTACTTATTGTGATATATCTCATCTTTTGAAGTGTACTGTATTTTTTGAAAATCACCAAGTGAAATAAAAATACTTTATAAACTCAAATGGAGGCGAAGTCAGTTTCTATAACGTCGTAACTCTGCCTCAAGTTTGTTCCCTGTTGGGAGCGGGCCTTTGGTGAAGATGTCCTTCTTGGTATATGGTACTGTCAGTTTGATGCTAGGGTTCCCTCAGGATATATCATGACATAGTTATGGGTGGACTACCAATAAACCACCCACATGATATGGCATTTCCAGATGCTTCACTAATGAGCAGATGATGCTATGACATACGACCTAGTACCTGCTTGAGGTAGTTCATTACACTTGGCACTATTAATGTCAAGTGCCACCCTATTGGTAGAAAGTAGGTTCCTGTTCCAAGAAAAAAACCCACTAAGAGTTTGCTTTCAAACTATGTAACACAGTTATAACATGTTGTTTCTGTTAGGAGTCATCAAATTTAAAGATAATTATTTACCAGGGCTCGGTCAATTCTAATCAATGCACAATTTTTCCTTAACCACTTTGGGTTATGTGATTTTGATATGTGATGATGTAATATAAGCAAAGAAATCAATACCTCATAGGGATAGATTATGATGTATTGACATTTGAAGATAAGACATCCTTAACTATGACCATGTATGTGTAAGCCTCTATTTTTCAATATTTTCAGGCTTTTGAAAGATTGACCCATACTATCTCAACCAAACTTCTCAGATGTTTAGAGATCACATGCAACATAATCAATCCATGAAAATGAGTGGTGACAGGTGAAACCAATCAGCCATCACCAATTTAGGGGAAAAATACAACTTAAAAAAGTCTGTTTTCTCCACATTTTGCAAATCAGAAAAGAAATTGGCCAATACAGTCGACCCTCGTTTCCTCGAATATTGGCCGTCGCCAGAATAATATTTGAGGAAGCAAGATATTTGAGGTGATAAAATCATGACCATGTGCTGCTGTTGGGTTGGAGAAATGGGTTAATCCACAAGCAGTCAAAATATATAACTAGGGCCTATTTCTCTTGCAGAAATAAGTGTTTTCCTCATTTTTAAATGAAAATTGTGAGGTCAACCTTGGTTGTCCAGAACAGAAAAGAAATAAGCATGTTCTCTATCACATCCGAAGTCGATGTAGTAAATTATCCCAGGAGATGAGTATAAATAAAGAGGAAACATGTCTGTAGTCAAGGGCAATGTTCGAGGTAGTGAGGGATCCGAGGAATTGAGGACTCGAGGAAGTGAGGCTCGACTGTATTTTGTAATCAAAACCATATCCATTTGTACATAGCATCAAAAGATACATTTTACAACAAAAAAAGAAGTGATTTATTAATAAATAAAAACCTTTTGGGATCTATTCCAATATTTTCTATTCGGCTGAGACACCAGAAATAGCTGAGGTCATAGCTTTTTGAAGCATAGAAAAAAAAGTGACACAATGTTTAGAGTGCCATTGTGAGGCATTTAAAGGGTTAATAAAGGTGGGTTAAGTCATGTGCAAATGGGAAATATACTTTAATCATGTTTCATACTAATCATACAACAGTGGCAAGTAGGCTTGCCAGGGATGCATTAATGCGTCATGATGAAGGGTTTATTGCATTAAAGCATGTTGTGGCCCTTTTAGGGTTAATGGATCAGTAAGATAAGTGTGGTGTGTTAGGGAGACGTGTTCCCTGTACGAGCAGATGTCGGACGTGACCTACCCAACACCAAGCAGTGCCTAGTTCTCAGTAAGCTAAGGTGACCTGCATTGGCTACTAGAGACTGTCCAGGGTAATGAGGAAGAAGATCACCGATGGGTTTAACCCTCTAAGGGCAGCACAATAGATAAAATGCGCTGTGCCCTTTTTTGTGATGATGCATTCATTCAGCTCACCAGGGCTGCATCCATGCATCATGACAACCATATGGGAGGATTCAACCCTATAGTGCCAGCATGGATGCAGCTGTGGTGAGTGTATTCAACATGCATCATGACAAAAAAAGCACTGTGTGGTCCTAAAAGGGTTAATGAAGCATGTCTTGAAAGGTCTATTCTCAGAAGTCAGTCGTTGTTTACTGCATGAACCACGTACGTGGGCGATGGCGGTCAATGGATTCCGAGCATCGTTCATAAATGCAGATACATCCTGCAAATGAGAAGCACCATCAGGGTATGACACACATATTGACCATCATTAGCACCATCAAAAAAAGGATATATCCCATATTTTCAACTTTTTCATCTTTTCCTCTAGCTGTTTTCATCTGACCCCAAGTAAGGTTTGATAAAAGTATATTACTAGAAATATAATCCATATGAATTTATTCATAAACTCAAAACATCTAGAGGAAAACAAAAATCTCTTTGTTAGTCCGTATAGACCCTACTTTCCTATGTAAGCGGTACTTAAATATATATCACTACTTCTCCATTGAGGCTGAGACAGATCCACACGCTGTAGTCAGTGATGTGGAATTATACCTACTTTTGAACTGAGGGGAAATTGATAATTCCTTTTGTTTTGGGAGGAAAGACTAGGCACCTCACTTAATTGAGCACATGTTACGCATGTATCCTGTCTCACTGCAGTGATACAACTACCGCTACATGAACACTGCGTTGCTTCATCTGCACATATTGTCCTAGTAGTCTGTACGTAGCATTTGGTCTGATGGCTGTACACTCTAAGAACAGTGTGTTGCAGGAACATGCATAAGGAGTTACACACACATGTTTGCAACACACCGTTTAGATCAACACACATTTGGCAAAGAGTGTGTAGTGCGTAGTGTGTTACACCAAAATGTGTGTTAAAAGTGGCTGCAGAAAAGCGTGTTAACGTTGATAAGTGTGTAAACATAACACACTGTTCTTAGAGTGTACTAGACTGTCAGAAGCCACAAGGCTAGTTACTGGGTGACTAGGTGACTTAAACAAACCTCTAAGGTAACGGGATAGCAATAACTAAAGTAGTTCTACCTGGCTCCCAGATGGACCTAGACGCCAAACAAAGACTCTATCCTAATCACATCTCTATGCTATACAGACCCATGCTCTCTTTAGGATGCATCCACTTCAAGGGGTAAAGTCATCTGCATACAAAAAGGACAAAGGCAATGTCCTCTAGGGGCCTATTAGTATGAGCGTAGGTGGAAAAGGGCCCTCATAGACTGAATACGAAACAGCTACTCCATTTTAAGTTCCTTGATGCAATTGCACACTTTGTTAATGGCTTAGTGAGGATTGGTTTGGTGTTTATCTTTTTTGTGTCAGTCGTTTTGATTGTGATATACATCAAAAGGTTTGACGTATGCAGTACTGTCATTGAGGGATTTACATATAGTTTTTTTTTCTCAAATTCTGTTCCAGTCAACCAATGAGTGAGGCTTTAGTGTCAAGAGTGCAGCTTTGGCTTTTTGTTTTTTTATGAGGTATTTGGTGGGTTCCAGCAGTTGCTTACTAAGTCTTGTTGACTTCAGACACAAAAACAGACTGCGAACTACTTATTCCATAGCACCACTCAGGAATATTTTTGAATGGTAGTTTATAGCTCGATATTGCATTTTGGCAAAAATATTCACAGATGCAATGCCAATGAGACTTAATCAAATAGTTCACTATAACAATACCAGGATATAGCCTTCATGAAGGATTCTCTATGGTGTAAGTCTGGTTCAAGTTCATTCCACATCTCTACCCCTCTTGAGAGTGGGCGGTTTGTAAAAATGTCCTTCCTGGTATATGGTACTTTCAGTTTGATGTTAGCATTGCCTCAGAATATATATCATGACGTAGTTACGGGTTGACTACCCATAAACCACCTGTATGATATGGCATTTCCAACTGCCTCACTAATGAGCAGATGATACTATGGCATACAACCTAGCACCTGCTCAAGGTAGTTCACTACACTTGACACTACTGAGGTTAAGTGCAACCTTTCAATTAGTTTGCAGAAATCAGGTTCCCGTTCCAGGAAAACAAAGGCCCTTGGTATACACTTTAATAGTGCTTATTTAGTTTGGGGAATATGTTTAAGATATATTGTGTCACTTTAGTGATAGGTCTCATCAAACCAGTAACATATGGGGGCAATATCCCATGAAATTCAAGTAAACTTTTTAGTACCCGTCTCATGTGTTGTAGAGAATTATTCCATGTGCCCAAATCTTAAATTATATCGTTTTTTTTTGTTACCATTCATTGCCAGGGCTGCATTTATGCCATAGGTCATAATCACATACATAGACAGAGCTGCACGCTAAGGGACTGAGTCAGTGGTTATTGCACGAGTGGTGTCTGTCCCATTCTGCACGAGGCCGTAGGCCGAGTGCAGAATGGGACAGACACCACAAGTGCAATAACCACTGTCGAGGTCATTTATGAGTGACGCTCTGTATTTATTTCAGGGTATTTAAGTAGATAAATAGCAAACAAAAATGTCTGTTAACTTCCGCGGTCTTTGTTTACTTTCGTGGTGCAGCCATTTTAAATTCCGCGCAGGTCACGTGACCCTCGGCGGCCTAGCGACGCTACGGCGACCCCATTGCGACCCCTGGCGACAACTTGGAGTGCGTAATACGGTCAGAGCGTGTAATACGGCCGAGGGTTATTGCACGCTTCACTCACATACGGCACTCCCATAGGTTTAACCTTGATAGATCGTATTCACCATGAAATAAATTAAAGTATATAACGGCCCTTAAAGGATTAATGGATCAGTAAGAGAAGTGTGGTGTGTTAGGGAGATCTGTTCTCTGTTCGGCAGCTGTGGGACGTGCCGCACACGACACCCACCAGTGCCTGGTTCTCAGTAAGGTAACCCACATGGGCTACTATAGACTCTCCCAGGCACAGGCTGAAACTGAACAGCACGCTGGCATGTTTGAATAAATAGTTGTCTGTATATATACCACAAAGTGTGGCAGAGCTAAACTACCATCATCTTTCAATCTTGAATGGCAGTACTGTACCATGTTTTGGGCAGTAGCATCATCCAAGTCGTACTCTACAAACTGTTTAGTCCGGCATCATCTTTCAGCATCAGGTGGTGCCACCTCTCTATGGCCAAACACATGGGACAGTAGCGTCATCTAGGGTTGAAAGATGATGATGGTCTAGTTCTGTTGTAGCTTATGGTATATACAGATACCTACTACAAGTATTCAAGCACGCCACCGAGTTAAGGGCTGTGGGTCCCAGGTAATGAGGAAGAAGAACACCAATGGGTTTAACCCTCTTAGGTAAGCAAAATGTGTTAATGCGCTATGCCGTACGCCATCATGATGCATGAAAGCAGCTCTGGCAAGTAATTTGCCAGGGCTGCATTCATACGCAAAACAACCCCATAGAGTTGGCATGATGCACAAATGCAGCCCTGGTGAGTGTACTCATACATGCATCATGACAACAAAGGACATAGCACATTTAAGCAATATGTGGTCCTTAGAGGGTTAATGAAGCGTCATCAGAGAGGTCCATTCTCAGAAGTCGGTCGGTGTTTACCGCATAAACCATGTACGTTGGCGCTTGTGGTCACCGTACCCTATCCTTCAGAAATGCAGATACCTATTGCTAATGATCAACATCAGGGCATCACACATTGATGACCACTAGTCCACTAGGACGATGAGATAAAAAGGATGTGCCATATTTTCAACTTTCTCATCTTTTCATTTTTTTGTGTTCATATAACTCCAAATAGGTTTGGATGGAAGAAGATGACTTGAAATGTAAGTATCATGAATCTATTCATCAGCTCAAAACTATACAGAGGGAAGCATACATCTCTTTGTTAGTCCATATGCCCAGATGCCCCTCCATTTTCCTATGTAAAATGTACCTGTGATTTACATTGATTTTGGCGGAACGCACACTTTAGGGGTATACCAAAGTGAGCGCATTCCAGGCACGACCAACCGTGCAACCTCTTGTAAGAGGAAGTATGAATTATGTTACATTTTAACAGAGGAGCTCTATTACTCGAAGTGGTCCTTAAAACGGGAACTAGATAATTTCTTCTATTTTTGTTAATTTGATTGTTCAGATTTTCCATGGAGCTATGCCCTGATTCTCTAGTATTCCAATTTGAATCTACTTCCCGACATGGCTGTTTCAAGTCACTCTGGATGAGAGATTTCACCTCAAAAAACTTAAAAAATAGTCACCGACAATGTACAGAATGTACCATGAATGAATAGAATGCAAAGACAGAGGTCATAGCGGGAGTAGGGCAATGTGTCCGTGCTCGGTTTAGGTACATTTCCTTTTTTTATTTCGATGTAAATGTATTCATTAAACCTAATAAAACATTAAAAAAAACTTACTGCAGGTGTCCTCATCAGAGTTGTCCCCACAGTCATCCTTGTGGTCACAGAGGTAATCCCTGGGGATGCAGAAGCCGTTGTCACACTTGGTGTGGGTCTTGGGGCAGATAAAGGTCTCTGCAATAGTAAAGCTACATTAGTATCACACAAGTCATAACACTTCACAGTGGACGTTCAAAAGAATGCAGACAATCATGATAACTAACCATGTTAACCCCTTATGGGTCACCTAGTTCCTTATTGCCTTTTTCCATTATGTCCATTGTCGTCATGATGCATGGATGCAGCCCTGGTGAGGTTATTTGCGGGTGCTGCATTAATGGATCATGCCGATGCTTAGCAATTGTTTCAAGCCCATATTGTCTACACACTGCATCAATGCAGACCTCACCAATTACTCAACAGGACTTAATTCCTTCATTATAATGATAAAGGACATAGAGTATTAACCCTTTAAGGCCTAGTGTCAACTATAGTCGACACCATGATAGGCCTAATGTCGACTATAGTCGACACCATGGAAGGCCTAGCATAGACTATAGTCGATGCCATTTACATAGGAATCACATAGGAATTAAAATGAGGTCTGTCCTTCTGGAAACTAATACTTCTCAGAAGTCGTCCCCACAGCGAGCCAAACATTTTTTGATCAGGATTCAAAGGGTTAAAGCACTACGTGACCCTAAAACAGTTATATTCTTTAGAACAAAGAGAAGGCATCACCTTAATCTAAAGTCATTAATATTTTTCATAATAGGCCATACAAATGAAGAATCCCGTATTCCGATTGAGGACTTTTTCTTAAAGACATGAATGACCTCATATCTTTGCTGATTTTCAGACGATGAAAAGGAACCTCTATGCAGCTTGACCCTCGCATTATGCCATCTAATGAGGGTTTGCAGCTATCTCAAACCAACAGTGGGCCTATTTCCATACCCTCATTGATTGAATTTCAGATAAATCAATGTATAACCCAAGCCATAGCAGCATTGCAATCAGACCCCTTTTCTCCAATGTTTGGTCAGCATCACTATGCAACCAATGGTTGGGCTAGGGTTATTACAGAATCCATGGCCGTCTATTTTTAATAATCAACTATGTTGAAACAGGTGAATCGAATCACCAGGGCAATAACGATGAAGTGAGAGAATTGAATATTAGACGCCAGCCCTTCATTGGACCAGATTTCGAATTCAAGCCTCGACCAACAGTTGGAATAATGTTAACCAATCTTGTATATGATATAGATCAATTGCGGCTTGGCAATTATATCAATAGTAATATATTGTAGTAATTATGTAAAGATAGTACAGACCTTACATGATGTCAATAATGTGAGCATCAAGGAAAAGGGAAAGAAAACCCCTAGCCAATAAGCGGTGAATGATACTTCTTATAATGAATGTATATTTTTATATATATCGAATAATGTAATTCGATTTGTGCTGTAACATTGTGAGAGGGCACTGGGTGTAGCACTATACAACACTGTACGACATGGTGTGCGAAAGGCTATGTATAGCGACTGCGCACAGCTTCCATGTCACTTTTTGAACACATTTCAGTCTGCAGCCTCCTGATAAAGCAAACATGACCCCAAAGGTTACACTGTTACCAAAGTGCCCTCTAGTATATCAATGGGGGGAGAACTCAGGCCCCGGGACAGACAAGACTTGTACTGCCAAGCCGATTTGGCAGAAAGCGATGGAGTAACCTTGACCTTACCACAGTCCTTTTCGTCCGCTTCATCCTCGCAGTCGGCCTGCCTGTCGCAGCGACGGATAATGTCGATACAGTGTGTCTGGTTACACTGGAACTCGTTGGGCTGACACCCTACAAGGTCAAGGTCATTGTCAAGGTTAACCAAGGTTCAATGTAGGCCACTGCCATTGGAGCTTTATTCAATCGTATGGTGAGAATGTGAGAATTTATGTCTTTCCAGTCATTCATGTATTGATACCAAATGTATGAGTACACTGATAATCTGGACGCTTAAGATGTTAGTCAGTAGTGGCTGACCCAGGGTTGTTATTGAGATGTTAGTCATTTAGACAAATGCATTAGTCAGATTGACGAACTGATATTCAAAAATGACTAACTATTCCCAATAAATTATGACTTTCAAGGCATTCATGTATTGATACCAAATATATGAGTACACTGATAGTCTGGACGCTTAAGATGTTAGTCAATAGTGTCTGACTGAGGTTTGTTATTGAGAAGTTAGTTATTTTGACTAATGCATCAGAATCACCAGTTGATATTCAAACACAACAGATTGCTCAACACTTCCTTATAAATTATGCCTAATGCTTTAATCAATAAGTCTAACCCTAACCCTGCTATCGCTCTTACACTGTGGTTGAATGAGTCAGTATATGACTAACCAGAGTATATATATGGAGCCACAAATTACTAACAAGGTTAGTTACTACTGACTAAGTTGTTGTCTCTACTGACGAAGTTCTGTGGCATAAATATTATCAGTGTACATGTAGGCTAACAAAATGGTATATTTCTGGTTATGTGACTACTAAAAATAGGCCTGCACTAAGTTATGTTAATCAACTCGTATACGTCAGGGGGAATCCCTTTGATTTTGCCCATAACAAGTAAAATTTGCTCTTCCTAGAAAGCCCAGTCGTGGTTGATTTGACCACTTTGCTGTGTATTGCAAATCAATGCTTTGGCTACTCCTTACACTAAGATAACCGGAAACACACCTTTTATTATATTAGAAAGTTATTCTGCAATATAATTCTTTAGATTATCACACATATCATTTTATAACACTACATAATAATTTTTTTTCATATCATTCAAATCAATCAGGTATTTAAAGAAGAAAGGGCACTTACCACAGACTATGACGCTCTCGTCATGCCCGTTACGACACTCGCTGACACCATTGCACGTCAGGTTAGCGTCAATACACTCGTTCATCAAGATGTCACAATGAAAGGCACCTGGCTCGCACTGTGCAGCTGCCTCCACTTTGAGGTTGATGTCTTCCACTGCCCCTGGAAGCACAGAATGGAGACAATTGCTGTTATTTCCTCTAAGATTATATTCATGGTTGTATAACTATAAGGGAGTGGTCTGGGCTGTACGCCAAATAATTCACATCCCCATCGCTGATAATGCTGAGAATTTTCGGAACCGCTTTGAATTATGTTATCAAGCAGGTTATTTTGCTAAAAAGAGGCATACATCTTTACAGTCATCCCCACATCAATAAATGACGACTCCCTAACTGTTGAAGCCTTGTTGATACTAATGTGACCTCTATATTTGAATGATTAACACATTGATTTTATCATGGACTAAATTTGCCATAGCTATACAAATCTGTTGTATACATGCATAAAGTGATTTGCTTTATATTCCAAATTGTTTAGACAGCATTGGGCATATCAACACTGAAGGGCAAAGGGATCTTAAATGTCGGATAATTACACAGGGGTATAAATAATATTCCAAATGGAAATTAAATACTACCTCAGATTCTGAGAAAACTATTAATTCATTGGCTTGCTTCAGTTCATTTAAATACATATTCAAAACCTCAATAGACTTATTCTCCCTCCACATGCCTGTAGTTAGGGGACTTTGTTGAATGCGTCTATCCTACGATTTCTGGAAGGGTTAGATATGCCCTGTGGCATTGCCATACACATTAATATATTAACTTCCCAAGTGGTGTAACTTTCATTTATAGAGCCCACCTTGAGTCAAGCATGTCTTGGTCATGATGCACTGGGGCAGGTCAGATGATCCCACGACAGCGCTGACTCAATGTTATCGCATTTTACCAATTTGATTGTTAAAAAACAGAAAGGTTATAACTGTAAGTCCAGACAGAGCCCCATCCCTCATGGAGCCTTTCATCCACGGTTCAGAGCTTTGACAAGAAGACAAATGAGTCCATGGTCAGACAGGTCATATTCCAACATTGTTATGCAAACAAAAAGAGTAAATAAAAGGAAAGCTACAAGGAGTTAGTGAGCTGGTGTGAACTATTCATGAGGTAGGGATCACCGGCCCCCAAAAGCACCGACACGCTCTGGGAACTAGCGTAAATATTACACATGTTCTTCGGTAAACAATACTAATTTTTACCCTCGCATGCTTTTATTTAGTATTACTCATTTTTCTCACCAGACTGTGGATCTCCTTTGTTAAACAAGCACCAGGGTTGTGGTCAAATGAGAATGAAGTCTTAAGTAAGTGAAAAACTACAGACAAGGAAAATCAAGAATAATCTAATACATTATGTGATATAGCCTAATATTATATGCATCCAGTCATAGTGAATATGAAAAAGTCATATAAATGATACAATCGAAGTGAATGATGCTCATGAAACATTACATTTGATGCACATCTGAAGTCGACCTAGGCAATTAATGTCTGAGAGATTTCACACAGTTTCCTCAGTGTCCTGGCGAGCGCAACTTCAATGTAAGTGTCCCACAATACATAGTGGCATGTTGGTTATCACAACTATATCTCTTATCATTACATATGTTTACTCACAGCTAAAGTACCTCTTAAATGGCTTTAATCGGTGATTGATGCTCTAGTCCTTTTCATGATCTAATAGTCTCAATCAGTGGCGAAACATGACGATTCTAGGGTACCAAGCAGTGCCCAATCATTGTATCCCTGTCACATCGGTTTGCCCTGCAGTGTGTACTGGTGAGTGGTACCTGTAATGACTCTGGTCATCGTAAATCTCTGTACAAAAGGGCTGGACCTAATTCACGGAGCATTACATGGACTGCATGCCCTGCGATAGCAATTGTGCTGACGAGCAGTCAGCACTGAATTTAATGTCCTCTTATGGCTGGATGGTCTAAATCTTTATGTCTGTGTCATTGATATGCATTTCCATCATAGCTCCACTCTTGCAAATGTTATATGAAACGTGACCATTGAAAACCTTCCTTTTTACCTAATTATAGGCTAGGGAATCATCATTATTTGAAGTGTACATACTATTGATGATTGTCGAAAGCTGAAAAAATTAACTCTTTGCCTGTACTTGGGGATAGGATATCCATGATAATATCTGGAATTTATACAGAATGTCGATGGCAGGCATGGTCAAATTGCCCATATATCTCTATTTCAGGCTACGGGCCCTAATAGTCCAAGAGCTCAGGCACTTTTATTTTTGTTTTGGTGACCGAAAGGTTTGACGATGCATTTTGGTGTAGAATTTTATGCTGAATTCAGAAATGTAAGTCTTACAAAAATCCGATGTGGCTTTCTATGGAAAAAATTAGGTCAAAGTCGGGAACCTTTGATTTTCCCGGGGTTGAATTTTTTCTCTTTTGGAAATGGAGTTATGCCTATATTTACAGGATAGAGCTATCTATACCCATGTTCTCAAGGGTCAGGAATCAGCTTTTGACACTTTTATGTTTGTCAGATCCATAGTACTGAAAATTACAAGATGGCCGCCACAAACCATCGATTTTGTGCGAGCTTAGTCTACGATACTAATAATAGAAGCCGTCCAGGATTCCAAGGAGACTGACTAGAAAAAGAACTCTGAAAATTGTCAAACAGGTTCTTTTTGAGCCCCCTCTATCAACCTGAAAGCAGTGCCAAGATCAATTTCTACTAGAACCCCCTAAATCCAAGATGGCTGCCAACTGGGCTGTGATCTTTTACATTCAACTCCAAAATCCTTGTTTATCAATGGAATTAGTTGTGCAATAATATAGCTCAAAATGATGGTATTGGTGAGAACAATCAACATAGGAGGGACGGAATGGTATAAAATTCTACACCAAAATGCATCGTCAAACCTTTCGGTCACCAAAACAAAAATAAAAGTGCCTGAGCTCTTGGACTATAAGGCGTGGGTGCTGCTGGGCACGCTGGTCAGGCGAAGGGTGTTCTTTACACTAGGCCACTCTCAAAGATATACACAGAATGTTCGTGACACTTAAAAGTCAATCAAACCTCTACTAGCCTTTTGATATTCTCGCCCAGTGTTCTGAGAGTGTAAAAGGGGGAAGCGATTTCAAAATAAGCTCGTTGAGCTGTGACTACCCCCCCACCCCCCCAGATATAATATTATTGTGCATCAAGAGTCAAGAACGGTTACTTTTTAACAATGGGGCGAGTTGGGGGGCACCTTTTTGTTTTTGGTACAACCATGAGAAGGTTTCACATTTCACTCCAGCACGGCTCAAATTTATAATGGTGAACCCCTTCTAGCTCTGTTATTGCTGGCGTTTTGTTCTTGCTAAAATAGGGTAACATGTTCTTGGTCTCCCCCCCCCCCCCCCCCACCCGCTCAAGAGTGGGGGACCATAAATGACCACTCCCTTAGCACGTCACAGATCCAGTACCCTATCCTATCATCAAGCTCATGTCACTGTATAAAAGTACCATACAATTTGTTTAAAGGAAGGATAGTCAAGTATTAGCTACATCCTTTTTACCTCAGAAGTTACACTTCTCACTGTAAACACCTTTTGAGATTCTGTCGTTGACATTTTACTCCTACTAACTGTTGTTGTCTTTTATCTTTTGATAGCAGAATCTAATTATCTTAGCTCAAGGTTATACGGCTTACATCAACAAAGATGTTTTCCAATGGGAACTTTGGTTTTTGTTCACGTTTACCGGTTAAGGACTGCATAGCGCTTTAAGACACGGTCACTGTCATCTTGATGCATGCAAGTAACCCTGGCAGTCTACTCGCTTGAACTGTCTTCATGTCAACCTGTCAAGAGCGTATCCGTCCTGTAACTTTGACATGATGCTTTTATTCACCACATGGGAGTCAGGGCTGCATCCATGCATCATGACACAAATTTGGCATCATGCACTAAAGGACTTTGCATCCCCTAAATGGTTAATTAGAAACGCCCTACAGAAAAGGAGGGCAAAGGAGTAAATTGGTTAGAGGAGACCCTTCCATTGGTTTCATTAGTTGTCGCTGTATAGAGAGACAGTTGTATTCGTAGATCCTGTTGGAATGAAGTTCAGTCCCATACCCCACTTTAATGATGCTTTTGAACAGCAAAATTAGTCTTCCCTTCAATCTCTCCTTCAAATGCAGATATTTTTCTCCATTTTTCTGGAATAGCCTATTTTCGGCTCAGGAGCTTTTGTGTAAGGAAAACATCGAATTAAGGAGTAGTCAGCAACAGTTTGAATTCAGAACCGGAATTTAGTATTGAGGCAAAACAAGACAATTTAGAATGTGTCAAAGAATCGGGGAAGAAATTTATAAACAATTTCCTCCTTCTTGTGGCAAGGTCTATAAGCAATATGAATATCATTAGTCATTATGCACATTTTCTTGTTACTGTCTATCCCTTCTTTATTCTCCTAATCGCTCGATTTGTTTTTGTATAGTTGTAGAGGGATGTTTATTTGGTAAGATGTCACCTAACTTGGACTGTGGATTTCGCACTGTTATGTTTCCACATAGAAACATCACACTCATACCATGAAAACCACTTGGATCCTTACTGGACATATTAGGATATCAGAGAGCCAGGCAGTGCTAAATCATTGTCACGCTGTCACATCACCTCCCGGGAGACTCCGAACAGGAGGCGTAATGAGCTTTAGAAGGTATTACTCTAAACCCTAGCTTCGTGTGCAGGCCGCAAATTGAAAATGATAAATGTAGGTTGCAAGTGCTACTTTCTCACTTGCGCCAGCGTTCTTCCATTGCCTGATAACCTGTCATTCTAGGCCAGTGATCCTGCTTTATCCTAGGAATTTAGTGGACATGCATTTGACATTTAGTGCATTATGCTGAATGGATCATGGGTCTTCTCTGTATGGATTTAGGGTATTAATTGGACCATTGGCATTGTATTGGTAAGAAACATGGTAGGAGATACATTATGTAAGTCCCAAAAGCCTAAAATATTGGTCTACTGATATCACTGTCATGTGTAAGGTACTGATATCCGTTGATAGGCATTTACCTTCTCTCACCACCTCTTGTGGGAAGGTTGAGACACATCTCCGGTGCTCGTCATTCTACGTACCTCAGAATAATGCAGTGTTGATACAACTGATGAAGGGGCTTAAAAGTAGTACCCTCCAATCCCTGATATGAAGATAATCCCTCTGAGGAATTGATCTTAATATCCATCCATCCCAACGATAGTATTGGACAAAACAACACCCCGCATGCAGCCCTTCAACCACGTTATCAACTGCTGAGAGAATGCCAAGGCTTTAAGCAAAAGACAAATGGAGTCATGGTCAGGAATCCATATTCTGAAGCCTATTTGTCAACAAAATGCAAGTAAAAGTGAAGGCTGCAATGAGTTGGCATGAATAATTCCTGAGGTGTGGATTGTAGGGATCACTGGCCTTCAGGAGACCACATGCTCTCTGTGACCTGTTGTCTTTGTTTGTATTAGCAGTACAGATTTTCAGTATACAATGTTTTACTTTTGTGTGAGTTTTCTTTCTATAGGTTCCTTTCAAAATGGCACTTTTTATATTGACTTGGGTTGAATGAAAATAATAATCGAGCTTTCAAGAATAGGTAGTGAGAAATTTGAGAGGACCCAATAATCAGCAACTAAAATTGACCCTAAATTATTTTCTCATTTTGTATTCTCTTGGTTGCTAGTTATATTGAGGTATTTCCTAGCCAATAAATGGCAGGTGTAGTTTAACGGCCGCAGTAAGGCAAGGGATATTATTCTATTCCATATAATATATGGAAGTCATCTTAGGCAGAGTCAAATTTCAGCGTCAACAGCCAAAGGTACCCTATGTATTATTCCTAGCTTTCTGATGATGAAACATTCTCTGATTGATCACTCTATCATCTCATTTCATATTACATATAATCAGACTGGTGGTCTTCTGAAAATGATCTCCTCATTTGTCTTTCAAAGCTTCAGACATATCAATCCTTATTCATTACAGCATCAGTGCTAACAATAATCTGCAGAATACACCTAAAGTGCATGCTAGCTGTGAGCCACTGTGATGGTATATAGAACCAGGGCCTGATTCCAAATGAACTGTTTACTTGTTAGTATGGTACATGCCCAGAGTAAAGCAATTGCTGTGTTCTCTCCCAGGAAGTGGTAAACCAGAACCACTCCCACTTTCACTATAGTTATCCATATCAATTCTGACTGAATGATGAAGCATTATTAGTAGCACAAAGGTCCTTTATATCAGGATCCTTTCTCTTGAATATGGCTCTGATCATTTGGAGGTTGATGAAAGCAGCCTTAACCATTTAATGGCCTCATTGTGCTGCTCTAGCGGGTTTACAGGCTATGACTACATTCATACCATTCATAGGGCGGCTAAGTCTCGTCACTTGACCGCCAACTTCCGGGCCCTTGCGGGCTCCCCATATTATCGCCCGCAGGCCTGAAGGATGGGCGAAAAATTTCGCCCCCCTATATCTCCACTTATATAGAGAGTTGGGCTATAAAATTTCAGATTTGGGGCCTTTTTAGGCTAACTTAGACGTGGGTATTTTTAGTTAGAATCGGCAAAAAAATTACGACAACATTTTATCGCGAGACTTAGCCTCCCTATTAGGCAGTGTATCAATCGTGTAGGGTCGTAATGATGCTTGGATGTAGAACTGGAGAGTTATTCATCAGGGCTTCAGTCATGATTATAAAAGGAATGCATTAACCCTTTCATGCCCAAGCGCGCCAATTGGCGCGGTTTTAGGCCTAAAAACAACTATATTGAAGTAGAAAACTGTCCAGACACTTCTATTGGGTCAATTTCCAAGGTATTACCCTCATATTAAGCCCCCTGACCTCACAACTTTAATGAGACCGTCGTTCTTGATGTGAATTGTATATCTGAGGAATAGTGCAAGATTAATTAAGAAATAAGTGATCAGATATGTGATTTATCGCAGGTATCTAAAATTCTGCCAAAATGCACAATTTTCACTAAAATACCCCTTGATATACATGAAAAATATGATTTTTCACATTAAATCATCTTGTATCAAGTTTTCCTGTAGATACTTATTATAGTTTCAATATTCTTCAGGTTTCACTCATAAGGTTCTTATTTAGAACGTTTTCTGTGCTAGGAATAGCCTATTCGTAGTAAAGAAAGTCACCTCTTTGGCCCTACAAATACAGTACATTGCCTATTACAGCTATAACAGCTAATGGAAGATTTTGGGTTGCCATGGCGACCAGAGTTAAATAATTTTCTGTAGTCAAAGATAAAGTCCATTTCAAGAACTTTCAGGAAATGTCTTATGACCCTTATCTTAAAATAAGAGATGAAGTTAGGATATAATTTCTAGCATCAGAACAATCATGATGAATAAAAATGGATATTGATCAAATAGTTCTGGGCACCAAAGGGTTAAAGCAGGATGCAGCCGTTAAAATAGTCAGCAACTCAGACCATTTCCCAGTAAAGTCACACCAAGTGACAGTGCACCTGTGTATAATTTAGCAATGTAGCACCCATACATCACCCAGGGAATCATGGGAGGATTTGTTCCTGATCCATTTCCTGCTCAAATAGTCAGAAGGGAGCCAGGCTCTACCTTCCGAGGAAAAGGGCAAACATGATCAGGGCTTTAGTCTTCAAGCCAGGTACATTCTCTTCCCAGACACAGCTTCTATCACTATGTGATTGAACTATTATACTTTACTAGAAATACATGTAAACAGTGGTAAGGCTTCATCAATCATAATTATGGGTGGCAGAGCATGGCATCACAGGAGCTATATTTTGTAAATGATGTGCTAATAATTGTTGTTAACTGTTTTAACGCTTAGGCATTAGGAGGATAGACAATCTAGTCCAATTAGCAATCTGTGAATTCATTCTGCCAAATAGGAAGCTAATAGAAAAGTATCTGCCACTAAATATGATCGATTTATTCATCATCCTTGGCACAGGCTAAACATTATGTTTATCTGAGCATAATTCTATTACTATCATAGACTCTGGTGAGACTATCCTCCCAAAAACGGTTCTTAGTGGTACATAAATTCTTCATATTGCCCTCGGCTTGACCAGTATTCTCTTATCCAACAAGTACATGATCATATCCCTCTGGGCCTAGTCCTCTTTCACAGAGTACTAGGGGAATGATGGGGTACCTTAGGAAGTGTATATATGGTAGAAAAAGATGATTGTCTGTGCCCTAAAGGATATGGTAAAAGTGCAATTTTTGACGCTTAAGAATCCAGTGACTCAAATGTTAGCTCTAGGGCAAGGACAAGAGAGGAGAAGCTCAAGCAATCAGTAACCATTGACAAGCAGTATGCAGCCTCTTATGACGTGACACCAGCATATGACGTAGTACCATTCCACCTATACATCACTACATGGGGAATAGTGCAAGGATTTGGACCTGATCTATGTCCTGCTATATTAGTCAGAATAAAGGCTGGGTTATACCTCCTTATACACAGGGGAACCAAAAACAGGGGCTTGTGCATCAATGAGATAATTTTGAGTAAAATTAATAGTAGGGTGGAATTTCCAAATGTAGGGCTGGTCTTACAAGCCAAACCGACCATCTAACTCATGGGCCATAGCCACAGATTTTGCAAGAAAATGTACAGTAGGCCTCTTTGATACCAAATTTATATGATGCAAGAGAATTATTTTAGCACAAGTTTTATTAACTGAGGTCCATTATTGATATTATGCGTGAAAACCCACAACCAGCAACACACTGGATGTCATTGCCATCACTGTTTGCTGCCACATTAGTTTGTCGAGCCACTACTGTCTGGTGCATGGCCGCTGTAATGAGTTTAGCAGTGGTAGATCTGTCTCTGGATGGGCTGGCACTAATTCAGTTAGCGCCCCATGCATTCAACGTGCTGGGAGTGATAAATATAGGCTTGGCTATTGGCTATAGCTCCAGTGCTGGTATGCTAATGGCAACAGCTGCTTCCACAGGAGCACCACAGATCCCCCATGCATTGCCAGTTATTCCCATTCATTGATCTTGATGTCGCTAAGGCATTTGGTATATGCATTCACTATAGAGGTTGTCTAGCTGTCAATGCTCCAGACTATCAGTCAAGGGGTTGGTATTACCAAGTGACATTTCCATAGAAATGCAATGTATACAGGATGAGGATGCCCTAGGTTCTCCTATTATTTACACCCACATCCATAAAAGGGTGATGTAGTGTGTTATCAAGGGGGGTTAAAAGTAACAAGTCATTTGGAAAGATACTGGCTATAGAAATAGCTCCTCAGGACTGCAAACTGATAGACCATTGATATTTCTCACAAAAAGGTAGTCACAGTAGGGAATCTACAGAAAATAGGAAAACAAATAAGATAAAGTGATTCATATCTGCGATGGCAACTATTCTATGTTATTAGTTGTATAAAGTGGTATTCAGTCAGGAAGGTAATAGAGATGTTCAAAGTGCCCATAATCTATATTCCAGGCTAGGCACCCTGCACACTGATGTGCCAATCTGCACACTGGTCAGGTGAGTGGTGTCCATTAGACTGGGAACTCCCACACTGCAGTACATAGGATGTGCATGATGCCTAAAGGTCATCATCAAAAGTCTGCTAGCCTCCGGACATTCTCAGGCACTCTTTAAGAGTCACCTGCATTGGATTTTTTAGGTGATTGTCTAGAGTTTATGCCAAAGCTGTTCACTCTGGGCCACTGACTGTTATTTCCAGTAGTGTCTCAATAGTTATAGGATTTACCTGATGTGATCCCCTAATGTGATATATATTTCAAATTGTTTAATTACGTATACGTATTGGATGTTATTGAATAATTATCCTGGGAAATTACTTGTTGCATCACAGTTTTTCATTTAGATTGTCAACTGCTAAGAGAACAGCAGTACATTACCAGAAGACAAATGAGTCCCTGGTCGGACAGGTCATATTTCGACATGTTAGGCAAACAAAAAGAGGAAATAAAAGTGAAGGCTACATGGGGCATATAGGGTGATTATGGACTATTCATAAGGTAGGAATCCCTGGCCTCTGGAAGCTCAGGGGCTCTCTGGGAACTATTGTAAATATTAAATATTTTCTTTGGATCACATTACTATTTTACTCTGCAGTGTTTTCCCCTTTTTGTTATATTTATTTTTGACGGCAGCCTGTTGATCTTCTTTATTCAACAAGATGAAATGATAATAAAGACTACAAGAGTAAGCTGAGAATAGACAGGGATTTTTTAACTATTTGTAATGTCAACCAACTGGTATTTGCATATTTTCTGCTGACTTCTGGTAACAACATTGCCTAGGAATGAGACATCTTTCCTCGGGGTTAGCATGGTTAGGGAATGCCCATTTTTTAAGAGGGGATGATGAAATTTTTGTATTGGCTCTGATAATTCCTTTTTACTCAAAGTACAGCGTCAATAGGCAAGTACCCAAATTATTATTCCTAGCTTGCTGATGATGAAACATTCTATGATTGATCACTCATCTCATTTCATATTACATATAATCAGACTGGTGGTCTTCTGAAAATAATCTTCTCTTTTGTCTTTCAAAGCTTCAGACATAATAATGAATAAGGATTGATATTATCAATCCTTATTCATTACAACATCAGTGCTAACTATGTTCTGCGGAATATACCTAATGTGTATGATAGGTAGCTGTGAGCCACTGTGATGATATTATGTATGAGCTGCTCTGTGGCAGTGTGAAATGCATGTATAACAAACTATTGTCAGGATATGGCCATGATAGGATGAAGAGATGAGTCTGATTCCAAATGAACTATTTACTCAAAGATGGGTTTTAGGGAATATATAACCTTTTACAATTTATATTCACTCAGTAGTTTAGTACATGCCTAGAGTAAAGCGATCGCTGTGTTCTCTCCCAGAGAGTGGTAAAACTAAAATATTCCCACTTTCGCTATAGCTATCCATATCAACTATGACTTTTGGTAGAGCATTGTCAGTAGAGCAAAGGTCCTTTCTATCAGGATCTTTTCAAATGATCAGAGCAAGGGAAGGGAGGCAAGGGAAAAGGGATATCCAACGAAAATGTCAACTTTAAAATTGATATTATAAGCTTTCCAGTGAGATATTATAGAAGAAGACATCATTTCTAGTTTTTGAGAAATGGCTGTTTGAATATGGGTGGGCATCACCCTATCCAAAACTCAAATTAGCTCTAAGTCTCATAGTTTCCAAGATATCTCTATCTAATGGGCCTAATTCGAATAATTAGAAAATGACCATACATTTTCATTCTATATTTTCAAAGATTTTGATCTAGAAATAATAATTTTATTCTGTTTTGACCATAGTAATCCTCTTGAATCATTCTATCATTGGGATTCTTTATTTTCTTTATTTGGAATGAAAATAATGTTTCCATGGCAACACATATCAACAAAGACACCCATTTAGGCTCTAAACGTTCTTTTCACATTCCAAATAAGGAAGCTTTCCACCAAAAATGGAATGTTTTGTATGAAATTACTGAATTCGCCAGAAAAAAAGTTTCTACCATTTTAGGCCATGGTGGAGCCCCCTGGTGGCTAAAATTGGTACTATTCCCGCGGGGATACCCCTTTCTGCTTGCCTGCTCACACTTAACGTTCCTAGTTATTAGGAGTGATAGACAATCTAGTCCAATCAGCAATCTGTGAGTTCATTCTGTCGAATAGGCAACTGATAAAAAGTATCTGCCACTAAATATGATCTATTTATTCAGCATGAAATTATTCAGTAATATTATCATCCTGGGCACTGCCTGAACATTATGTTTATCTAAGCATATTACTTAGGCTATTACTATCATAGACTTTGGTAAGACTTTCTTCCCACAAAAGGGTTCTTAGTGTTACATGAATTCTTCATAGTGCCCTCAGCTTGACCAGTATTCTTTTATCTAACAAGCACTTGATCATATCCCTCTGGGACTAGTCCTATTTCACACTAACGGAATGATGGGGTGCCTTAAGAAGTCTATATACAGCAGAAAAAGATGATTGTCTGTGCCCTAAAGGATATGATAAAAGTGTTATTTTTGATGATCAAGGATCCAGTGACATAGTGCTTTGCGTCTCAAAGGTTAGCTCTAGGGCAAGGAAAAGAGAGCAGCAGCTCAAGCAATCAGTAACCATTGATGAGCAGTATGCAACCTCTTATGATGTGACACTAGCATATATGATCTAGTACCATTCTACCCATACATCACTACATGGGGAGTAATGAAAAAATGTCTGCTATATTAGTCAGAGGAAAGGCCGGGTTATACCTCCTTATACACAGGGGAACCAGGTACAGGACCTTGTGCATCAATGAGATAATTGTGAGTAAAATTAAAAGTAGGGTAGGAATTTCCATACGTAGGGCTGGTCTTACAAGCCACACTCATGGACTATAGCAACAGATTCTACAAAAAAATGTACAGTTGGCCTCTTTGAAACCAGATTTATATAATGCAAGAGAATTATTTGAGCATAAGTATCATTAACTGAGGTCCGTTATTGATGTTATGCTTGAAAACCCTCAACTAGCGACACACAGGATGTCATTGTCATCACTGTCTGCTGCCACATTAGTTTGTCCAGCCACTGCTGTCTGGTGCATGGCTGTGGTAATGAGTTTAGCTGTGGCAGATCTATCTCCAGAAGGGCCGGCACTAATTCAGTTAGCCCCCCATGCATTCAACATGCTGGAAGTGATAAATACAGGCTTGGCTGTGGGCTATAGCGCCAGTGGTGGTATGCTAATGGCAACAGCTGCTTTCACAGGAGCACCACAGATCCCCCATGCATTGCAAGTTATTCCCACTAGCCTTTGATAGTCACCTGCATTGGATTATTTAGGTGATTGCTTAGAGTTTATGCCAAAGTTAGTCACTGGCTGTTTTTTTTCAGTATTGCCCCAATATAACATTTACCTGATGTGATTTATATTTCAAATAGTGAAACTAGGTATTGAATGTTATTGAATAATTATCCTGGGAAATAGCTTCTTGCATCTTAGCTATTCATTTGGGTCCTCAACTGCTAAGATACCAGCAAGGCTTTAACCAGAAGACAAATGAGGCCCTGGTAAGACAGGTCATATTCCAACATTGTTATGCAAACAAAAAGAGTAAATAAAAGTGAAGGCTACACGGGGCTGACAGGGTGATTTCGTATTATTCATAAGGCGAGGATCACTGGCCTCTGGAAGTTCAGGGGCTCTATGGGAACTAGTGTAAATATTAAATATTTTCCTTAGTTAGCATTACTGTTTTTACTCTGCAGTGCTTTCCCTTTTTGTCATTTATTTTCGACACCAGACTGTTTATCTGCTTCATTCAACAAGATGAAATCATATTGAAGACTACAGTCTAAGAGTCAGCTGAGAATAGACAGGGAAGTTTTTAACTACTTGTAATGTTATCTATAATTTGAAAACTTCAAATGTATAGTTCTACTGAAAGGGCAATGATGCATTTTCCTTTTGATGGGTAGACTCCTTTTAAAAATACCTCATTATTTTAATGGTGAATCATATAACTTGTCAAAGTCATCCTGCTGGTAAATTTAGTTCTAGTTGTACTTTGTAAGGATGTTTGCTACCTCTAATGAGAAAAAGTTTGATAA
Source organism: Harmothoe impar (assembly GCA_947462335.1). Lineage (NCBI taxonomy): Eukaryota > Metazoa > Annelida > Polychaeta > Phyllodocida > Polynoidae > Harmothoe > Harmothoe impar. The sequence continues at coordinate 45,433,891 of OX381718.1, forward strand.
AGGCACCAGACTCCTTGCTAAAAGATGAGCGACATATCAGTTTATCATATTAGAAGCGAGATGAGAATGCAATATCCTGTAAATCTAGCGAATGCTTTAAAATTGGTGATTTGAGAAGCCAGGGCATGTTAGAAGACCAATTAGGATATATCCTGCAGGTGCCTTGATTTATGTAGAAGAGAATTTGACCATACTGAAACGATTTACTGACATCCTTGTAGGCCTATAGTCAGATCATTGATACGGCTTATAGGATAGACCCAAATCAAGGTGTGGCTTATATATTAGAGTATCATAAGTATACTACAGTACTAAATCAGCAATTTTCAGATCCTCTCTGAGGCTTATAATTATTATTGTCAAAGTTAGGAGTGTAGCTGATATGTACATTAGGCTTATACGTGAGAATTTATGACATATACCATCTTTAAGTCTTGTTAAGCCTATAATATATTCTGACTACGGCAGAGATTCTGTTATGCAAAATCAGCAATCATTATGATGACATTGGAAACATCAAGGTATAGTCTTCAGAAATTAATATTTTCAGAGCAGGGAAGTTAGTTTTTTTATGGTAATAACACCTTTCTCATCCCAAAGTGTACTCACTACCGTTATTGTTCATTGAGGCATGGGCTGCAGGTATACTTTGAGTTTTGCTCATGGCTTTTCAATGAGGGCTTTGCTTACTAAAGAGGTGCACAGATGACATATGTTTTTGTGTGAGGATGTGAGCCTCTGGACTCTTAAAGGCCACGTCCTTGGCAAACCTGTTTTTCAAACCTAAAAATCAGCCCACCTTCATAAGAGTAAGTGTGATCCAATTTGATGTTCAATATTTTCATTGCCCAGCTATGGGTAACTCATAGTGACATCATATTATTGGTGTGTAGCATATCACCTGCTCTCCTGTACAATACATGCAGAAATTGGGGAGGATTTGCCACGGGTCAATTTCCTGTTCATGGAACCAGGAAATATCTCCTGGGGCAAAATGCTGCTGCACTAAGTAGTTTTGTGTAAGAGGGCTTTTGTCTTGTTAGTAGTATGATGGATACTCTTGAGATAATGTAATTTTAAAATCATATTTCTATACAATTATCTGTGGAGTGAGCGTGGTGGGAGATATGACATGTAACTGTCTTCTAATGATACGTTATGCCAGTTGTATACTGTATGCAGCATTGACTCTTGAGGTGCTGTAAGAAATCACTGACAATGGGTATCTAAACTACCTATATATTCACTGCTAACCATTCTTTCTTACTAGTCTAAAGCTACAGGACACATTCATGCCACTTTAGTCGGAAACAATAGACGTGAGTTCATTAGACAAAGTAGGCGGCTCTTGTTGGTCGTCCCTCTCAGGTCCCCACACACGAATTACTGGACCTCGTGGGATGTGGTTTGAATGAGCAGGTTGGCCGATACTTGAGTCATATGTGTGAGCAGCTCACAGAGAGCCCTTCACTGATGCAAATAGGCTCCTGCGTCTCTGATACATGTACATGTTGGATGTCATCAACACTTCAATTAATATTTGAATATGACTAGTAAACATGGCCAAATGTAAGTGTTTGGTATAACATACCCCATGGAATAGTTATCACAGAAAGGTTGGCTATAGTAGTGTATCCAATCACAGGTTTCCAGGTGCCACAGATCTATCCCTAAAATGTATAGACGCTGTGGCATGTACTGTAAGCAAATACATTTATAATTTATCTTCTGACCTTTGTCTAAGTCAGACATGGCAAATGATATCCAGACCTGTTCTTGTAGGACCTTCTGGCTTTATGGCTATACAGTGTCCCATAATTAGTCTCAGAAGGGACCATGAGTTTTGAGGAATCTGTTTCAGGAGGAAAGCAAGGTTTGTATTATATCAGTAATGTCGTTTTATCTCCTATAATTTCTCGCTGGTACAGAACGAGAAAGCCGCAGACAAAGGAATTATAATCTATATCATTATAATTACTTTGTTCCTTCTCTGTATTTAAGATTAAAATGATTGTAAATCATACAGCAAAAATGAATGATGGCCATGAGGTGTTACAAATAGGGTACTCCTAAAGTAGCAGATTGAGCCATAAGTCTGATTTTAGTTTGCATATGAACTTACATTGGTGGATCCAGGGGGGGTGCGATGGCAAAATAAAACAAAAAATAAAGAGGAAGAAAAGAAGAGAAAGGAGAAGAAAAGAGGGAAAGAGATAAAGAGACTGTGGAGTATGATTCATAGAGCCTCTGACCTGGATCGGGGGGGGGGGGTAACGGCACCAATCAGTGCCTAATCACTATATCCCTGTCACATCAGATTGCCCTGCAGTGTGATCTGGTTAATGGTGCCTATAATGCATTAGCCAGGGTGGATCTCAGCATAAAAGGGCTGAGAATAATTCACTTAGCTCCCTTGGCATTCCATAAAGCTCCAGGCTGTAGGCAAACTATATCTATAATGACCACAGGCACTTAGCAGTAAATGTTCTATTGTGGCTATACAAATTATGCATACATACATAGTCATTGGTATTGGTTTCCACTTTGTCTCTTTATTGTTTTCAAACCCTACCTACTTGAGTGTTTAAGCTAATATTATGATTAGTTATGTACTTGAAAATACAATCATTGCTACATTTCTTAGATGAGCTCAACAGGTAGTGAAGAGGAAATGGTATCACTGATAATAACTATAACAGTGCAGAATGGGCGCTCTATAGCTGAGTGGTGTCTATTACGCTAGAGCCCTCTTAATGCGAAATCATAGCATCTCAAATTAGCATATGTGACATGCACTAGGTAGAAGGACCCTCATGGGTCATTTACTACATATAATCAATGCTCAACCCAAATATGCACTGAAAACCCAGACCTGGATATAGGTGGTCAATGCTGACCACCTTGGGTGGTCATGCCCACTTGACCACCTGGAGTGATCATTGTGATGACCCAAGGTTGTCATTGTAAGAACATGATTTTATCACTAGGTGGCCCTACTATACAACAGTGTTATATGCAGCATCTACTCCAGGTGATCTTTTAAATATTACTTATACTAATCCGGATCATAGGTTTCCATGAAATGGGGGATATAAAGATTAATTGGAACATGTGTTAATAATGCCAAGGATTAAAAAGAAAAGCATGCCAGAATTACCAGAAACATGTATGTATAAGCATAGATACCTCACGTGTCCCTGAAACCATAGCTACAAGTCTGAGGAGTGGCTGATATACAGCTATACACACATATGCATTATTGGGCCTTTGACTAGGGCTATACTGCGCTCTCAGATGTGCATTGGTGGTGGGAAGAGGGGGGAATTATGAAAATAGCTGAAAAGTGTACCTCATCATGCAGAAAAAAATACTACTCCTCAAAAAATCTCGAGGTCAGAAAAGTGTTCAGAGGTGACCACCCAGGGTGGTCACATATGATCATCCTAGTGACCACGGGGTACTCCCTCAGGACACCATCACCATGACCACCCAAAAGTGGTCAGTAGTGACCACTTTAGACCCCCATTGGGTTTTCAGTGTGGAGGTGATTGACCAAGCCATATCGATACTACAGCTTTCCACAGAATGAGCATCTTTACGTTGAAAATGACAAAGGTCTGTCCTAATGACATCACATTTGTTCAGAATGGTCTATGGACTCCTCACCAGACTTAGTCATAGGCTGGGGACATATCCATACTGTAATACGTCAAATAGCAGAGTGGGTTATATTATGATTTCTCTGATAACTTAGGAAATGAATAGCCAACATATCATGCAAATTGAACATTATATACAATAGTTATGAACCATTGGCTATGTCATCAATAGACTATGCTGATACTTGCCTGGTTAGCTCAGTCAGTAGAGTGGCTGCCTTTAAATCTGCGGGTTGAGGGTTCAAAGCTCTCTTGGAGAAACTAACTAAAATATTTTCAAAATTTGGCCCTGAACTAGCACATACCAGGGGGCGTCATTGAATTTCCAAAGGTTCTGAGAATGTCTACCAGGTGGGGTTACTGAGTTTCTAAAGGTTCTGGACATCTTCACAGGGTCCCGCCACCAGTTTCCCTGAATTATCCTAATAATGTTGTTACACTTGAAAGTCAATCAGATCACCTCTCCCTTCCTAATAGTCTCTACCAGTGTTCTGAGAGTATAAAGGGAGGAAGAAAACTCAAAAATGTTAATGATCCATCCTCGCTTACTACTCCACCATTATTAGTGACCTTAAGCAAACCTAAAGTAGCTCATTAAACGTAGACCTATGCCCCTATACATGCATTGGGGGCTATGTTAAAAACTTACATCACGTTAACGTTTAATGGGCTACATCGGGTTTGCTAATGGTCTCTAATATTAGAGGTATGCCCTCTAAACAGTACTCGGTAATGACAAAAGAAAGTGTTTTGTGTATCTCTCAAGAAGGGCACAAGTTGTATTACACGAGATAGACATGAGAGATTTTCAAGGATTGTCCAAAGTCCTAGAGTGACACGTTGACTAGTAATGAGTATTACCCCACTTTTTCTCCGCCAAATAAATCTCGAAAAAAGCTGTCCACATATCGACTTGTAGTTTGTGTTACTAGAATTACTCTTGTGCAAATGATAAGCAATTCCCAAGAACATAACAAGAGAATCTTCTCGGGCTTCCTATGTGCACATTTCTCGCAGGTATCATGAGTCATGACACAAGAACTTCTCGAGTTCCCCTCGAGATCTTATTTGCAGGGTGCCTAACTGCCTCAGAATGGATTGTTACAACCTTGGTTATTCTTGTCATGAGTGATTCTTCCCGCTACCTTTTCAATTATTGGCGTTGATCTTTACTCGATATCCTGAAATCCTCTATTATATTTTGATAGCAGGATCTAATTATCTCAGCTCATGGGGAGACTGTTCGCATCTACAAAGACTATATTTTCCGGTGAAAGCTTTGCCAGCTGGCATTCGAGTCTGGCAACTCCAGGCAAAGATCCTATTGGAATATAAATAGATTTGCGTAAAGTGAATAGGAATCTGTGCTCTAATGTTGGTACAAAAAATAATTTTTAGGAAACAGAAGAGCAGCAAGGTCCGCAAATTAGAAACATCCGAAGAAGTTGGCCAAGAGCAATTTTCTCATTACTTTAATTATTTAATTTTGCTGTAATATGTCCTGAAAAATATTATGCTTAGAGCTTTATGGGCTATTTCCTCTAATGTCACCATCTCCCATGTTGCGTCACATATCTCAGGCCTTGAACTCTAGTTATATCGATGTATTTTCTAACCAAGAAATGGCAAATGGTCTCAGGACAGCACTAAGCCCAGCATTTTCCATACTTTCTCAAAATTATTCTCTTCAATATATATGGAAGTCGCCTTAGGCAGCACCATCACTCAAAGTCTGGCGTCAACTGCCAAGAGTAGCCAATATATCATTCTTAGCTTACTGATGATGAAACATTCTGGGATCAATCACTCTTATATAAAACCTGACCAACCCTTGGTAGAATATATTATCCTTTGAGTCTCAAATTATACTGGTGGTCTTCCGAAAAAGAGATATCCTATGGAACTATTCTTCTATGAAACATTTAGACATGCACATTACATCATACAATACAGCACAAATCCTACCTATATTTTGAAGATTATACCCAAAGTGTTAACTAAAGAAATAACCTGACAACTGCTACTATCTATGGAAGATTGATATATACTTGGAGGGGAGTGGGGGATATGGACATTAGCAAACCAGAATGTGCCCCCCAACTCTGTTCTGCCTCTAGCCTATACCTCAAGCTGGTTGGGACAGGCATGGTGATTACAAAATACGTATGAGCTCATCTAGGAAGGGACAGGAAGTGCTTCCAGGTGATTAAACATAGTTATGTGATATATTGCACACCCATAAAAGCAGGTCTCTATCAAAGATAACAGTAACATAATGTAAAAAAGTGATAGTGACTCCTTGACAACCATGGCCTTAAAAACAGTAAAACTATGGTTCATCTTCTCCAGGGATTTGAGCGCACATTCTGTGTGTGTGTTATTGACATTTTTTATGCTTGATGGCTTTATAACATCACATCAATATCTGTCACTCCCACATTTAATATTGCTATCCATCTCACATGTCAATTCCTATTTGCTCTGTATGTAAAAGAAGGGTTTCTTCTATCAAATATGGTGCTGACAATTGGATCTAAAGATCGAGTAGGCAAGTAACATCTCCTTTGGTGTGTAGACTAGGGGCATTCAGTCTCTTTAAGGTCAAGGCGAAGTAAGCACCTCGAGGCAGCCTTAACCATGTAATGACATCATAGTGCATCATGCCCTTTGTTGTAATGATGTATAATTTTTTCATCTGATTGATGCATAATTATTTCCATTAAATGTGAATGGTAAATATCCATCATTCATTATTTGCAACAACAAGGTGTTCTGATGTAATTTGTATACAGATAGATGGTTAATATACATCTGGACTGATAAGTATCTGCTAAAAATTATGACCAATTTATTGAGCATAAAATCTAACTATAATTTCTTGGCTACTTTTACAATTCTCATTATTCACTGACTGAGCATGATGTTTTATAAGGTAGGTGGTATGAGAGGGGAGTGATGCTGATGATTGTTTACTGCAGTTTATCAAGTGTGTGGTCAGCATGATGCATTCATACAAGCACTGGTACATGATGCATTTATGCAGCAATCATGATGACAAATGCATATAATGCATTAAAGCACTATGTGGTCATGAGCAGAGTTAATTAGAAATACCCCTCAGAGAGGCAATGCAAATAATTGGGTAGAACAGAGCCATCTATTGGTTTCATTAAGACCCAAAGAGGCAATTCCAGGCGAAGATCATGTTGGAATAAAAAAATAGGTTTGATACCCCACTTCCAGCATTCTTTTGAAAACACAACAGAAACAAAATCGGTTTACAGATTTCTCCTTCAAACAAAAAGATCTTTGACCCTTTTATTTGATACCCCATATTTATTATAAGAGTTTGTATCAAAGTAAAGTGAAATGAACAATCACATCTAAAAATTCAGGAATCATTAAAAAAAACAAATAGAGAAGACTTCCTTCGTCATGAACACTAGGTCTATACCTGATTAATTTTGTCATTATTAGCCGTTTCTTGTTATTATCTCTTCTCAATTCCTTAAACTGTATGCCATGGCTGTGGTCTGAATGAGGACGAAAGATCTAAATCATCAGGTCACAAGCTCTTCGGAGATATACCTCAGTTGAAACTAGTGTCATGTCACTACATTCTAATCTTAAGATACATACACAGTGCCTGGAGGTTTAGGATTTATTTGAATAGCCTTTTGTGCCCCTTCCTTTAAGTACTGTGCACTTTGAGATGAATCATTAGTGCTCCTCATTTACCAATGTCAAAGGCATGGGAAGCTTAGTCAACTGAGGATGGTCCTGGGCCAGACACAGTACTCTTTAATCACTGAGACAATTAAGGTCTCCCTTAAGGAAATAAATTTATATTCCCATCCAGCCTGGCTATGGTATGGGACAGAGACATATATATCACAGAGCCTTTCCACCATATTATCAACTACTGAGATGCTTTAGCCATAAGACAAATGGACTCATGGTCAGGCAGCCAATATTTTGAAGATTATTTGTGACAGAAAATGCAAGTAAAACTAAAACTGCAATGAGTTGGTGTGAATGATTTATGAGGTGTGGATTGTAGGATTCACTGGCATCCACAGCAACACAATGTCATCTTTTCTGTGACCTGTTGTCCGTTATTTTTCCAGTATGAACTGTGCTCCTCTTATGTTGATTATGATTGTGTTTCTTTGAGAATGACACTTTCAATGGACTGATTTGGAGAACAGCAACTGAGGATTCAAGAGCAGATGGTGTAGCTTCTGAAATTGTACTATATTTTCTCAGGTATACCCCGACTAAGAGTTATATTGATGTATTGATGTAAAGAATGGCAGGAATTGGTCTCAGGGCAGTACCAAGCCATTCATTTTCCATTCTTTCTCAATATTTTTCTGTTTCATACATGTATATGAAAGTTGTCTTAGGCAGTGCCATCACTCAAAGTCTGGTGTCAACTGCCAAAAGCAGCCAATGTATCATCCCTAGCTTACTGATGATAAGACATTCTGCGATCGATCATGCTTAAATAAAACATGACCCATAATAAGCAAATTTATCATAGTCACTTAACAAATATTTAAACTTTATCTCATTCTTCCATGAAACCTTCAGAAATATCAATCACCTATATGTTCGGATATCAAATGCAATGTTAATGCACAACAAATAACTGCTATGAGCTACTGGGATACATATAACTGTTCGGTCGGAATATGAACTGTATACTACGCTGTTAAAACAATGTGACTATAATATGGTAAAAAAAAAAAGAGATGAGTCTGGTTGAGTTAAACTTTCTATACGAGAGGGTATGGTTATTGATGTATCTCGTAGAAAACTCTTATCACTCCCACATTGCTATCTAACTCAAATATTACTTCCTACTTGTTTAACATGTGGAATATAGGGTGTCCTCTGCCGGATGGGGCTCTAGCAATTGGAGGATGTTTTAACACCAAGAAGGCAGGTATCACGCCATCTGGTGTGTGGATTTGGGCATCTGGCCTCTTATAGGTCACCTCCCAAGAAGTGAGAACTTTCAGACAGCCTTAGCCCTTTAATTGTGTTCTAACTGGGCTTTGATACATCATCTTTTTATGTCATGTTTTATGGATATAGCCCTGGTGAGTAAATGGCCAAGATTAGACCCTGTCAGGAGTGTATCGACTGCATGGTGTAGACATAAAGTACACATGCGGTACTCATCATTGCTGCATTCAAGCATCATGTCAGTACAGAATCAAAATGCTATCTGACCCTTAAAGGTTTAACAGTTGACCAGCTCTGAGCAGCTCCTAGAGACGTCACACATGTGTATATTGTAGCACTGTGTTACCCATACATCACTAGAGGAATTATGGGAGGAATTGCTCCTGACCCATTTCCTGCTCAAATAGTCAGAAGGGAGCCAGGCAATACCTTCTGAGGTAAAGGCGAAACATGATCGGGGCTTTAGTCCTTCAGTACTTTCTATTCCCATACATAGCCTCTATCATCCATATATCAGTGGAAGCAACAAGAACTTGATTTCTTTACAATCCTGCATATGATTTATGTTTATACCATGGATCTAGAAGATATGATGTACCATTAGTAAGCCTCCTTAGGCATGCCTTGTTTCCTTGTCTAGCAATATAGTTTGAATGGTCAGGGGCCTTATTGTCAATAATTTCTATGATTTTCTTCTGCAATTCCCTAATTATATTACTATGTGTAAAATAACTGTTGTAGTCATGAATCATGATGTGCTTTTTTCATTCTTTTCTACATGCTTTAAACCCCAAAGTGTTGTGAAGAGCCTGTTATTTTATAAGATAGATTGTTTAAAATCATAAATACTAGTAGATGTTATTGAAAAAATTATGAATGTAAACATGAGATGTGGTTAAAATCAATTAGCTATTCCACACCGTGCATCCCTATTAGACCCCAAGAGTCTTGAATTTGGACCACAATTTCACTATTGATTCCTAAAGTGAAACAGCAAATAATAAGTGCATCGGTAGTAACAAATAATTAATTATGCAGAAAGATGCATTTTGTATTACTGATAATTCAGCAACCATTGCTCCCCACACAGACCTGTAGATATGTGAATGGAAATTGTATCTAGCTAGATCATTAATAGGTATGTAGACTAATAGAATAAGTATCTACTAATGATTATGACAGATTCCTTGAGCACAAAGTCTACAACCTTTTGGCTACTTTTGGAAATTCTCACTATTTACAGGTTCAGCATGGTACTTAGAATATTACCAATACAGTCTGTGCTGGGTCCACACCTATATTCTATGTTTCATTGACAAATTTCCTGAGGAATGTAAACTCTTGTTTTCTTCGTCAAGCACATGTACATCGTGCTCGGCTTACTGCTTAGTCAACTCCAATGAAGTACCAGGAAAATAGGACTAGGAGGGTACCTTTAGGCATCTTTGTATTGTTGGCAAGGGGTGCACTAAAAATATTTTCTTTGATGATCAAGAATCTGGGTGACCAAGTGCTTTGCCTCTGATAGATCACTTCATCGGCATAGAAAAGGGAGCAGCACATAACCATTGACCTGCCGTGAGAATCACCTTCCAATGTCAACCCACAGTATGATGTAGAACCATCCCACCTATACATCACTTGGGGCATAATGGTAGGATTTGTACCTGATTTATTTCCCGCTTATATAGCCAGAACGGATGGTTTATACCTCCTTATACTACAAATAGCATTAAGGGGGCTATGAGGATATTAAGGACAAGTATTATGTGCGGATGTATATTTCAGGAATCCTTTTATAGGCTATACTATTTTCATCAACAATGTTTAGAGAAAAATGTTTTCAATGAAAAACCTTGTCATCACGTTTAAAAGATAAAATAGGATTTCTTTGTGTATGCCCCTGCTAATACAGTGTCATCATACCTCATATAACATGTCTGGTCCTTAACAAGTGGTTTACTGGTCTAAGCAAACAAGAATCAATGTTTAGAAAAACATTAGTCACAGGCATAATACCACGACCCGGCTGTTCTCTACCTACTACTATGTTTGATAAGAAAGTATAGTATAGACCTAGTATGGATCAGAATCCAGTGCAGGCACTTTGGTTTGGGCGTGTAATAACTATCAACCCTATAGGGTCATGATGGTGCATGCATGTAGCCTTGAGGAGAAGAATCACCACGACTGTATACCTATCATGGTGATAAAGGGCAAACAGCATTATGTGGCCCTTTGAGGATTAGCCTCTGCTGTCTGGTGCATGGATGCTTTAATGAGTGTAGCTATGGTAGATCTACCTCCAGAAAGACTAGCGCTAATTCAGGCATATGATTATATCTATCTATTAACCACGGTAAACGTTGTATAGCTTTTATACGGAAAAGACATTATTATTGATGTTTAAAGTGCTCATAATCTATATTCCGCGGGCTAGAAGCCTTGTATCCTTGTGTGCCAATCTGCACACTGGTCAGGTGAGCGGTGTCCATTGGACTCAGAACCCCTGTGCAGTACATAGTGGGTTTGTGACGCTTAAAGGTCATCATCGGAAGTCTGCTACACTCCTGACATTCTCTGGCAGTGTTTTCACCAGGAATGGATTGTTAAAGGTGATTTTAGGACTGATGCCAATAACTTGCTAGTTTGGGACCTAGGCTGTTATTACCGTCAATCCCACCAATACAAAGTTTGGCTTACGGATCCCCCACTCTGTGTCATTTTATAAACTTTGGTACACTAACAGTATAATATTATACTTATTATTTACAAAAGGCCGAGTCAGATTCACTCAGAGTACGCTACTTTAGAACCTGCGGAATGCCCTCATCTGGCAGACATGTTAGCACATTAGATAGGAGGTGAGAATGTGATATCATTGGAAATTGAAATCTGGATAAAGCTGGTGATTTGAGAAGCAGGGTTATTTCCAAGGGCAAATTCGGACGCACTTGCGCGACTGATACTAACACCTATTACGCAAGAATTTTTGTTAAACTTGGATTCTTCTGTGAAAAAGGGCCCTACGGTACTGTCACACAAAATCAGTCAGCTTATGATGACGTTGGGAACATCAAAAGAGTCTTCGGAAATTGCTACTTCTTGGGAAAAGCTGTCTTTGCTTTTGATGTTGATAACACCTCTCTCATCTCAAATATATCCATTCTAGCATAGCTTTATATTGCGCAGGATAGCATACCTTGTGATCAGGAAGGCGTCCATCATACCTATTGATTGCATGCACATCCCCTAATAAGCACATCCCCTAATAAACACACACATACACATCCCCTAATAAACACACCCACACATTTTTGATCTGCTTTGAGACTGTAAAGCCCTCTTAATCCCTTATTATTTTTAGGATGAGGTCAATTTTGTAGGATAAGGGATTGAAGGAAAGCCCTTACACTACAAAACCTAGCTGAAATAGGTTTTGTAGGATAGCGGCAATTTTGTAGGATAGGTGCCTAACAAGCCGCCAAAATATGTCAAAATGTTGAGCCCAAATAAACTACTACTATGACAACATGTTTATAATTACTACTGTGTGCTTATTACGTTGAATATGTTAATGCAACAGTAAAATTATTGGGGAGAAATGGGTAGGGGGGGTGTACTTAACCAATTTAGCTTTTATTTTTGTTCTTTTAGTATTGAATACTTTTTTAAGCGCATAGTGGGTTTATGTTCTCTGAGGCCGGGGGTGCACTCTCAGGACTGCTGAGTATATTTCTCAGTAAGGTTTGGATTTCTAAAGATCAGGGCAATGCAGTTTATATCTTTCAATGTAAAGACTTGGGGTGTCTGGCTTCTTATAGATCACCTCCTTGTCTTCTTGATGCATGAATACAGCCCTAGTAACTACAAAGGGGCATGTCATTCTTTAATGGTTAGCCTTAACCATTGAGCAGCTCAGAGCAGCTCCTCGTGACGTCATGTTGGTGTGTAATGTAGCAGTTGCTCAACTATACATCACTGGGGGAATTATGGGGGGATTTGTTCGTGATCCATTTCCTGCTCAATGAGTCAGAGGGGAGCCTGGCTATTGCCCTGATGAAAAAGAAAGCTGTACTTTAGAGCTAGGAAATGATTTGGCAGTTGGATAGGTATTCTTGAGAGCCTGTTATTTGTTTATATTGGTATAATGTGGACTGAGGGGAAGGGAATAATATCGCCAACGACTATTGTTCTGTGGGATGCTTAGCCATCTTTGATTTGCAGGTAAATAATGGGAGCTTTCTGAGTGATAATATACCACCTGAATTCTCTCCGACAACTGTCTCAAACATTTCACCATTCAGATAATTAATATAACCTCTCTTCTAAGACATATTGCCCACAAAGTCTAAGACCACAATACACACTTATTACCTGTAAATGATAGACTTGAATAGACAAAATAGATGTCTCCTGCAGCAGCCCCATCTCAGATCCCCAAACAGTGATTACTGTTCCTCATGGGTGTGATTTGAATGAGCAGAATGGCTGATACTCATTCACCTGTAGCGATCTGCCCACGGACACCAAGGCTCAGGGGTCTCTAATATATTTGTGTTGCTGCAGTACTGTTTGCTTTGGGTATACCAAAACCTATCTACCAGTTTAATTTGTTGTATCTGTAGAGAGGCAACTCCAGGCTTGTTGCAGTGAAGATCTAAATCAGTCCAATAACCCACTTTGAAAGACAACAAGAAACAAAGTTGGTGTACGGATTATACTCTTGTTTTGTTTTAACAACCATACTTTGTCAGAAAGATTATCTTTTATACGCCTTTAAAGTAGTTCAATGGCATGAAGTTGTTCCCCGCTTTAACGTTATAGTCAAGTGAGAAACGAAATAGGCCAACATTTGGACTCAAAATTCAACAACTAGAAATCAGGCAACAGGAAAGAAGTAGCATCAGCAAAATCAGACCTCTTTAAGGAAATTGGAGTCTCTAGCCATTATACATGTACGTTTTTGGAGGTGTGACAAAGTCTATAACTAATCAGAACACTAAAGGCCTTCCTTTGCTAATATCTCTTGTTAATTTTCAAGACAATGTCTCGGCTGTGCTTTAGATGGGCAGCACGACAGATACATAAGATGAGAAACCCATACCACGGCAGCAAGAGTTGTCTGATCGACAGGCATTTTAATGAGTTTTAGAAGGTAGGACCCTATAACAGAGCTTTGTCTTTAGGCCATCTGCGTGAACTGATAATTGTAGGTGACAAGCATTCCTTTCACACCAGCGGTTTAGGTAGCCCATTAACGGATTACTAATCAATCCTAACCATTGCTCCTGCTTTATCCTAGGAATTTATTGGACATGCATTTGGCATTTGGTGCATAATTATGTTGTCGTGCTGAAAAGACTGTTGGCCTTTGGTGGATGGATTTTGGGTATGCTTCAGACCATGGCCATCACCAGTTGGTCCAGTGAGCTAAGTATGTATAAGAACAATGATAAGTGCATTGATTTATCCATACATCTTGATTATAGTGTGGGGCAGACCAACATCCCCCACAGAGCCTTTGTGGGTTCTAACATGTTATTAACTGTTGAGAGGCTTTAACCAGAATACAAATTGAGTCATTGTCAGGCAGTGTATGGTTTAAAGTGTATTTGCAATAAAAATGCAAGTAAAAGTGAAGGTTGGTGTGAATGATTCATGAGGTGTGGATTGTAGGGATCACTGGCCTCCAACGCAGCACATGCTCTGGGCAACCTGTTGTGTCAAGTTTTTCTGTATGGAATGCTTTCCTCTTGTATCCGTTTTGTCCCTGTGTACACATTTCTTTTTGGAAAGGCAGCTTCGCTAAATTGGGTTGAAATATCATAAAAAATCAACAAGTTGACAGCTCTAAGGCTAGTTAACCAGCTAGTATTGTCATTTAGTTTGGTTTCTGTTCATATCAGTATAAAAGAGTGAGGATTACAGGATAGGGTTTGACGTTTTGTTTGCTGATCCTCACCCTGAAACCCTGGAATGTTGACCCAATAACCTCAGTGTGTAAAGGTTATAAATATGGTTTTAGCATCCGACATAAGGTGGAATAGAAAGGTCAATTAGATCAACATGGGAAAAAGGACCTCCCTATGTTCTATTTAGTACCAACTGACAGGTGAACATGGGGGATTCACTTGAAAATTTATTGATTCTTTTCTTGTGAGTGTGATAATCTAGATATCAATATAAATACCAATGATAGATAGACCTAGATATAGTGATTACCGGTACTTATTTCAGTCTGGTGAAAGATGATTACAGTTGATATCAAGTCTTACCCAATATTAGGGCCTCTCTTGGTGGTCTGATGATAATATTATCAACCAACTCATCTTCCTTTGAAGGCAGATTTTCATTCCAGCAGCATCTCCATGCATAGAGTACCTTGTCCAGACCAAGACAGCTAATGAAGTCAGTAGATGAGTCTGGTCTACCCAATCAGTTCCCTGTCATTGCCTCCCTGGCGGGTCTTTCTAATTAAAATGAGAACGGACTATTGGTGCTACAATAGGAACTTTTTTTCTTAACATAATAGGGGTGTGATAATGAGCTTAGATAATGAAACCCATTTATTAAAAGGTTTTGGTCTAGCCAATGGCCATCATGAAGAAAGAAAGAGCAATTGGACATGACAAGACATCGTCGGTATGGAAAATCTCTTTTCTAAGAAATAAATACCTTTTGAACAACAACGCTATACTTTGGTAGTGACAGCTAAAGGTGAAAGAACGAGAGGGATATTTGAGTAGGGTGAGAAATTTTCCCAGTCTACCATGCGTTTAATGTGGGAATTACCATAATGTCAATGAATAACCATATTATCCCTTCATAACAGTTATTCAAATAAACTGTAGAAATCAGGGAAAATTGTTTATTCAGATACCATTATTGTTCATCTTAATACACAGCAACTAATAAAAGGCCTATAATAAAAGAAGGAGGTCTTCAATTGATGTAGCATGCCATCATCTGTGAAATAACTTGGAAACATGTGCCCAGTTGTTGGCATGCATTGATTACTTCAACATTTACAAATATTTGTAAGTAATATTCTGATTTCTAGCAACTGGATGGTAGCAACTGTCATGGTAGGACTGCAACCAGCATTGAGCTAGGTACTGGTCTCCAGGGCAAATACGAGCAAACTGCCATTTAAGTTCCAAAATGAATGACCGGTGTCCCTACCCAAAACGGGACAGTCTACACCGTAGACGGCTTCCAATAATGTGAAGGCATGTGTACCAGACAGCTGGTCCAACCTCCGGGGCTGCCTCATCTATTGTTGACTGACACACATCCGCTGGTTCCTATTGAGGTATGGGTGTCTAGATGTGGATGCACCAAACATAGTATTCAGACCACCACTGGAATAGGAGGGGGTATAGGGAAAGAAGGGTAATCCTAGTACAGAGGAACCAACAGCATCTATTTGACTGATCATGGTAAGCCTGAACTCTATCAAATCCTTATTTACCCCTACCACATGCAAAAGTAATGATGTATGATTTTATGATGTGGTATGGCATGTTGATAGAAAGACCAAAGGGGAGGGGGTACTTGGACTGTTCGGGTAAAGTGATGCGGCAATACATGAGATAACCAAATATATATATAAAAGCCAAGTATACTACGGTTAGATTCAGAGTATTTCAGGTTAATAAATAGAACCAAACTGGTTTTTTACCTGACTACTTGCTGACCTTGCTGTACACTCACCAGGGCTGCACACTTTTGGGGTTTATCAACACTGTCTGTTGTCACATTAGTTTGTCCAGCCACTGCTGTCTGGTGCATAGCCGCTGTAATGGGTTTAGCAGTGGTAGATCTGCCTCCAGAAGATCTGGCACTAATTCAGTTTGCCTCCTGTGTATTCAACCTGCTGCTAGTGATAAATATAGGTCTTTCTGTGGGCAAAAGCTGTGGTAAAGGCAAAGACTGCTTTCAGCGAAGCACCACAGATCCCCCATGCATTGACAGCTTTTCCCACTCATTGATCCTGGTTTATCTTAGGCATTTGCTATATGCATTTTCTGTGGAGGCTGTTTGCCTGTGGATGCTTTAGGGCTTGTCTGGCCTTGGAATTACCAATTGACGTTTGCATAGGAATGTAATGTACACATATAGGATGCCTTAGGGTGTTATATGATTACACCTAACAACGAACTATGGTTCAGTCCTTTAAAACAAGGTCAGAAACTAGCTGCAAAACAGTGACCCAATGTTTAGTTGCCAAAAAACTCATTGCATGGATGAATTCAAAATATATCAGCAGGAAACCTGCAAAGAGGAATCAATCACAATCAATGTCCTCAATATTAGGTACATAGATGCATTGGGTATTTTCAATAATATTGACTTACTGTTTTTCCTTTGAAGGCACACCTCTATTAGTAAATTGTTTAAAGTTTCCTAAAGTATGTTAAGACAATAAAAGATATTTTCAAGTGACCATAACCTATATTCCTGGCTAGAAGCCTTGAACACTGGCATATCCTTCTATACGCTAGACAGGTGGGTGATGCCCAATGAACTCTGAACACCAACTGTGCAGCAGACTCTGACACTTAAAGGTACGAATCATCATCAAAAGGCTGCTAGCCTGCTGACAATCTTTTCCAGTGCTGTGAAAGTCACCTGTAACAAATTATTAAAGATGATTTTAGGACTTGTTCCAATGACTGCCCCTTGAAGTTGGATTGAATAACATTTTGATTGGATTTACATAAAAACAGATCATAAACAGAACATAATTTTGTTTAATCACTACCCAGCAAACTGGGGTGATCCCTGGCCATGACTGGTGATGCATGGTGACTAATATTTGAGTGATCACACACTGAGTGACAATGCGCCACTGCTGGTGAGTCTCACTCAATATGGCGACATATCACTCATCTCGCCACTGTGGTGATCACACACTGAGTGACAATGCGCCACTGCTGGTGAGTCTCACTCAGTATGGCGACATATCACTCATCTAGCCACTGTGGTGATCACACGTTGAGTGACAATGCACCACTCCTGGTGAGTCTCACTCAGCATGGCGACATATCACTCATCTCACAACTGTGGTGATCACACATTGAGTGACCATGCACCACTCCTGGTGGGTCTCACTCAGCATGGTGACTCTTCACTCATTTTCCAACTGTGGTGAGCTCACTCAGCATCACCAGGATATTAGCATTGGAGGTATACTGCTTGAATAGGAAAGTATGATCTCCAATGACCATCATGGTATCATATAATAATGAGGCCAAAAAAAATAAAAGGTGTGTTTCAGGCAACCCGACCCTAGATTCCAAAAAGGGCCGACCCTAGCATTTTTTTTCCAAATTTTGGAGTTTTTTTTTTTTGTTTGTTATTTTTTCTCAATTTTTACAAATTCTTTTAAGAATAACAAGCTCCCAGTGACCTCAGAGGCCTGAATAATTGATTAACTTTAGATTATGGCTTTTTAAGAGGAATATCCAACAACTTCTTGATATTCCTAGGCAATGGAGGAATTATTGAGTCATTCTGGTGAGTCGCGAGTCGATTTGTCGATTTGCGACTCATTCCTGGTACTCTCTCTATGTAAAAAAAAAATAAAAAAAAATAAAAAAATCCGACCTACCTACCCTCGAAATTTTGACCACGTTGCCTGAAACACACCTTTTTTTTTTTTTGGCCTGAGTAACAAGTAAGGATTTTCAACAGTATGGTAAAACATTCTTGCATTGAGTGATAAAAGGGGAACTTTCTTTGTTTGACCAACATGGCAGCTCTCACTCAGCATGGCACATTATCACTCACAGTCGCCAACATGGTTCTCACTCACTGAGTGACTAGGTGCCACTCGTGGTGAGTCTCACTCAGGATGGCGCATGATCACTCACAGTCACACACATCCAGGTTTCCTGAGTTCTGATTGGTCCATTTCAAATTTCCCGCCCTTTCTTTGTTCTCAGTGGAAATTTCTAGCATTCACAACAGACAGGCAGAGACTGGCAAGGAGAACAGATGTGACGTGGGTTGTCCCATATAAGTCATGGTGAAATCTCAGCCATCAGCTGATTGTGAATTCTACAGTAACTGTTCTTGCCTATTCTATGTCTCTATTTTTCTAATATATTCTACTTTGCTGTTTTCATAATTATAGGTAGGAACTATATTCACTGACTGGAATGGCACATTTATTGGTAAGTTCTATGGTAGTTTTTGGCACTTTCTTTACCTAACTTGTATTGTTATATTCTTATATATGTGACCCATCTAGGGAAAAGACCCCTTCAGGTGGGATTTTTAGCTCTGCTTTTGGCCACCAGGAGGCACCATAGTTGCAAAAGAGTGTAAAATACCTGAAAAAAGTTCTAAAACCATTTTTTATGTAGAATGCAATGATCTTCATAAAATAATTCCATCTTTGATGAAAACATTCAATATTTGGAATGCAAAAAGAACGTTTTTGTGAATAATTTGCACATATGATACTTTCTGGTTGCCATGGAAACCATCCCAAAAGCCTAAATTAGAGGTAATAATCTGGATTTCTTGAAAACTCCCATCAGTTACCCAAAACTGAAAACAGAACGCAAAAATTCCTTCTAGAACCAAATTTAGGCTAACAAATCCAATTTTATTTAGTTATTTTAAAATAAAACCGATTTTTCATAATCATCATCATTTACTATGGGAAACAATGCAATTAGAGGTTATTTACCATTTTGAATTAGTGATATATACTTATGTTTGAAAAGCAATTCCCACAAAACTACCAGGACTTTTTTAGCTGATGATATCTCATTTTAAAGATTATGACACCAATTTTAACTACTATTTTCCCCTGAAGGGGTCTTTACCCTCGCCTGGTCACATATGTATAACATAATTGATTAATGATAAAAGGGGAATTTCGCTTTCAAAGTAACATTTAAACAGTTTTATAACCTTGCCATGTACACTGTGTTCCTCCATGATAATCCATTATGTTTGCTTGTATTTAAACAGACAATCCCACAAGGCCTCTAAGTATTCATCATTGCCAAGAGAAGAAGAGAGTCTGGATGAACAGCTTAAATGATGTTGTCAATGTTATGAATAAAATACCCCCCCCCCCGCCTCAGTGCTAATTGGTCAATGCGCCATCCCTGGTGATGCTGAGTGATCACCAGCGTGGCCATCCATGGTGATGCTGAGTGATCACCAGCGTGGTCATCCCTGGTGATGCTGAGTGATCACCAACATGGCCATCCCTGGTGATGCTGGGTGATCACCAGCGTGGCCATCCCTGGTGATGCTGAGTGATCACCAGCGTGGCCATACCTGGTGATGCTGAGTGATTGATGGCGACATATCACTCAGTTTTATTTCATCTAGCACATTGAGTGAGGACCTCACTCAGGATGGCCACGAGTCACCCCAGTTTGCTGGGTAGTGTAAGACATACAACTTATACCTTGTGGCAAAAACCCTTGCTTCTACTTCCCCTGTATGTAAGGATGTATACCCTGGCTTCCTTCAGACTATTTGAGTAGGGAACAAGTCATGTATAAAGCCTGCCATTATCACCCAAGGTGACATATAGGTGGAATGGTAAAGCATTATGTGGGTACACTGGTGTAACATCATAAGGAGCTGCACCCAGCTGGTCAATGGTTATGAGCTGCTCCCTCTTCTAGCCCAAGTAGGTGACCTCTCAGAGCTAAAGCGCTATGCCACCTGGGTTCTTGATTGTAGTAGAAAGGCCCTTTACCGAAGTCATTCTGCATACAAAATATAGATTTATGAAGGTACCCCCTGTATCTTGGGACCCAATTGAGGGAAACTAAACCCAATTAGATAAAATCGGAGGACAGATATAGGTGCTAGATATAGGTGCTAGGATATACCGTAGGTAAGCAACATTTAACCCTTTGTGGAAGAGCATCAACTATAGTTGATGCCATGACTGGGCGAGCATCAACTATAGTTGATGCCATAGCAGGGCGAGCATTGACTATAGTCATCATAACTCTATGGCCTTGAGCAAAGCTTCGCCCTTAGGGAAAATTCCAGCAAAATCCTCGTCCCCACAACTAGCTATGGCCGTTCTCAAAGAGTTAAAGGTAAATCTTACTAGGCTCGTCAAATGGGGAACTGTCCCAAAGTCTTTGAAATGAGATCATAAGTTAAAATAAACCTTGTTGTTTTGTAGGAATCATATCTCAAACGTGAGTTGTGCCTTATAACTGAATATGATAGATAAGCTCTAAATGCACTGTATTCTATATAACCACTAATAATGAGGAAAAGATCTAGCAGGACTCTTCCAGTTTTGAGTTACTGATGGAATGAAACTAGGACCCACATGTTCCATTTAGACAAAGATGGAATGGATTTCTATGGCAACCAGAAAGTGCAACATGTGTCAATTTCCCATAGAAACGTTTTATTTCCATTCTAAATGTTGAAGGTTTACACCAAAAAATCTGATAACTCTTTGAATTCAAATAGAGGTTTACACCAAAAAATCTGATAACTCTTTGAATTCTACTGCATTCTCCATAAAACATTACATCAGGGCAGTTTTTGACATGGCCCGGGAAGGTACCTTCTCACTGGTTGAGCTATACATAGCGAGAACGCTGCATTAGCTTGCAAATGGTATCAAAAGAAAACGAAGGAATTATGTGAATAATCCTTTTACAAATCAGTTTAATAGTTTTAGTTCTGGAGAAATAGTGATCTATGTGAGCAAAGTAAAGTAAATGTTATTCATAAATACATTAATGCCTCTGTTGTCAACTGAGAGCATTCTTTTCATATTATTTTACAAACTTTCAAGCCTGGAAAATGTAAGGTTTGCGAAACTAGAACTCAACTTATCAACAGTGTGTGCAGCTTCCAGATGATTCCACCATTTGCCACCTATGAATATGGGCACCACCGCTAGGTAGGCCTATACATATATTCCTAGAATTGTAAGATAAGTCCACGTACCTCTTGCCTCATCCACTGATACACAGTCATGGAGGTTATGTATAGGAATGGAAAGTACTGAAAGCCTTAAGCCTTGATCATGATTCCCTTTTACCTCAAAAGGTACAACCTGGCACCCTTCTGACTATTTGAGCAGGAAATGGATCAGGAACAAATCCTTCCATAATTCCTCCAGTGATGTCTGGGTAGCACACTGCTAAATTATACACAAGTGTGATGTTTCTAGGAGCTGCTCAGAGCTGGTCAAAGGTTAACCCTTTAAGGGCTGCATACTGATTATGCGCTTTACCCTCATGGTACGTAGTCACAGCAAGAAACTCTGCAGGTATGTAGTCAAGTATCATGTGAATTCTGCTTGATTGATACATTATCAAAGGGTCATGATGCATGAATGCAGCTCTGGTAAGTAGACTCACCGTGGCTGCATTCACACATCATCATGGCCGAGGGCACCTTTTGATAAGCACTGTGCAGTTCTTAAATGGTCAAGGGTTCCCCTAGGTGCTCACTTCTCCTTGGGAGGCGACCTTTAAGAGGCCAGCAGCCACAGTCTCCACACTAAAATGGTTGAAATCTGCCTTCTCAATGTTCAAATACCATCCAATGATATTAAAGCTCTTAAGCACACAGACTATTCCCTCCAATCTCAAGCAGCTTTGCACCATACGTTCTTCGTTTATCCCGGGTTCATGGTTGATTAGGAGTCGCCATTGTTTTTACAGAGAATAACAGTCATATTTGATACTAGGCTGTTGTATGGTTATCTCTGAATCCCCCTCCCCCAGAATTCTCGCACTCAGAACCTTTGCTTTAGAACTCTCTTTCCACCCTTGCAAATCCCCCCACCACCCAGAATCACCCTATCTTACTTCAGGGTTAAGGATAACAGGCTAAATTGTGTAGTGCACTTATAGAGAGCAAGGATGAAAAGTAAACAAAAGGGAAAAAGGGTGCGT
Source organism: Harmothoe impar (assembly GCA_947462335.1). Classification (NCBI taxonomy): domain Eukaryota; kingdom Metazoa; phylum Annelida; class Polychaeta; order Phyllodocida; family Polynoidae; genus Harmothoe; species Harmothoe impar. The sequence goes on from OX381718.1 coordinate 45,456,437, forward strand.
GGGGGCAGATCCTCCTATAGTATTCAGTATAGTTTTCTACTGATCCTCTATACTGCATGTCTATAATATTATATTTAGTCTTTATTGCTCATACAAGTAATTGATGTATACTAGTATTGATAGCTAATGAAGCAGTTTTATTCACCAGAAGTATAGTACTGACTTTGTCTTAATTATTCCACATTAAATTCTCAATAAATTATTTTCTCCTCTACCGTTACTAAAGTTGTAACATATATGACACATGCATTCATGCCAGTCAAGCCATTTGTGAACATTTTGAAATAACTAGTTTATTCCAGATATAGTTGGTGGTTGTAAGATGGCTGACTCAAGGTGTATTCTGGCTGACTCAGGGTAAAAGGGCCTATTCTGAATGCTTTGATAAATCATGAAATCAAATACTGTAGACTAACCTATGAGTGTTATTCTCAAAAGCAATGCCTAAAGATTGAAGTTGTACCATGAGTAAGAGGCACATACATAGTTAATGAGATGACCATACTTTATGAAAACAATCCATGAGGAAAGGCCACACAACGGAGCAGCAGAGTAACACATGTCAGGGAATACCACTAACGCCTTGCTAGTCCATCTATTCCATACAACTTTAGGTTAAAAGTGATGTATAGCATTGGAACCCTCAGCAGAATCTAGGTCTGTGCCATTATATCCATGCCTCCAGCAAACTGTTACATTTCGTAACACTCTGCTTTAAGGAGGCAGAACTGAGTTGGGGGCATTCTGTTCATTTAATCCATCTGAACCCTTACTTTATAGCCCCATGTAATTCAAGGTAAGAATAACTATTATCGGTTATACATACGATTGCAACCTTTAACATTATGCAATTTTTGCCAATGGCATTATAGTCATGCTTCTAGCTACCTATTACATTTCGCAACACTCTATATCAAAACAAGTTGAGGCAGAACTGAGTTGGGGGGCATTCTACTTTACCCCTCTTTAGGGAAGAACATGTATGTCCATTGATTTAATCTAATCGTTTGCCTTACTACCAAGTATCCATACTGTATCTAAAAAAGACTTACCTTTTAAATGAAATGATTAACTTATCCTTTCTTTTTTTCCGCAAAGTTATACGCTGACAACAGTTCGGTACACACATAATTATGTCCCTTTTGCCACAGAACTGCCGTTAATATCATTCCATAGGCCAACATCATTTATTCAATGCACATAATGTTTTTTTTATCAAAGTATGTATATACAATATGAATATGAGCCGTACACATTGAGATATATCCCTCATGGAGGCTTTCAACCATGTTATCAACTGCCGTGACAACCAAATTAAGGCCCTAACAACCAGAATTAGTTCTTTTGTGCGGTTGCTGTCAGTGCCCCTTTTTTCAATTCATCGAAATTTCACTGGTTTTCCAAAATTACACATTGTTTGTCATTCGCCATAATTTGCTATTAAAAGCAACGAATTAGTCGTTTTGTAATCTTCCCCTAATTGTCAAGGCAATTTCATTTGAGCAGTCCTGCTTTTTAAGTTAAAGCGATCAGGAATACTTGAAAGTTCTTTGTGGACCTCATCAGCCTTATCAATGAGATGACTACTGACAGCTGAACGGGGGATTCACTTGAAAATAATCATTTTTCTTGTGAGTGTGGTAATGTAGATATGAATACAAATCACTTAGATATACCTAGATATAATGATTATTATTTAAAGTGTTGTGAAAGATTATCACATTTGATATTAAGTCTATCAAAATATTAGGGCCTCTCTTGATTGTCTCCTGGTAATATCATCAACCAAATTATTTTCCTTTGAAAGTTTTATACCAGGGCCATCTATGAAAGAATGTAAAGGTATGTGTACCAGACAGCTGGTCCAACCTCCTAGACTGTGGCCTTCGTTGTTGACTGACGCACAGCCACTAGTTCCTACTGTGATATTGGTGTGTAGATGTAGATACACCAAACATAATACAGCAGACCACAGAGGAAGAGTAATCTAAAGACAGAGGGACACTGGAAGCCTGAATTCTACGAATGTCTGATTTGCCCCCACCATATGCATGAATCATGATATTCTTTTTTTTGGTAGAACATTTTATCTAAATACTGGTCCTAGATCAGTGATATCATGTAGTACTTTCAGCTTCAATTTGATTAATTCGATTTTGATGTCTACATGTATGATTTATATAGTGCTCTTGGATGATATGCTCAGGAAAAAGAACACGTTATACAACCTGATAAGTATAACGTTTCTCAATATGGCTCCTTATTGTGGCAAAATATTACATAATGTTAAAAATGTTATCATTTCTGACGTAAAATAATGTGTTTTTATTTGTTAGATAGATAAAATGAACTTTTTAAACTGTGAGACAGTGCAAGAACTAACAGATATAATGAAATCTCAAATGGTTAGCCTTGATACAAGGTATTCCAGGCTGATAAGTAGAGCCAAGCTGGCATTTTACCTGACTACTTGCTCACCATGTTGTGCACTCACTAGGCTGCACACTTTGGAGGTTTATCAATGCTGCCTGTTATCATAATAGTTTGTCAAGTCAATGCTGCCTAGTGCATCGGTGCTGTAATCAGTTTGGATGTGGTTTAGCTGCTTCCAGAAGAGCTGGCACTAATTCAGTTAGGGTCCTGTGTATTCCACATTGTAAAAGGGATAAATATAGGTCTTGCTAGGGCAATAGCTGTGATGATGGCAAGCGCTCCTTTCAGTGAAGCCCCACCGATCCCCCATGCATTGACAGCTATTCCCACACATTGATCCTGATTTATCTCAGGCATTCGGTATATGCATTTGCTTTGAAGCTGTTTGCCTGTGAGTGCTTTAAGGCTTCTCTTGCCTGGGAACTACCAGTTGACGCTTGCATAGGAATGTAATGTATACATATAGCATACCTAAAGTAAGGTGTTGCATAATTACACCCAACAACTTATTATAGTTCAGTTCTTTAAGAAATGGTAAGAAACTAGCTGCAAAACAATGACCCAATGTTGGATTGCCAAAATAACTCATTGCAAACATGAATTAAAAGAAATATCGGTAGGAATCCTGCAAAGAGGAATACACATAACTGTCAATGTCTTCAAGATCAAGCCTATTTTGAATAGTTGAGTAGGATTCATAACACTGCATCACTGTTTTTCCTTTAAGGGAAATTTGTTAATTTAATAACTGTAAGTTGTTTGAAGTATATTAGGACAACAATAGGTATTTCAAAGTGCCTATAATCTATATTGACTACACACCTTGCACACTTGCACGTCCATCTACATGCTAGTCAGGGGTGGTGCTCATTAGACTATAAACACCAACTGTGCAGCACATAGTCATCACATTCTTTGCCAGTACTCAAGGTGCCACTGATAACAAAATATTAATAGTGATTTTAGGACTAATGCCAATGACTGCCTTTTGGACTTGAATTGTTTAAAGTTTCTATAGATTTTACTCCAAGTTTTTTATTATCATAAAACAGAATGTATTTCTGAAAATAACTAGTGTAAGACATACCAATACCTTGTGGCACAAACCCCCGCTTCTACTTCCTGTGTGTATAAGGATATATAACATTGCTTCCTTCCGGTTATTTGAGCAGTGTTGAGTGCCAAATAAGTCTTGTGTAAAGCCTGCCATTATTCCCCAAGGTGATGTATAGGTGGGATGGTAATACATTATGTGGGTACACTGGTGTGACATCATAAGGAGCTGCTCCCAGCTGGTCAATGGTTATGAGCTGCTCCCTCTTCTAGCCAAGTAGGTGACCTCTCAGAGCTAAAGTACTATGTCACCTGGCTTCTTTATCATTGAAGAAAAGCCCTTAAACAAAGCATGTCTGCATAGAAAATCACCTCTATCTAAATGTACCCTTCACATATCAGAATTAAGGTCAGAATTTTTGGCTTGGATTTGATAAAAGTAATCTTAATGAATGTGAATGAACTAAATATAAAATGTGAAAATTATGTGTCATAAAACTATAGGTAACTAAAATTAGACGATTCAAAATGTTAAAAGCCATCAAGTAAAGTGAATTTATATTTAAATCGATGTTGTTCATTAATACCATGATGCTCCTACTTTCTTCATTGTTTACACGCTCATGCTACTAAACAAACTTGCGGCCCTGTAAAATTGATTAAACTTAAAAGAGCCCAACTAATCAACAGTGTGTAGAGCATAGCTTCTAGATAAGTCCACCATAATTTTGGGCTCCAAACATTTTCCACCATAATATGGTGGAAAATGTTTGGACCATAATATGGTGGAAAATGTTTGGAGCCCAAAATTATGATAAATTGTATGCCTAGTGTTATAACATAAAAGTCAACCTCTTGCCACATCCATTGATCATGGTGATGGAGACTATGTATGGGAATAGAAAGTACTGAAGGACCTAAGCCCTGATCATGTTTGCCTTTTACCTCAGAAGGTACAGCCTGGCTCCCTTCTGACTATCTGAGCAGGAAATGGATCAGGAACAAATCCACCCATAATTCCTCCAGTGATGGATGGGTGACATGGTGCTAAATTATACACAAGTGTGGTGTCTCTAGGAGCTGCTCAGAGCTGGTCAACAGCTAACACTGTGAGGGTCACACAGTGCTCTCAAGTATAATGTGTTTTCTATTGTCATGGTGCCCATGTATAGCCCTTGCGCGTAACTGCCCAAGTCTGTAGTGAAGTTGAGTGTGGATCCTACATGTTTGATACACTTCTGTAGGGTCATTATGCATAGATGCAGCTCTGGCAATTTGAATCACCAGGGCTGCATTCATGCATCATGACAACCAAGGGTACTTCATAATAAAGCACTATGCAGCTCCTACAGGGTTAAGACTGCTGTAGGGGCAAGAATAATACGTGTACATATAGGTCCGTGGAGTCAGAGCGGGAAGTGCCTCCAATGGACACTAGGTGGCAACACCTACGCCATGTCCTTTCGGTTATCCGGTAGCGGAGCCAGGCAGGGCACTCCAGACGGCGCTACGGAGGAGTGCCACGTCGACACTGCTTGGTCCGCGCTTAGGGTATATAAGAGGCCGAGGTTGGCTACCTCAGGGAGTTCGTCCCAGGACGAGCTCTGACCCACACCTTTCGTACCTTCGCTTTGATAGGGGCACCTACACCCCTCCCTCACTATGGTTCCTGCACCAGCCATGCTGGCTCAGGGCCTGACTGTCCGGTATTGCTAACCTTCGAACTATTGATAGAATCCTGTGATGATACATTTTAAAACCCAACCAAGAGTTAGGCAGGCATATAACGCCGTTCATAGGCTATGCCAAAGGGATTTAAAATTATATATTAAAAAAATAAAAATAATAATAATAAGTTGGGAGAACTCCTGAGGAATTGGAGTGATGTAAGGGACTAAAGAAGGGAGATGATGGAGGAGAAATAGGACTATTGATGTTGTAGAATTTGGAACTTGTGCCATTAAGGCAACATTGAATGTGTAGGCCTCCCTTGAGGAAGGGACCCTTTGGTATATGAAGGTCCCGTTTTAGGGTGGGACAATGGTTGGTGTAACACATAACAAGAACAAAAAACATGACAGGACAAACAATGGACAACATGAATCCCACTAAGTGTGGGGGTGAGGGAAAAGGTATGTTGAAAAAGGGGAGAAACTATGCCCAAGTTGGGCGAGAAATAGAGATGAGATGAAAAGTAAATGAGGGAAAAGAAGTGGGAAAATATCTAACCCTTTTGTGATATAAAACTAGCTAATAGTAATTGGTAACTGGTTAAAAGCTAATCAACCTATAAAACCCCATATGGTGACCCCAAATGTGGGGAGTCGGCCACTAGACCTATGGCCTTTTATTGTCTGGCAGACCATATTAAGAGGGGGAAAGAATAAGAAAAATTAAAAAGAAGGATTGAGGCTCCCAGGTGCTTGTCACCAGAGAAGCTGCTGGTTGTCTCTGCAGAAGATGGCAAGAGGTTTGTATTGTTCCTCTGCCGCCCTCCTTATAACCTCAATGGCTCTTAGGCGTTCTGAGAGGTGTGGGAAAACATTAACTGGGTCACCCAGATGGGTTATGGACCTTCTGTTAACCTGAGTACAAGAAATAAGTACATGAGCCACAGAGAATAGAGCTTCTCCACAGGCACAGTCCGACCTGTTGGGAATGTCCCCCCATCTCCGATAGTCAAGTCTGAAGCGTGTGGCGGCTGATTGCCATGACTTGACAGGCAACCGCGGTGCAGCCGGAAGTACTGAATGGATAAGAGCATTCCAGAGCCTGGATTGAGAGTTAGGATTTTTCTTAGCATCCTCTGCTTCCCTAGCTTCATCCCGAATTTCTTTCTCTGAGAGCATTTTGTTTCTAAGAATCCTTTCTATTTGGATTTTGGACTGCTTACTTCTTCTAGTTGGAGGGGTAGGAAGAACAGCTGCCTCCCTGGCTAAGCTGTCTACCCTCTCGTTGTGTTTAAGCCCAACATGTGAGGGGACCCAATGCAGGACTGTGACTAGACCTCGGTCTTGTCTTGCTAAGGCCAACAATTGTATGCTACTAGCCAAAGGCTTCTCAGAAGGACCATTTGCCAGTTTCTGAATGCTGCCCAAGGAGTCTGTGTGGATAACTAGATCCTTGTCAGACCACCGTTTAAGAGACATGTCAATAGCGTGAAGTTCTGTGCTAAGGGTGCTTGCACCGTCAGTGACTCTCTCCCTCAGAACCTCTGGAGGGTGGCTGTGTGGGTGGAAGGCTGCTGACCCAGCCCTACCTGAATCAGGCATCACACTGCCATCAGTGAAGATATGGTGAGCATTTGGGAAAGTCTCAGACAGATAGCTAATTTCCTCCTCTGCTAGTGTTCTGAGAGAGATGGCTGGAACTTCTTCCTTCTTGAAACTCCCGGCAACAACCTTGACTAGGAAGGGATTTACCTCCAGAGGGTTGCAGGGTTCTTTTATGACTGGCTCGAATAATCTGGCCCCAGCTTGATAAGCTTCTTGGGTGAGGATTTGGAAATTCATGCTAAGTCTCTCTATGGCTTCATGTTGGGGAAGATGTAGTCCCTTGAAATGGTCCCCTAGGGCCATGCCAAGATTGGAGTCCACCTTGGAGGCCATTGAAGCAAGGAAGGACCTTCCAATGTATGAGACTCTATCTCTAACAGAGGGGAGATTAGCCTCTTTTATTATAAGAGTAACTTTGGCGATTCTGGATGCCCCTATAAGAGTACGAGAGGCGGAGAGTTTGAGATTGTCCAGACGCCTGAACAGTCTGTCAAAATCCCTTTTTTCTTTCTTGGAAGAGAGGGGATGAGGAGAAAGGGAATAAAGAGCCGGGGCTGCATAGTCAACCAAGGAGACAATGGCCTGTTGGTAGAAAACAGTGAGGTTGGTTTTGTTTGCGCCCCAAGTAATCTGACTGATGCTCCTCATGACATTGAGGCGTGCTGACATTCTGATGTTGAGAGACTTAACCTGAGCAGCAAAAGTCAACCTTCTGTCAAATATTATTCCAAGGTACGAGTATGTATGTCTCCACTCCAGGGGAACACCATCCAGCAAAATAGAGGTTGGTGGAGAGTATTTGAAGTAGCTCATGGCAGTGGTCTTACTCCCAGAGATTTTAAGACCCAACTCTTTGCATTTGCTGCTAACCATATTCATGGCTCTCTGGGCCAGTTCCAGAGCTCTGGTGGGGTGAGAGATAACTATGGCAAGATCATCCGCGTATGACAACACTTCAGCATAGTCCAGAACTAGACTGTGAACCTCGTTTACCACCATATTGAATATGGTTGGTGAGAGGATGGTGTGTGTCTTCGAATGGTTAAAAGACCAAGTGAACCGAGTAGAAACCTTCGTGTACTTTTGAGGCTGTGATCGAATAAAAACCTGTTGCATTCAAACCGAATTTGGAACCTGTGTTCACGTTATACGTAAACGAAACCCCTACACTGCCTTAAGGTGCTCACTTCTCCTTAGGAGATGACCTTTAGGAGGCCAGAGTCCACACCATAAGAGAATGATACCATAGTTCTCAATCGGGAAGTACCCTTCAATTGCCAGAGCCTTATTTTGAAAAAAACGAAACCCTTTTCAATACAAGATATATTTTGCAAGATGTTGGATGCTAAATACTTATTTACTACAATCCTTAATAACAGTGTGCCATAATTTCTTTGGGTCGTTATTGTTCAGGATCCCGGAGTCACCATTATTCTTACAGAGAATCACAGTTATTCTTGATACTGCCCTGTTATAATTATAGTGGTTTTAAAGGTTGAAAGGTTGCTTTTATTATACCATGCAATTAATCAGCTACACCCAAGCCAACATTATATATCAGTGTAGAAATTAGTTTGATTTCAAAACTCAAAAATCCCCCATAATGCCCAGGCCGATTATCTATCTATCATGAACGAGAGGTACATAAATAGTTGATAAAATGAGAGCACTGCATGAATCCTTGCTAGTCCATCCATTTAAAATATTACGTTCTAGGCCCATACAACTGAGGGAAATAGTCAGCCATAGTATTGTAACATTTATCAGGATCCAGACCTGTGACATGACATTCATGCCTTGAGCAACCTTTTACATTTCGCAACACACTATACCAAACTAGCTTGAGGTAACGCCTGGAGGTTTGACTGGATTGGGGGCATTTTGTCCATTCAATTCATTCACAACCGTAATGTAGAGGCCCATACAACTCAAGGTATAAGTTACTACTGCAAGTCATGCATAAGATGCAGGACCTGTGACATTATATTCATACTTCCAGTGACCTTTTACATTTCACAACAATCTCTATATATAAAACCAGATTGAGGGGGCAGAACTGAGCTTGGGGCATTTTACAGGAGGAAACATGCCCATTGCTCTACTCTAAACCTATATATCTAGCCATATAATGATATACTACCAAGTGTCATACTGTACATTTATAGCCATACCTTCTGAGTTAAATCATCAACTGTTAATAGACTTATCTTATCTTTCTTTTGGCAAAGTCATAGTCTGACAACAGCCTGGTCTATACATATCATTTTAATTTATTTATATGGACCTCAGCCTACAAGAGCAGGGAGATAAGCCGTTATTCTGTAATATCCCTGTGCTGTATGATGGCCAGCTTTTTCCAAGCCTGTTCAATGGGCTAAGAAAATGATGTTTTTCCTTTATCAAAAGGAAATGCCGACTGTAGCTTCGTGGGAGATTGCCCCAGCCCCTCCTTGTGAAATACATCAGAGATGGTATCAATGGGTGTTAACATTCACATTTGTATGTTTATTCATTAAAGTGTGTATATTATGTAATAAGAAATAATGGTAGGGTTTTATGAGAGCATGATCAATCATGGGATGTTTCAAAGTCAGCAAGTTAGGAATGATACACTGGGTAATTTCGGCATTTTGATACTTTTATCTTTTTGCATTTGAACTTTGAGTGATGGCTCTACCTAAGACTGCCACCATATACGTGGACATGTTTACTCCTAAATCATTCAGGTTGCCATCCTAAATTAAAGGAAATGCACAGGGGCACAACTGCCACAAGAGAAACTCAGTGCATAAGGACAAACATGAGACAGCAGGTCAGAGAGTTTCTTTTGAAGCCAGTGATCCCTACAATCTACATCATCATTTATGCCAACTTTCTGTAGCCTTCACTTTAACTTGCATTTCTTTTATTGCAAATACACTTCAAAATAATGGCTGCCTGATCATGACTCCATTTTTTATCTTGCTAAAGCCTCTCAGATGGTAATAACATGGAAGAAAGGCTCTATGAGAAATCCGGGCTTGTCCAACACCAGTCAGGATGGATGGACATGCAAATCTATTCCCCAGAGGGAACATCAGGGTTGTTGGTGGGTGCAATGTTTGGGCCCGATCCTGTATTGACTCAGTTATGCATCCTTCTGAGGTAGGTTAAGCACCGGTGATGTATCTCAATATTTGCATATATAATTCAGCACTTCCCGCACAATAGTGAATTGATATGTACCACTACTGTAGTACATCATTAAGACATACTATGATAATGGTAATAATGACTACTGGCAATGTACTAAGTCATCTTTATATGGCTGGCGATGGCAATATACTACACCCAAAATCCATGCACAAAAGGTCTATTCAGCAATATAGAATATATACCAAATGCCAAACACAGTCATATCCACTAAAGGATGAATCATGGGCAAAGACTGTGATCTACTAGTAATCTGATAATGGGTCACCTTTAGTGCTAGTATGAAAGGAGCACTTGCTAGCAACATAGGCCACATCCATACCCACATTTATCTCTTCCAGCACATGGCAATTGGCATACACCAACAGCTAAGGGTTAGGGCCATACCATCTAAAGCTCATCATAACTCCTGTCAATTAGACAGTTCTCTCTGGTAAGCCTGTGGGACAGCATGAGAGTAATTGTGGAATCCCTGAAATCTTGGCACTGCCAACGCCTCAAGTGGTTGTACTATGATGGGTCGGGCCGAGGTTCTGATGTTTCTATACGTGTCATCTTGCTCCTCCAAACTACAGTTAAGATAGACTGTTTAAGATAGACTCATTGCATAATACACATTCCTCTGAATACAAACTTGTATGACATAGTATGTTTGGCCATCTGTATTTCAAAGTAATGATTTATTACTTTAAAACACAGTTGCTCCTGATCACCCCCCTCTCAATACACAGGGGGTTTATATGGAAATTACAATATTTTTAGAATACCCATCCTGCTTGCAAACCTTTCACACCTTCCCTAACCTTTCTTAACCTATGAGCACAGGTTCCGCAGGAGGGATATCATGGCTCCCTTCTGACTCGTTGCGCAGAGAATGGATCACGTGTGAATGCCCCCATTATTCCGCGACTGATGTATCTAGTGGAGTAGGTGCTACATTACGCACCTATATGACATCAATAGGGCCTACTCAGAGCTGGTCATGGTTAAGGTTAATCCTTTAGGGTGACAAGTTGCCCTACTTGTTTGCACACGGCGTCATGATGCGAAAATGCAGTACCGCTGAGTTACTCATCAGCGCTGCATTCATGCATCATGACGAGAAGGAGGAGAGCATGATAAAGCCCTATGCATCCTCTAACGCATTGAGGCTAACGTTGGGTGCTCTGTCCTGTATGCCAAGGAGGTGACCTTTAAGAGGTCAGAAGCCTGTGGCTTTTACACACCAGATCTGTAGAAATCCTAACCCTTGCTGAGAAATTTAGCAGCAGCCCTGAAGCTGTGCCAAACCCATATAGCTCAGAAAAGAGAAAAACAAATGACACCTCGTACAGGTCTACAACACATTGGCTCGTCGCATCCGGACTGGAATTTTCAATTTAGTTTTTGCTTAAAAAAGAACAAACTCCTATTGTTTCTAGTTGGTCTAATCCATTGTCTGAACTCTTTTTCAAACAAAACAATCTAACAATTTATTGATATTCCTAGTTACCACTGGTTACTGAAGGAATGGGTGAATCATCCTGATGACCTGCGAATTAACATTATTGTGATTCCTAGTACTTGGTATACTTTTATCCGACGTTGAATTAAATATTACCATTTCCCTCAGTTACTTTAAGAATAGAAATGAGATAATTAGGCATTATACGGTCATTGATCATGGTGTACGCTATTTAATTCCCAAATGAAGACTCATCAAATTATATATAGCATTAGACGTGTGGCGTTTGGAAAGAGGAGTGTTTTCACTATCCTTAAACCAACTTTAGACATCACGGACTTCCTATGTACTGTATGGTAAGAGTTCCAAGGGTAGCAAATGCAAGAGCAGTGTGCAAATGTCAGTGTACAGGGCTTCTAGCCTAGCATATAAATCATGGACACGTTGGACATCTCTATTACAGTTCATTCATTCTGCATACTACGATAGACACTTTTACCACACCATCCAACATTAATACTCCACATAGCTTTCATACTCTGACTACTAACTAGATTCATGTAAAGAACATCAAGAGTAAATGAACAACTATAATATTATTGACATCTTATTTCTTCATCGCATAGCAACCTACCCACCAAATGCGTATATATCCTATGTTGTATGGCCCAGATAAATCAGGATTTGGAATAAAGCCTATTGCAAGACTTATATTATATAGCTTCTAGCACTTTGAATCCACAGGGGCTAACTGAACTAGTACCAGCCTAACTGGATGGAGTACTACCACAGCCAAACCCATTACAGTGTCCATGCACCAGATTGCAGTGGCTGGACAAACTAATAATGTGGCATTGAGTTCCTCTTGAATTGCTATTCTCCTAATTCATTCTCCCTGGGGGATACTTACCGGGCACTTTGTACATAGAAGTATTAGCTACATGAACATACTTGGACATAAACCTATTGTAATGTTTTCTGTAGTGAAACCGTTTTAACTATTACTTGTGTACAGTAATACATTTTATTGCAAAAGGTTTGGGCTTTATGTCCAGAATCTCCTAGCATTACATTACAGATAGGCCAACTATTATTGGAACACTTTAAAAAACTATAATTAGCAAATTATCAACAATAACGTATGCTACAGGATATGTATAGATTTCGATTCTGAGCTATATGATAGGGTTTTACCCTTCCTAACACTACAAGAGCTTAGTGTTCAATTCTACAGGGCCGTACCATCTAATTGCATGTGATCTACTTTAATATAAAATGACACTCCCCCATGGCCCATATGTTAATAGTTCATTTGATCACTAAGTCATATTCATAAAGTGTGTATAGAGAATGCTACTGGCAAAGTTACAAAACTTAGGGAACACCTAATTTACAATACCTCATTACCCATGATGAATAGAGCAGAAGGTGAGGGAATCACTTTGGAATAGCTTTGTAATAGGCCCTGGATGTGAAATATTCATCCTTCCATCTGCTCTACCCTCCTTGAAGCATGAACAGGTTCATGCTTTACGTGTATAAGGAGGTGTAAATTGGCCCACTTCTCACTATTTGAGTGTGTAATAAATCAGGTACAAATCCCCCTGTTGTGAACAGCTCAAGTGATGCATAGGTGGGATGGTACTGTTTCATATGCTGATGTGGCATTTTGAGGGCCTGCTCACAGTCAATGGCTAGGGCTTGCACATGCTGCTCCCTATTCTCTGCCATGGAGGTGACCTTTAAGAAGCAAAGTGCTATATCAATTCTTTATCGTTTTCCCCTTAGAGTCATGCTTTTCTACAATACATAGCCTTCTAAAGGTACCTTATGATAATCATTGGTGAGCTCAGAGGAATAATCACGCGCTTCCTGGGAAATAGAAGAGGTGACATGCCTAAGGCAATAACTATGTTTATTAAACATTGAGAATATTACAAGCTAGTGGAGGGCAAACTAATTAGGAGCATAATGAAGGAAAATTTGTGAAAAGTCGATCATAGTAAATGTAAAATGCTCAGCTAATGCACAGCCAAAGAAATTGCACGGGTTGGTCCAAGTGTGACCACTGAATTTTCACAATCAATCGCCTTTCCGATCAACCATCTTCAGAACATCTAAAAGGGTAAGAGATTGAGATTTAATGTCAGTCACTCTAAATTAATGAGGTAATATTCACCTCTAGCTCCTTGGAAACTTTACCAAATGTATCTATGTACTGGATGACTAAATCTTAGAAGATCATCTCTGAATCAGTTGATACTAGACACAACATCAGCAGAATATGAGGCTCAGGAGGCATACTAAAGTTAGCAGTAGAGTATAGCCCCGAGATGATTACGCCATGTGCCACTAGTAAGTTGGGTGCCAACGCTTCCCCACAATATAAGCAGATTTCCAGAATTGTGATATATTTCCTCCTCTTGAAGCACTGACAGATACTTTGTGAGACTATGATTGTGAGTAGAAAGGACCTCCCCTGAGGGTTATGTTTGCCTTTTACCACAGAAGATACAGCCTGGCTCCCTTCTGACTCATTGAGCAGGAAATGGATCAGGAACAAATCCTCCAGTAGTTCCTGCAGTGATGTACTGGTGGCACCCTGCTAAATTATACACACTTGTGACATCTCTAGGTGCTGTTCAGAGCTGGTCAACGGGTAAACCTTTAAGGCCTGCATACTGCTTTGATGCATTAATCCCTTTGATGTCAGCATGCATAAATGCAGCCTTGGCTAATAATTGGCGCACCATGCCAATAATACCGGATTGATACACCAGCAATGACAAGCAGGGCTGCATGTTTCCACCATAACGATAAAGGACAAAGTCCATTAAAGCTCTATGTAGCCCTTAGATGATTAAAGCTTCCTGAAGGTAGTAACCCCTCCTTTGGAGGCGACCTTTAAGAAGCTAAACCTCCAATCCCATGCTGCAAAGGGATGCCTGAGCATGTACTGCATTGATTCCAAGCGTACACGACCCTCCTTAATGGTAGGATTGATGCATGAATGCAGCCCTGACGAGTAGACCTAATGGAGCAGAATTAACCTAGAACATAAAGGGCATAGCATCCTAATGAGATGATGTAAACACACGCTAAAACAATGACAGTTGATACGAATATCCAGCACTACCCGACGTTGTATTAAATATTATCAGTTTCCTTCAGTTACAAATGAAAACATCACGTAGCGTTGTACCGTATAGCACTTTGTTATAAAGGAGTCTCATTTAGAACTCACTGAAATGAAAAAAAAAGATAGACAGCTATTAGTACGATTAAAGGTCAAAGCCGATATCTCAAAAGCTGTTTATGGTAAGATGTCGACATGACTGTCACCATATACAGATTTTGAGATGTTGCCTTTGACCTTTAATCATGATAGCACACATAGTACCACGCACATTATGTATGGTACGATTGTGCTGCACGGTCCATATACATCATACATAATGATATACATATATAAATAAATAAATAAATAAATAAATATATATATATACATATGTATATATATATATATATATATATATATATATATATATATATATATATATATATATATATATATATATATATATATATATATATTATTATTATAGCTCCAATGATGGTGGTGGTGTAGCATACAAATACTGCCTATAAGACCTTATCAGTATCCACTATAGATCTATAGATGGGAGCCAAAAGAGGAGATGTAGTGCAAGTTGCTTTTTACTACTATATCTATAGCCTACAGCTGGGCAAATATTCATCATCCATGGAATGCAAAAAGAGGTAAACGAGCAGCCTATTCCCCATTTATAGGGAGACTATGAACAGGCACTCATTGGTACCCTGCTATCCTGTTTTGTTGCTGATTGAGAATGTATTAGATCGTGAAAAGGACTATGGATTAAATAGTATACATTATTATCTATCAAGGAGATGGCTTCGCTGTGAAAAGCTATATAAATGCATCAGATATACAATAGTTTACTGGAGAGATAGTTCCTGATAGCTCACACTCCACTATGCTATTGGATGCCCCTGCGGAGGTTCAACCAGCCAGGAGCAAAAATTAATTCTGTGGAGCTTGTTTTCCACTTATTACACAATTGCCTAGCTTGACTTCCGTCCGATATCCCTCAAATCTAATGCTTTATGAATATCATCAACTCTGACTGTACTATTGATAGACATCTCGATACTCACCAGGTCTGGATCCATACAATATGATGACAAAGGACATATGTTAACTCTCACACCGCCATATTTCTCTATGTTTTTGCCAAATAATTCAAATTATATTATAGATATTAAAATTTGAAATGAGGTGTCGCCATAGCTGCACTTTCTTTCCTTCCCACTAAACTAACATTTTGATAAGTTAAAAAAGAATTCAGCTCAGTAGGTTAGATACTCTTGCCGCTTTGAGGGTGAGAGGATTGCTTAAATCACTATGTCCTTAATGTGTAATGATGTTTCCCTTATCTGCACTTGTTCATTTCCTTTGGGGCGATTTACTAGAGAGAGAATATGTATGTAATGACATCACTGATATTAAGCAGCCTCTGCTTTCCTCCTGAATCAGTCTCCTCACCACTCATGGTGTCTTATGGGACTAATTATTATACACCTAATAGCCATAAGGCAGCGAATCAGGACTACAAGAAGAGGTTTGGATATTGCTTCTTCCGCCAGGAATGCAATCGATTCTGCCTGCAACAGCAAATATACATATACATATGCTGACTCCTAGTGCATTTGTCTTTTGGTTTGATACTATCAGAGTAATTGAATCAATATTAATATCATCTGGCACAGGTTTAAGCATTCAACTGATATATGTCTGGTTTCAGCTGGGCATCATAGGGAGTTACCATTAAATTATTAGTAATAGTGGCACAGGTAATGATTGTCCAAAACAGATAATTATGTGAAAGACCAATTTATATCAGTGGGAAGATCGCTACTGATGAATTACTATCAGCTATCCTGCTCGTTCAAATCACACCCATGAGGAACAGTAATCTCTGTTTGGGGACCCGAGAGCGGCCAGCAATAGCGAACGTCTATTAAACAATGTAGATGTTCTCTATTGCTATCCGCTGAACTCATGAATGCCTTTTGCTTTTAGGTAAAACATGGAAAACTGTGTATTTTGTGTTACTTGGGTAAGACATTGGGTTTTAGGTATTGAGATGCCCGTCAGGAGAGCTGTTATCAAGGATTGTCTTCATACATCCAGTGAGACGACTGTGTGCAGCGGACAGCAATAATTATTCTGTCTCAGAAAAGAGGTCATCTTTACGGTGAAACAATTAAGATATTTAACCAAAATGATACACGTTAGGCTATTTCACTCAGAAGGTTCCCAATATTCAACCAACAAATCAAAGTTGGCCGAACATACTGTCAAACCATCTATACCTCTGCCCAACCTGAACTTCAAACTAAAGCTTTCTAGTACCTCAGACAGTACAGCCTGACTCCCCTCAGACTCATTGACCAGGAAACAGATCACATACAAATCCTCTCATAATTCTCTTGCTGATGTATAGCTGAGCTTGTTGCTATTTAACACACCAATAGGCCTGTGTCCACTAGCATATATCAGGCCGTTTGTCGTCTTTCAAAACGTGAATTTGAATACAAATACAAAATATATGTTTTGTCTCCCTGTGGACACAGGTGGACGACAAAATTCTAAAATACAAAAGTGGGATAGCAATCTGGGACTGTCAAAAGTGGACGACAAAAGTGGGAATTTAGATATCTAACATGTTTGATTTTTAGTGCAGAAATTGGGCAATATGCTCTTTATTCTATTATAATGCCTCATCCATGTATGCCCAGGGCACTCTGGGCAGCAATTAATAATGTCTAGTGGACACAGCCTACCTGCAGTTAGAGTGGAATATATCTAGGAAATATATTCCCAAATATGTATGTATCACTGGACGTTAAAACGGCCATATATTCCACTTTCCTTGTCGTATAGTGGACACAGGCCTATTGTGACGTCACTAGGAGCTGCTCTGAAGAAATACTCGGCGGCAGTGAAAGTTTAACCCCCATCCACCACCGCTATATAACTTAGATCTAGACAATAACGGGTTAACTTTCAAACCTACATACTACTGTGATGAACAACATCTTCAACAGAAAATGTGTTATAAGTAGTGCTATGTAAAACAAGTCTAGAATAAGTATTCATATTCAAGATGTGAGAGAGGATATTAACTTTAAAGGCAAGAAC
Organism: Harmothoe impar; assembly: GCA_947462335.1. Classification (NCBI taxonomy): domain Eukaryota; kingdom Metazoa; phylum Annelida; class Polychaeta; order Phyllodocida; family Polynoidae; genus Harmothoe; species Harmothoe impar. The sequence continues at coordinate 45,474,078 of OX381718.1, forward strand.
ATAATCCTCTCAAAATATTACGAAGGTATCTATGACTCTTTTGATGTCCTTACCAGCATCATAGGGCCTTTTTCATGGGTTGCGTCTGTGTAACAATATCCCCGGCGCAGTCTGAATCTCAGCCTAATAAGACTCAAGAGAACATATCAATAAAAGAGTTACTTGTGGAATTTACAACACATAACATGACATTAAGGTGCATGGTTTCAATATTGGTCTAAACATATTTCCCATCAAGGCATCGAAGCAGGTATGTCTGTTTTTGCATTCCAATACGTCCCTGCTTCTCAAATCACCAATTACCTGCCTTTCAAATATGTTAAATGCAAGCATATCATATTCTCACCTGATTCTTCTGGGATAAAAGAGATTTCACCTATTTATTTGAAAAAAAAGAGATCGGTGCCTGTATAAAGCATGCTTTAGGGAAAGATGTTAAAAGTGTTCACACTGTCAGAACTGATGAGCATGACAAGCTTAATACTTTGACAAATACTAGTTATAATACACCGTAAACATGTCACAATATTCGTGAAAAGAGATTGGTTCGGTTGAAGTGTGGGTTCACGATTCCAGCACAAATTGCCTGGTCATCTCCTTTATTATAGATATCACTTTGCAATTTCAGCTACATATTTTTGAGGTGTTCAAATTCTTTAATTTCCCTGATTAGCCCTTGATCAAACTAAATAATTATATTTTGATTACAGCGATATCAATTGTGAGTTGTTTAATCCTTATCATTTGCTTATTATGATATCATACTACCATTGATAACACTGCATTGGTCTTTTGGACACCTAAAGCAATCATCATCCTTTATACCTTACATTCCTATGCAAAATCCATTTGGTGATACGAAACCAATACACTGAGACTAGTCCTAATCATTCACATGTACATACAACCTCCACAGTAGATGCATATACAAAATGGCATTGATATCAAGATATGATGAGTGGGAATAGCTGGCAATTCATGGGGGATCTAAGGTACTCATGCAAAAGCACCTATCATCATCACTGTACCATCATTTCAACTTTGCACCCACATAGTATCACTTCCAGCATGTTGAATACACAGGAGGGAAACTGAATTAGTGCCAGCCCCTCCGGAGGTAGATCTACAGCTAAACTCAATACAGCAGCCATGCACCAGACAGCAGTGGTTGGACAAACTAATATGACAACAGACAGTGATCAAGTGGAGAACTACCTAGACTCACAGTTCAGCATGTGTAACACACCCAGCCTGTTTATACAAGCTGTTTCCAGCCTGGACATTAGGGCTACCCTTCACTGTATTGTCTTTGATTTTTTGTGAAATATTATACAGCCATCGAGTATAATTATAGTTTATGTTGACATTGACATTTCAACTTATGAGAGCAGTCTAAGGATCCCCCTGGTAATAAATCAGCATGACATACAGCAGAGCTGCATTTCTAATATAGGTCATAAAAACAAAAACAAAATTATTATTTTTTCATGATGTGAGTGTAAGTAAGGCATTCTGAGAATCAGTCTGAGAATCATTAGTCTGAATAGATTATTGATTCCTCTGTACTAAGATTATTCTTCATTCTCTATACCTCTCCTATTCTTGGGCACTATGTTTGGTGCATCTACATCTAGACACCCATACCTCAATAGGAACCAGCGGATGTGTGACAGTCAACAGTTGGGGATCCAGCCCGGAGGTGGGACCAGATGTCTGGTACACATTCCTTCACAATCCTGGAAGCCACATCCATTCAAGGCCTTCTTCATTAGTTCTGTTATTTGTTGCTGAGTACTCAGATGAATGATAATGGTAGGTGAATGTTTAAAGTTCAGTGGTGTATTTATACCCATGATGTTGGACATTATAATCCTATTGATTAGGGTTATATTAATATATGTGCTCATGGTTCTGAGCATAGTTGACTAGAAAACTATTCAATCCATTCAACTGTCACTCTCATTCTTTGGACATATGCTGTCACCATCACAGTTGCAGCATTTTATTTATCGATAGCATTTATCTTTTTCGACAAACGTTTTTCTTACAAAACTGATTCTCCACATCACTGGTGTCTTGTCATGTCTCATCGATGCCTCACTCGTCATGATGACCATTGGCTAGAACCATAGCATCTTAGTTAGGAAACCCCATTATCTTTGCTTATTATCACACCTATCACTTTACATAAATAATTTGCCCTATTGTAGTGTTACTGGTTGTCGGTTCTCATATTAATTAGAAATACCCTTCAGGGATTACGAGACAAGGACCTGTTGACTCGTCTACTGAATATATCAGCCGTCTAGATCTGTACAGTGTGGGCCTGCAAGAGCTGTTTGAATTAAAATCAGTCTGAGATCATATTTCCACAACAGTTAGAGGGACCTGGTATAAAAGCATCAGATAATAATGAGTTGGTTAAGAGTATTAGCAGATCGTGAACAAAATGTTCAAGTATTTGGATAAACCTAATAACCTAGCTATCTAAGTCAATTATCTTTCATTACATTATGAAATCCTCTTTTTTTTCCTTCTGATTGGTCTATCCGATGTGTGTTCATATCCGCTACCACATTGATAAAAACAAAAGAAATGGAAAAATGGTCACCATGGATCTTACCAGACACACAAAGAAACTCACTAAAGTTTTCCAATTGATGGCAATCTCACATGTTCACCTGTCAATAGCCATCTCATTGACCAGGCAGATGCCGTTTCGTGGAGATTCTTTTCAGATATTCTTAATCGCTTTGTTTCTAAGGAATTGCCTTGTATTAGGAGAAGATTAAGAACTGATTGATTTGTGTTTTTCCATCGCTAATTTTGGCAAATGACAAACAGCATGAAGAGACAAAGCACTGAGATGTCCATGATGGAGAAAAAGAGACGTTGAGGACAACCACACAAAAGAACAAATTCTCACTGCTTGGGCCTGTAATTGGGTAATTTCTGGATGAAACGGGGGGGCGGAAACCTCTGCAGAGTGCAAAAATAGGTCATGACCTAACGATCATAATCTGAGAGAAAAGCTTTTGCAGTTGTCAAAGCAAGGAACGGTGGAAACATTATTTCACTGACAAAGTGTTATCACTCTACTGTAATCTATGACATGCTAAGGATATTTGAAGAGTTTGGATGCACACGACACAGGCGCCATCCTAAGAATAGGGACACAAATCTGACAAAAATGAAGATTGGGGACTGTGAAACATAATCTTCAAACAATTTGTCCAAGATCTACTATTTTTCATATCATTAGAGCCTACTCATTATGCACTCTGTTACCAAAGTATAATAATTGACCCAAGGTGTCTTTAAAAAAATCTCTATATGATTCAATTATGGTATGTGTCCCCTTCGCATTGTTATACATATGAATGTAGAATGCACTAAATCTATGGAAACCAAGCTTAGGGCCTAAGTTAGGTTGATGATAGTACTGTGACATTATCAAAATGTCTATAAAACTGATGCTTAAATGTATATTTTGATATAATCAATTAATGTGACCAGGTACATCAAAAGGGGTATTGATGATTGAAGTATTATATTGCAAATATAGGAGGTTAGAAACAAAGATGGAATGATTCTAAGAAGACTACTGCATACTGTGTGGAAGTACCTAATGCTGTGTTGCCAACTGTGGCGACTCCAACACAAGCTAAGTATATTGGTATAAGGTCAACCATGTGCCCGGGATGCTACTGTAATGACCCTTTCAGCACTGAAGGAGCATATACCATTAGGATAGTGCTTGGGGATGATGATCACACAACTGCCTGAAATGTAGAGTGCCTTTGAGTGGATGTCAACAGGTGCAGTAGATTTATCAAGGGAGTGGTTGGGATTGGTCTAGAAATATCAGGAGAGATGGAGTGCCATCAGTCTATGACACCTACTCTGATGATGATATAGATACTCCTCAAGAAACATGCATTGTGTCATCACATCATTCGTTTTGTGATGCTAGGACTTCACTTAGCATTCAGATATTAACTAAAACTGAAACAATCCTCCCGTTGACTACTCTTTTTTTAAACACATCAAACCTTAGTTCAGGAACCAGTCCAGAAACATGATTGATAACTTCTATTCTTATAATATCATTGGCTCCTTGATTACTAATAATCATCTTCATCTGATTTAGTGAATCATGTTGAAACACTTTGCTGTACCTTCAATGCTACAATATTGTTCAGGAATAGTCTCATTCAGCTCCTGCATTGATCTTTATTTTATTTTGAAATTAAGGCCAATCTCAATATCCGGGTGGGTAATCTAAAGAGGAAAAAGAGTCTGCATGAGAAGATAATGCCTTTAGCTTGTAATGCAAAATCAGTTTTTCTTCCTAAACACTATTTGAAAAACAAAGGATCAGACCAACCACAATTATGCCTGCAAATACTTCTTGAAGAAGAAGTGGGATTAGTTGTTTTGTTGGCATTGAACAGAACTATATCAATAACATAGTTTATAGATCGATTGACAATGAGGTATGTACTGTAGGCAACAATGTCCATCAATATATAAAAAAGAACCAGAGCTGAAGCTGCTTGCAGTTCATAGTCTATTTGTAGAGTGTTTATATTGATATTATCCCATCACTTATATCCTACCGCCATTGCTTTGCATTAGGAACATAAGAATACATAAACAATGGAAGCAACAGGAGGCTTTGAGAGAGATCTATAGATCTATAGAAATGGACTTGTCAATTACTTCTCTTAGCTGAACATCAAAGCATACAACAAGTTAATGTGGTAAAAAGGGCTCAAATGGAATATAACCATATCAATCAGAAATATCTGGCCTACAGAAGTTATCAGCCACAGTCTTCCACTAGGGCTGAATTTCTTTGACAGCTGGTGATTAAATCACCCTGTTAATGCAAAATATTGTGACATTGGGAATTGCTGTCTGTGACAACTCACTCGAGCAGACCTCCGGTCTTTTTGCACAGATGACAGTTGAGTTGATCAAATTTCTCATTATTTGCTAAAGCATTCTCACTCAGTGTTGTGAGCCTTTTCTGCAGGGCTGCAGCAAAGAAGGTGTGGGTGCAATCAGTCGCAAGGTCTGCTAGCTGTTTGTTTCAACAATTCATGAATGCAACTAATCAGATTGAGGGACTGTAAATTCAGAATTTTTTGTTATGGGTCCTTATCAACCATCTACTTGTATTATTCCAGGCAGCAGGCAAGATTTGGATGATATCTCAAATTTGTTATTGAGAACATTTTCCTGCCTAGGGCCCTGACATCCTACATCATGAACAATCTACTAGTTCAGTGTAGGAATATCGTTATCAATTAGACCCATCTAGTCTAAAGAACTGTAAGATAAACTAGTTGATACAATTTGCTATTTCCACACACAGGGCCAAGGTTCTGGTACATTGTACATTTCTCTTCCAGGAACAGAGATATCCAGGTCGTATGAATGTAGTCTTTACCTAATGATGATACTCTCCATTTGGGATACATTGTTTGCTGCTCTTTGGCCAATTACTGTTCATTTGTGTGGTGGTCCTCTTGCCCAAACAGCCAGATCCTTACATTAATGAGGCATCTAGGGGATTAAAAAAAAGCCTAAAAAGAAAAGATGCCATTCACTTGATGTCTGCCACAGAAGACCAGTTGTTTCCTCTCATAGATACCATAAGCTGGAAAATAGGCCCCATTCCTCAAGGCTGGGTTATAGCAAGAATGGGTTATAGCAAGAAGTCACAAGGCAGGATTTGCAGTTATATGTCATATCCAACATCCATGCTCTGTACATCTTCACAGCATTTTTCTAGAACTTATATTCAGGTAATATTTTGTTTTTTTCATTTGTGGGAGGGAGATAAATCATGGGAGCTAGATAAATTGTGGGAGGTAGATAAAGTGGAATATCTCTCATTATTACCATTCTGTATGAACAATTTCCCATAAACTTTGATGCGCCAAACCGAATTGGACTGAAAAAAAAGCCTAGTCTCATTTTCTAGGTTATAATGTAAAAGCAGAAATCAAATTGAAACACTCAACACATAATGTGTGCATCCCAATCCTAATTTATCCAAATTAGACTTAACTGGCAGACTGTCATGCAATCAATTTAATGAACTTAGTTTATAAAACAGTTCGCAATTTGTGCTACTCATAGTTTGCATTCCAGGTCCAAAGAGCACAGTTTTTGCATTAAACATGGACATAGCATTTTCCAGAAGATCATGTACTTTCTCGTTCAGTGTGTCATTGTTAAAAATGCTAAATAAACAATTTCAGTACCGCCTATGGTTTTCCAAAAGTGTGTTTTGTAAAGAATCATTGCATGTATGATTTTGATCTTTAAGGTCTAAGCCAATAATACATAGAGAGATGATGTTAATCTATGTTTCATAATACCTTTACAGCCCGGTAAAATTTTATTTCAGATGAAAAATGAACCACTAACACCGTTGATATATCTATATAGAAATTCACCAAAATGATGATAGAACTATTGCATTTCCTGTAGGATAAGATTCGAGCATGTATTAGCTTTCAGTGTTTGTGCAACTTTCCCTTTGAATAGAGTAGCTAATGAAATGAGTGTCATATGACATCCTTTAATTATCTACAAGGAGGTGATACTGATAGAACATACCTATCTACATTACACCGACAGAGTGACATTTTATAGGGTACTCCCAATGTGCAAAGATGATAAACAGACATCATTACACAATGGCACTACTCTATGGACTGAATACTTATGAAGATTAAAAACACATGTGATGAGTAGGTTATATCAATTAGATTATTGAGAAATCTCGTTTTCCCTTTAGTCTTCTACAGAGTTGTTCTAAATTAATGTGAGCAGCAAGCAAAGATAATACTCAATGGAGTGCCCTTGCAGTTTTGTTAGGGTAAATTCAGCAGTCCTGTCTATCTAACTAGAGTAAGTTGTGTCACAACCATATCATTGTTAATATCCATGGTCTAGGATATCATCATATTTAATCTGTCACCCCTATAAAAATGCCTCTAAAATTCAATTCAATTCTTGCTTAAATTCTTTTAAAGAGAAATAATATCTTTAGAAATGCATAGGAACAGGGACTGTTACTGCTCGATGCACTACAAGGGTAAAGCCCATGCACATACATTTCATTTATGTGTACTTACTGCTGAACCAATGTGGATATATCTGTGAGCAGGCAAGCAGAAAGGATACTCCGTGCGGGATTAGTTCCGATTTTCGCCACCAGGGGGGCGCCACTATGGCCTTAAATGAAAGAAAAAGGGTAAAAATAGCTCTAAGGTAATTTTTTCTGTAGAAAAAAATGGGAATACACAAAACATTCCATTTCTGGTGATAAGCCTCTATATTTGGAATGTAAAAAGAACGTTTTAAGGCCTAAATGGGTGTCCTTGTTGATATGTGTTGCCATGGAAACAGGATTTTCATTCCAAATAGAAAAATTAAAGACACCCCTTGACAGAATGATTCATGGGAATTCCTATGGTCAAAACAGAATAATATTACCATTCCTAGATCAAATTTTATGACTAAAAGAATGAAAATGTATGATATATTTCTCATTATCATCATTATGCTAATTAGATAGGGATATCTGGGAAAATATGAGACTTAGAGCTTATTAGGCTTTTTGATAGGGCAATGCCCACACATATTCAGGAAGGCATTCCACAAAAACTAGAATTGATATCTTCAAGTGTAATATATCACTGGAAAGCTTATGACATCAATTTTAAAGTTGACTTTTTCTTTGGAGTATCCTTTTCCCTTGCCTGTACACAATTCTGTCCTCTAATGTTGATATGCAGTACATTATTCTGGTTGTATGTGGTATCTAAGAAAAGGGATGCTGGCATTCTCGATTTACTTTCATTAATGGGTGTTAACAGAATGATTTGATTATTGTTATGATAATCAATATTAGTACCTCTAGTAAATAGTTTGACTGAAACTAGTAGATCTATGTAAATGAGGAACTAGTACACACCTAAAGGTACATAGACCTGCACAAAAAGTCAGCCAAATCGTTCAACGATCATCAAGTACCAATAATGGACCAGTCAGTGTCCACACCATCTCGGGCTCCCATCCCAACACAGTTCCGTCTCCTCTGCTGTGCATGGTATGGGAGCAGAACATTTCTTCACTTGAAACACTCAACACATGTACCTAGCCAACTATATTGTATACAAAGTCATGTATGCTGTCCCAAAATAAAGTGAGGAAAAGCCCTGATTCAACTATCTCCCTACAAGACGTTAGTATTATATCCAACAGCTGTGCAACTCACGATTATGGATGTAACCTCTTTTTAACATGTCTTTTTATCGAGGAACCTGGTATAAAACCATCGAAGAATAATGAATTATTAGTTAATTGTATTAGGATATACTTTATTAGCGAACTATCTTAGTTAATCCACCTTCATCACAGTAATTTAATATCTTATATTCACTGATTGGTTAACCTGATGTGTGTTCATGTCTGCTACCTTACTCAAAAATATGGAATGGATAACTGGTTTTCATGGATCTCACCACACAAACAGAAAACGGATTTTTAAGTTTCCTAATAAACGACAATCTCACATGTTCACCTGTCAATAGTCATCTCATTGCCTGATCAATGCTGTTTCTTGAAGGCGCTTTTCAGGGGTTCTCAATTGCTTTATTTCTAAAAAGAGCCGGACTGCTGAAATGAAATTGCCCTCATAATTAGGAGAAGATTAAGAAATGATTGTTTTGTGTTTTTCATAGCTAATTTTGGCAAATGACAAACAGCATGTATTTGACAAACCAGTGAGATGTCCATGAACTGAGAAAAAGAGACATTGAGAATAACCATACAAAACAACTAATTCTCGCTGTTCAGTTTAGTAAATGAGTGATTTTTATTCAGAAAAAAATCCTTTAAGCAAGGAATGGTGAACAAATTATTTTGTTGACAAACTTTTATTATCCAATTGTAATTTATGATATGATCACACCATTGCACATTATTGGCCGATATCTATGGGAGTGCAGTTGGCTACTTCGCAACTCAGTCGACTACTCAAAAAACGTTATAATCAAGAAATGACAGATTGCATTCAGGCTCTTGTAATTTGCAGAGTATTCACGATTAGAGGCTTTATTTGAGATCTAAAGGAACCAAAATTACCTTTGAAAAACTAAGACTTTCGAATAATGTTTTATATATTATAGTTAATAATTAACTAGGTGTACATGTGGGTTGCATTGCAGCATCAACTATTCAAATATTTTGTTTAATTTTTAAACAATCCTGTTGAATATGTAAAGTAAAATGTACACAACAATAACTGCAACCACAGTACTCAGGATATATCATTTCCCTCAATTTGCACAGTGTCTACCTGTAGCATCTGCTGATGAGTTTGGACACAAATCCTCTTGCTATATGCATGATGCAATCACTCAACCCTAAATGGTACAAGATCTAATCTTGGTACCAGAAACAGACAAGAATAATTTCCTTTTGGGCCATTTCCTGCTTCCCATCACTTAGAGTGTCCTCTGCCAATGATAAGATTACCTGGCATGTCTGCTGCAGTGGTGATGCGTAATTTGCTAAGGCTTAATTACTTGTCATGCACATTAGGGATAATTCCAGCATCTCAGAAACACAGGCAATCCACAGGATATTTAGTGCAGAACCCTTTTTTTCTATAGTGCTCTGATGTGGTATGTAGTCGTTGTCACGATGCGTGAATGCAGCCTTTGTGGGTAACTGTATCAATGCATCATACCAAACCTAGATAGTTTAGACACACCTACAGATTAACTAATTGGATAAGCATAAGAGAACCCTGCTGGGAGTTGTTTAGTGTGAATGCTCCACCGTATTCATACAGGCATGCCTGGTGACCAACCTTATAGGGCTCCAAGGTTGGTAAATCCTGGACCTAGTGCCATGTAGTGTTTACACAGTGGCGTAGGAAAAGGCCAATCACTGAGGAGGGGGGGGGGCTGAATATGTTTTGCCCCCCCCCCCCCCCCCCCCCAAAAAAAAAAAAAAAATAATAAAATTGTGCCTGTAAGACCTGTTATACAATACCCCAGTTTTCGATCCTTACCTCTCCCGCATAGGAAAAAGTTGGGGTAAAGGGGGCTGGGCCCCCAAATCAGAACTGAGGGCGGCTCAAATATTACTTTTCCATACACTCGTATATAAGCGTATATAATGATACATCATGCATAAAAACTGATACTCGAAGTTGGTTGGAGTGGGCCCCCCTTGGGCCCCCTCCCAATGAAGATTTGCTTCCTACGCCTCTGTGTTTACATCCTTCTACATTCACATGCACGCTCTAGGTTGAGTGCATTTCTACAGGTTCTGAAAACACACAGATATTTTGGTAATGGAACAAGGATTTAGGACTTGAGCCTAAATTCTTCGATTAAACTCTTAATCTCTTTCCCTGCTTATCGTTCATCTAGGGATTTTATTTGAACAGATCCTGCATCATGTAGCAGACAGCTTTTGGGGAAATTGAAATATTCAAAATTGAGAAATTTGAAATCAATAAACATCTTTAGATATTTATAACTCAGCTTCTTAATCAAGTTAGAGACAAACATTAAATGTCTGAAATTCCATTTTTGTGGTTAGGAAATCCAAAAGTATTATTTTTCATCATGTATATGGCAGCCATTTTGCAATATTCAAGATGGTTGCCGAAGGTGTATATTAAAACTTTTTGCTTCTAATTAACTTTAACAAAAACAACCTCGGAAAAAATCTTAGAGCTGTTCTATGCAGAAACAAAAGTGGGGATTAAATGCATTCATGAACTGGAAACGTATCATATATGATTTGCTGCCACAGTTTATAAAGGAAGAGTAGGGTTCTAAATCACACATAAAATGAACACACCACATCACAAGCACTCGATCTGCTGTTTTCTTGCTCATACATCTTTTTCCCAACATCCCCATTCTGCTTCCCTCTTTCTGTCAACTGGAGACATCCTGTCAGATGTTGTATCCGCAATGTCATTATCTACGTCACTACATGACGTCAAACCACATGATGGGATGGGGGGTCAGCTAACCATAACCATGTAAGCAGGGCCTCAGATTTCGATAGGGCAGGGAGGCAGGGCATGCAGTCTGATACCGGTAGAGATTGTCACGCTTTCCAGACCCATTGTACATTATGTAACTACAGATTTCACTATATGTCTCAGCGCATGTGTGTACGACCCATGGTAAATCTACCCTACTCTCATGCCTGTGCTAAGATATTAAAACTGTCTGATCTTCTTCATATATACCTTTTACTTTTGATGTTTTGATAGCAACAGTTTCCACAAGCAATTTAAATCCACATTGCTTACACGATCTTCTCATGACTTAACATCATCAATTTCTATTATCATCCCTTGCTTCACCGTTTATATGAGCAGCTGTGGGAAGTGATTTTAATTGGCTTGGGGAGCATTCCATCAAGGGTTGAGTATGCAGACACAGACGTGTCTGTATAAGGCTGTGTACCGGGGAGTACTGGAGTAAAGGTTGCTCTTCAATTCTGTTTGACCACTGCCAACAATTTTATCCTTCAGTCAGTCTGCAAAACATGATGTAGCAAATAGTTTGGCAATATCAAATGTGAAAAATGTAATGAGAGTCTTGTATAGGATACCATCCAATGATACTAACAAATTGTATCATTTTGTGACTGTCTTCCTTGATCAGAGCACCTTTTTAAATATAAATATAGACATGTATAATATGATAAGATTTGAGGATTAACTGTAATAATTATTTCATGAAAACAGCTATCCTCTTTCTTTCATAAAGAAAGAATTGGCAGATTAGTTAAGGGGGCTGTGTTTTTAGGGGTTGTTGGTACTAATTTTAATGGGAGAAGATGATGTTCATGACCTTAAAATTTTACTAAATGGAGTTTGCGATTCTCATGCTCCTTCATGGCCTATAAGTGCTCTGTTTTTGTTTCTGAAATCATTAATAATTATCATTAGTATAATCGGGCACACAAACCTTACGCAACAAGCATTGCCAATTGCTTTACAATTTGGTTTACTTAATATATTATATGTCAGGTTGTCAATCAAGTTTAATTTGCATAAATAAAGATTAAGATGCAACAGTTTTGCTGAGAACAAGAGCAGTTTCCATTGATGTCTAGTGGGGTCACTGATGGGGATTCTTCTCCACTGATAGTGCTAAGCATCCACTCTTTTCTTATTCATTCAAAACATGAGATGTATTGTAACATAGAATCATTGTTATCCCATAAACTATGGGTTTCTGATTCATTTTTTTTGGTGGGAGGTTATGGGTTGATTTGGCATTCACTCTTTCACATTTCCAACTGCAAAAATGAGACTAGGTTCTATATTTGAGGATTTTATCAGTCCAATGATTCAATGTCTCAAAGGTTTTGGGAAGTCATGCATACAGTATGGGAATAAATAAGATAAATTCTCAAATAACTCTGTCTGCCTCCCATACAATTGCAACGCCAACCTTGCCAAGAATATACCTAAATAGATGTTCTAAACAAATCCTCTAAAGATGTATAAAGATGTTAGATATGAACGACAATTGGCATTGCGACAATCATGACTTTTTGTCCTAACTCATCCACATGGCCTCTGTAATGAGTGTTTACTTCTCCCTTAGCCATAGCCTTTATCAATGAGGCCTTTTTCCTCCTGATGGTATCTATCAGTCTATGAAAGGAAACAACTGGTCTTCTGTGGCAGACATCAAGTGAAAGGCATATTTGCTTTTTAGACTTTTTTACCCTCTAGATGTCTCATTAATGTAATGATGGGGCTGTTTTGGCCAAGAGGACCACCACACAAATGAACAGTAATTGGCCAAATGGCAGCCTAACTGTCTCTAAGGGAGAGTATCATCATTAGGTAAAGACTACACTCATATGACCTGGGGATCCCTGTACCTTGAAGATACCTTTGGTACCAGAATCTTGGCCCTGCATTTAGACATGCTAAACTGTATCAATGTATATATTCGAGTCATTTAGACTACATGTATATCAGTCCAATTGATAATTGTATTCCTACACTGAGCGAGTTAATTATGCTTAATGTGAGATTTCAGGGCCCAAAACAGGAAAATATTTGTAATAACAAATTTGAGATAGTAGTCAAATGTTGCAAGCCACCTGGAAATATACAACTAGATGGTTGGGAAGACAGTAAACTATCCATGATAGCTTGGGATATGTCTATCCTATAGAAACTATGTATACCCTAAATGAACAGTTCCTTTATCTATCCAGATTAGTTGCATTTGTGGATTGTCAAAACAAACAGCTAGAAGACCTTGAGACCAATTGCAACAATGTCCGCTGTGCAGTAACTCTGCAGAAAATGCTTAAAACACTAAGTAATAATGCTTTAGCAAATAATGATGAATTTAATTACCTCAACTGTCATCTGTGCAAAAAGACCGGAGGTCTGCTCGAGTGAGTTGTCACAGACTGCAATTCCCAATGTCACAATATTTTGCACTAACAGGTTGATTTCAGCATTAATTGTCAATGAAAATCAGCCCAAGTAGAAAACTGTGGCTAAGAACTTCTGTATGCCAGATATTCCTGATTAACAGGGTGAAATTCTATTCTGATTGACAAGTCCACTTCTTACATTGCCTGTCTCTTTTAAAGCCTCCTGTTGCTTTCATGGTCGTTTTATTCCTATTTTCCTGATGTATAGCAATTGTGGTGAAATATTACTAATGGGAGAACATCAATATAAACACTCTAAAAATTGATTATGAACTGCAAGCAGCTTCTGCCTGAGTTCCTAATTCATTTTTGGATGGGTGGACATTGTTGCCTAATGCATATAGCTCAGTATCCATCTATAAGCTATGTTATCAATTTGAATATGTTCAATGCTGAGAATACAAACAAACTTGATAATCAAATTTCTTCCTTCGGGAGCATTTGCACCCATAAGAGATTATCGCAGTTGGTCGATTTTTTGTATCAAATAATGTAGGAAGGAAAGCGGATTTTGAAATTAAAGCTAAAGGCATTATCTCCTCATGCAGACTCTTTTTCCTCTTTGGATTATCCACCCTGTTATTGAAATTGGCTTTAATCACAAAATGAGAGGAAGATCAATGTGGCAGGTGGGAGAGACTATTCCTGAACCAAATTAGTGCAAAGAAGGTCCAGCATAGTGTTTCAATATGATTAACTAAAGCAGTATAGGAAAATTGTTATCATACTACACTTGGCCAGAAGACCAAATGCATATGGTGGGGTATGTAAAGCCAGTTAAACCACAGCCAGAGCTCTATATTCATTATGTTGGCTGACAGTCACAGCTGAGTACACTAATCTGTTACTCATAATACGCCATGACTGTTAGCCGATACAATGAATACAGAGCTCCGGCTGTGATATACAGTATTCAACGTAATAAGCGCCCCCCCCCCCCCTGATAGGCGCCCCCTCACCTTTCTGGGGCATTTCTAGACTGGAACAAAGGCTCAAATTTCCCAATTTTGGAGACAATTAAACTCTTAAGTACTTAAAACGTCATAAAATGAATGTTATAAGCGCCCAGGGCGCTTATTACATCGAATACGGTAATTACTATATTAGCAAAAGGGAATAACTATGAGAATGGAACTCATCGAATTATGACTATGAACTGGTTCCTTTACTAAGGTCTGAGTGATAAATGGGGGGCAATCAAAGAGGGGTCTTTTATATTCTGAGAAATTGTGACCCATTTTAACAAATGAATGCAGCCCTGGTAACTAACACATCAGGGAGGCATTTTTGCATCATGCCAAACCTATGGAGTATCTGTAGGGTGTTCCGATGCATTATCAAAGTAGGTGTCATTTAGACTGACAGCACTTTATCTCTTCTGATAGTTCTAGTCCAACCCTGACAACACCCGTGATACATCCACTGCACCTGTTGACACCCACTCAAAGGCACTCTACAATTCAGGTGGTTCTGTGATAATTACCCCCCAAGCACTATCCTAAATGGTATGTACTGCATTGCACTGACAGGGTCATTATTGTAGTATCCCATGCATATACCTGACCTTTTACCAGATATGGCTAGTTTGTGTTGGAGTGACCACAGTTGGCAACACAGCACTTGGTAAAGTACTCAGTATGCAGCAGGGAAGCTAGTATGGTTAGTAGAAGAATACTGAATCAATCTAAATAGTTTTTTTATGAGCGGGTAGTTTCACCTGAATTTTGCTTGGTGCCAAGCATGCTTGGTGTGTCACAGCTGATATGAGTAATTAGGCAACAACAAAATGTAATGATAATTCATGACAGCTTATATTTTTCTAGATATTACCTATTTGGTAATACAATTTGCATATGAAATCTACCATGAGGCATCATTTCCCTGCAAGATGGCTGGCAGAATATCACCATCCAACCTTTAATGCTAGAGGTCGTGGTACTGTAGACACTAAGCTCTATGTACGTACCCACCAAATTCTATACACCCTTATCGAAAGTCACATTGACAGGAACAGTAATGTAGAGGCACTAGGCAATTTAGGAGAAAGTCTTTTGTGAATTACACTTACTGACGTTTCAGTTCTCCTCAATCACAAGGCTGGTATTAGGCTAATCAACATGACAAAATCAAGAGGTCAATATGTAGTACTGCCAAAAATTGTATATCAATGATAAACTGGTACTTGTACTATTAACACCATGCGGTTGGTAGTATACAATATACATCGATTTAAGATAGAATTAAGTCTAAGCAACTTGCTTCACTATTTTTCTTTTGTTCATCCCCATTGAAATGTTTACTTATCATGTAAAATGCTAATGACTCTATGTGTTCAAATATACAAATTGTTACAATCAAAAATGGTACTTGTTGACACTGGTTGATACACTTGAACATTGGCATATTCTTTTTTTGAATTCAGTATGTATGTTGGCATGTCTACCGCGTCACGAACGTGTTCTTTGTCAAAATAAACGAGTTTTCTGTAAACTCACTGAACCAAAGAAAAAATTGTACTATCAATAATCCGAATATTTGGACACATAATGCACCGGAAAGGGCACCAATTCAATGATGAATAACAGTCATTGCATCCATCTCTATGGAGAAGGGTTTTAAAAGTATGGCAGAGATGTTTACACCTGTACCAGAGCTATACCACCATACTTTATATGTAAAATATGAACATAGCATCCATTTCTTTGAAGACCATGTAGCTTTCTCTGCCCCCTTCCAACTGTTTATAGGTTATATAGTATTTAGTACTCAAACAACTAAAGTACTCTCTATGGTTTTCCAACAGTATTTTTTGTACAAGAATCATTGCACATTTTGACATATTTTATAGTGAAGGCAAATGATAGATGGGGGATTGATGTCGATCCTTATTACACGATACATGTACAATCCCTGTAGAATTTTAATCGCATTCATTGTTTGTCCAATTTCGTTTTGGATTGAGTAACTATTAAACTGCCCAGATATCTCACATGACATCCTTTGATGAAAAGATAATACTGATAGAACAAATCTCTAACTACACCATCATGTCATCTCAAGCCATGTCATGAAAGATATATTCTATGGGAGATTAATTTCGTAAAGAATGCACAGGTTCAGATTTCACAGGGCACTCTTAAAATGCAAACATGATAGAGGACTTCATTTGACAATGGAGAAATTCTACAAATTACTTGTCCTATAAAGTTACAACTAGAACATGTTTTATTCTGATACGGATGAACAATACTTGCTGTGAGTAGATTATTTTGATTGTATAATTGAGAATTCTGTGTCATCTACTTCGTAATCAAATACAGCAGCCCCATCGGTTTAACAAACATAAGCTGGATCAACGTACCAGGCCTTTGCTAACATCATACTTTTTTCATAATGTCATCCATTTAAAATAGGGCTTCATATTAGGAGTAACTTTGACAAATGTTGTCAATAATCACAGGAAATCTATACTTAAAATAAGATAACTGGGGATTATCTTACTATGCTTCGCCTCAGGAGAAAATTGTGTCAACATTTTCTGGTTAGCCTTTGTTTATATTATTTTGCTTGCAAGCTTACTGATGAGTTCCCATCTCCTGTGATTTAAAAGGTAATATGTAACATTTGAATAATCCATGCAAATTATCATTTCCGTGGGGTTTTATATTATGAGATATATTATGTATAATACTAAACCAATCTGGGCATGCACCCATATTATATGTTCTGAAAATCTACTGCCACTTGCCGTTCATCCAGTGATGCATGTTTGAAGTTGTAGAATTGATACCCAGGCAATTTCAGGCCAAGGCACCGCTGAATTAACCCATCTCCTCATATGCCCAACTTACTATGAGAGATCTGTCAGAAAGAAGTTCTGCCTTTGTGAGCCTCAGGCAGAAGCTCAGATCCCTATTTCTGGCCTTGTAATCCTATTTTGTATTTCTGTAAGGAGGCATTATCTACCCTTGTGCATTGCATCAAATGCCCCTATTACCCTGCCTTACACTCCTGCCTAGAGCTGTATCCAAATCCACTGCAGCTGCTTAAACATTGAGAAAATAGATCAAGGCTTTTGCATTCTATATCACATAAAACAGATACAAACTGAAGCTCATAATCATCAATTCCAATTGGCTATTTATTCTGTGATTTTCATAAAATATGTATGGAACAATTTTATTTAAAGAACTAGTGTCACGATCAATGTTATAGTAGGGAATTGAATATGGATTCTCCAAGTTCTAGAAGCATTTCTGAGTAAAGTTTTGCAAGTGTTTTTTTCTAGACCTATTTTTTCTGCAGATTCTGAAAAAATAACTTGCGGAGCTGAGTATTGAATTTTATGGGGGGCAGGGGCCCCCAAAATGCAGTTTTTTGAAAAAAAACTTTATTTTCCCCCTAGAATTGAAATGTCTTCTCATGTATCATGAAGTAATAATTAACATGAAAGGTATTGTTATCATTCATCAGTTAATAGTGTTGTTGTGGTTGCCATGGTTACCTGCTTACCAACAAAACAAAAAGTACACATTAATCTATTTGGTTAATACTTATATTTATACATCCATCGTATAGACATAACAGGCAATATTTAACTTCTCTATACTTGTTTGTGAAACCAGCTGCACTTGTACTGACCATAGTGACCTTCTCCTAGTAAATGACACCTCTGATACATTGCTATATCTCAATAATAAGTAGGTTTTGCCATTAGTACTCTGCCAGATGCCAGACTCTGTCTGTGTTTTTACTGCTTACTTCTTAAATGTCATCGTTTGAAAATGGGTCATAATCCATCATATTTCACACTTTTTATTTCATTGTCCTCATTTGTGAACACTGTGGCAAGGAGAAGAGGCAGTTCCAGTGTGACAATTGCTTGTTTACTGGAACCCTGCCTTCCTATACCCACATTACACCCAGTCCTACGATGGTGGATGACTAGAGAGAGGCAAGCGTCTGGAATTGCTTCCTTTGTCATTAGCAGAAGTAACAGGTTGTTGTCTTCCATCTTCCATCCCATGCATGTAGGATCTGTAATGTTGGGTTTTGGGATGTGTGCCAAGTTCCATATCAGATTCTGGTAGTGCACACACATGAGATATAAGTTCAGTGCATCTGATGTTGGAGGTAGAGCTTCTGTTTTCTTACAATGTCCAAACAAAAGAGCCAGATGTGTCTAATGGGAGTGTGGTCCTTACCTCCTCGGGATCATGGAATGTTCCACCAATTACAACCATTTTGTGCGTCACTGTTTTCATTACATGCTCCATAAGGAAAGTAGAGAGTTCCCTCTTGTTTCTTTAGGTGTACAATGAAATTCCCCCAATCATCAGGAAGAGGAACAGTTTACTTTTGCACCATCCTCCGAATTGGCTTTTTGTTGTTCTTCTGTTGACTCCTTGTTTCAGCCTTGACGCTTTTGTCTCTGTATTGATCACCTACCAAATCAATCCTGTGATAGTTTTCTCTAATTCTTAGGATGGTGTTGACAAATACGTTTGCTAAGTCCCCGAAAACCTTTGCTCATTCAGGTTTGCCGAATGTATGTATTGTGGACGAAACATATATACCGTATTCGACCTAATAAGCGCCCTCCCCCTAATAAGCGCACCCCCCTTTTTCAGATTTTTCCCCCACATTTTTTAACAGGTTCCTCCGATTTTGTTACTGTTTTTCACACTTTTTATGACTTGAAACACTTCACACCTGTGCAGGTGTTAAGGCCTAGCCAGGTGTGCAGGCATAGGGCTGAGTAGAAGCCTTGCAGAGGCTGCTGGGGTGGAAAAAATACAGCCATGGGGGGCGCTTATTAAAATGAATATTTGGGGTCGATTTTTCCACTTAAAATAATATTTTAAGTGCCCAGGGCGCTTATTACGTCGAATACGGTAATGATGGTTAAATCATTTGTTGTGTGAATTGAAGTTGGGCAGGCAATGTCTTTAGTAAGGCTACGTATGAGGAGTGATTTATCACCGCTCTTCAACCTTCCATTTGCTTCTGCAAGAGACAGAGGAGCTGCCATCAGCTCAAGCTCCAAGATCTTGTCCAAATTCATAGCTCTTCCAGCAGCAAATGAAGTTGTATTACATTTCTGTCAGCTTTCAACACAACAGTTTCCCCTTTGGCTTTCATTTTCTTTTCAACTTTGTTGAGGTTTGTGAATGTCATTGGATTGTTCTGCTTGATTTGGCTGTGGAAATTTTCCAATTTCTCAATGAATCTCTCCACAACAAAGTGCTCTAGTTAATCTTGTCCTTTGGAATAGCTGATGCTAATGCATCCTGAAACGCAGGTGTTGCCATATCCTTGTTTGCAATGTTATGGAGTAGCTCTGTTTGTGTGCATACCTCCATGCTCTTTAACTTTGTTCCTACCAACTCACCCATAACCAAATCAATCAAGGTCAATTTCAAGGAATTTAATCTACAGGCCATCACAGATATTCAACTTATGTTTGATCTATATAATCACACCTACAAATGATATCTAAAACAAGCCAGTTCTTACAGTTCCTGATCTTTGCTGTGCAGAAGAGTTGTAATCATTGTGGTACAGTCACCTCCCTCTATGAAGACCACAAAAGGGGGTGCCAGAAGGAGGGGCTACTGGCTAGTGAGACCCTTTGATGGGAGCATAGTGCGTTATGCCATTTTGGGATGATTATGCATGGATGTGAACCTGCTGTGTTTATCATTGGGACTGCATTCATGCCTGATGAACAAATACTGTATGGTGAATTATTAGTCACCAGTGCTTCATTCATGCATCATGACAACGATTGAATGTCCAATAGAAGCATCATGTGATCCTTCAATGGTTAAAGGGAAACTTAGATATATAGATGGTTACATCAATTTATTTAACACAAAACGAAGCCTTTTTTAGGTAATGATTGTAACCATGGTTACCATGGTTACAATAATTGTAATTCATGAAGATGCCTCTCTATCAGACCTTTTATTTAAAGAATTCCCTGACTAAATATGATAATAAACAGCCCTTTATGACAATGAAATGTGGATTTTTGTCAGAAATCTGTGTTTTGGGGGGGTTTTGACCCCCTTATATGAATTTCTCAGTTTCGCAAGTACTTTTTTTGTGATCTACACGAAAAATTGGTCCTAGAAAAATGGCTTGCGAAACTTTACTCAGAAATGCCTCTAGAAAGTTTTAGGACGGCATTTCTCTGATTCAATTCCCTACTATTACATTTGCCATTTACTTACTATGCTCTTCACAGGAAGAAGAAACAGCGTCAAAAGGGAGTCCACGTTGCCTCCAGAATGACCCCCCCCCCTGGGAATATAGGTCGCCTAAGGGAGCCTAGGTGACTCTCACCTGGGGGAGTTATATAGCTCTCTGTGTTAATATAGTGGTTTTGAGAGATCTATGAATGCATGGCAAAAGGGACCTCTTCTGCTTCATATACTATCTAAGGGTAAAACCTATGCACATATATTTCATTAATAAGTCTTGAATGCTGGAATAATGGCGATATACTTTGGAGCTCTTTCGGAACACGTCACAAACATATGTGTACGTGTTGCTTTTTCTGTAGGGTTCATATTGGACATTTGATTTTCACAAATTTGTAGCGTGTTCTGAAATACCACCCTGGTTTCTGAAATTGATACGTTGCAGTGTCACACCGATCCTGCAGAAAAGGTTGCGTTAGAGTAGGGGAGGAGCTATAAGCTTGTTGTAGTACATGTAATGGTGTAGTAGCTGATTAACATGTACAGATCAGAAGGGACTGGTGACGCCAACAGGCCAACATACAAATAGGCTAACCTTTGACATAGGTTTCTATGGTAGTCAATAGCAGCCTCTAGAATACAATGTATACTTAGACTGTCAAATAATTGATTCATTGACAGGAAGAGCTAGCTCATATAACAGGACATTATATACCTTAACTTTCTATAGATTGCAGTCTTTCTGACCTAACATACAAAAGGAAGTGCATGGAAAATCTTCACGTATGACAGTTATATTCAATATCTCTATCTATTATGTTTCTCAAAAGTGTTAGCATACATTGTCACAGTTACAACACAGTAATGACAACACTTTTCATATCATTTTCTCATCCAGTGGGTGATCATAATCAGAATGCAGTATTTAAAAGTAACTCATACATTATTTTCAAGGTAATTGATTCAGAATTGAATGCAGACAATGGCCAGACATTCTAATATTCTAGAAGTAGAGTGGGAAGAATCAATACTTAAATTGGCTTGATTACCAAAATCTCATCTAAATTCAGGTCTAGGTCTGGTGCACAGAAAACTAGTACCCTGAAGGAGCCACGCTTTGTAACAATATTAATCCACTGGGAGCTCCTGCTGGAAAGTATCCTGTTCACGCCCCACCTGTCTCATAACCATTTTTCTCTCTCCCAGGGACATGTTGCATTATCAAAACATGTTTGCAAACAGAGTTTTGTGCTGGTAATGCTAATGATCTGATATGTGCATCGTCATTATTGTTTATGATGAATATGGTTTCCTCAAAAAATTGTCCACCCTTTTTTTCTTAAAAAAATAGGAAGAAATAGCATTAAGAAAGCAGTGAAAAACCAGTGTTCAGCAGAGAGTGGTAGTATCTAGTAGGCATATACATTAATCAATACTTTATCTAGTCAAATAATATGATGTGCATGCATTACTCACTGTTAATGAACTAACAGAATGGCACTTCTGGTACCAGAATGTGTTCTCCTAGCCATGAATTAAAAGATAAAATTAGCAAAAGGGAAAGCTCCGACTTTCACACATACACAGGGGAATTGCTTAGGGAGTCTAGGTTAATCATTTGCGAATAAATTTGATAATAATAATAATATGCTGTGAAACACCACCTAGCTACTTGACTGAAGGTGGCATTATTGATATTGATATTCTAACTGCAACCACAAGTAATTTCTGTTACATGTGTAACAGCTGGGCTCCACATCATAAATCAATAAAGGCCAGCATAGTTACCAGATACGCATAACCAAAGGGAAATAGCTGCAGAACAGTCAATGGAATCCCTGTTAATGGGTAGCAACAGACATATTGAGTGAGTACTTGTAAATAATCTGTGTATCAAATCCAAATTCAAACATCGATTTATATGGATATAATGGAGGGTCAAGGGCCAAACCTTTGGAATAAATATACACTTTTCAAGGTGTTTATCCATGTAGCGCATTAACACAAAAGCAAAGTGTCTCATACTATGAACTCACACAACACCTTGCAATATCAAACACAACTGTATGGTTATCAACTGTAGATGACAGGCTTCACACATCTTTAAACAGCATCAAGTGTACATGTGCTTAGTACCTCTCTCTGGTGAGTGTCCCATAATTATGAATATTTAGTATCATCCTATTTGTTGGTGTTTTTACCAGCTAAAATCAATTTACTGATGTGATGAATTATTGTCTGTGGAAAAATTTGCCATCGTTACTGTCATTGACTCAACCGGTCTGCTCGCTTCGCCACCTATTTTTTATGTTATCTGTATTTTATTGTGCGGAGGAATGTGGAGATACTCTATTTGAATTATTTTTCTTGGTCTGTAGAATTGGCTCTGTTTGAAAGACTTTGCATAAGAAACTTGGTCAATGAAATATTTCAAACTTAACTCTATATAACCTTGAATTAAGAATTAAATAGATCTGTCTAGACGTATGATTAAATTTCACAATGTTGAAGGCTTAATCATTGCCTGTCACTTCCAATATAGTTTTACTGGCAAAGCTGTCCTTGAGTTAATTGCATCAGATTATGTTTGGAAAACAAGTACTATTATAACTCTTATACTAGCATAATTAGAAAAGTTTACAGAGTGGTCTCCAATGTCTCCCCAGTGACTATGGGAAAGCTTTTACAGGCGTAGGTAGCTAATGTCAAAGCAATCCCATGCAACACACTTATAATGCCATCGGTATCAATGACATAATTGTGGTAATGCAAATCTCAAGGCTTGTGCAACTAATGTTCAGATTGAATAATGGAGTAAAAGCATCGTAAAACCATAACAGCTAATTACCATCCTCGCACGCCATACTCAATAGGGCCATTTATTCTCACATGTATTGCAATAAATTATGTGACCCATCCTTACAAAATGAGGCACAAGTCGCACATATTGGAATCGAGATATGGGCCCTCAAAGGTAGCATGGTCAAAATGTTTAAAAATGACATTTTACACTTTTTTGGAAAGATATATGTTAATTTATTTGGAAATATGGTATTTAGACCGAAATTCGGTCCTTAAAGTCCATTTTTATCAACCTAATTATGCATACACTAGATAGTCCTATCTACTGTTTCAAGCTTATCAATTTTAATCAGAATGTTGTTTGATGACAGGCAATAGAATGTTCTGGTTGCCATGGTAACAAAAGTTAGAATGTTCTTAATAATAGTAATAGAGGGGGCATTCCAGCATTCATTCGGTCATTGCTCAGACTCAGCTAATCATGTAAAAAAGATTTTACCTTTGTTGGCATTTAATAGTTCTGATATCTCGGAACATAATGTTTGTTGCACATTTTCTCAGTTTTGGTATATCCAGTTTTAATTTTCAAAAATAATTTTAAAATACTTCCCAAAACCCTACACACAAGTGGAAGATATCAAATGAAAGCTTTTGATGCATACTATCTAACAATGTGGCTAACATAGTTTTCATATTTAGCGACTTGTTCCTCATTTCGTAAGGATGGGTCACATATAGACAAAGGCCCATGGCCAGAGGATATTTTGGTATCGTTCCCCCCGAGGTGGGGCTGGGGCCGTATCCCATGAAGCCGCAGGCTGAGTGGGATGCATGGGGTAACGATGCCAAAAATCCTCTGGCTATGGGCCTTTGCCTTCATTTCATGGTTTTTACTCTTCAACATATGTTTAATTGCATATAAATGGCCATAATATTTTGAACAAATGATGATGTCACAGGCCATGGGATACGGGAACACCGTATCCCATGGGGGGCATGGGATACAGGATTTCTAGTACTTAAGCATAGTGGTCATCATATCCACCATGAAACAGGGGATCTTTCCATGTACTAACATGTTGTTCAAAACATGCATTTCTTTGTTAAGGGGGCACAGGGATATTCATAATATGCCACACCCGCATGGCATACAGTGGGGACGTTAGCCATAGCTTGACCTAGGTTGTCCATGACAGTTGTGTGGAAAATTAAGAAATCTTTTGAACCTCTATGAACTTATTGACCAATAACCTTGCGCTGATTTTCTTTTCAAACTTTATTGCTCAAATTGAATTGTCTTGAAATTGGAGGATGGCTTAGAACACTTAAATTTCCCTTTTTCATAGATAGTTTGATTGAAAGAGAGGCAGAAAGTAATTCAGGATAAAAAGGTAAATCTGGTGTGAGGGGTTTAAAATTGTGGGATAAAAGATGAGCAGCTTATCAAGGTGTTAATACTGGGTCTTGATCTCAATCTGTCTCAAATTCTTACTGATTGCCAAAACAAGAAATAATTAAAACAAATTCCAGTGCTTAGTACTGTGCAGGGGTATGTCACATGGATTTTGATAGCTCCCTTGCAAAGCACTGGTGAGCAATGTAAGCGGTTTAGGTTTCTCCTCCCCCCTCTATCCAATCCACCAAAAATGTTTTAAATTACTTATTTTTCCTTAATGGTGGATCAAGGCTTCTAGGGTCAAGTCTGATTTGCTGGGCACGGTTAGACAACCTGAAACAAACATTTCTTTGGTCTTAGTTCTATCTGAAACTAATTTTCTATTCTCTATTTGACTGCCACGGTGAGCAAAAAAATGGTTATTCTTTTAACTTGAAATGCATTTTTATTACACGCACATCACACTGTGAGATTGATGTAAAATTAATGATCTCATTTTCTAGCCTATTTTGCGGGAGGTACTTGAGGTGGGCAGTAATGTCCATCCATCAACAGATGAAGATAGATAAAGGACCAAAATAAATGTTTCATGCAGCTGGTAATGATAAAAATATGACGATTAGCTTTCTACAATCCGTAAAGCAGTGGTACAGGAATAGCTAGGCAATAAGGCTCTTCTGTACAGACGTTATAAGAAATAGAACACCTCATTTGCTACGTGAAAGTCAAGGGATTACAATTCGTAGGCCAAAAACTGTCTGAACATGTACATATGATAGACATTGCCTTGGACTGTACTGCTTAGGATCTCAGATGATATTTTTAACGTCCAGCACTAATCATCAGACCATTTCACAGATCAATTCGAAACAGCCAAGGGAGATTTCACTAGGTTTAAGGTTGTATCTTACTAGAGTCACATGATCTAGCACTGCCTCCATGTCACATATTTCAGAGTGATCTTTTAAATATTGGTTGGCAGAATCCTACTCGCACTCCATTGAAAGGGGAGTTCGAAGAATTTGTGCATCTCAATCCTAATTAGTCCAAATTAAGAACTAGCGACTGGATCAATTTAGGAATCTAAATTTTGAAAAGTAGAAGGCTGGTCGGTGATCACCGTTACTTCTAGCTCAACAAACACCTAATAGCAAAAGATGGTGCAAATAGTGTAATAGTGCCATGTGTTGTTCTTGTAGCCTGATTTCCCGATTCCCCAATCCTATTGATCACGGTTGGCTTACAGGTACTTGACCACTGCTACAGTTTAAGGCATCAGTCAACACTACCATTTACTCAGTTTATGCAAGTAAAGCGGCGGCAAAATCGTGGAACTCTTCAGCCTGTGGAGGAGCCAAACCACAGGCTGACTGCAGTGCCCCAGGTGGGCTAATTGTGTACCAGCCATATATAAACCTTCCACAGCCCTGGGGTCGTTCTCACTGCCGCCAGCTTGCCTCAACACCACACTCCTTGGAGGATTTTTTATTGACTGATGTGGCGATACATAAATATCACAACCAAAAGTGTATTAATGACATAATCAACAACTTTTTATGAGAATGTATCCAAATTGACATAGCTCATGCCCTACTAGCTGAGTTGCAATAATGTGAGTACATCCTGTTGAAGATCAAGTATAATGCTCAAGATTGGAACAGCCCTAACAGTGCAGTACAGAATGATCATACTACCATTACAGCTGACCAGCCAGGATAGTGCTTCGGGGGGTAATGGCCATAGAGCCTCCTGAAGCATAGAGTGACTTTAAGCAAATCACAGCAGGGGCAGTAAACGGGAGGGGTCAGTTTTAGTACCAGTTGTCATGGGGGAAGAGTGCTGTCATTCCGTGACATTAACTCGGGTAATGCCTGGGAGGATTCCACAGATCCCCCTTTGGTGCATGCAAGTTAAGGGTGACAAATCTAGGACTTTCACTTGAATCAAACATGGCCACCCTCAGCCAATAACCGATAGACCACTAAGTGAAGCCAAAATCATTCAACAGGACTAAGGGAAGTTGTAAAGGTATTCAGCTGAAGTGGTACCACTATTCGTTATAGGTATAATTGTAGAATGGGAAGGAAGTCTCCAGCATTACCTACAATGTCTTTATACATGCATTGTACTGTCCATGCGACAGTATTCTGAATATTTCTATTAGTGATTATTTAATAAAATAGGTATAAACACTGAGCTCGACACTGCTATCATGAGGAAACAGAATGGTTTGTTTCCTAAAGTTACCTGTCTCATTTAGCCAGCTGACAATCCATATCATGTGGATTGTAAAAATTACAAATCGTTTTCTACCCTTTATCAGCCACCATTTTTAGCTGATGGTTTCCATTGTCAGAAGATGAAGAAATTGCCCATTTGATGTGAAATATTTTTACATTAGGAATTGCTGTCAGTGACAACTCACTCAAGCAAATTTCCGGTCTTTTTGACAAGATGACAGTTGAGTTCATCAAATGTTCCATTACTTTCTAAAGCATTCACATCAGGCAGCCTAAGTATTGTTAGCATTGTCTGCAAAGTGACAGCGAAATTGGTGTGAGTGCAATTCATTCCCTGGGGCTCGATTCATAAGTTTCTACGATATAGAGGGCTATTTTACTGCTACGACCATTGCTAGTCGTCT
The DNA here is from genome assembly GCA_947462335.1 of Harmothoe impar. Lineage (NCBI taxonomy): Eukaryota > Metazoa > Annelida > Polychaeta > Phyllodocida > Polynoidae > Harmothoe > Harmothoe impar. The sequence goes on from OX381718.1 coordinate 45,501,652, forward strand.
AGGGGCCATTTTGTGTCAAACCTACGACAGCTGAATAATAGTTGTAAGGGTGGAGAAAAATAACCACACTTACGACCAGCTTATCTCATTCGACTAGCTTATCTCATGAAAATTGTAGAATGCTGTCGTACAAAAAAAGGGGTGCATTTCAAAAGAAAATTGTAGCAAATTTCCCAATTGTCCTACTGCACAGAATACCTGTATATGGTGGTTGTAAGGGAGAAAATGCCCATTGCACAACAGATGGCTGAGACAGCCTCTGAAGTCATCTCAGCCATTCAAAAAATCTTTAATAATGGTGTATTTTGTACCAAACCAAGATGTAATTAATCATAATGATATATAGACTGCCCTGTAAGAATGGGTGCCTCATAAATTCATTATATCATACATTTTTTGAAAATCTTTATTTAACAATTTACCCCTAAATCGTAGTGGTGTTATATTCTAATGTCCTTCTACAATACAGTTATTTATTTTTAGATTACTCATTGTTACAACCACATTTTACTGGGTAGTGGTATGATTATGTAATGAACCTGAGTTCTAAGATTTCATTGTGAAATGATATCAAATTATTTGTACCACAGTCTTGGATTATTCCTTGACTACTACCAATAGAAAATTACGATTTGCTCTCTTTTCCCTACAGACATGTTGTTTTGTGGTCGTAGCCTTTCTGAGCTGTCATACATTGTTATGAATCGACCCCCAGGTCTTTCTTATTATTTCGGACCTAATATCCCACACCATAAGACTTAGTTTATGTTACTAGTTTACTGTAGGAATATCATCTTTAGTCTGACTATAACTATAAAACATTATACTATTTGATACAAATTACCACACACCGGTCAAAGCTTCTGATACCAGAGGTACCTTCAAAGTACATAGATCCCGAGCCTTTACTAGTGTTGTCCTTACCAAATGATGATACTCTTCATTAGAGATGACAACGCTGCCATTTGGCCACTTATTTATGGGTAGTCCTCTTTGCCAAAACAGCCAAGCTATAACTATAATGAGAGGTACTGAGAGGATGTCTGCCACATGAGACTAGTGGTTTCCTGTCACAGATATGATCATTTAGAAAATTGGCTTCATTTTGCAATGCTACAGCTAAGGGGGGAAATGACCATCAGTAACATCAGGCCATGCCAATGGTTTAGGCTAGAAAGTCAGAAGGGTAGGGTTTTGTAGTGTTATGTGAAACCTGACATGACATTTTACCATACTTCTTAATAGCCATGTTCTCTAGAATTTGTATTCAGTTTAGTTTTTTGGTTATTGCATATGTGGGGTCAAACTGACTGGCATCAACTTTATTGCAACATTATTGCCAAAACACAATTCCTCATCAACTTTAAGGCATGAAAACAAAGGACTGACACCAGCTTCAAATACCAAGCCTATTCTCATTTTTCGAGATCAAAATGCCAAAGAATAGATGCCGAAATAAAGTGGAAATGCTACACCCAAAAATCTCCCTCCACAAAATCAAGATCAGAATATAGCGGCTCACAAGATGCTATCAATGATTCAGTAAGTCCTCATCTGTGTTCTCACTTAACAAAAAGGGGCGACTGGTCTCTTGCTCAACTCAATTTGCACATCTTAATTCATCAATATTAAACTTAAATGCCAGCCAGACATCCAATCAATTTAGAGAGACAAACTGTGTAAAGCAGTTGGCGATGCTTGTTCTAGGTCAATTTATGCTTAGTGGCAAAATGTGATAAACTAATACTGTCTAGACCATCAGTAATACGCAGCGCCTATTCTTGAGTAAAATGCATAACAGCAGCTCTGGAATGTATTATCAAAACAGCCCCCCAGTAATTAGGCAAAGATAGTATGTGTAGAGTGAACAAGCTATTTATGTATCAGAAATTTAGGTATTGAACACAAATTGATGTGACTAAAGAAATGTTGAGAAGTAGATCTAGATGAGCATCCAGCAACGTTTGAGTGAGTTTGTGTTATGTTTACATGTATTTCAACAAATATATTTCATATGGAGTCTCGAACGTCCAGCAGTCCAGCTTGAGATAGGTTTGCTCTTTGTACTTAACAGATCAACACAAAAGAGAATTTCTTCAAGTTATGAATTTAAAAAAATAGCTTAAAATATCAGACATAGTTTCCAAAATCATCAAACAGCATCAGACTCATTTTGTTTAGCAGCTGACCACTCGCATGAAGTACTGAGTACCCATCTGTCAACGGGATGTCATTGATACCAACTTGGTCTCATTTTACTAATTGTCATATAAGACATTTCATACAAAATAAATTCTACTTCGAGGTAGTATGCAAGTAGCAATACAACCTTTTTGATAAGTAATATGATGCGTTAAGAGGTATTCAATGTCGAGGCAATAACGAAGCAGCAAACTGATGACACAATCATGATGATGTAAATGTCAAGGCTGACATAACAAATGCCAAGGTTAGGTCCGCATAATCTTTGCATAAAGTTCCTCTCATACGATGGGATCATTCGTCTGGGTGAGCAGAATGTGATACCTAGAAGTTTCCCTAGGATGAGTAATTGGAGTAAAGTCTTGGTCCACCTCACTACCATCTAAATATATATTTTACATTCCTTAGGGAAGGTATGTCTACCCCATTGTCGCTCCTCTTTTTGCCTTCCATTCGGCCAGGACAACATCCAGTACAAATTTCTAGACAATTAAGCGATTTGAAGCTACATATGCACAACACTAGTACTATTTAGGGATTAATATAACCATATGCATGTATAAAAAGAAGTCCAGTGCAAATAGTATCCACTGAAACCTTTCTCTTGTAAAGTAAACCTCCGCACGAATAATGGTATCCAATATACAGCGAAATTGAAATAACCTGACCTTCTTTCTTGATTAAGGTGGGTAAAATACACTTACTGTGAGCTGCAAGATGTCACACATTGCTTACATACCTGAAAGGAGAAACACAATTTATTAATCAATTATCACATTTATGCATCTTTTTATACTGAAAGTACAATAAAGAGCCACAAATCACTGCATTGACTCATCGCTTATCAGAATGACTCACTGATTCCTTCAAAAAACTAGGTATATCATCAAATTGTTGAGTCTTCATATTGAGAGGCCATCTTCTAAAATCAGACAATCATTCAGACCACTGAAATCAGTGGTTGCTTCTTCATGGCCAAAAGGGTGGCTAAGATCTAAAGAAATATAAATGATAATTTGTTTTTGTATTGTCAAACCAACAAAACTGGTAACAAAATAAATAATTGGTCTAATCTTGACCAATAGCATATCCGATGACATTTGCAATTTGCACAGTGTATGCCTTTATTAACTTCAACACGGCCAATGGAATAATATTAATGTTTTCCCTTTCAGAATTTGAAAAAGCAACAGTATAATTACAACCATTTCTTTTCTATCCACCTACGTCTAGCTGGCATATTCTTGTTGGCTGATCGGTATTCACTAGAGAGTGCTAAATGAGTTGAGCAAACAGGCCTAGAGCTGTGTAACCATGGTAGCAATGTCCTATTTGGCACACATCCAGTCTTGGCCTTAGGGAATGGGATGTGGAGAGATGGGTTGGTTGCCCAAAGAGTTGATCTGGCCAAGCAGATGGACAGTATAGTGGTTTCATTAGCCTCCATAGCCTTTGTCATATCTGGTCATGAATCCAAGCCAGGTCAGTAACTAAGTAGTGTTGCATTCATGCATCCTACCAACCCTGCAAGGTTAATACACTCCTGCTGGGGAGGCATTGCATACCAATTCAGTATTGTAAACTTACTCACTAGCAAGCCATCCTCTAGACAATTAAGTGATTTCAATCTACCTATATGCACAGCACTATTCAGGGATTAATATCAGTAGCCGTATGCATTTATAAAGTGCAGTTCAGTGCAAATAGGATCCACTGGAACCTTCTTCTGACCTCCACATGAACGATGGTATGCAACACACAGCGAAATCGAAATAACCTGACCTCATTTCCTGATTAACATAGTACAATAGTAAAAAGATGTTTTCAGAACCAAGGTTACAGGTTATGGGTTTCTCCCAAAGTCGAGGTGCCAGTTATAGCAGAATTGAGGGTCATGTCCTGAAATCTAGGGTAACCCAAGAAGTAGCTAATAGATTTGTATACAGAAGGAGTGCCTTATTTAAGGGATAGCATGAAGGGCATTCCTGTCCACTGCAGTATCTGACGTGTGTAACAAACTAAAAGTCTGCTTTGACATCCATAAAGGTTCCCCTCCTTAGTGTATCCTAGAAAACACTGCATAACCCTAAGTGGCAGGTTTTACCACAAGTGCTTTCAGAAACAGATAACAGCTAGATAATTGATGCATCTATGTGGGCTGCCATCCTGTCACCAACTCAATGGTTACCACATGTGGTTGTGCAGCTGAGGCTGCCGTAACTAGTCTAAGTGAAGCTGTATTTTGACATGGAAAAGAAGTGATCCAATATCATAAGTTGTCTAACCCGTTAAGGAGGGCATAATGCATTAATGCATCATAGATTTGGTTATCATGAGGCCAACATGTAGCACTAGGGAGTAACTCAGTAGTGCTGCATTCAAGCATCATGCCAATCCTACAGAGTTGAGGCTATACCAAATAGGCAGCATGGTACACCAATGTTGACTTTTACCATTCTTAAAGGGTTGGGTATCATTGTCTTTGCCGGCATTCCTACAGCACCCTGATGTTTTGACCCATAGAAGCAAGAATAAATGATAACATAAAGCAGGTAGTCAAGACACTGAAGACAATAGGTGCCATCATGACAGTTTTATCATTCTTATGTGTTTTACATCCTGTGGGATAACAATGACAACGCGTCTTGATGACTTCTACCTAATGAATCCATTTCTATGGCACCATCATGGGAATCGTGGCTATTTTACCCAAAGCATCTCTTAGAAGAGAAGAAAGGAGCAGCAAGCCCCAAGGTACAGTTTTCCACTTAGGATAATGCTGTATATTGTCGTTTGTGTCTAATGTCCTGCAGAAATGCCTCTAATGCCATTTACGGTAACAACTGTTGCGAACCCCAAACCATATCTGTGGACAATGGTGTGAGGAGATGCCTGTAAATGGGACAGTCTCTTAGTATACAATCATTGTAAATACAATTATTGCAGAAAATTATAGCTACATCTCTTACCCCAGAGCCTTTTTCGTTTATGTGGTCTAGCCCATCTATCACATCATAAACTATATACTATAATATCGAGGTCATAATTTCTGATTGGTAACTAAACTTAATTACTATACCTAATTATGACTGCTAACCTATAGCTGAACAATATTGCTTTTGTATACATCCACACAGAGAGGACCCATCGTTTGAACAAACAAATTGTCATTCATCTACCAGGTCTACGTGTGCGCAGAAAAAAGTCCTATGGCACGAGATGTGCAATAAACAAAACTTAAACTGCAGAGCTGTAACTGGTTAAGAAGTTCTCATTTTCCATGTTCATGACAATTAAAACAATGCTTGTCATTGCTTGTCATATTATTTTTTATGCCGAAGTGGTGGCGTAGCCACCTGGTGGTGCCGCCAGGCACCACCAGAACGAGGTATATGATGTTTGCACTTTACCAGAAGTCAGAACGGGTGCCGCCATCTTGGATTGTGCCGCCATCTTGGATTAAGGAGTCACAACACAAATTTATGATATGTGATAACAATAATATGAATCAACCTTTGATAGTTCCTGAGGGTGATTATAATTGTACCTACCCCCGTAATATGGACCCAAGGAATTCAATGGTTCTATCGGTTTGTTGCTAATACAGCTGGTTGCCTAGCAACGGCTATTCTAATTGTTTATCTGCCTAGCAACACACATTTCCATGGTCCTAAGGTTTATTATAATCATACCTACCCCCCCTAATATGGACCCAAGGAATTCAATGGTTCTATCGGTTTGTTGCTAATACAGCTGGTTGCCTAGCAACGGCTATTCTAATTGTTTATCTGCCTAGCAACACACATTTTCATGGTCCTAAGGTTGATTATAATCATCCCTACCCCCCCTAATATGGACCCAAGTATTTCAATGGGTCTATCGGTTTGTTGCTAATACAGCTGGTTGCCTAGCAACGGCTATTCTAATTGTTTATCTGCCTAACAACACACATTTCCATGGTCCTAAGGTTGATTATACTCAAACCTACCCCCCTTCATATGGACCCAAGGAATTCAATGGTTCTATCGGTTTGTTGCTAATACAGCTGGTTGCCTAGCAACGGCTATTCTAATTGTTTATCTGCCTAGCAACACACATTTTCATGGTCCTAAGGTTGATTATAATCATACCTACCCCCCCTAATATGGACCCAAGGAATTCAATGGTTCTATATGTTTGTTGCTTATACAGCTGGTTGCCTAGCAACGGCTATTCTAATTGTTTATCTGCCTAGCAACACACATTTCCATGGTCCTAAGGTTGATTATAATCATACCTACCCCCCATAATATGGACCCAAGGAATTCAATGGTTCTATCGGTTTGTTGCTTATACAGCTGGTTGCCTAGCAACGGCTATTCTAATTGTTTATCTGCCTAGCAACACACATTTCCATGGTCCTAAGGTTGATTATAATCATACCTACCCCCCCTAATATGGACCCAAGGAATTCAATGGGTCTATCCTTTTGTTGCTAATACAGCTGGTTGCCCAGCAATGACTATTCTAATAGTTTATCTGCCTAGCAACACACATTTTCATGGTCCTAAGGTTGATTATAATCATACCTACCCCCCCTAATATGGACCCAAGGAATTCAATGGTTCTTTTTGGTTTGTTGCTTATACAGCTGGTTGCCTAGCAACAGCTATTCTAAATGTTTATCTGCCTAGCAACACACATTTCCATGGTCCTTAGCTTGATTATAATCATACCTACCCCTCCTAATATGGCCCAAGGAATTCAATGGTTCTATTGGTTTGTTGCTAATGCAGCTGGTTGCCTAGCAACAGCTATTCTAATTGTTTATCTACCTAGCAACACACATTTCCATGGTTCTAAGGTTGATTATAATCATACCTACCCCCCCTAATATGGACCCAAGGAATTCAATGGGTCTATTGGTTTGTTGCTAATACAGCTGGTTGCCTAGCAATGACTATTCTAATTGTTTATCTGCCTAGCAACACACATTTTCATGGTCCTAAGGTTGATTATAATCAAACCTACCCCCCCCCCCCTAATATGGACCCAAGGAATTCAATGGTTCTATTGGTTTGTTGCTTATACAGCCGGTTGCCTAGCAACAGCTATTCTCATTGTTTATCTGCCTAGCAACGCACATTTTCATGGTCCCAAGGTTGATTATAATCAAACCTAATATGGACCCAAGGAATTCAATGGTTCTATTGGTTTGTTGCTAATACAGCTAGTTGCCTAGCAAAGGCTATTCTAGTGGGTTATCTGCCTAGCAACGCACATTTCCTTACCCCCTAACATGGACCCAAGGAATTCATATTTGAAAATGCCATATTTGAAGTAATATCATCCTTCCCCCTGATAACCCCTTCCCGGCCCTGCTTATTTGGTGTCTTGAATGGGTTCCCTTCAAACATACCAACCATGTAGACATTATGTTTCTTAGAATGCAAGAATTGCGGTTGTTGCCGCGTAAAAAAATGCCTGAGGCATTTTTTACGCGGCAACAACCGCAATTCTTGTTTATCAATAGCAAAATATAAAATTCTTCAGAATTATGTAATGTGTTATCACACAGGAGGGCATCACATTTTCCACAATATGCCTTTATTGCATCACAAATTAGAGTCTATTGATGTATATCAATCACTGACCATGGTCAGAAGGTTATTTTTCAATAGTCCAACACTGTGCTTGCAACAGATGTAAAATATAAAATACAGTTAACGAATTCAACAATCCATGGTGATCAAAACATTTAGAATAAAGAATCGGTTTCCCACAGGATTTAACAGAAATGGTTCACTGTGCACGCTGGATTCATTATCTGTCAACACAATCATGCATGATGAATTAGTTTTCAGACAATTTTGATTCTCTATTATATTGCATATCGGATGCCTTTTCTAGATCTTATACTATTCTATTACGTATCATTTTACATTGTAAAAACAATTGCTGTACAAATACACACAAGTCAAACTTTGTTGCACGAATTGATATTAAAAAATGTCCAACATATAATATTATGTCCTCTCCTGGTTTTCATATTCTGCACTTGAAATTATTGCTCATAACAATTATGACCATGAAGGCAAATCACTTTGGACTAAAAACATGTCATTACCTGTTGAGTATTATATGACAGGGGCATCAGAATGTGTGTGTGTGTGTGTGTGTGTGTGTGTGTGTGTGTGTGTGTGTGTGTGCATACCAGGGTACAGGTGTAGTCCATCTGATTTAACCCTCGGGTATGCGAAATAACCAAGGTGCGAATCCTTTTTCTTAGGTGTCACCCGTGGGTTAAATATATATATATATATATATATATATATATATATATATATATATATATATATATATATATATATATATATACCCTTACATCTCTCCTCCACTGATGCCTTCATGTCCATTACTGTGCATCAGCCCGGAGAGTAGAGAACTCCATTTCCAAAGCTGATATATACACAGTGTGTATCTCTATAGACCTCTCAGCTGCCATAGGCATCCATCCAGTTGGCATTAGGCTATGGGGTGAGGCTAGATACTGGTCTAGCACATGCAACCTATTGAGAGGCTGACCAGTGAATGGTGAAGGGAAATCAGAGTCAATGGGCAGCTGGGCGGTAGAAAAAAAGCCAAAGTTGAGGTAGTCAATATATAGTGGCACACACTAACACATCTTGGCCATTGAACTGGGTATCCATTGCACTGCTGCACGGAGGTAGAGCACTTAGCAACTGATGCTAATTCACATCCTTGCTAAGAGTGTCCATTCCCTATTTCTCTAGGCCTAGACCATTTAAGATAGGATCTGAATTCAAGGTTGATTGACCTGGACGAGAAGCCATGAAAAAAGTACCAGCATGGAATTCGTCCAATGCCTACGAAGTAAAGTAACTGCTGGGTACCTGCCTTCAATCTTTAAAAAAAATCCATTACATCCCAAAGCCGCTACATTGACATAGGCTTTAATATCAGATATTAGACCCTTGCGGCAAATGCTTTTTGTAAAATTTATCATCCTGTGCTATTGATTAATATGCAAATGTATAATGTGGCCCCAAGACGAGACTTACACCTTCCATGAAATCCAGGCACTTTATTTTACCAGTAATCGTTTATGCCTAGTTTTGTAAGCTTATCTAGAAAAATAGCCTCTGCCATGAGTCTTCTCATTCATTTCTCTCACACTTTCCAAGGATGAGTTAGGCAAATGGAATAGTCTTGATGATTGGAAGATGGCTAAGAATGCATTCATTTCTGTTATTTCTTTGATATTTTGGCTGATAACTGAGCTGAATGCAATTGATGACCGGGCAATAAGGAGAAAATCTGGTAGTTTGAGGCTAATTGGGGGGTTCTATTAACACATTTTATTAAAAGTAAGAAGCGTACAAGAGTTTAGATACTACACTGTAAAAATATTCCGTTGAATATATGGAGAATCAATGCAAAACTTTACGGTGGATCATCGTAAATGTGATTACGGTGAGGCAATGTTAAGTCAACCAATTTTACTGTGAATATCTGTAATCCAGTATGGTGAAACATATTTTATTCATTTACGGTGAAGCTTTGTCTTGTAAAAACATTCTGTTGAATATACAGAGAATCAAAGGGTGGATCATCATTATATATTATTACAGTCGGGCAATGTAAAATCGATCAATTTTACTTTGAATATCCGTAATTCAGCACAGTGAAACACAGTTTATTTTACAATGAAACAGTTTTTTAATTTTACGGTGAAGCTTTGTTTAATTGATGTTTAGTTTTATCACACCAGGTGGCAGTTTGGTTCATGAGGAGATTTTCATGGATGCTAAGAACACCATTTTTGTGGTTATAAGAAAAATATATAGATAAACAGTTGTAAGGTTTGCTCTGTAGCCATCCTAGTGACTTATTCTCATGGACTGGCATTCCAAAGTGTCATGAAGCATTTTATAAGGCTCTTATAGACTAATTCCTAATGATTAGGCCTGAAGTCTTGACACTAAGATGCTATTGCTGATTGGACATGGTACCAAATTTGGCATGGAACCACGTTGACCATAGAGTTAGGTATAGGTGGATAAATGGACAGAAAAATACTGGGATAAGTGAGGTAAATTACACAAAATACCATTATAACTGTATTGAGATTATAGTGATGTTCCGTATTCTGTTAGAATAACAGTGATTCACTGGCAACACTGGGTGCCGGGCTTTCACCGTTAAAATTATGGTGAACTTGAAATAACAGTGACCGTTATTTTAACGGTGAAAGTCTGGCACCCAGTGTTGCCAGTGAATCTCCGTTATTTTGACGGAATTGTTTTTACAGTGTAGGCCCTGTTCCTAATCTGTCATAAAAATGTTATTAATCTAAGAAAATATAACTCCACTACCAGATAACAGTTTTATATCCCGACTTTTGATATCTTGGAGATAATCTAATGAAAAATAAAGAGATAATGCTTATGACTCGTTTTGACCAGATACACAATATAAGATTGGCGTAAATTATTACATTTTTATGGATATTCTTTAAAGATCTCCCATCATAGCTACCCTTCAAGAAGTGATGATTTCTGATTATCAAGTTCATTTGCAAATAAAATCATTATCCTAAACATCAACTGAATAGGTCATAATAGAAAACTTAATTAATGAACAGATAATGAGGTATTTGAAGTGGGCAGTAATGTCTATCCATCAACAGATGAAGATGGATCAAGAACCAAATAGAAGTTACTTGCAGCTGATGATAAAATGTGTACAACTAGCAGATGCCAGTTGTCTCTATTGATGCTCCATCAGCAGTCAATCCTTTTACAAGAATAATTAGGTAGTGAAAGCTATTCTATAGGCATCAAAAAGAGAATATCAGTCTCTTTCTGTATGATAAAAATCCATCAAAAATATCACAAACTACCTTTTAAGGATGGAATAGTGAATCAAATGTTCTTCGTCATCATGATGTTAGTTACGACTCACTAGTACTGCACTCATGGATATGATACTCTCTCAAAGGATAGCCATGATGACCTATTGCATGTCATCATGACAGCAAAGGTTGCTTTAAAGTAACATGTGACATCCAGATTCTCACCGAATATGACACTGTTCCATCTTTAACATAAAGAGAAAGAGGACTATAAAAAGACAGTACACTAATTTGGACAGATCACCTGGTGTCCTGAAGGCAAACAGATATGTGTCCAAGTCAGAGGAGCGTGTTCTTTGCAATTGGGCAATGACCATCCACTCAATCAAGACTGCTATTTGCCCAATCATTGTTCATCTGTGTGTGGGTTCCTATGTCAGAACAACCTCAGTATTACATTGATGAGGCACAAATAAAGAGAAAGATACTGAAAGCCTGATGAAGGAAAATGCCTCTTAGTTGTTGTCTGCAAGCCACACAGGGGCTTTGGTATACACAAGGCATCGAATTCCCAACAGTACAGTCGCTTTCTACTCCTGGGTTTGTTAAATCCTGAGGATGCTTTAAGATCAGTACTGTCAGTCTGATTTGCTGCCAATGCTTTCAATCAATCATACTTTCTCACCATCAGGCTAAGAATACCTCAAATATAACCGTAAATAATGGAAATGTGTCAAATATAACCGTAAATATTGGAAATGTAAAGTAAAGGTAGAGGTATGTAAATCAATAGGTTACAGCGTGGCTGAATAGGTGATAGCAATTGCCTTTGACTATACTGAATAAAATCATAAGAAGATTTTTTTTTCAACATCCATCCTTGACCTTCAGACACTTTCGCATCATTATTGCATTAACATTGCTGAATACATATCAGAAACAGCATATCAGCATTATATTAGTGTTAGTGTTTCGCACCAGAGTATTCACGCAGAATCACATAAAATGCATCCATTTCAATGTAGCATAAGACAGCCATAGAAAGGAGAAAAAGATAAAGATATAAAAGCTGGTCCCAGTGATAAAGCTGCTACTTTATCCAAATTGTGGCCCTAGACGTAAATGGACAACTAGTATCCTTCTTAACTTAATCAGTGCAACCTAATGTTAATCAATCAAAATTAACAACCAGCTAGTGGATCACTTAAGGGAGCTAAATTGAGTAAAGTAGTAGGCTGGTAGGTGATCCCTGCTGCCTCTAGTTCAGCTAGCACTTAATAGCCATAGGTGTTAAATGTAACCAACATCAATTGTGTTCTGCCTTGTAGGAACATTATATTAGCGTCACCAATTGGGGGCTCTTATCGGTTGGGTGGCTGCAGGTACTGTTATGACTATTAGGCAGAGGCCATGTCACTATAAAATGCAGGTTACCATGTCATTATGCCCTGTCTATATTCATGTGAAAATGGGTATCCAATGAGATAACCGCACCATGAGAAAATCTCAGTCCAACATCCCAGTTGAAAATCGGAATAAACTTTTCTTGGAATTTCATAAACATTTCAAAATATCTACACCATACCCATTATCCCATAGGCACATGGTGTAGAGGAAAAACGTGGCTTTCCATTAATACTTAAATGGTCAACCTAAGTTATTAATAAAATCCACATGTTTTCTTGGCTCTATATTGTAGGAATTTTTACCAAGTATATCATGTAAGGTCGCGGGCCACTGCCCGCACTCCCTCGAGGACAATCCTCGTGTACAAGCCCCATGGACAAGCTGTGAAAGCTGTGCATTGGCTTGTAGCAGCGACACCTAGGAAAAATACACTTTTGAAGACAGGCATGAGAAAAAAAGAGGGTAATCAACGGGTAGAAGATGTTTGTATGGTGGAATACATCCTTAAATGGCTATACACCATTGGTGCAGGTCGTTAGATTACACAACACGCAATAATATTTCCTTGAGCAGAATACTATGGCAAATCATATGCATGAATGCCATACATGTGCATGGGATCAAGAAGCTCAGTATGTAATATTAGGTATGTGCCAAGTCTTCATGCATATTCATCATACGAAAGGGCGCCTATCACTATCAGCCAATATACATGTATATATGTGTATGGTGAGGTCATCAATAGGGCTGCATTGGGTCAGCTGTGGTCCAACAGGGGTTGTAGAGGGGTAATGTATATTGATCCTTCTGGTTTGCATGAACTGGTATTGCACTCCTACTACAGGCTTAATGGACTCATTTACAAGAATGCATTAGTTCAACAGTGAATTATTGTTATAAGGAGGACTGAAATGAGGTACTCCCTGTTATAGGGAGCACACTTTCATGGCCACAATTGCCTTTTTATATATCCGGTAATAGTTATACAACTCTGCTTATAAGATGCAACTTTACCTTGCCTTTCAGCTCTCCTGTGCTCATCAAGAAGAATTCAGATTTTGACGCTTCCACTTGAACTTTGTTCATTGCGATGTGCGGCAGGCACTTTATAGCATATTACAGTCTTAAACTAGCTTTAATCAAACCCTGAATTTAGTTGATAAAATTATCTCAAGTTATGTTGGCACCTTGTAGTAGGGTATTGCTTATACTTAAGATATTATGAAAGAAAGAGCCACAAACTGATGTGCAAGTCCGCTTAAACACATTTGGGACCTACCAGGAAAAGGTTTATTGCTTGAGCATATTGACCTTGAGCACCGCACATATAGCATGGTCAATGTACTTGTCATGTACTGTCGTGTACCTAACCTTATATCAACATGGCTGTCAGGGATAGAGTTCTGTTTGACCTTCCCAGGTCCATCAACAATCTCCTTGTCAGCTCGCAGAGGGATAATACATATAGGCTAAAGGCGCAGATCTGTGTACAGTGCTTTAGGGTTCTGCTACTCTCTGGAGGACTCTACATTGTCATATGGATGACCTAAGTAGTCTACATGGTATTCGACCAGTAGCGCTCCCCACATTACACAATGTTAAACAATGTTTTCTTGATGAAATGGTATACAACTTGGCCACAGGATGATTTCCCCAACCGGTCTGTAGAGCTGAATCAAGTGGTCATTATAAGGTGGAGAAACCCTACGTTCTTAGAATACTCATATTACATATCGTGTTGCTCCAACATCAGAAAATTATAAAAGTAACCCCACAAATGACGCTCCATTACGTGTTTTGCCCTTCATTTCACTTGGGAATCTTGTATTTTGTCTCGCTATGAATGAGAGAACAGTGGAAACCAAACAACTGAAACAAAAGTCATCAAGATTATTTTCTTTATTGATATTGAAAGACCAATGTTTTCTGCAATATGTGAAATGTAATTTTCTTCTAAAATATTACCATCCATTGGAAAATCTATGATTTTCATGAACATGATATATCTCAAAAATGTGAAAAAATATTTAGAAAACACATCATCTGAACGCAGCAAATAGGATATTATAATATTTGAAAGTCCAAACGTTACACCGTCAGCATTATCTAAATATGTTTCGTCTAGCCAGTGCTACAAATAACAGCTAATGGACCTATCCTGAGTCAGGATGATGGAACAAGACACCTCAGCATCTGTGGTGACCAGGACACTGAGAAAAGGAGAGGTGCAGGAGCCCAGTGTAGGTTATATAAGAGGGTGGTGTAAGAGGTGTTAAGATAATGTGGCCACCATAGTCCGTACAGTAAAGGTTTTGCATTGTATAACTAATGAATTCAGTATCACATGACATCCTAGATTATCAAACACGATAATACTGTTGGATCAAACATTATTATCACTATATCAAATTACTATTTCAGGTGACATTATGATAGAGATAGCCTGTATTGGGAGTAGTTTGGGGTCATAATTGCATGGGCATTTTCTACAAATGATGATTCAATAACATCTGTAAGAAGTAATACAATAATAGGTTTAACAGAATACTTTGATCCTAGAAATGAAAGTGGCATTTCTATTCTAATACAAGTCAACTCTTAATTAGTTCATTTCCTTGAGCAGATTTCCATATTAGTCTACTGTGTTATTCTAATCAGCTAGCTTTGTTATACTACATTTGGTAATGTGCAAACCATCTGATGGCGAATGGTACGACCAGGTTAATGTAAACCTGATGGGACCTGGAGAGGTAAATATTTATATATATCTATATCTATATCTATATCTATATATATATCTATATATATATATATATATATATATATATGGGTGGGGTCCAGAAAATGTCCATTTCACAAATTGAGTTATTTCTTAAAAATAATCATTTTAAATGAAGAGAATGTATTGGGATAACTACATAATTGCAAAAATCCCAATGAGTACTAATAGAAAAAATATGCATATTAATTATAATTTCATGATTTTTTCAGATTTTAGCTACTTTTCAGGGAAAAAATGACCAAAAATCGATGTCCCCTGGAAAAAATCTGATTTTAACGGAAATTTTCTCCCAATGATATTAGATTTACACTTTTTGCTTCATATGTGTTGCATACAAATGATACTTCTTCATAACACCATTTATTTCAATATTTAAAAATTATTATTTTTTAAATATTTGTTTAAATTACAAAAATAGCAATTATTCTCATAATCTCATAAATCTTTTTAAACACTTGAATTTTTTGGAAAAATATTACACTAGATGGATGTTTTGTGCCATTAGGCATATCCCGGACACCTATACTCTTGGGCAGAATGATAAAAATTAAGACAATTGATCATTTTCTTCATGAAATTAGAGCCTGAAGAATGAATTACAAGTGACCTGTTTAAGCCCAATTTCTTGAAAAGGTAATTTATTATACAAATACTGCATAAAATTACATATTACCTGCATTGGATAAGCATATGTGTGAGCTCTACACTCCCATATTGATCGATTTTTTCTGTTTTACATTTAACAAGCAAAAACAATTGTTTTCACTGGATGTTACGTTCACCAGATTGATGTTACGTTCACTAGATTTATTTAAACATTTTGAATAATATCAGCCTAAATGTCCTCTAAGGAGGAAGGGAAATATCCATGTGGTGCCTACATAGTACATGCACCATATACAACAAGAATCTTAACTAGGTGCAATGTCTTTGTCTTTGTAAATTAATATATCAATTTATGTTACGTTCACTAGAATTATGTTACGTTCACTAGAATTATGTTACGTTCACTAGAATTATGTTACGTTCACTAGAATTATGTTTGGTTCCACGGAGACAGTAAATTGTCACAAAAATATGTCCTTTTTTGTTAATTTCTTTTGATAGGCCGCATGTATGTCTGTTTGACAAACCTATCAGCAAGGATGTATGTGGATGAATGTGTAGGGGCATGATATTACATATTAATCTCATACACGGTATTTCCGGGTAACGTCTGTTTACTCGGCTTCTCCACCTGGAGCTAGTGCACACAGTTCCCGGGAGAGGGCGCAGGTCCTCTTCAGGTGACCGTGTGCCGCACTCAGGTGGGCGGCCGACCCACCCACCTGGCCACGTGACCTAAGAGCCGGTGTTATATAAGACCCATGTGTTTACCTGGAACGGCAGTCAGTACAGGCCCGACTGACGAGAGACTTCACATGTCCAACCGTGCGGACAGAGTTGTATGCTAAGAGTTGTATACTGACCGTTTCCTCTATTTATAGAGAAACCTGATCTACCTGTGTGTATTAATTCTACACTGATCGTTCCCTAGTAAAGGAACTAGAGTTGTTATTCTTGTGAATAAAGACAGATATATTCTCGCACCTGGAAACTGCCGTGATCGTTGTTCTTTAACCTAGAGTTAACTACGAACCACCACACTGGTGCCGTGACCAGTAGCAGTGAAGGTAGCAGAACAAGCTAGTTGTTCGAGAATATGTTCGGGTTATACTGAACAGGAAGTCCTTGAGTGGACAGGCAGTCCTTTAGTGGACGGACAATGGCTACCGGTGGTAGCCTGGGCGGCTCTGGCCCAGAGCTGAGTGAAGGGGAGTTGGAATCAACTCGCCTGGAGGTGCCAGGGTTGGACCCTGGGGAGGGCTTGAAGCCAGAGCAGAAGAAGAGGAAATTGCAGGATCTTTCCTGGGTGGAACCCTATGTAGGGGATGAGAGATTCCAGAGGGAATATGACGAGCGTTTGGCCCGGGAAGAGGATGACCTCTACTGGGAAAATGTCCGATTGGACAAGCAGTCAATGGAAGATCAGTATGCTGCATTGACTGAGGAATTGACTTCCCTGGTAAAAGAAAGGGATGAGATCCTCTCTGAGAATTAGAGGGTAAAAGGAACTCTAATAGAAGAGAGAGAACGGTTGATAGAGGACAACCGGTATATGAAAAAGAAGGTTGCTCAGGAATCGCATGAATACCAAAAGATTCAGGCAAAGATTGCTGAGAACCAGAAGGAGAATGACCATTCAGAATCTCTTAAGGAGAGGTATGAGAGGGAGTTGAAAAAATACTCCAGGGAATGGTATGCCCTGAAGAAGGGGACAGAGGAGCTTGAGAAGGGCAGAGACCAGCTGGTCAAAGATAACGAATCCACCAGGATGCAAATCCTGGAGGAAACGGAAGAGTTAGAAAGGAAACGGAAAGCTGAGGTAGAAGCTGTCTGTTCCCTGGAAGCCAGAAAAACGCTCCTACCCAGTGGGCACAAAAATCAGTTCAATGTTGAATCAACATTGCATCAACATTGAATCAACATTCTCAACCAGTTTTCAATGTTGATTCAATGTTCTGCGCCCACTGGGTACGGGGTGAATTATCAAAGGCATTGGAAAAACAGGGGAAGGAACAGGTTCCAGCTGTCAGGCCGGAAACTGTTCCGGATAGTACTCCTACTACTAGTAAGGGGGAAGCATTACCTCAATTCGATCCATTTATTAATGATAATGGATTGAGGAATGTGGAAGACTCTGTGTATAAAAACAGAGAGAAAGATTCAAGGAGAGTGAATGTTACAGGGCGCTCTCTTGGATGGGAACCAGTTAATCATGCCAGTAATGGTCCGGTTAACAGGGAAATGTCTCCGGAGGAGGAAGTGTCTCGACATTATAAAAATAAATTTCGAGATGAAGTGGTGAACCATAGTTATGGCTCATTGAACCCCTTTGCGGGAGATGACCCGGCTCTATATGGGAATCCGGGAGGGTATGATAGCAAGGGTAATTATAGGTATTGCCCAGATGCAACTTATTCGTACCCACCTCCGGCCACGGAAACACACTCGGGAATCAATAAAGATCCTGAGATTAGGCCGAGGGATAGGATGAATAAGGGGACCCAACCGGGAACAAAGGGAAGGTCAAACCCGGTGCATAAAAACACTGAGGGACTGTCAGGCTATCAAGGCCCACGCTTTGATGAGGGTTCAGAATCTGAATCAGATAAATCATCTGACGATGTACCCAAGAGAAAGGTTCCTTTGAACCGACGGGTCACAATGACCCCGGCGGAGCACCGATTACATAATCGAGACCCCGCCATAGGTAATTTGGGACTAGATTGCTCTAGCCGAGGTCAAGACGGTACAGACCTACTGGCTTGGAGTAGACGCATGTCGGGTCAATTAGTGCATTCTAATTATGCCGCTAAAAGAACTGCACGTGTGACTAAGCCTTACAGGGGTTTACGACCCTGGAAGGAAGAATATCAATCACTTCTAGATGATTGTAAGTACAATTGCTGGAACAAGGAGGAATCCTTGGGAGCTTTTGTGATTTGGTTGAGTGACGGGCCGGGTAAGATAGTGGTTGAAGAATGGAGGGACACTTACGGGCCGGAAGCTACATACGACCAGCTGGAAGTATTAGCTTGTTATACCTTTGGGAAAATGGTGACAGTAGATCACTGGACTCTGTTTCAGAGAAGAACGCAGAAACCGAAGGAATCTGCTAAAATTTTTGGGCTGGAATTGCAGCGATTATTGCGGCAGGCTAGGCCAGAATGGAGTAGGGATGCTGAATATTACATAGAATCCCTATTTGTAAGATTTATTAGTGGATTAAGTGATCCCGAACATGCTAAAGTTTGTGGTAGAGCTTGGGAAGCTGGGTCTTCCCTAGCAGATTTGTTCATGGCGATTGATCAACATGACAAGAAGAAGATACTGTTGGCTGGTATGATACCCGCTAATAGGGGGCAGCGCGTCTCTGGAATTGAACATTCCTTAGATGGAGACGATTCTTCCGCGGAAGAATCTGAAGGGGAGGAGAGAGTAGACGCCCTTAAATTCAAGGGTCGACAGAAATCTAACTCAACCCCAGCTTCCGGGAAACTTCCTAGTAACAAAGGTTATTCGGAAACCCCCCGGAAACCCGACATTCGGGAGCCTCAGACTGAACCCAGTCAGAGAACCCAGACCCCGGAGACGACCACTCCGGATAAAACAAATGCGTCAGGAAACTCATTAAATACCTTAATGGAGTCCATGATTAAACGCATGAACGAGGTGTTTGATAATCAAACCAGGTGCCGCCCTAGGGTCGATCGTAACACCGTCCAGTGTTACAGATGTCAAGTCAAAGGGCACTTTGCATCTGAATGCAAAGCCGAGAAACCTGTTTTAAGAAGTGAGGTTTCGGGAAATTAGAGGGGGTTACCGGGGATGGCAGGACGGTAACCCCTGAGGAAATATGTCAGATTATCACCGACGTTGGCGGTGAAGATTCATTAGCAGTGAATGCGTCCAGCAAGAAGGGAGATGGGACCGTACATCCCGGAAACCATGAGGCTGGGGAGACTGGTACAACAGGCGCCCAGGGGTGCGCGTATGGGAAACCTAGTGCCAGTTTAGAGGAGTCAATAACCAAAGAGTTGGTTAAGGTTGGAGGAACCAGGCTTCCCCCGGGTCATCCTTGTCTGGAACACCTGAAAGGATGTGGATTCGACCTGGGCACTGATAGTGACCTTCACCGGTTTACTAGGAATCCCTCAGTAACTGATGGGAAGAGGTGGTACGTTTCCTGTTCTGTACAAGGAAAGACTGGGGAGTTTCTTATGGATACTGGAGCTAGCCACTCCATGGTCTCTAAGAGATTCATCAGCTTATTGCCGAATATGTGTGAGAACCTCACAATGAGGGTAAACGCATGTACGGCCGATGGTACCAGAATGAGGACATTTGGACGGACTTTTCTGATAATCTCTGTGGCCGGGAAAGAATTTGTTTGGGCCCCGACCATAGCTGAGATTGAAGATGATGGTATTCTTGGTTTGGATTTTGCGGCGCTTTTCGGTGCGACTTTGAATCCGAAAAGTGGGAAGTTGAAAATTGAATACCCGTATGATATGACCATACTCTGTAAGTTGAGAGTGATAAGTAGTGTCGCTAGTGTGGCACAGACTGTGAAGATTCCCCCGGGAATGACCTGTGACGTGTTAGTCAGTTCAGGGAGGCTAATCCAGAAAGGATTAGCGGTAATCGAGCCGGATATGGCTGTATTATCCCGGAAGGGATTGGAATCTGCGGATACCCTAGTAGGGAATTCCAGATGGACAGTGACACCCATTTCCAACCCCGGAAACTCCACAGTATATCTTGAGAAAGGCACTGAAGTTGGGAAAGTGATACTTGCGGAGGCAGTCACCGGTAGCCACCAAGACCTGAGGTTAGAAGAAGGAGGGGAAGAGGAATTGCATGAAGAGTTAACTAAGTTGTTAACAGGATCGTCCATAACGGATGAGAATGATCAGGAAGCCCTAAAAGCTATGCTGAAGAGATGCAGGCAAGCTTTTGCGGCCCCAGGGGAACCCCTGGGGAGAACCAATAAGGTATTGCATGAAATTAAAACCGGGGATAACCCCGCTTTTAAGATTCCTTATAGGAGGTTACCCCTCAAGAAGAAGATTGTAGCTGAGGAAGAGATAGCGAAAATGCTGAAGGATAATGTTATTGTTCCCAGCATGAGCCCTTGGTCCTCCCCTGTGTGTATGGTAACCAAGAAGGACGGTAGCATACGGTTCTGTATTGATTACCGGAAACTGAATGGGTTGACTAAGAAGAACTCCTATCCTCTTCCTAGGATAGATGAGACGATTGATTCCCTGGGAGGGAATGAATGGTTTTGTACCCTGGATTTACAGTCCGGGTATTGGCAAGTAGGCATGAAGCCTGAAGATATGGAGAAAACCGCGTTTTCTAGCCATATTGGGTTGTTTGAATATAAGGTAATGCCGTTCGGGTTATGTAACGCGCCGGCCACCTTTGAAGCCATGATGGAGACGCTGTTAAGTGATTTATTATGGCGGAAATGTCTAGTTTACTTGGATGACGTAATCGTGTTTGGAAAGACCTTTGCGGATTGTTTAAGTAATTTGGAAGAAGTCTTAAACCGAATCATGTCTAACGGTCTCAAATTGAAACCAAAGAAATGCAATCTGTTTAAGAAGGATATTAACTACCTAGGGCGGATTATTTCCACCGAGGGGGTTAAGGCGGATCCGGAGAAGATCAGGAGTGTGACTGAATGGGAAGTCCCCAGGGGTCCTAAAGATGTGCGATCCTTTCTAGGATTCTGCTCATACTATAGGGATTTCCTGCCGGGGTATTCCCGGGTAGCCTATCCGATCCAGTGTTTGTCACACTGGACACCCGGAAATAGGAAGGAGGAGTTCCCATGGGGGAGGGAACAGGACACAGCTTTCTTAGCAATAAAAAAGTTGTTTGTAGAGACCCCGGTGTTAAAGTATCCCACCCCGGATGGTCATTTTGTATTGGATACAGATGCTAGCAATGAGAGTATTGGGGCCGCCCTCAGTCAAGTCCAAGGCGGAGTGGAGGTTCCCATTGCCTTTGCTAGTAATACTATGAGTAAGACCCAGCGTAATTACTGTACCACTAAAAGGGAATTGTTGGCTGTGATAGTTTATACTAAAAAGTTCAAACATTTCCTTTGGGGGTCCGATTTTACGCTAAGAACAGATCATTCCTCTTTGAGATGGTTATTGAATTTCAAAGATGCGGAAGGAATGATTGGACGTTGGCTAGCACACCTTTCCGAGTTCGGTTTGGAGCAAAGTCAGATCCAGCATAGAGCTGGGGTAAAGCATGTAAATGCTGATGCACTTTCCCGACGTCCTATCAGGAAGTGCGAAAACACCAACTGTGATGACTGTGGTCAGCATGAAGCTGTCATAGCCGGAGCAAGGATTCCCTTTGAGATCAAGGGAACTGGGGTTCTGGAGTGGTCCATGGGAACCATCCGGAAATTCCAGGAAAAGGATCCTAACCTTAGCCGGTTGTTGGTATTGTTACCTAGGAAGATACGGCCCCCGCGGCCTGAGATTTCCCTGGAGAATCGGGAAATGAGACGACTAATAGCTCAATGGGCAGAGCTAGAGGTCCAGAGCGGAATCATCTACCGGTGGAAGATTAATTCATCCGGTAGGAGAGTCCGGCAAGTGGTAATACCTTCCGGTATGAGGAGGGATGTTATGTATTATTGCCATGGACACCTGACCAGTGGACATTTCGGAAAAAAACGTTCCCTGGAACGTCTGAAAAGGAGATATTACTGGCCAGGGATGAGTAGTGATCTATTAAGATGGATTGCTACTTGCCCGGATTGTTGTAAAAACAAACCTGGGCCTGGGATGGGTAAAATGCCTTTGTCCCAGGAGTTGTTTGGTGTAAGATTTGCGCGAGTCGCCATAGATATTATCAGTGGGTTTAAAACTACCCCTGAGGGTAATACTTGTATGATGGTCGTCACTGACTATTATACTAAGTATACGAGAGTGTTTCCATTAGCGGATCACAAAGCAGCAACCTGTGCAAAAGCTTTTGTTAAAGGTTGGGTATTGCATCTTGGGGTTCCCCTAATGATGCATAGTGACCAAGGTCGGGAATTTGAATCTGATCTTTGGCAGGAAATGTGTCACTGACTGGCGATTTGTAAGACGAGAACAAATCCCTATCGGCCACAAAGTGATGGAATGGTTGAGAGATTCAATCGTACATTGATTCAGGTGTTGAAATCCCTGGTGAATGATAGAATGGATGACTGGGATGAGCAGTGTGATTATGTATGCCATGCATATAATAGCACTGTCCATTCTAGTACTTCCTGTTCCCCGAATCTATTAGTTTTCGGGGAAGATTTGATAATGCCCGCGGATCTGGTATTCGGGGTGGTTGGAATGAACCCGGAAACCCCCTGCCATGTGATGTTTGTGGAGTCATTAAGAGATCAATTCAAATATGCTTATGAATTGGTGAGAACTGAACTGCAGAAGAATGCTACCTGGCAGAAGACCGGCTATGATCTAGGCCTTAAGCCGCGACGATTCAAAGTTGGTGATCAGGTAGTAAGATTACATGAGCCGTTATCGACTCTGAAACTTGCTAGTAATTGGGACGGCCCCTTTCCCAGCAAACACACCTTTACCGGGCCAGTACTGACATAGTACTGGCAAGTACTGGTAGTAACGGCCCAGCACTGCCAATAGCATGCCACTTCTTTGCCTTTTCTTCCTCCATGTAATGGGTCACTAGTGGCAATGTACCGGTTGCCATTACCCGTATGCCTGTACTGGCCCGGTCCTGGCAATCTGACTAGATTAGTTCCCAATAACGCCACTTGATGTCACCATTGCATGTCTTATGAGATATATGGCCCATATGTATAATTATTACTCAATAATTTGGTTCACATTGCCTCAACAAGTTGAAAATTAGTTTATGATGAAATAGATATCACTGGACATCTATATAATACAACATTAGGAATTTAATACGGTCAGTTATTGGCTAACAAAATGGTTTTCATTATAAACACCTCATGTTCGCATTTTAAAGATATATCTTATACTGGTAGCTACGCTGTGGCATATATGGATAAGATTGGTCTCCTTCACTCCTGGTTGTTAAAACTAGTTGAGGGAAGATGTTTGACAGGTCACTTATTTTAAACACTATCTATGTGTGCAGGATGTGCGATGGGTGGCAATATGATGTATTTTGTCTCAATTATATATCTCATAATACATGAACATGGTATGATTAATACTGGCCAGATTCTTGGTATACAGTTCTGGGCCAGTATTGGCCCAGAACTGGCCCAGTATAGGCCCAGTTCTGGGCTATTTATGGCACACTGTACTGGGCCAGTATTGGCATGCCAGCATTGGCCCAGTAGTGGCCCAATATAGGCCCAGTACTGGGCCGACTATGGCCGACTGTACTGGCCCGGTGTCGCCCCTATTTGCATTTCTGTACTGGGCCAGAACCGTATTGCCAGCACCGGCCCAGTACCGTTGCCAGCATTGGGCCAGCACCGGCCCATTTAAGGTGTGTTTGCTGGGTTGTGGTTACCCGCATAGTAAGTGACAGTACTGTAGTGATACGTTCATTACAAGGAAAGATGTATAAATCTAATGTAGCTCGACTAAGAGAGTGGAAGGGGAGAGATTTGTCCCTGGACTCGTATGAGTTGGAAGTTGATACTTTGATAGAGGAAAGTGAACAGCGGAAATTAGTGAAGGAACCTCCCCGGAAACGCGGGAGGCCGCGGAAGGAGGTTTCCCGGAAACTAATGGTGCAGAAGTCCGTCATCCCAAAAAGATCCGGGAAGAAGGCGGCTAATAAAGTCTCGCTGGCTGAAGGGAAAAGGACCCGGAAGAGTGTGGTTAAGGCTAAATCCACTCTGGAAAAAGCGTGTCCTAGAACCAGGTCTAATGTTATGCCTAAAAACATAAGACGCAGTCCCCGGTTACTAGCCAGGGACGGTATAACCTAAGCCGGTACACAACGAGTGTGGTGTCCTGTAATCTTGTTAAATATTTAAATGTTGTAATCAGTTATGTGTGGAAGTAAGTACGGTCGGAATGATCGTGATAGTCCCCCTGTCAAGGATCCCATGGGTGATGGACGGATAATCCGGTGAATGTGCTTTATTATGCCATTCATATATATTTCATTGATACTCTCGACGAGTTGACAGAGCGTAAGGATTAACACGTGGAATAAGGGTACCTGTTTACAATTGAACGCGCGGTGACCTGGTTCCAAGGAACTGGGTCACGGGACGCGCGGGGTTGCGCATGCGCGGTGGCGCGCCTTATATAAGGCCCGCGGAGCGGCGGGAATCGCCAGTTGGGGTTGAGAGGCGGTCCAGAGCAGACGTGAGAGCTCGGACACGACCATTGTCGCTGTGGGGAGGTGGATCCCCTATAAATCCATCAACAAACACTTTTCTTGAGTGTGACACAAAAACATGTCCTCCGAGACAGACCACCAACAGGTGGACCCTCTTCAAGAGGGCGACTCCGCTAGCGGAGGAAATGAGGTTGTTAATCAACCTGACCTCGTGGACCAGGAATCTCTGGATTTCCTGGGACAAGGGGAGATAATGGACGTCGACGCTGACTCTCAGTCACCGCTTCGCCCTGCTAATGTCGCCGCCAATTACTTGGAAGGTCTAGACATTGAGGCCATCAGCCCTGCTGACGGTCGCGCTGATACCGGTGAGGCTGAGTATCAGGATCCGGGTCTATTGTACCATGGAGAACCGCCGGCGGACGTTGAAAAACCCCGCCCGGCCGTACCAACACTAGGAGGCTTCATGTCCAATTACGATGGACGTGAAGTAGAACTGCACGAGGACGTGCTAAGACTCACGGCGGAGGGAGCTCCCCGCCGGATAGACCCGCTCACGAGCCAGGCGATATTGCTCTTCCTGTTAGTGGAGGAGCAGGAGGAGATGCCCCCGGACTGGTTTGTGTACTGGGAGGCACTCCAGAAAGGACTACGCGTATGCTACTGCTTACGACGAGCTGTCTTCGATTTGCATATCGCAGACATAAAGCGGTTAATGCCCGCACTCCCAATTCTGTCTCTGGACCCGAATTGTGGAGTTGCCGGGATGTTGTTGACTGGGGTCAACAGATACCGGGCGCGAATCGGGAAACTCCGAGAGCCGAAAACCCGGAAGGAGTACGAGATTGCTGCCGCTAATACGCAGGGGGTAGTTTCGTATGTCCTGGATGTAGCCACTATTGAAGACTACATGGATTCTCACAACGTCAAACGAGATATTGCCATATCTTGTTTGGTTGATGAGGCGGTTCGTACAGTACGAACCAGATCTTCCAGTGCGGAGGAGAAGGCGCGAATAAAAGCGCTGAAAGCCACACCTAGGGGGCGCGGCAGTAAAGGTGAGAGGGGGGCCTCAAACCGGTCAAGCTCGGCCGACAGTAACCAGTCGGACGAGTTTGTCCAGGAGAGAGGACGTCAGGCTCGCCGGAACGAGAAGGCAAGATTAGCTAACTTGCCGGACTCTGTATTAGCAGAGGGATTACCGGAACAACCTTCCGGAGGACAGCCCGTTATTCCCCGGGCTGAGGAGGTAACGGATGAGGCTATGGACATAAACGAAGCCAATACTCCGGCGCCCTCCAACACCAACACCACCACCACCACCCCGGCCCTTGTGGCAGATATGACCGCCGCCGCGGGAGCAGCGGCCGCCGTGGCGGCTGCGCTGGTATTTAATCCAGCACGTCTCAGCCCTCTCCGTAGTCCGGCTCATTCGGATCCGGAAGAGGGAGAGGTTCCGGCTAACGCTGAGGAACCAGGAAATGCCCCAGAGGACCCCATCCCGCCTAATGACGTGATGAGGCGGATCTGGCAGAACGCGAACAATAAGTTCCGCGTGTTTATTCCCAATTCATGGGAACAGTGTCCGATTGGTCCTACCAATTTCGGATGTCCACTTGCGATCAGCTGTAAAGATCAGAGTGACGATGAGGATTGGATCCGGAATACCCCCCGGGACCGTCCTCCGTCTGCTTTTTATCAGCAGTGGCTAGATCAACTCAGGATCCTGCCGGATACTTACTATAGTAAGGAGCAGAAAGAAAAACTTCTTTTTGCGATTAACCGCTGGTATAGCCAACGGGAAAGAAACTGGTGCCCATTCGCTACGTGTGTAAACACGATTGGCACAGACAGAACCGTGTTTGTAACAAAGCAACGGTTTCTGCGTCACCTCTGTGAAAATCACATGCACCACTGTGTGGTGTACCACTGTGATATCACAGTAGGTAGGGAGTCCCAGCTGTGTAACGGGTGTTTAGAACCCCGGAGAGGTGAGCTCATGCGCCACATGAAGGATTGCCATAACATGGGAATCAGTGTAGCTCGCAATCGTGTGAATGCGCTACATGATGCCGTATGTGACCAGTACAAGTCACTCACGGAGGAACAGAAGGCTAAGATCCGGCCGGCAACTCCCTTCTACTGCGAGGTCGCAGATGGGAAGTTCAAAGCCAGGATTACCAGAGTGGACGGACGACATAAGTTCGCCATGAATGACGAGGAATATACGGTGTTATGCACTACCCGTACTTCCCGCAGAGGTGGCGGTAGTTTCCGTCAGCCGGAAACCCGGGGTAGTTCCCGGGGGAAGAGCCGGTCCGCCCGTGACCGCTCTCGATCTCCTGCGGTCTCACCTGGACCAAAACGGAGACATGCCGGATCCAATTTGGAGGATCTCGATAATTCCTACTATGGGATTTATCATGCCCCGGAAGGTCGCGACTATTATCGCGAGTATCCAGACCCGCTGTTTACAGACCGGAAAGATCGGAAACGTGATTCCGGTGGTCAAGCGGCGGCGACTAACATGGATTACCGTTCTAGACGTCTGAGCAGTTCAGACAGTGCCAACAGTCAACCTGACTGTGGAGGTGCCCGGCCTAAAGAACCGGCTACCAGAACAAAGGCTTCCCTGCCTTTGACGTACCATCTGGGGACAACTGCAAAGCTAACCCCCAGGGACGTCCGGTCACCCACTACCCCAACTCGGGACATGCAGGGCTTGACCGTGAAAGCTGAACCAAAATCACTAATCTCAGTGGTAACGCCTCGGGGCATAACTGTCCCGAAGGCTGCAGCGGTTGCGAAAGCGCCGCAAGCGGATGTTAAACCCGTGATTCCTGCAGCCCAGGAGCCGGTTGTCATCCAGCCAGTCGCGGGCACCTCCCGCACGGAAACTACCGGTGGCGTAAAGTTAAAATACGTCCCGATAGTCAACTACTTCTCTAGGGAAGAGAAGGCGAGCTGCGAAGTGGGACAGAGAATTGTAACAGAATTCCAGGAGTCCCAACGCGAGCTGGCGGTGGAGTATAACACCAAAATGTTAGGCCTGTTCACGCATGGCCTAAAGATTGCCCACCGGGAGGAGAAAGCATTGGTCGCTGTCGGCAATGCTGACTACTTGGCTAAAAAGTCAAGGGAAGCTGCTTCAGGCCAAAAGACTGCTGAGGCCGCCGCAGGGTTCGTTCAGCAAGAGAACGAGAAGTTAACCAAACGGTTACAGGACATGAACGTAAAATTTTACGGGGTGTTCGGCGTGACTATCGATACCTGGGATGGCACAACTGAGCACGCGCTTGCTTTAATGAGGGCAAGAGATGAACCTTTAGGTTAAAAAGACTAATAAAAGGTTCTGAGTCTATTTCTAATTCTTTTAGGAATAGAGGAGGGAACTATAATAGTTTCCGGATAGATTAATTGTTGTTTCATTTAATCTGACGTCATAAATTGTTTATGACGGGGTATCCCTTTTTGAGGGGAGGGGCATCTTTTTAGAGGCATATGGATCAACGCGGGGGGAACCTTCCGTGGAAGCTCTGGACTTACCTAACTACTCAACTCTCAACTATAGCCTACCGATGGGGAATCAGGACTCCACCGGGAAGCTACCAAACTAACGTCCCTGAAACTAGCTTTTGGGATACGTTACCATGATGTGTTCCTGATACTATTATGCTGAGTTATAAACTGTTCCCGTCCAAAGGATTACGTGTCAAACAGACAATGCTCGTGGTTCCAGATCTACTTATATATTTCATGAACATTCCTGGAGCTAGGATTACGTGTTAAACGGACAGTACTCGTGGTTTCCAGCCGGATTATAGTTATATATGCCATGAACTTTACTGGAGCGAGGACGGGATACTTATCGAGCTGTATATATATGAACTTACCTTCGGGTGATATTTATCCAAGAAACAGTATTAAGAAGAGGAGAGCACCTCACTCATTCGTCTATTAGAAGCGGAGAGCACCTTGACCACAACTAGATCACCAGTAAGCTATATTTAATTGTAAGGGTTTCCGGGTACACTGCCAGGTTACTCATTAAAACGTTTTTAATATATAAAATATCATTATTATGTGATACATATCACCTCAGGTGTTCCAATAAGGTATTCTCATATTTACCTTATGAATCAGGTTTCATAATATGCTACATATGAAGATTGTATGATCTGATAAGCTAGGAAACGTGGCTACCCGTAATGTTTATATGAAGTCGTTAAGACTATGTGTATATACTAAATATACCGCCAGGTATTGTCGTGTGTGTTGACTCTGTTGTATGTTGCGAGAGATATTAATACTCCGGTTATATAATCGGATTACCCGGCTTAAGACAAAGGCTGTGGTTACTGTTATCCATTGTGTGAATGTTTTCATTAAATCACAAATCAATCTAAGACGCTGGTGGTTGTGAGTCCTTATCAGGACTGGTTTTTAATAACTTTTCTGTTCAACTTAAATATATACACACCCCACGCGCATTTTTTTAACCGAGTAAGGAAACTTCATAAGGAAGTCATATCGAAATGTGTCAAGCCGTTCGATTGTATGTATGATATTATATTCACTTGTCATAAAACATACCTAAATCATCTATTATGGTTGCTATTACAGTGTAATGCCATATTTATATTGAGTTTGATGATCTCGCTTGTGTAGTATGTCGTGTAATATGTTTCGCCCCTAGTTACTGTATAGACAATAACTATAAAGTCGTTGTTCTAAAAGGTTTTCTATGTACTAGGAAAACAGTATATATGTTCGTTACCACCTAGTTTTGTCTAGGGGGGGTAGTGTAGGGGCATGATATTACATATTAATCTCATACACGGTATTTCCGGGTAACGTCTGTTTACTCGGCTTCTCCACCTGGAGCTAGTGCACACAGTTCCCGGGAGAGGGCGCAGGTCCTCTTCAGGTGACCGTGTGCCGCACTCAGGTGGGCGGCCGACCCACCCACCTGGCCACGTGACCTAAGAGCCGGTGTTATATAAGACCCATGTGTTTACCTGGAACGGCAGTCAGTACAGGCCCGACTGACGAGAGACTTCACATGTCCAACCGTGCGGACAGAGTTGTATGCTAAGAGTTGTATACTGACCGTTTCCTCTATTTATAGAGAAACCTGATCTACCTGTGTGTATTAATTCTACACTGATCGTTCCCTAGTAAAGGAACTAGAGTTGTTATTCTTGTGAATAAAGACAGATATATTCTCGCACCTGGAAACTGCCGTGATCGTTGTTCTTTAACCTAGAGTTAACTACGAACCACCACAAATGCATGATTTATGTAATATTAAGAACTATCAAAACAACATGTCCTTTATTTTATGAAATGTTACGTTCACCAGATATATGAAAAAGTCAGAAATATGCATAAATAATTAAAATATAGCCGTAACACAAATTGTCCAAGTATATCTGAGCATTACAAATGACACTGACCTGTTTTCATCATTTTATCATAAACATATTTCATTCTAGAAACTATTCAATTTTTGTGTTATGTTCACTAGATGTTACGTTCCCCAGATATATTGAAAATAACAGAATTTTGGTCTAATTGTCTTATTTTTCTTATATTAAATATCTGGGACATGCTGTGACTTTTTTTGCATAGGTATTATACCACAACCAACTGAAAACAATGTTATCATTGACTAATATTTCATTATAATTCCTCTATTTTTCTGCTATGTTACGTTCACTAGATCCCACTGAACACCTCTGAATAGTAAAATAAACACAATAGAATGGCAGAAAATACAAAATATCTTCAGATATGTTAGAGCACTCTGTATACTTTCATCTGGGTTTCACAGCTAGTTTAATACTCTTCCATGTTAGTACTTTTCCCTCTTTAAAAAGATTATAGGTTTGATTTAGACAGAAACCAACTGGCCCTCAATTGACTCTAGCTATCAAACTATCACAATGGGGAATTAAAAATAGAGAAAAAGTGTACAGCATCCTGTCACATGGTAGGAAATGACACATTTTTGCCCTAATTCAGTGAATCAAGTTCATAACTAAAATATTTCATCATATTTTTTCACTATTCTCATGTTTATGATAATATCTGGTGAACGTAACACAATTTTGTTTCATTAGTAATTGTATTTTTCAAACTTACACAGAAAAAAAAGTAAGAATCCTAGTATCACAAAATTTGGGAATGTGATGGTTCATTGCCTCCTTTATATATAGACAAATCTGCTACAACATTTGGGAAATTCAGAAATATTATTATTTTTCACTGGAAATGGACATTTTCTGGACCCCCACCCATATATATATATATATATATATATATATATATATATATATAGGCCTATATATATATATATATATATATATATATATATATATATATATATATATATATATATAATAATGACTTTGTTGATGATTGCAACTATTCAGTGTAAGTACGCAGGAGAATCTAGTGTAGGTCTACAGTAAAGTGAAGGTCCACAGTAGCAGCTTTTGTAGATGAACAGTATAACATAATGTAATACAACAGTACATTCTACTGTGTATCTATGTTTGCTCTTTACAGTGTTCTTCTGGCAAATATGGTTTCATTATGAAAACCTATTCCAAACAAAATGTCATCCTTCCCAGACTATTGTAATATAAAAGGCAAATTAAAGTGTTTTTCATTCCACCAGCAATTTAATTTTATAGAATGAAACAGGTGTATCCCAACTTACTGCTCCCTGTTAAGCTACACCACTGTGGCACCATACTAAACATTTGATCACTGTCTAACCATTGATGACAATATTCCAAAAGAGGTTTATCCTATGTGTGATTGCATTTAATCAGCAAAACAAGCAACAACATAATTTCATACTCCTGAACCAGAGTGGACTAGGATCCATAATTTAAGTTTAATTACCAAATCCTCATTTTCATGCTGGTCCGGTGGCCGATAACAGGTGCTGGAGGAGCCTAATCTTATAGTGTTGTTAATCCTCAAGGGTGCATGGTGGATAGTATGCTGTCCATGCCCCTCTTGTCTCAGAACACATTTTTCTCTCACCCAAGGGTCTGTTGCAGATTTCATTACAACCCATTTGCAACCACAGATGGTGCGTTAATGTCTTATCTTAGCTTGGTTAGTATTTTTGATTTATTGTTCTGCTCCATGTTTTGTCCATAACTTCCATCTAAGCCCGATCTATGATAGTGTAAACTCCCCAGAATATGGTAGATTGAGGGCAATATATGGGGTTATATTGAGGTTAAAATGAGAATTGGCATTTGTTATATATTTCTCCATATGACTGATTTGAAATCTGTATGTATTTCCCTTTTAACTGGAACCTTAATAACAGGCACTGTGTGTTCTGAATATTTATTGGGGGAGGGCGAATAATAGCATTTGACACCAAAAATTCCCATGCATATCCCATAAAGCCATCTGTTTACTGTATTATTGTATAATATTGCATTTTGTCTCACTTGATTGGTATAGTACTGTAGTCCATTGTAATGATATGATATTTCTTGTTAGCCAGTATGTGGACAGTTGAATGTTTACCATTATTGTACTCTATTGATTCATGCGCTACATACTTTTTATCATTTTGGGGCCCAAGTGCCCATTTGATTTATCACATTCTTTAGAAAATCACCATGTGTAATAAAGATACGTTATAAACTCAAACTATCATAGATAGCCATCTAGTAGTCTAATATTGCAAGGGGTTTCTATCATAAGTAACTAGTGGGGATAATCCCATTTTTGTTCAGCACTACACTGTTGTAGCAGTGGATAGATTCTTGGTTTCATCCATGCTCAAAGTTGTAGCACGCATCTCTGGCTGGAGCATCATAATCACATGATCTACAAAGAACCTACGAATCTACAAAAAGCGGTAAACAGTGATTACGTGACTAAGCTAGATCACAACAACAGATTCTGGCTCATAAGCATCTCTTCCTAAACACTGTCGCTATTAATGTCATGTGACATTTGTAATTGACGAGAGTACTAATTGTATTACCAATATATAATATATGTATATATACATGACACATCAGTAGTACCTGATAGGTTGCAACTCTTTTATGGACCTTTATATTCTTATTGTTGTCAAAAACATTTGCTCAGACGCAGCTATAATATAATATGTGTAATCCAATCTGACTGTATTATGCAATGCTAGCACTAAATGACATAGTGACCAACATAATAAACATTCTACATTGCCAAAAAAACTTTTGCGAATGCATTTTGGATAAAGTCATAAGAGGGAGACTATATTGAACCATCATTCATCCCTGGGATACACAATATATTGTAAAAGGTAGGAGAAGCAGACTTTAGCAAAGACCCCCATGGCAAATTCTCCCTGTTTAGTGTGCAGCCGAGGTAGCAGAGCCTTCTGAACACACTGCCTCTGTGCTTTAACCCTTTAAGGGTCGTAATACATGGGTCTGAGGCATGATTGTTGTTGTTGTTGTTATTTCGTTTATTTTTATCCTGAGGAGATACATAACCATTATAGATTGTATTTCTGTATTCCACAGCTTTTATATGTATAATATATTCCGTTAAGCGGAAAACTAGACACTTTCCCCATTTGGGAGTGGAAATAGGATGGGGTGCTGTCCAAGGTATTTGGTCAGACCCCCTACCAAATGTTAATTTTAATAGAAATTTATTAAAGATGATATTTTGGAAAAGCAGAAGAAAGGGTAATAGGAAAGTAGGAGGGGAGAGAAAGAGATAGTGTAGAGGAGAAAAAAGATAAGAATAGAAATGTAGGAGAAAAACTAAATTATAATAATAGATGGATGGGGGCCACATCAATGGCGCCCATCCATCATATTATTTATGCAAGAGCCTCGGATGTTAAGTTATAGGGTAGGTTTGTAATTAAAATATATAAAGGGGAAAATTTGTGTGTGTGTGTGGGACTTACTCACCCCCCCGGGGTGCCCGGGGAAGATGTTGAGAGAGGGGTAGGGAGCCGGTCATACATCAGGTAAGGACTTGATTTTCTTGTCATATTCCTTTTTCAACCAAGAGTTGAACCCTGTGGATGTCCTATGCATTCTAGTGGCAATTGTCTGTTGGTTCCACAGAATGGCATCTCTATGCTGGAGGCTTTTTCTGTAGATGGGATTTTTCACTCTGTTTATCTTCATTAGGGTGGCATCATGGGCTCTAGTCCTAAGGGGCCTTTTATCAATATTACCATCAATGAGGGACGCATTAAAAGCATGCTTTAGAAGATGTGTTTCCCTTCTATGCTTCATGAGGTTCAGCTCCGCCAATTTGTGCAATTTCTCATGATTTTTTGTCCCTTTATTCCAATAAACAGCTCTAAGGACATTACTCACAATGGGTTGGAGGGTATCCAGCGTAGTGACAGGAGCAACACTATATATAATATCCCCATAGTCTATTATGGGTAAGAGCATTGTTTTGACTACATCCAGTTTGGCTTTTTCAGGGAGATTTTTGCAATTACGACGAAAAATGAATAATTTATGTTCAGAATTTCTCCTAGTAATACCTATTTGTTTTTTTAAGTTTAGTTGGTTATCAAGGGTGATACCAAGATAGTTGTAAGATGGGCTAGTTTCAATATTATCCAGGCCTATTTTTAGGGTGGGCTTTCTGTGCAACTTCCTGAGTGCTTTGTTAGCAAAGACTACACATTTGGTTTTTTTAGCATTAAGAGAGAGTTTATTTTTTATACACCACAGCCTGATTTTTTCAAGATCATTGTTAATTACATTTGGGGCTTGTCTGCAATTTGGTGGGTGTGCCAGGTATACCACTGTATCATCAGCATAATGTTGAACCTGGAGTTGTTCTAGGCAGTGTCCAAAGTCATTGATATAGGTAAGAAAGAGCAATGGACCTAGGACTGAGCCTTGGGGGACACCACAGGTGATACGATGAGGTTGGGAGATTTTATTATTAGCTTTTGTACGTTGTTTTCTATTTGTTAAGTAATTTTTGAATAATTTTATACTATTTTCTGTAAATCCTAAGAATTCTAATTTGTTAAATAATATATTATGATTTAAAGTATCAAAAGCTTTTTTGAAATCTAAGAAGATAGCTGTTGTAATATCAAGTTTGTTTAAGTTTTTTTAAGATTATTGTCCTCTAACCAACGCAAGTATCCTTGCCAGAGCCTCATTCATGCCAATCCTTAGTATATCAAGCCTATAAGTTCACTGGCAGGTTATTCACCAGGGCTGCATCATATCAATGAAGGACACAATGCCTTCAAGCACTCTGTGACCTTCAAAGGTCTGATGGTAAAAGCAGTGCCTACTGGGTAGTTCTACTGGAGCTTCATGGCAATGGGCCCCTAAAAGGGAGGGTCTATGTCCCTATTGATCTGAGATGTTGATTTAGGACAGAGCAGCAAAGTGTGGATATCACTAAGGACCTTGGGCAAGACTGTAGTGGTCTCTCACATCCACCAGAGAGGCCTCCCCATGCCTAAGATGATGCCTGTGATGCTGAATGTAGCATCATCTGAAAATCATTTCAACCTGGTCTCTATCTCACCTGCATACTATGTGGCAGTCTCCTTTAAGAAACCTTTACTCAGTGGATATCTTACTTTAAATAGAGGCTACTGAGGCAGGGGCTTCTACGGCTATATCACGCTATTCCCACTGCTTGAATAGAGGGGCTGGTCAAGGAATGGTCAGTAAGGGGAGAAGTTAGCTGACGGAGGAAAAAAGTAGGTCGTCTGTTGTGACTGTTGTAGTCGATATGTAGTGAGACATTGTAACAGACCTTCAGCTGACTTGGCCATTGATCTTGAGACCACATTAAACTGATCCTCAAAAGTCAATTTAAAAAAGAACCTCACTGAGAAACTGCAGCTGTTCGAAGTCTATGGCAAAAGCATCCATTCCCTACCCAACTGCTCCAGGACCAAAACTTGAACCAAAGGGATGGTTCCAACCTCTAAATACTCATTTCATTGCACGTGTCGTTATCTAAAAGGAACAAAACGTTATTCATATCCAAGGGAAAGCCATGCTGTCAGCCTCATTGAATCATCCTTTGGGACTAGACAGTCAATGAGATGCAGTTTTATGGAATTAAGGTTCAAGTATTGTGCTACACAATACTTATCATGCATTAAAACAGATGCTGATTGAGTTTATTGGTATACCATTATCAGTGAAGTATTAATTAGTACAGAAATAGTTAAACAATTACAGCAATACTTTATACTTATCATAAGGTTTGCAAAGTATATATTACACAAGAAGATATCATTTCTAGTTTTTGAGAAATGGCTATTTGAATATGGGCGAGCATTGCCCTAAAACCACTATTTGCTCTAAGTCTTTTAGTTTTTAAGATATCTCTATATAATTAGCATACTTAGAATAATTAGAAAATGATCATACATTTTTATTTTATAGGCCATATGTTTTGATCTAGAAATGATAATTTCTTTGACCATAGTAATCGTTGTCACTCATTCTATCAATAAGTCCTTTTTTTTTCTTTATTTGGAATGAAAATCATGTTTCCTTGGCAACACATATCAACAAAGACACCCATTTAGGCCCTAAAACATTGTTTTTACATTCCAAATAAGGAAGATTTTCACAAAAAAATGGAATGTTTTGTATAATACTAATGAATTCTCCAGAAAAAAGTAACAAAAAGCAAATATTAGCCTGTTTCTCTTTGATTTAGGCCCCCTGGTGGCTAAAATTGGTACTAATCCTGCGGGAATACCCCTTTATGCTTGCCTGTATTCCAATAGTCGGACTCATAAGGGTTAAGTGAGTGTTTTGATCTGCTCGGTGGGAAAGTATGCTCACAGGAAGGTGTAAATTCCGGTCACACAATGAAAATGGCATTAAGTCCATAGTCTAGGATGTGGGATGTCTTACATTATATAAGTTGAACTATTGACAATTTAGTCCAGTAAACGAAAGGAAATATATAGCCTAGTCTCAACAAAATTGCAAGAAAAGGTTTCACAGTGGTTTTCACCTCTTTGATATATGTACTTTCCAGAAAGAAATTGTTTCCGGCGATCCCGCCTGGGGAAGTGCCCCAAATCCAACATGGCCGCCACTAAACCAGGTCAAACAGGAAAACTGCTATAAAAATGGAACAAATCATCATATTCACGCATGTGATGACTCTATCAACATCAGCATGAACAGATCTATCCAATAGAACATGTCTCTTAGTTTTGAAGTTTCAAAGAATAGCGTAAAATTCAAATGGCCACCAAAAAGTCGTTAAAATGCATGAAATGATACATCTCTGTTTCTAATAAACATAGAGATACATATGAAGGTTCAAAATATATGCTTCTAAGGTCAGAGAATTTGAATTTACTATGTGTGAAAAGATAAATTGCAGCCATTTTGAATTTTTAATGAGGTCACTGCTAAGGACTGTTTAGACTACCACCGGAAAAGAGGATATTTTGCATCTTTTGTCCTGATAAGCATAGGTATAAGATTTGGAATGGAAAATTCACTTTTGTGAGATCAGATATATGAGATCTAGCATGTGCATGAGACATATTCAACATCCACATTGGTTATTTAATTAGAGGTGCCTGCCACCAGGTTTGAGCAAACTTAGATTTCAGTTACGTGCTCTAAACGTTATTATCTTGTAACATTGCTGGACTAAGTAGTATGGGGGGGGGGGAAGGTTTAGGTGAGGAGGAATCAATTTACAGCAATTTACACTTCATAGGTTCATAGTAAAGGTATGGAATATCAGAGTATAATTATAGCCAGTACTCTACCAGTTGGCCATCATGGCTAAGTTATGATAGAGACCTATAATGCTGCGGCTACCCATTGATGTAAGATTAATCAAGTGATTGAATGTTCAGGTGGCTGCAAGTCTTGATATTTGAGTCACAGCTATAGCGTTACAAGTCTGAGATTCCGAAACAGTTTAAACAAGTTGAGGTATTGTATATTGTTGAAAGTGTATTCCAGCCATCCATTGACTTATTGTCAAGGTGTGTAGAGAGAAGTCAGGAAAGAGGAAATACATACATGAATCTTTAATACAATAAGTTCCATTGGCTAATTCATTATCATGACAAGCTCACAAGTAATCAAAACAGACTTGAGACATTCAAGCTGATTTACCTCCACCAGTTATATCATTCCTCCTTCAAGCTTCCCTATAGGGACTGATCCAGGAATTTTGGAAAGGGGAGCCATGAAATAGGCAAATAGGGGGGAGGGGGGGAGGGCTGTAGCCTACTATGTGTGTGTGTGGGGGGGGTGGGTGGGGGGGGGGGAGGGGGGTAATCCTACGTGGCAGTCTATGAAACTACTATACTACCAATAACATGCTCTTTGATAAACAGGCACACAGACAAACACTCAAACATACACCAACAACTTCCTCCCTTGTATGATATTCATATCAATACCATGAAGTAGGGGAATTTGTAGCTAAGTGTTGAGGGAAGGGTAGAAATATAGGGAGACATATGCATGTGCAGGAGGTGTTGAATAAAGCACTTAATAATGCTTGTGTTCATTTGGGAGTAATACACCAACCAAAGGGGTTATTGCAGGCTTTGATCTATGTTTAGCCTGGTCTTGTCAATCCTCCTCTCCCCATAATGCATAAGGTCAATATAGATAAATAATACTTTGTACAATTAGAACTTCCCGTATTGCATTACATCTAATGTGTCTCCACAAGTATGTTGAGATAACTATTAGATCTAAATGTCTGTGTTTGCCTTTATCAAAGAGCATACATAGTGGTAGTAGTAGTAGTAGTAGTAGTGGTCTGCTCCCTGGGGCTGCTGCCAGGGGCTGCTGCCATACCCATGCTGGTGTGCTGGACAGAGTGAGCAAGCGGGGGGTAGGGGGTCTCTCCAGGGTAATTATAATGTAAAAGAACCATTGTGTACCCAAAAGTACAGACCGATACTGGAAGCACAAATAACCAATATATTGATGAGAATTAGTATGCAATTAAAACCATCCTAAACTATAAGAGACTAAAAAGGTAGGCAACAGACTTATCAAAGACTGATTAATCAAGGTCTTACTGTAAGAACCTGGAAATGATCTTTTACCACAAACGATGCTGTCTTTGGGAGGTAAAGATCCTGTATTTCAATTCTGCCACAATATCTACCCTGTGATGTCCCATAATCTGCTTGAATGCATACCCTTGTTGGTTTGGGACAGGTGTGAAGACAACAACACTATATAGTATCTGCAACTAACCAGGACCTTAGTTGGAGGAAAGTTTGATGATGCCAACAAGCACACATCCCAGTGGGCTAGGACCAACTTAGGTCACTGACTAGGATTGGGGACAAGTTCAATTTGTGATGTATGGTTGGTGACATCTGGTTCATTATTGGTTACTATGCCCAAAGTATCAGATTCTTTCCAGCTTGTTAAAAAATGTTTCAGGCAATACTTCTATTTTCAGATAACACACTGATGGAAGCTATGCCTCTATCATCATATACACAAAATTGTTGACTGGAACTAACAATTCAATCTTAAAGTTGATTCAGGATGTTCACCAAAGCCAAACCTCTCTGCCTACATCTGCACTTCGTTCAGATTCTTGTTATCTTGATCACAGTTGATGTTATTACCCAATATGTCCAATGTGTTAAATAGAATTACAATTTTATTCTATCCATTGATGATCCCCTGTGAAAGACCATGACTGGGCTCTATGGGTCCCCATTTCTGAGCTCTTATTGCCCATAGAGACCCATTCCCTAGATATTATACTGTTACAATATTGGAACATATTTAGGTGGGATTTAGAATATCTCCATACTGATTAGGGCTAGAGATTTGCTATTGTTTAATATAACTAAGAGAGTGCACATAAACATCACTACCTTTAATTTTTGATAAGACCTGGTGGCAGGCATCTAATTAAATACCCAAAACT
Source organism: Harmothoe impar (assembly GCA_947462335.1). Classification (NCBI taxonomy): domain Eukaryota; kingdom Metazoa; phylum Annelida; class Polychaeta; order Phyllodocida; family Polynoidae; genus Harmothoe; species Harmothoe impar. The sequence continues at coordinate 45,541,755 of OX381718.1, forward strand.
GCAGATATGTTCACAGGCAAGGGAAGAGGGTACTACCCTGGTGGCTAAGATCCGAACTAACCCCACAGGGAGTATCCTTTCTGCTTGCCTGCTCACATATATGTTTGTCCCTTGCAAATGCTTGAGTTCATATTACTGGTCTCACAAAATGTTATGTAAGTCTCCTTCCCAAATCTCATCCATATGCTTATTGGAAACAAATCAGGAAAATATCCTATTTTCTGGTAGTAATCTAAACAGCCCTCAGCAGTGACCTCATTAAAAATTCAAAATGGCTGCCATTTATCTTTTCACACATAGTAAATTCAAATTCTCTGACATTAGAAACATATATTTTGAACCTTCATATGTATCTCTATATTGATTAGAAACAGAGATGTTTTATTTCATGCATTTTAACGACTTTTTGGTGGCCATTTTGAATTTTACGCTATTCTTTGAAACTTCAAAACTAAGAGACATGTTCTATTGGATAGATCTGTTCATGCTGATGTTAATAGAGCCATCATATGTGTGAATATGATGATTTGTTCCATTTTTATAGCAGTTTTCCTGTTTGACCTGGTTTAGTGGCGGCCATGTTGGATTTGGGGCACTTCCCCAGGCGGGATCGCCGGAAACAATTTTTTTCTGGAAAGTACATATATCAAAGAGGTGAAAACCACTGAGAAACCTTTTCTTGCAATTTTGTTGACATAAATTCGTTTGTTTACTAGACTAATTTCATTGAATGGCTAGTTGAAGAAAATACTGCAAAACCTATTTACTGATTTTTTATCTTTCATCCACTGAAGAAATAATTACCTAAGGGAGCGTTCATTATTTATGGCAGGGGGGGGGGGCGGGCGTTTGGCAAAACGAATACGTCAAAAAAAAAAGACCCCCCCTCTGAATGGGTAAAAAAAAAAGACCCCCCCTCCGAATGGGTCCAAAAAAAAAGACCCCCCCCCTCCGAATAGGTTGAAAAAAAATGACCCCCCCCTCACCATAGATGTTCATAAATACTTAATAATGGCATCAACGACATACAAAGTCTACATAGTCCTATACTATAACCTATTATAGCATGTGCTTAACCATTATTTGAGGGAGTGGTTATAGGGCATAACAATATGGTGAATATATTTATGTGGAGAGCGCACATTTTTCTGTTTCCGTGGCACGTTTGATATTTTTGCTAAAAATTGGTGTGATTATTTTGGTCCCCACCTACAAGTCCTGCTAATACTGTTTGGTAGAAGTACCATGAAATGGCCCAGCTCAGGGGCCGCGGAAGGTGGATAAAGTTGGGGGGCCCAGCTCCCAAAGCCAGCTGATGAGTGTTGGTTAGAGGGAGAAACAAATGGTTGTTTTGGGGCCATAAGCCCCAGGAAAATTTGGGAATTTGACCTTTATATTAGTGTATTCAGAGTGGTCTGAAGTCTACCATATGATCCTGGGAAATTTTGTAATTTTACATTGAAATTGATGTGTTCTGAGGGACTTTGAGCTTGTCTTTCAAGAAAGTTTTAGGAATTTTACCTCGAGATTGGTGTATTCTTGGGTACTCTGAGTCTAGAATGTTCATGTTTCCCAAAAAGATTGGCTCCCCCACTTTACTAGACCCCCAGCCCCCCCCCCCTGTTCCGCGCTACTGCAGCTTAAAACAAAGATGTTTGATGAAGGGATGCTCTGGACATTATAATAGTGGCAAACCTGAAGAAAATTTTGAAAATCTAGAGGTCAATCGGCCCATTTTAATGTATCCTGGTATTATAACTTGCAGTTAAAGGAATAAGATCACTATTTAAACCTAGTTTGGTTTTCCAAAGGCTAGGATCAGTAATGAATAGGGAGCTGAGGGTGAGAATTTGAAGTTGAACAAAGAGTCACAGGGGAATGTGTCTTTGTTATATAACGGCACGGATCAATTACAATCGCTTAAGCCATCAATGGTATGCATGGATGTTACGTGCACCATAGTTGATAACCTTTATTTGAGGAAATTCCATAAGGTACCTGCCTTCAATATTCTAGTGTGTGGTCAGTATAACCAAGCCATGGGAATGCATTGACTCCAAAAAAAATAAAAGCTTTAAAATAGTGATGAATAACTCACTGATAACCCTGCAGAGCATCGGAAGCAACTTGACCAGAACCAAATATAGAGCTCTAAAAATTCTGATGAGGCCAAGTAGCGATGAGTAGCAATATGATTATTCAGTGCCTGATTTCTGTTGAAGCCAAAGATGAACTTAGAGGGAGATTTAGAAATTGGCGACAGAAGGAGTGGCATCCGCAGCAGAAAACTCTGTGGATCTGGTGGCTATTTGCTACATTTCAAGGCATTCGGTACACCGATTTATAGTGGGATGATCATGTCTACTTTATGAGTCTGCTGATTTTATAAGTCCTAGAATCTGTGAGAAGCAGGCAGCTATCAGGGAGATGGGGAAGGTATTCTAAAAATATTGAGAGCTCTGCAATCAGAATGCTGTGGCTCATTTAGCAGGGTCTGGTACAAGATACCAAGGAAAAGTGTGTATCATGACTAGTGTAATCACGCCTTTGACTGGTGGAGTGGACCTAAGCTACAATGTATCAACATTATATGAGGTAGATCTGCATCTTGCATACAATACATCTGCTCCTCTATTGGGAAGAAAGGCAGGGTCTAAAAATGTAGGCAAGTTCAACCTTGCATATGGATGCCAAAACGTGATGGGCAAGGCTAAAGTCCAATTAACCCAAACTATTTCAGATACAGTACTGTCATATTTCGGTGCCACAATAGCATTCATCTAACTGCACACTGATAGCTTTTCTGTTTAGACCCCCTACATTCTGTACTCTTCTCGTGTTGAATTAATGCTCTTTCTCCAGTTAATTATTGTTGCTTTAGGAAAAGAAAAGTAGTGAATCATTCATGTGTCGATTGGTAGGCAAGAAATTTAGCAAAGTTCTACCGTCTTTATGACCCCAATTCGCGACATGTGTCGTGAAATTCGCGTCACGTTGTGTCAAAAGATACCCCCCCCCAAATAAATACCCCTACAAATAATGACCCCCCCCTCAGAATAGGTTGAAAAAAAAAAGACCCCCCCTTAAGAATAGGTTGAAAAAAAAAGACCCCCCCCTCCGAATACCCCTAAAAAAAATGACCCCCCCCCCCTGATTTGCACACCCCCCCCACTGGCATAAATAATGAACGCTCCCTAATAAAGATTGTTTTCTCTCTATGCTGAAGGTGGTACTATAGCCACAGATCCAATTACACAATAATGACCATAATCCTTTTCTCATCTTAATTTGTGCATCTCAATCCGAATTACCGTATTCGACGTAATAAGCGCCCTGGGCGCTTATAAAATTATTTTCATGGCGTTTTTAATACTTAAGAGTTTAATTGTCACCAAAATCGTGAAATTCGAGCCTTTGTTCTAGTCTAAAGATTCCCCCAAAAAAGGGGGGGCGCTTATTAGGGCGAGGGTGCTTATTACGTCGAATATGGTAATCTAAATTAACAAGCAGCTAGTGAATTAATATAGAAAGCTAAATTGTGTATAAGTAGTAGGCTGGTAGGTGATTCCTATTACCTACCTACGACTCATCTAACACTTAGTACTTAGCAAAATATGTTGAATGTAAATGGTAGTGTGTGTAATAGTAATAGTGTGATTTCCCACTGCAGTGATGCTAGTGATCTGTGCTGGTTCACATACCTGGTTTTTCTTTAGGTTTTTAAACTGTTTTATTGCCGAGAACACAAGATATATATGTGTTTGTTATGACAATATTATATGACACATGACACTTCAAAGATTTATCTGTAAAACATCACTTGCCCAACTATGCTCTGGCTAAATAAACCTGGTTACACACTCTTCACATTTAGTGTAGATCGATAGTGCATATATAGGTAAGCTGTACACAGATTTCAGTATTTTTTCCCTATTATAACTCTTGGACAAAGTGTCTAGTACAGTATCTCTAAATAATTCTGGCAACTTCTAACAAAATCACATTTACTACAAGTACTCAATATATTAGCATAATAAATACTCTCTTTATTTAGACCACTGACATTTTATGTTTAGTAGTAGTAAATGCATTGTTTATGGATCTTCATCCTTCACCAGCTGTGTTCCTTAGACAGCGAGCAATGGTAATGCGAGTACATGTGGCTGAAGGTCAAGTATGTGCACAAGATTGCAGCGGTCCTCTGAGTACAGTAAGCATGAGCAACCACCATTACAGATAACTAGCCAGGGTAGTGCTTGAGGGATGATGATCACAGAACCTCTAGAACCTAGAGTATCTTTGAGCGGATCTCAGCAGGGGCAGTAAATGTATCAAGGGAGGGGTCAGGTTCAGTGTGGTCCTATTATGGGAAGCAGAGTCCTCTCAGTCTGTGACATTAACTCGGGTAATGCCTGGGAGGATTCCACAGATCCCCCTCTGGTGCGTGCCAGTTAGGGATGACAAATCTAGGACATTCCCTCGAGACCAACATGGCCACATGCAGCTCATCACTAATAGACCACTAAGTGAACAAAGGATCAATTAACAGGACTAAGCCACTAAGAGCAAATGTAAAGCTATTCATCGAAGGTGTTACCTTCTAGTTATAGTAACTGTTGTAGATTGGGAGGGAAGTCTTCAGCTATACTCATTACAATGTCTTTATAAGTGTATGTATTATCCATGAGATGACATTTAGAATATCACATTCAGCCACTGTTTTCAATTAGGGATGATTTCCATCAACAGAACAGGATGAAACTGCCCTGTTAGTACAAAATCTTTACATAGGGAATTACTGTCGGTGACAACTCACTCAGGCAAATTTCGGGTCTTTTTGCCAAGATGACAGTTGAGCTAGTCAAATGTTCCATTACTCTCTGATTTAATTGCACTACATGCATCAAGGAGCAGGATGTTGTGAGCATCTTCTGTGCAACCACAATGCAACTGTTTAAATTAAGGAACTGTTAAATCAGAATGTATTTCTTTGTGATACTAAAGCTACATCCCATTTATTTTTCATCTTTCCAGACAATCTAGCCGGTTATCATTCTAGACGGCTTGCAAAATATGGGTAACATCTTGTTATCAAGAATACTTTTGCTGTTTTAGCCCCTAACATCCCATATTACACTTGTGTCACTAGTTCTCTGTAGGAATATCAGTTTTAGTTTGACTATAACTATAACAATGAAATATGATAACAATTGATGCAAATTATCATTTTCAGCTGCACACACACCATAAATACTATTTGGTTCTTAAAAACAACCTCTAGATCAGTGAAAATCCGGAAAACATACAGCGAATATGAAATCACCTAACCTTGTTCCCTAATTAAGGTGGGGAAGACATCACACACCGATCACACACCGAAACACAATTTATCAATTACCAAGTAATGCATTGCACGTATTTCTATTTGAAAGCAATCCTCTGAAATCAATGTTAAGGCCACTGAAATATCCCGAGCTTCTTTTTCCAAAAATTTCCAAAAACCTAAAGAAGTATGAATATGTTTAAAACCCCACTTAGAGAAAGAAACACAAACTTTTTTATTTGGCCCAGTCTTAACCAGTAGCAAGCATCTATATTTAATAACATTGATAATTTGGACAGTAACGCTCTGTATGCCTTCATCACATTTGTTTTTTATAAGACAGCCTATGAAAGATCATAAATTTTCCTTCAGAATTTCAAAAAAAAGCAACGGTCTCATTAGCATTATTTCTTTTCTATCCGCTCTCTTCTAGTTCATGAGCTGATGGCGCATTCTGGTCTGCTTATCTGTTTTCACTAGACAGCGCTAAATGAGTTGAGCAAACATGCCTAGAGCTGTGTAACCATGGTAGCAAGATCCTAGTTGACACATTTCCAGTCTGGGCCTTAGGGAATGAGGTGTGATGAGGTGGGTTCTGTCTCATTGATACCCAGGAGCTGATCTAGCCAAGAGTATAGACCACATAGCGCTTTTATCCACCACATAGCCTTTGTCAGATTGAATCATGAATGCAAGTCTGGCCAGTTACCCTTAAAGGGTTGATACAGTCCCCCAGGCACAGGCAATATCTATGGTGTACTACAGATGGTTGGTACATATTAGGAATATGGTCTTAAGGTCCCCCAGCGATATTCGCACGAGCTCCTCGTGTGAATAACGTCCGCTATTCGCACGAGGAATGGTGAGAGAGGCAATGTGGTGAGAGAGGCGACATGCACGAGGATGTGGTGAGAGAGGCGACGGCGAGAGAGGCGACCACACGTAGAAGTGGGGAGAGAGGCGACCTCACCAGGAAGTGGGGAGAGAGGCGACCTCACCAGGAAGTGGAGAGAGAGGCGACCTATTGTATATGATCCATCTGTAGAAGCGTTCGGATACCTGGTCCTGTTTAGTATAGTGGATAAGGCTCTCGTCTGCCATGCCAGCGATCCGGGCTCAATTCCCACTGTGGTCAATGCGTTTTTCGTACAATCCTGTGACCGGTGAGAGAGGCGACGTAGCTGACGAGAGAGGCGACGTGGCTGATGAGAGTGGCTGACGAGAGAGGCGACGTAGCTGATGAGAGAGGCGACGTGGCTGATGAGAGTGGCTGACGAGAGAGGCGACGTAGCTGACGAGAGAGGCGACGTGGCCGACGAGAGAGGCGACGTGGCCGACGACACAGGCGATATATACACACTAACATACTCGTGATGCAATAATACCTGGTGGGGAAAGCACTTGTGAGGTATATCTGGCAATAATGAACGGGCCGAAGGCGAGTTGATTATTAGACAGATATACCTCACAAGTGCTTTCCCCACCAGCCCTTAATGCGTTTATACCACAATTTCTTCAAAATATGTCGATATATATATAATGTATTAGGCCTACCTTTTTAAATTTTCCATTTTGTCTCCGAAAGCCTGGCACACTCACCGCCAAGCGCCATGATTTTGTTCATCGTGCGGTCAATGCGTCTTGAATAACATCCAAATATGGCAAAATTAGACAATGTCAAGCTTATTCCTTCAATCCAGAACATGTTTAGAGCTCCTTGTTGATGATGCCGTGCAGTATTAGCCTTTTAATTGCGTAAATTCCTCATATTTCGACATTTTGCGATCAATAACAGCCCGCCGGGAGTAGTAAACAAGGAGACGACATACATCACGTGACCGACTGACGCGCCCGACTGACCTAGTTTCCGCGGTGGCTTCGATCAGCTGATCGTCCTCCGCCCGCCCCAAATACAACTCTAACCGGGCTGGCACCATGCACAAAATGTCGAAATATGAGGAATTTATGCAATTAAAAGGGTAAAACAGCACGGCATCATCAACAAGGATATATATATTTATGTACTGAATTGAAGGAATAAGCCTGACATGCTCTAAATTGAAAAATCGAGCAGTATCCTATATTTTCAGTAACCTATTATCTATAGATTCCCTTAAATAAAGTATCATAGCCATGAAAATCCCACGGGATCTAGTAAATGGGACATTTGTCCCTGCACTATAGGTGAGGACCAACCCTGTAGCCAGCCCCCTCCTCCAAATGAACCCCACGAATTTTGGTAATGGTTCCTCGTGCCCGTCGCCTGTCTCACCGGTTCCTCGTGCCCGTCGCCTGTCTCGCCGGATCCTCGTATATGTCGCCTGTCTCACCGTCGCCTATCTCGCCGGTTCCTCGTGCGAATAGCGGCCGCTATTCGCACGAGTTCCTCGTGCGGATATCATCGGCCATTTAGGTCTGCCACTCCGATAGCATGTTCATCTCTTTGCCTCCCCTCAGATGCTTTATAATCAAATGTACGGTATATACAACTTAGGCTCCAGTTACTAGTCTAAGTGAAGCTGCATTTTGACATGGAAAAGAAGCGATCCAATATCATTAGTTAACTTCCCTCTTGGAGGAAGGCATAGTGCATTCATGCTGCATGGCCTTGCTTGTCACGATGCAGTAATTTAGCACTTGCATTTATCTTGGCAGTGCTATATTCAAGGATCATTGTCTGTGCCAGTGTTCCTTTTTTGTAGTTGATTCATTACACTATTTTGAAAGCACCCCTTTGACCCATAGTAGCAAAAAAGGGCATTCAAAGACAGTCAAAGACACTGAAGGCACTAGGTGCCAGCGTGACTTTTATATATCATTCTTATCTGTTTAACATCCTGTGGGATAAAAGTGACAAGGGGCCTACATGACTTTTACCTAATGAATCCATTTCCATGGAACTATGATGGGATTTGCAGCCTTTTCCCCTGAAGCACCTCTTAGGAGAAGAAGAGAAATGAGCAGGAAGCCCAGAGGCCACAGTTCCCACTTAAGATGATGCTGCACATTATGCCTAGTTGAAGTCTATTATTTCTTCTGTCCCACAGAAATGTCTGTAATGCCATTCACAGTAATAAACAATTGTTAGGAACCTCAAAACCTGTTTGTAGACAATGGTGTGAGGAGATGCCTGTAAATGGGACAGCCTGCCAGTATGCATTGCAAAAAAGATTATGGCAGAGAAGTATAGCTACGTCTTACCTAATAGCCTATTAGGTTACAAAGACATATTACTGCCAAAGGAAAATTCTTTATGCCCTTGTGCTATATGATGAGAATCTCACTGCCCCTTTCAAGAGCTGTGTGCTTTGATGTATGCGGACGTTATTCATGTACAATTGTCATAAGGAATCAAGAACCTCAATATGTAACATAACCTATGTACTAATTCTTCATACATATTCATCATAAAACAGGAATCCTATTCTGGTATCTCTATCAGCCTATATACACGTATATGCCTACGGTGAGGTCATCAATAGGGCCGCAGGGGGTCAGATGTGGTACCATGGTGATTGCGGAGGGGTAATGCGTATTGATCCTGCTCGTTTGCATAGAATGGTATTTCACTCCTACTACATGCTTAATGGACTCATTTACATGTACCGATAGTACTACAGTGTAATAACATCATTAGAAGGACCGGCATGAGCAACTTGCTGTTATAAGGAGAATGTGTTCATGGCCACAATTGTCAGTTTCTTTTACATATTCACTGATAGTTCTTCAACTCTGCTTATATGGTGCCTTGTCTTGCTTTGCACTATATTTATGACTTCCCGTCAAGCACAATTTCTGTGTCCCCGCCTAAAGTGTTGACACTTCTACTTGAGCTTCGGTCATTGTGACAAATTGTCGTCACTGAACTATTGTTGACATAAAAATGTTAGTAATTAAGCAATTATATGATATCGCCATTTCACTTTAAGGTTGATTAGAAAAGCTAGTTAGGGAAGATAAATAAAGAAGGCCTGGGCGGCAGATCGGCAGTTAGCCGTAGCCCAGTCTCTGGTTGTATGTACTTTTACATACTATACTGGAAATACCTTAATAAAAATCATTAAAAAAAATAAAATTGTAATGTATGGTAGCCACCTTGCTGTATCGAAAGACTTGCAAAGATCAATTCTGTAAATGCAGAGTTTGGATGCAAAACGAGATATCTCCATCCCAGAATTAAAGCATAGAGTGCTTTTTGTAAAGACACCCTGAGGTCAATTATTGTACTTTGGTAACAGAGTGTATACTAAGTAGGTTCTAATGATATGAAAAAATAACAAATCTTGGAGAAATAGTTTGAGGATTATATTTCCCTATCCCTAATCTATATTTTTGTCCCCATTTTTAAAATGGCGCTTGTGTCATTTTGCAGATAAAGATGATATAGCTTTAAAACCAACACAGCCAAAGGCTGGCCAGCAGGTCCAGAGGGCCCATACGGGCCGAACCTGGGTCGTTTTACATCCAAACTCTACATTAATGTACCTGTTTACTTATCCACAAGTCAAGATTTCACAGCTGGTCTGGTAAATTAAGTGGCACATATAAAGTGCAGGTTGTACACTAATCATGAACATCTTTGTTTGATACTAAATATGTCTATATAAGGTTTGACATCTACAAGGGTTTTTGAAAGTATAGTACAGTACTAAAATAGCCATAATCAAGGGGCAGCTTACAGAAGGGTTTATCTTACAGGTGTAGGGGCATGATATTACATATTAATCTCATACACGGTATTTCCGGGTAACGTCTGTTTACTCGGCTTCTCCACCTGGAGCTAGTGCACACAGTTCCCGGGAGAGGGCGCAGGTCCTCTTCAGGTGACCGTGTGCCGCTCTCAGGTGGACGGCCGACCCACCCACCTGGCCACGTGACCTAAGAGCCGGTGTTATATAAGACCCATGTGTTTACCTGGAACGGCAGTCAGTGCAGGCCCGACTGACGAGAGACTTCACATGTCCAACCGTGCGGACAGAGTTGTATGCTAAGAGTTGTATACTGACCGTTTCCTCTATTTATAGAGAAACCTGATCTACCTGTGTGTATTCATTCTACACTGATCGTTCCCTAGTAAAGGAACTAGAGTTGTTATTCTTGTGAATAAAGATAGATATATTCTCGCACCTGGAAACTGCCGTGATCGTTGTTCTTTAACCTAGAGTTAATTACGAACCACCACACTGGTGCCGTGACCAGTAGCAGTAAAGGTAGCAGAACAAGCTAGTTGTTCGAGAATATGTTCGGGTTATACTGAACAGGAAGTCCTTGAGTGGACAGACAGTCCTTTAGTGGACGGACAATGGCTACCGGTGGTAGCCTGGGCGGCTCTGGCCCAGAGCTGAGTGAAGGGGAGTTGGAATCAACTCGCCTGGAGGTGCCAGGGATGGACCCTGGGGAGGGCTTGAAGCCAGGACAGAAGAAGAGGAAATTGCAGGATCTTTCCTGGGTAGAACCCTATGTAGGGGATGAGAGATTCCAAAGGGAATATGACGAGCGTTTGGCTCGGGAAGAGGATGACCTCTACTGGGAAAATGTCCGATTGGACAAGCAGTCAATGGAAGATCAGTATGCTGCATTGACTGAGGAATTGACTTCCCTGGTAAAAGAAAGGGACGAGATCCTCTCTGAGAATCAGAGGGTAAAAGGAACTCTGATAGAAGAGAGAGAACGGTTGATAGAGGACAACCAGTATATGAAAAAGAAGGTTGCTCAGGAATCGCATGAATACCAAAAGATTCAGGCAAAGATTGCTGAGAACCAGAAGGAGAATGAACATTCCGAATCTCTTAAAGAGAGGTATGAGAGGGAGTTGAAAAAATACTCTAGAGAATGGTATGCCTTGAAGAAGGGGACAGAAGCGCTAGAGAAGGGCAGAGACCAGTTGGTCAAGGATAACGAATCCACCAGGATACAAATCCTGGAAGAAACGGAAGAGTTAGAGAGGAAACGGAAAGCTGAGGTGGAAGCTGTCTGTTCCCTTGAAGCCAGGAAAACTCTCCTGCGGGGTGAATTGTCGAGGGCATTGGAACAGCAGGGGGAGGAACAAGTTCCAGCTGGCAGGCCGGAAACTGTTCCGGATAGTACTCCTACTACTAGTAAGGGGGAAGCATTACCTCAATTCGATCCATTTATTAATGATAATGGATTGAGGAATGTGGAAGACTCTGTGTATAAGAACAGAGAGAAAGATTCAAGGAGAGTGAATGTTACCGGGCGCTCTCTTGGATGGGAACCAGTTAATCATGCCAGTATTGGTCCGGTTAACAGGGAAATGTCTCCAGAGGAGGAAGTGTCTCGACATTATAAAAATAAATTTCGAGATGAAGTGGTGAATCATAGTTATGGCTCATTGAACCCCTTTGCGGGAGATGACCCGGCTCTGTATGAGAATCCGGGGGGTTATGATAGCAAGGGTAATTATAGGTATTGCCCAGATGCAACTTATTCGTACCCACCTCCGGCCACGGAAACACACTCGGGAGTCCATAAAGATCCTGAGATTAGGCCGAGGGATAGGATGAATAAGGGGACCCAACCGGGAACAAAGGGAAGGTCAAACCCGGTGCATAAAAACACAACGGGATTGTCAGGCTATCAAGGCCCACGCTTTGATGAGGGTTCAGAATCTGAATCAGATAAATCATCTGACGATGTACCCAAGAGAAAGGTTCCTTTGAACCGGCGAGTCACAATGACCCCGGCGGAGCACCGATTACATAATCGAGACCCCGCCATAGGTAATTTGGGACTAGATTGCTCTAGCCGAGGTCAAGACGGTACAGACCTACTGGCTTGGAGTAGACGCATGTCGGGTCAATTAGTGCATTCTAATTATGCCGCTAAAAGAACTGCACGTGTGACTAAGCCTTACAGGGGTGTACGACCCTGGAAGGAAGAATATCAATCACTTCTAGATGATTGTAAGTACAATTGCTGGAACAAGGAGGAATCCTTGGGAGCTTTTGTGATATGGTTGAGTGACGGCCCGGGTAAGATAGTGGTTGAAGAATGGAGGGACACTTACGGGCCAGAAGCTACATACGACCAGCTGGAAGTATTAGCTTGTTATACTTTTGGGAAAATGGTGACAGTAGATCACTGGACTCTGTTTCAGAGAAGAACGCAGAAACCAAAGGAATCTGCTAAAATTTTTGGGCTAGAATTGCAGCGATTATTGCGGCAGGCTAGGCCAGAATGGAGTAGGGATGCTGAATATTACATAGAATCCCTATTTGTAAGATTTATTAGTGGATTGAGTGATCCTGAACATGCTAAAGTTTGTGGTAGAGCTTGGGAAGCTGGGTCTTCCTTAGCAGATTTGTTCATGGCGATTGATCAACATGACAAAAAGAAGATACTGTTGGCTGGTATGATACCCGCTAATAGGGGGCAGCGCGTCTCTGGAATTGAACATTCCTTAGATGGAGACGATTCTTCCGCGGAAGAATCTGAAGGGGAGGAGAGAGTAGACGCCCTTAAATTCAAGGGTCGACAGAAATCTAACTCAACCCCAGCTTCCGGGAAACTTCCTAGTAACAAAGGTTATTCGGAAACCACCCGGAAACCCGACATTCGGGAGCCTCAGACTGTACCCAGTCAGAAAACCCAGACCCCGGAGACGACCACTCCGGATAAAACAAATGCGTCAGGAAACTCATTAAATACCTTAATGGAGTCCATGATTAAACGCATGAACGAGGTGTTTGATAATCAAACCAGGTGCCGCCCTAGGGTCGATCGTAACACCGTCCAGTGTTACAGATGTCAAGTCAAAGGGCACTTTGCATCTGAATGCAAAGCCGAGAAACCTGTTTTAAGAAGTGAGGTTTCGGGAAATTAGAGGGGGTTACCGGGGATGGCAGGACGGTAACCCCTGAGGAAATATGTCAGATTATCACCGACGTTGGCGGTGAAGATTCATTAGCAGTGAATGCGTCCAGCAAGAAGGGAGATGGGACCGTACATCCCGGAAACCATGAGGCTGGGGAGACTGGTACAACAGGCGCCCAGGGGTGCGCGTATGGGAAACCTAGTGCCAGTTTAGAGGAGTCAATAACCAAAGAGTTGGTTAAGGTTGGAGGAACCAGGCTTCCCCCGGGCCATCCTTGTCTGGAACACCTGAAAGGATGTGGATTCGACCTGGGCACTGATAGTGACCTTCACCGGTTTACTAGGAATCCCTCAGTAACTGATGGGAAGAGGTGGTACGTTTCCTGTTCTGTACAAGGAAAGACTGGGGAGTTTCTTATGGATACTGGAGCTAGCCACTCCATGGTCTCTAAGAGATTCATCAGCTTATTGCCGAATATGTGTGAGAACCTCACAATGAGGGTAAACGCATGTACGGCCGATGGTACCAGAATGAGGACATTTGGACGGACTTTTCTGATAATCTCTGTGGCCGGGAAAGAATTTGTTTGGGCCCCGACCATAGCTGAGATTGAAGATGATGGTATTCTTGGTTTGGATTTTGCGGCGCTTTTCGGTGCGACTTTGAATCCGAAAAGTGGGAAGTTGAAAATTGAATACCCGTATGATATGACCATACTCTGTAAGTTGAGAGTGATAAGTAGTGTCGCTAGTGTGGCACAGACTGTGAAGATTCCCCCGGGAATGACCTGTGACGTGTTAGTCAGTTCAGGGAGGCTAATCCAGAAAGGATTAGCGGTAATCGAGCCGGATATGGCTGTATTATCCCGGAAGGGATTGGAATCTGCGGATACCCTAGTAGGGAATTCCAGATGGACAGTGACACCCATTTCCAACCCCGGAAACTCCACAGTATATCTTGAGAAAGGCACTGAAGTTGGGAAAGTGATACTTGCGGAGGCAGTCACCGGTAGCCACCAAGACCTGAGGTTAGAAGAAGGAGGGGAAGAGGAATTGCATGAAGAGTTAACTAAGTTGTTAACGGGATCGTCCATAACGGATGAGAATGATCAGGAGGCCCTAAAAGCTATGCTGAAGAGATGCAGGCAAGCTTTTGCGGCCCCAGGGGAACCCCTGGGGAGAACCAATAAGGTATTGCATGAAATTAAAACCGGGGATAACCCCGCTTTTAAGATTCCTTATAGGAGATTACCCCTCAAGAAGAAGATTGTAGCTGAGGAAGAGATAGCGAAAATGCTGAAGGATAATGTTATTGTTCCCAGCATGAGCCCTTGGTCCTCCCCTGTGTGTATGGTAACCAAGAAGGACGGTAGCATACGGTTCTGTATTGATTACCGGAAACTGAATGGGTTGACTAAGAAGAACTCCTATCCTCTTCCTAGGATAGATGAGACGATTGATTCCCTAGGAGGGAATGAATGGTTTTGTACCCTGGATTTACAGTCCGGGTATTGGCAAGTAGGCATGAAGCCTGAAGATATGGAGAAAACCGCGTTTTCTAGCCATATTGGGTTGTTTGAATATAAGGTAATGCCGTTCGGGTTATGTAACGCGCCGGCCACCTTTGAAGCCATGATGGAGACGCTGTTAAGTGATTTATTATGGCGGAAATGTCTAGTTTACCTGGATGACGTAATTGTGTTTGGAAAGACCTTTGCGGATTGTTTAAGTAATTTAGAGGAAGTCTTAAACCGAATCATGTCTAACGGTCTCAAATTGAAACCAAAGAAATGCAATCTGTTTAAGAAGGATATTAACTACCTAGGGCGGATTATTTCCACCGAGGGGGTTAAGGCGGATCCGGAAAAGATCAGGAGTGTAACTGAATGGGAAGTCCCCAGGGGTCCTAAAGATGTGCGATCCTTTCTAGGATTCTGCTCATACTATAGGGATTTCCTGCCGGGGTATTCCCGGGTAGCCTATCCGATCCAGTGTTTGTCACACTGGACACCCGGAAATAGGAAGGAGGAGTTCCCATGGGGGAGGGAACAGGACACAGCTTTCTTAGCAATAAAAAAGTTGTTTGTAGAGACCCCGGTGTTAAAGTATCCTACCCCGGATGGTCACTTTGTATTGGATACCGATGCTAGCAATGAGAGTATTGGGGCCGCCCTCAGTCAAGTCCAAGGCGGAGTGGAGGTTCCCATTGCCTTTGCTAGTAATACTATGAGTAAGACCCAGCGTAATTACTGTACCACTAAAAGGGAATTGTTGGCTGTGATAGTATATACTAAAAAGTTCAAACATTTCCTTTGGGGGTCCGATTTTACGCTAAGAACAGATCATTCCTCTTTGAGATGGTTATTGAATTTCAAAGATGCGGAAGGAATGATTGGACGTTGGCTAGCACACCTTTCCGAGTTCGGTTTGGAGCAAAGTCAGATCCAGCATAGAGCTGGGGTAAAGCATGTAAATGCTGATGCACTTTCCCGACGTCCTATCAGGAAGTGCGAAAACACCAACTGTGATGACTGTGGTCAGCATGAAGCTGTCATAGCCGGAGCAAGGATTCCCTTTGAGATCAAGGGAACTGGGGTTCTGGAGTGGTCCATGGGAACCATCCGGAAATTCCAGGAAAAGGATCCTAACCTTAGCCGGTTGTTGGTATTGTTACCTAGGAAGATACGGCCCCCGCGGCCTGAGATTTCCCTGGAGAATCGGGAAATGAGACAACTAATAGCTCAATGGGCAGAGCTAGAGGTCCAGAGCGGAATCATCTACCGGTGGAAGATTAATTCATCCGGTAGGAGAGTCCGGCAAGTGGTAATACCTTCCGGTATGAGGAGGGATGTTATGTATTATTGCCATGGACACCTGACCAGTGGACATTTCGGAAAAAAGCGTTCCCTGGAACGTCTGAAAAGGAGATATTACTGGCCAGGGATGAGTAGTGATCTATTAAGATGGATTGCTACTTGCCCGGATTGTTGTAAAAACAAACCTGGGCCTGGGATGGGTAAAATGCCTTTGTCCCAGGAGTTGTTTGGTGTAAGATTTGCGCGAGTCGCCATAGACATTATCAGTGGGTTTAAAACTACCCCTGATGGTAATACTTGTATGATGGTCGTCACTGACTATTATACTAAGTATACGAGAGTGTTTCCATTAGCGGATCACAAAGCAGCAACCTGTGCAAAAGCTTTTGTTAAAGGTTGGGTATTGCATCTTGGGGTTCCCCTAATGATGCATAGTGACCAAGGTCGGGAATTTGAATCTGATCTTTGGCAGGAAATGTGTCACCGACTGGCGATTTGTAAGACGAGAACAAATCCCTATCGACCACAAAGTGATGGAATGGTTGAGAGATTCAATCGTACATTGATTCAGGTGTTGAAATCCCTGGTGAATGATAGAATGGATGACTGGGATGAGCAGTGTGATTATGTATGCCATGCATATAATAGCACTGTCCATTCTAGTACTTCCTGTTCCCCGAATCTATTAGTTTTCGGGGAAGATTTGATAATGCCCGCGGATCTGGTGTTCGGGGTGGTTGGAATGAACCCGGAAACCCCCTGCCATGTGATGTTTGTGGAGTCATTAAGAGATCAATTCAAATATGCTTATGAATTGGTGAGAACTGAACTGCAGAAGAATGCTACCTGGCAGAAGACCGGCTATGATCTAGGCCTTAAGCCGCGACGATTCAAAGTTGGTGATCAGGTAGTAAGATTACATGAGCCGTTATCGACTCTGAAACTTGCTAGTAATTGGGACGGCCCCTTTGTGGTTACCCGCATAGTAAGTGACTGTAGTGATACGTTCATTACAAGGAAAGATGTATAAATCTAATGTAGCTCGACTAAGAGAGTGGAAGGGGAGAGATTTGTCCCTGGACTCGTATGAGTTGGAAGTTGATACTTTGATAGAGGAAAGTGAACAGCGGAAATTAGTGAAGGAACCTCCCCGGAAACGCGGGAGGCCGCGGAAGGAGGTTTCCCGGAAACTAATGGTGCAGAAGTCCGTCATCCCAAAAAGATCCGGGAAGAAGGCGGCTAATAAAGTCTCGCTGGCTGAAGGGAAAAGGACCCGGAAGAGTGTGGTTAAGGCTAAATCCACTCTGGAAAAAGCGTGTCCTAGAACCAGGTCTAATGTTATGCCTAAAAACATAAGACGCAGTCCCCGGTTACTAGCCAGGGACGGTATAACCTAAGCCGGTACACAACGAGTGTGGTGTCCTGTAATCTTGTTAAATATTTAAATGTTGTAATCAGTTATGTGTGGAAGTAAGTACGGTCGGAAGGATCGTGATAGTCCCCCTGTCAAGGATCCCATGGGTGATGGACGGATAATCCGGTGAATGTGCTTTATTATGCCATTCATATATATTTCATTGATACTCTCGACGAGTTGACAGAGCGTAAGGATTAACACGTGGAATAAGGGTACCTGTTTACAATTAAACGCGCGGTGACCTGGTTCCAAGGAACTGGGTCACGGGACGCGCGGGGTTGCGCATGCGCGGTGGCGCGCCTTATATAAGGCCCGCGGAGCGGCGGGAATCGCCAGTTGGGGTTGAGAGGCGGTCCAGAGCAGACGTGAGAGCTCAGACACGACCATTGTCGCTGTGGGGAGGTGGATCCCCTATAAATCCATCAACAAACACTTTTCTTGAGTGTGAAACAAAAACATGTCCTCCGAGACAGACCACCAACAGGTGGACCCTCTTCAAGAGGGCGACTCCGCTAGCGGAGGAAATGAGGTTGTTAATCAACCTGACCTCGTGGACCAGGAATCTCTGGATTTCCTGGGACAAGGGGAGATAATGGACGTCGACGCTGACTCTCAGTCACCGCTTCGCCCTGCTAATGTCGCCGCCAATTACTTGGAAGGTCTAGACATTGAGGCCATCAGCCCTGCTGACGGTCGCGCTGATACCGGTGAAGCTGAGTATCAGGATCAGGGTCTATTGTACCATGGAGAACCGCCGGCGGACGTTGAAAAACCCCGCCCGGCCGTACCAACCCTGGGAGGCTTCATGTCCAATTACGATGGACGTGAAGTAGAACTGCACGAGGACGTGCTAAGGCTCACGGCAGAGGGAGCTCCCCGCCGGATTGACCCGCTCACGAGCCAGGCCATATTGCTCTTCCTGTTAGTGGAGGAGCAGGAGGAGATGCCCCCGGACTGGTTTGTGTACTGGGAGGCACTCCAGAAAGGACTACGCGTATGCTACTGCTTACGACGAGCTGTCTTCGATTTGCATATCGCGGACATAAAGCGGTTAATGCCCGCACTCCCAATTCTGTCTTTGGACCCGAATTGTGGAGTTGCCGGGATGTTGTTGACTGGTGTCAACAGATACCGGGCACGAATCGGGAAACTCCGAGAGCCGAAAACCCGGAAGGAGTACGAGATTGCTGCCGCTAATACGCAGGGGGTAGTTTCGTATGTCCTGGATGTAGCCACTATTGAAGACTACATGGATTCTCACAACGTCAAACGAGATATTGCCATATCTTGTTTGGTTGATGAGGCGGTTCGTACAGTACGAACCAGATCTTCCAGTGCGGAGGAAAAGGCGCGAATAAAAGCGCTGAAAGCCACACCTAGGGGGCGCGGCAGTAAAGGGGAGAGGGGGGCCTCAAACCGGTCAAGCTCGGCCGACAGCAACCAGTCGGACGAGTTTGTCCAGGAGAGAGGACGTCAGGCTCGCCGGAACGAGAAGGCAAGATTAGCTAACTTGCCGGACTCTGTATTAGCAGATGTATTACCGGAACAACCTTCCGGAGGACAGCCCGTTATTCCCCGGGCTGAGGAGGTAACGGATGAGGCTATGGACATAAACGAAGCCAATACTCCGGAGCCCTCCAACACCAACACCACCACCACCACCCCGGCCCTTGTGGCAGATATGACCGCCGCCGCGGGAGCAGTGGCCGCCGTGGCGGCTGCGCTGGTATTTAATCCAGCACGTCTCAGCCCTCTCCGTAGTCCGGCTCATTCGGATCCGGAAGAGGGAGAGGTTCCGGCTAACGCTGAGGAACCAGGAAATGCCCCAGAGGACCCCATCCCGCCTAATGACGTGATGAGGCGGGTCTGGCAGAACGCGAACAATAAGTTCCGCGTGTTTATTCCCAATTCATGGGAACAGTGTCCGATTGGTCCTACCAATTTCGGATGTCCACTTGCGACCAACTGTAAAGGTCAAAGTGACGATGAGGATTGGATCCGGAATACCCCCCGGGACCGTCCTCCGTCTGCTTTTTATCAGCAGTGGCTAGATCAACTCAGGATCCTGCCGGATACTTACTACAGTAAGGAGCAGAAGGAAAAACTTCTTTTTGCGATTAACCGCTGGTATAGCCAGCGGGAAAGGAATTGGTGCCCATTCGCTACATGTGTAAACACGATTGGCACAGACAGAACCGTGTTTGTAACAAAGCAACGGTTTCTGCGTCACCTCTGTGAAAATCACATGCACCACTGTGTGGTGTACCACTGTGATATCACAGTAGGTAGGGAATCCCAGCTGTGTAACGGGTGTTTAGAACCCCGGAGAGGTGAGCTCATGCGCCACATGAAGGATTGCCATAACATGGGAATCAGTGTAGCTCGCAATCGTGTGAATGCGCTACATGACGCCGTATGTGACCAGTACAAGTCACTCACGGAGGAACAAAAGGCTAAGATCCGGCCGGCAACTCCCTTCTACTGCGAGGTCGCAGATGGGAAGTTCAAAGCCAGGATTGCCAGAGTGGACGGACGACATAAGTTCGCCATGAATGACGAGGAGTATACGGTGTTATGCACTACCCGTACTTCCCGCAGAGGTGGCGGTAGTTTCCGTCAGCTGGAAACCCGGGGTAGTTCCCGGGGGAAGAGCCGGTCCGCCCGCGACCGCTCTCGATCTCCTGCGGTCTCACCTGGACCAAAACGGAGACATGCCGGATCCAATTTAGAGGATCTCGATAATTCCTACTATGGGATTTATCATGCCCCGGAAGGTCGCGACTATTATCGCGAGTATCCAGACCCGCTGTTTACAGACCGGAAAGATCGGAAACGTGATTCCGGTGGTCAAGCGGCGGCGACTAACATGGATTACCGTTCCAGACGTCTGAGCAGTTCAGACAGTGCCAACAGTCAACCTGACTGTGGAGGTGCCCGGCCTAAAGAACCGGCTACCAGAACAAAGGCTTCCCTGCCTTTGACGTACCATCTGGGGACAACTGCAAAGCTAACCCCCAGGGACGTCCGATCACCCACTACCCCAACTCGGGACATGCAGGGCTTGACCGTGAAAACGGAACCAAAATCACTAATCTCAGTGGTAACGCCTCGGGGCATAACTGTCCCGAAGGCTGCAGCGGTTGCGAAAGCGCCGCAAGCGGATGTTAAACCCGTGATTCCTGCAGCCCAGGAGCCGGTTGTCATCCAGCCAGTCGCGGGCACCTCCCGCACGGAAACTACCGGTGGCGTAAAATTAAAATACGTCCCGATAGTCAACTACTTCTCTAGGGAAGAGAAGGCGAGCTGCGAAGTGGGACAGAGAATTGTAACAGAATTCCAGGAGTCCCAACGCGAGCTGGCGGTGGAGTATAACACCAAGATGTTAGGCCTGTTCACGCATGGCCTAAAGATTGCCCATCGGGAGGAGAAAGCATTGGTCGCTGTCGGCAATGCTGACTACTTGGCTAAAAAGTCAAGGGAAGCTGCTTCAGGCCAAAAGACCGCTGAGGCCGCCGCAGGGTTCGTTCAGCAAGAGAACGAGAAGTTAACCAAACGGTTACAGGACATGAACGTAAAATTTTACGGGGTGTTCGGCGTGACTATCGATACCTGGGATGGCACAACTGAGCACGCGCTGGCTTTAATGAGAGCAAGAGATGAACCTTTAGGTTAAAAAGACTGATAAAAGGTTCAGAGTCTATTTCTAATTCTTTTAGGAATAGAGGAGGGAAATATAATAGTTTCCGGATAGATTAATTGTTGTTTCATTTAATCTGACGTCATAAATTGTTTATGACGGGGTATCCCTTTTTGAGGGGAGGGGCATCTTTTTAGAGGCATATGGATCAACACGGGGGGAACCTTCCGTGGAAGCTCTGGACTTACCTAACTACTCAACTCTCAACTATAGCCTACCGATGGGGAATCAGGACTCCACCGGGAAGCTACCAAACTAACGTCCCTGAAACTAACTTTTGGGATACGTTACCATGATGTGTTCCTGATACTATTATGCTGAGTTATAAACTGTTCCCGTCCAAAGGATTACGTGTCAAACAGACAATGCTCGTGGTTCCAGATCTACTTATATATTTCATGAACATTCCTGGAGCTAGGATTACGTGTTAAACGGACAGTACTCGTGGTTTCCAGCCGGATTATAGTTATATATGTCATGAACTTTACTGGAGCGAGGACGGGATACTTATCGAGCTGTATACATATGAACTTACCTTCGGGTGATATTTATCCAAGAAACAGTATTAAGAAGAGGAGAGCACCTCACTCATTCGTCTATTAGAAGCGGAGAGCACCTTGACCACAACTAGATCACCAGTAAGCTATATTTAATTGTAAGGGTTTCCGGGTACACTGCCAGGTTACTCATTAAAACGTTTTTAATATATAAAATATCATTATTATGTGATACATATCACCTCAGGTGTTCCAATAAGGTATTCTCATATTTACCTTATGAATCAGGTTTCATAATATGCTACATATGAAGATTGTATGATCTGATAAGCTAGGAAACGTGGCTACCCGTAATGTTTATATGAAGTCGTTAAGACTATGTGTATATACTAAATATACCGCCAGGTATTGTCGTGTGTGTTGACTCTGTTGTATGTTGCGAGAGATATTAATACTCCGGTTATATAATCGGATTACCCGGCTTAAAACAAAGGCTGTGGTTACTGTTATCCATTGTGTGAATGTTTTCATTAAATCACAAATCAATGTAAGACGCTGGTGGTTGTGAGTCCTTATCAGGACTGGTTTTTTAATAACTTTTCTG
This sequence comes from Harmothoe impar, assembly GCA_947462335.1. Lineage (NCBI taxonomy): Eukaryota > Metazoa > Annelida > Polychaeta > Phyllodocida > Polynoidae > Harmothoe > Harmothoe impar. The sequence goes on from OX381718.1 coordinate 45,563,942, forward strand.
TTCAACTTAAATATAAACACACCCCACGCGCATTTTTTTAATAACCGAGTAAGGTAACTTCATAAGGAAGTCATATCGAAATGTGTCAAGCCGTTCGATTGTATGTATGATATTATATTCACATGTCATTAATAATCATCCATTATGGTTGCTATTACAGTGTAATGCCATATTTATATTGAGTTTTATGATCTCGCTTGTGTAGTATGTCGTAATAATATGTTTACGCCCCTAGTTACTGTATAGACAATAACTATAAAGTCGTTGTTCTAAAAGGTTTTCTATGTACTAAGAAAACAGTATATATGTTCGTTACCACCTAGTTTTGTCTAGGGGGGGTAGTGTAGGGGCATGATATTACATATTAATCTCATACACGGTATTTCCGGGTAACGTCTGTTTACTCGGCTTCTCCACCTGGAGCTAGTGCACACAGTTCCCGGGAGAGGGCGCAGGTCCTCTTCAGGTGACCGTGTGCCGCTCTCAGGTGGACGGCCGACCCACCCACCTGGCCACGTGACCTAAGAGCCGGTGTTATATAAGACCCATGTGTTTACCTGGAACGGCAGTCAGTGCAGGCCCGACTGACGAGAGACTTCACATGTCCAACCGTGCGGACAGAGTTGTATGCTAAGAGTTGTATACTGACCGTTTCCTCTATTTATAGAGAAACCTGATCTACCTGTGTGTATTCATTCTACACTGATCGTTCCCTAGTAAAGGAACTAGAGTTGTCATTCTTGTGAATAAAGATAGATATATTCTCGCACCTGGAAACTGCCGTGATCGTTGTTCTTTAACCTAGAGTTAATTACGAACCACCACACAGGCAAGACTTTATGGTACAAAGAAAGAGCCTGGTCTCACACACCACAAACTGATATGAAGGTCAGCTCATACAAATATGGAAGCACCCTTTCAAGGAAAACGTTTATTCGGCCTAGGCATATAGACCTGACCACATACATATGGCTTGGTCAATGTACTTGTCATGTACTGCGGTGCTCCTACCCTTATATCAACATGGCTGTTGGCGATTGAGTTATGTGTTGTCCTTCCCAGGGCTCCTCAAGTGTCCCCTTGTCACATCCCAGAAGGATAATACATATACACTAAAGGCGCAGGTCTGTGTACAATACTTTGGGGTAAAGTTACTCTCTGGAGGACACTAAATTATCATATGGATAACCAAAGTAGTCTATCTGGTATTCAACAAGTAGTGCACCCCACATAACACAATGTTAAACAATGTTTTCGCTATGGAATAGTATACATACTACTAGGATGTAGGATGATTTCTTCATCCGGTCAAACGGCTGGAGGAAGTGATCATTATTTTATACAATGTGCAGAAAACTCACCATCTTATATTACCCATGATGCACCATACACAGTGTCATTCCAACATCACCAAATGATGCAAATGATGTCCCAAATGACATTACAATAAGTACACACCTAGGTTAAACATTCTGATCGATAAATGTTGCAGGAAGGTTTTTATAGGTATCCCTAAGGAGCCCTTAGTAGTCTTGGTATCTCCACACCTATCTCAACTGCGATGAGGGCTCCTTAGAGAAACTGATACAGGCAGCCCAGCTAACAAAAAACGTTATTTTACGTCAAAATAACGTTTTAAACTTTACATAACGGTATGCCATTCTAAAGAGCCATAGAAAAACGTTGACATATAACGTTATATAACGTTATAAAATGGTGTATAACGTTATTTGTTTACTGGGAGAACTGCACTGGAGTGGGCGTTATTACTCTCTTATTTTACAAACTATCACGACCATGTAAATTAAATCATTAATATGAGACATGAAAGAACTTATAATTGCCTGATTGAAATGACCTACTCAAGTATTGAATTGTACTGAAATTGAAATGTCACCTCAGAATTCTAACATTATAATACTCTGTAAAATGAAGCCTTTGTATGATTTCTCATCAATGTTGTTCATTCACCATGTACCACTAAAACGGCTTTGCATCCTATTCCAAATGAAGCTTTATAAAGCCTTCCCTTCTCAACTGCTGGATGCATTTCTCAACCAGATTAGTCCCCTGTAGGATATCTTGATCATGACCACACCTAAGATAGTAATCTGATATAGCGATGATGGTTTACCATCCAACAGTAATGTCTCTTTAGGAATTTATAGGATGGAGTGTGACACTTACAAGTAGAAGTGTCAATGCAGTCACATTATTGTCAAATGTTGTTACATTGCCAATAAAAATCCCTCATGCAAGGTGAGCCAGAATAGAAGGACACAACCTATTTAGGGCAGATGAAGATTTAAAAAAAAAAGGGCTGAACAACTTAATTGGTGTCATAACACCATAGATTATTAATTTTATTCGACCTAAATATCTTTCTGCCCTTAATAAACCGTTTTCTATCAAACCGGTCAAAGATGGCACCCAGTCAAAGAAGGCAGCCGTCAAAGACTTTCAGATTGGCCTGATCTGGTGAGACACAACCATATATGCCTACTTATTACAACATATTTGCAACCACAGATGGTGCATTAACGTCTTAGCTTAGCTTTGTCAGTCTTCATGATTTATTTCGCTGGTCCATGATACTTTCATAAGTTCCATCCAATGTAAATAATATTATTATCTTAACAAATCATTGTCTGGTAAAAGCTAACATCATCTTTACCTGAAAATCATATCGATACCCACACAGGAGAGAAACCTTATGTGTGTTCATACTGTAGTAAAGGATTCCATCTGCTTAGTAGTCTAAAGGCAAACTTGAAGACCCACACTGGAGAGAACCCCCATGTGTGTTCAGACTGTGGTAAAGGGTTCAGTCAGCTAGTTCACCTAACGATACATTTATTCTAACCACTTTCATCCCAATCGTTAACATTTTGCCTAGAACAGCAGAGGTCATCATTAACACACTCTGAGCTAATGTGATTTCATTCAGTGACAGAGAGTGATTTTGGTAGTCACCATTCAAGATGATGTCTTTATTTAGTAGTGTACATTTAATACATTAGATAATGTTATGAGAGGTTCCTATCATAAGTAACCAATGGGGATCATCTCATATTTGTTCAGGACTATACTTTTGTAGTGGGCCAGCATAATGGATTCTTGGTTTCACCCATGTTTGAAACTGTAGAACCCATCTCTGGAGTGAGCATCATATTCACTTGACCACAAACCTACAAATCTGCAATTCCATATACACTGCATGGTATATTAACATGGATTACTCTCAGTGACTAAGCTAGAAAACAAGGATAGATATTAAGGATCTATTCCTAACACCATCCATATCAATAATTATCTTGAATGCAACACAGGATATTGATATTCTTACAACAACCTCTGCTAATTTCTGCAGGCTATGTAACAGCTGGGTTCTATTTCATAGATCGATAGTGAAAACCAGCCATCTACTAGGCCTACATACTGATCAGCTTATACTGGCAAGTATTGGCAGGAAGCCTAAGTTGCGAGGAGACTCCCCAATGCATCAATTCCAAATAGATTGCAAGGTGTAGTTGTAGCAATTTATTATGTTGTCGGCAGATATGTTCATAGTCAAAGTCCAGAACTGATTTGAACATGGTGTATTTCACCTTTGATTCCATTTGTTCCTCTTAATCGTTGCTCCTACTTAAGCAATATGTGCAATGCACAAAATAAGCATGGGCACAAAGTGCTTTCAGTTAGATTTTAACATGAGCTTCATAGTGGGGTACCTTAGCTTCCAATAGGGAGATGATCGTTCATTTTGTGATAGAAGCATATAATTTGGTCCCAATATACTTTGGAGTGTACTTTTTCATTTCAGGATGGGAGGCACCTGGAATTCTGAATATTAAGGTCAATTCTGACCTATATAAATAGGTCAATTTCAACATCTCTAAATTCTAAACCAATTTTTAAACCATATTATCCTTTGTTGTATAATAGCCATCTCCTATTTAAAATATATCCCCATCAATACCCTCCCTACCCACATTAGCAAATTTTGATATAGTGACCTATTTCAACCTCATTTACATAATTTGCATATTTGTCCTCCAAGTCTAGATTACATGGTCAAAGTTGAGTAAATTAGTCTAAACTTTGTTTATAGATAGAAACATACATAACTTAAATAATTGGAAGGGGTTGTCACACAAACTGTGACCAGGGGGACAAGTGGCCCCTTACAAACTCAAATTTCTCATGAATGAGGCAGAACCTTTTATGACAATTGTTATTACTATAGACAGCCAGTTTGTGCATCTATAAGTCCACATACATTTTGATAACATAAAGAGGAATGCACTGATACATGCTTATGTACATTACTGAAGGTCAAATTCAATTTTCAAGGTCACACTTTCCGAAAATGTTTGCTATTGCAGAAATGTCTTCAGAATATAACCTTTTGTGACCAGGAAATCTGATATTAGTCTTCATGAGTACATGGAGAATGTAATCCTCAACCTTTGCTTCTGAGCAATATGATAATTGTGGTAAAACATTAAAAAATGGAGTAACTGTTGTTAGTTTAGTGAACTCCGGTGACATGAAATGCCCAGCCTACTATCTCCAGCAGTGTAGTCCTCTGTAAGATGACCCAGATATGGTTGTGGCTACTAAGCATAAGTCACCAAAAGAAAATGTGATATAATGGAAATATGTACAGATATCCTGTACGTGTTGTGGAAGTTTGGCTTGCCATAACTGACCATCCCACATGAGAAAGAGGGAGAAATCACACAGCAGCACATCCACACACATCTTGTGATTCCAGTGAAATATGTAAGTATTTCCCTCATAATACAAAGCCTGCCATGATAGAATGATGGACAACACGTTCTGTTTATGTAGAGGGATAACCTCTTTCTCCATGTGGCCTGAATGACCTGTATTGCTGATTCTACTGAAAAATATAATCATTGTAGTAGTGAAAGGCAGGGCCTGTTTATACTGCTAATTGTAGCTGGTCACACTTCATTGTACTTCTTGCCTGGGTAGGAGGGGGAGGGGTCACACAGTTTTGTGCCAACCTATGGCAAGCCTTTGTGGTCATAATAGAAATATATGAGGGGACTCATGTGCTGACATGCCACCGAAGCGAAGTTGAGGACAGACTTGGAACTGATCCATGCCATCATGAAGAGGCTGATGCCCGGCTGATCCTTCATGCCCATCATGCAAGCAGGCAGGGTCATGACATAGTATCTATCAGAACTGTTGATACAGATGTAGTAGTCATCACCATTTCACAGTTTCAAAACCTGGGAGTCTCAGAATTGTGGATTGCAGTTGGGGTTGGGAAGCACTTCCACTGGATTGCAGTACACAGTGTTGCATCTTAACTTGGCCCAGACAAGGCAAGTGCACTACCATTTATGCATTTAGTATCAGGGTGCATTTGCAGGACGATGGAAAAAGACTGCGTGGGAAATTTGGGCAGTCTTTCCGGAAGTGACAAGCACCTTTCAGTACATGTCAAGATGCCCTGGAAGTGTTCCCTCTGAAGTGTTGCAGCAGATAGAGCGCTACATTGTCTTTTTATACTCAAGGACATCTGCAGCTGCGACCGTGAATGATGCACGTCAAGAGCTCTCCGGAAAATGCAACAGATCTCTGGAGAGCATACCACCCACCCAGGGGGCATCGATACAACACATCAAGAGAGCAGCTTATCAAGCTGGTTATGTGGGGGGTCAGCCACTAATTACCAGATCAGAACTGCCATCACCTTCAAGCTGGGGATGGGTACAAAGCAAAGATGGATGGAGCCCAAACTGGTCAGATCTTCCTCAGGCCAGCAAGGTATGCTATGCTCTAGTACACTGTGGGTGTAAGAAAGCCTGCAGAGGGCTATGCAAGTGCTTCAAGGCAAACTTAAAGTGCACGGGACTATGTGCTTGTGCTGGGCACTGTGAACATGAAATTTAAATGGACAAGATTCGGACTGCCAGTATGGTAATCAGGAAAATGTAATCAGGAAATGTCACATATCCTGATACAATCATACCAATTACAGGTACCAATGAGGAAATATAAAAAAATGCACTATCTATTTGAGTTTTATTTTGCTTGGTGTTTTGATGAAGTTTTATTTTAAATTGCAATATTTTAAATGAAAATATAAATTAGGTATAAATAGATAAAGAATAATATAATAGACAGGGGAAGCTTGATAACCATACATGGCACATATTTTTAAGCCTAAGTGAAAGTCAGGAAAAGGAGAATAACCTATTTCAAATATACATGTGAATGTTTTCAGATTTTAAATTATATCTAATTAGCGTCATCAAAACTCACATGAAAAATCTAAATTTCACCAGGTTCTTATTTTTCCACAAAATGCTATATCTCAAAGTATATGTCAACCAAATTTTGTGACTTTAAATTGAATTTTAACATGTGACCTAGATTAGGAGCACAAATATGGAAATCATGCTAATGAGTATCATATTGGTCAGAATATGTTAAACTGGTAATTGGATGATGTCAGGCATGTTTGGGGCTACATGCTACTGTATACATTGATATAATTTGGCAATGATTAGGCTCCTTTAAAGAATTTTGCAAAATGTTGGTCTATTTTATTTGACCTTCTTTGCGCCACCAAAAATGACATTTAAATAAAATATTCCAGGTGCCTCCCATCTTAATCTGATAAAGTATCCTATAAAGCATGTCTGACCCAATTTATATGCTTCTATCACAAAATGAACGATGGTTTTGCTAAGGTACCCCACTATCAATAGGTGTCAACTATTGGGACATGGCACCAAAGGACATCATCTCCTCATTAGATTCAAAATTGAAAGCTCTTTATAAGAGCAAGATTTTTAGGGAACCCCTAATTAATCCTTTGACAGCTGCCTAGTGATTTGATGTATTAGGCTCTTCATGGTCGAGATACATGAATTACTGCAACTTGTTATAAAAAAGCAAAGGTCAGAATCAAGAGGTTTCTGAGAGCTGTGAGATGGAGTTCAATGATCAGGTGAAGTATTGTCCCTCTTCAGCCCCATTTCGCCAGAAGTTGCCGGTGTAATTGAACCTAAGTGAATCAGCATTTGCCTAGTTTTAGAACGATCTCGGAACTATTAGAGCAACTCATGTTAAATGGGGCTCAGCTTCCACTGAATCCATTAGATAGCCTATAGGGCTTCGGCTTTATATCAGATAGCACAGGGAGAAACCGTAGGATTGGGAGGAGAATACATCTGGCTATATCACTCAACTTATGCTAGTTTCAAAAAGCTATAACAGTAGCCATCCACTCACTCCGATACACCCTTTAATGATGCCTATTGGTTATAGTGAAGTGGAGTTCACATTTTGAAATCAAGTACAAGTTAAAAGCATACATTATCATCTCTATGAGTGATCTGCCTGGATTGGCCAGTTCTCCTAGTTACTGCCAGAGAATTCCACTGTAGGGAGGGGCTACAGGATTTTTCACCCTCTTAGCATGTTGGTAAAATTAAGGATATTGTTTGATCATTACCACGTTTCTCATAAATATTGAGAGGCATTTGATCTTTTACATATATAAAAATCGGCACAACAGCTTTTTAAACCATTATTCTGCAATAATTTGAAGATGTATAGCTGCTTTAACTTCAAGTCACATGTTGTGTTCGTGAGATTCACAATAAAACTAATAATTATTTGCCAGGACAGGATATTTTTCTATATTATTTGTGTTAAATATGATGCTCTATTACATTTCTATATATACATTCAGTAAAAAAAGTAATTGTTACTTTTTTCCATATTGTATAGATCTTCTTATGTCTCTTTTTTATCGATTTTTATCCAGGTCTGTGCATCCCCATATTTAAACATATTTCTTCTTTAAATTCTCTACATGAGCATTTTTTATTTCATATGTATAGTAGCTCCCTGAAGAGTTGATATATGTATCTTTCCTCCCATCATAGAATATTTGCTATTATTCCTTCAAAGCCCTGTAATAATACCTGCTGAACAGATGTATTGCTAAATCTTATGAACACAACATATTGTCTAACAAACACAACATGGATAAAAAAAGCATGAAATAATAAGAAATATTTTGTCTAAATCATTGGGATATGTAGTAGATATATGTACAATTTAGACAGTGAAAGTAGACTATATTCCTAATGGGTTATCTTTGAATAATGAAGCATTCAGCTATCTCATGAACACAACATCTTATGAACACAACATCTAGATTTGCATGACGAAATCAACCAGATATTTGTCATGAGCCCTTTGTTAACTGTTGATTATAAGAATTGTAAGTGATTTTCTATTATGGCCCACCTTGTAAATGTCTTCTCTTTCTACTATCTTAACAACACAACATCTTATGAACACAACATCTTATGAACACAACATCTTATGATCACAACATGTGAATTTCCATGTAAATATAGATGAAATCGAGCATGGTTTTGCATTGACCTTATTGATAAATGTTGATTATAACCATAGTAATTGATTTTCTTAACAAAACCCTGCTTATAATCATCCTTTTCATACTATCTTAGAAACACAACATTATGAACACAACATCTTCTGAACACAACATCTTCTGAACACAACATCTTCTGAATACAACACATTATGGACACAACATGTTGATTTGCATGCAGATTTAGATGAAATCGACCATGAATTTGCAATAAGGTCATTGATATCTGTTTATTGTTACAGTAGTGACTGTTTTCATATCAGAAGCAAGATTCTAAATATCTTTTTCCTACTATCTTAATAACACAACATTATGAACACAACATCTTCTGAACACAACATCTTCTGAACACAACATCTTCTGAACACAACACCTTCTGAACACAACATGCTAGTTTCTACCTAAACTATCATAAACTACGCCATTTCACCGCCATGAGGTGATTCATATGGGCTCTCTATGCTACATTCTACTTGATTTTTAGCATATATTTGCTTGTATATACCATTTTTCTACCATCTTCCGAACACAACATCTTCTGAACACAACATCTTCTGAACACAACATGTCTAGAAACGTCATAAATATACTAAAATCCAAAGCTTTAGTTATGCACACCTTTAGATATGGCCACAAGGAAGCAGTACCTTGATTTACATGTGATTCCATTTCAATTGAGATGGAAAAATTGCTAGTTTAACATTTAGCCCTTAAACAATACGTTTTCTGATTGATCTTTGAGGCTCTAAAGCAAGGAGAAATAATTTCCCTTGAATTTCTTTTTTAATCATGCAAATATATGGGTTATAGTAGATGGCTAATATGTTAAAATATCATGTCTCAGCATCTTTTTACCTTGAATAAAATAATCACTAATTTGCTGTAATGATGTTATGCATGTGGGTACCTATTCTTAACTAAACATGGAAAAGTAGGAAATAATTAGAAAAAGATGAAAAATTCAAGTTCATGTTGCCTTTACCATATACTTTCAAAAATATTAAGGGAAAATGTAAAAATGAATATAAAAACATGATAAAACATCTCCATAAGGTCAACATTGGTCAGGGGACATGCATTTTGGGCTGTTTTTAGCTATGTAACACCGAATTTCTTGTAAAAATAATTGTCAATTATCACAAATTACATATTTATACTAATCAACAGGGTAAGGATCACACATTAGTAGAAAAAACGTAAATAAAAAACTTCATTTCTCAGATTTATGTAGAAAAAGGTGATATTTTGAGGGTCGGAAAAATCCTGTAGCCTCTCCCTGTACTTGATTTGTAGCCAGTCTAGTAGCCAGAATATCGGTCATTCAACATTATTCAATATTCATATTATATGATATTCAGATGCAGTATGGCATTGCGGAGGGGTTATAGCTGTATTTTTCAAAATGCTTAAAATTGCAATAAAATTGACTACTAAGTCTTTACTACACTACCACTAACTACCAATCACGACTGTGGCTTTTGGTGGAATCCGGTTGGTGGCAGCCCTCACCACTTCAGTTCTAAATACTCCCTGAAGGAGGAGAGATTGTGGCTCAGCAGGAGAGCCTTATCAGGAAATTGAATATTCTACTTAACCCTTTAAGGACAGTCCTTTGCCATCATGATACAGGAATGCAGCCCTGGCTTTGTACATCATGCCAACCGTGCCTCATTGATACACTGTTAGAACGGCACATGGATGCAAGCCTGGCCAGTTTCATCCTAGGGCAGGATATAAACGGATATATATATATATATATATATATATATATATATATATATATATATATAGCCCATTAAAGCACTATGCAACCCTCAAAGTGTTAAGATTAGTATGTGGAGGCGGTCAGTAGGGAATATTCTGTCCACACCAGAGGTCTCACTAATGCATCCTAAGCAATTTTCTTGTAGACTTCAACACCCATCTCCCCTAAATAAGGCATAACATATTTACAGGTCCTTGCTCCACCCTGACACTTCCGTAGATGCAGCAAGACATGTGCCTTGTACACATCACCATTGAACATATTACTAGGAAAGTTCCCTGTTCTCGAGAATCACCTGTATCTATCTTGTGTACACAGGTTGTGTTTTCCCAAGAAATACACACATTACTAATGTGTCTCATTCTTTAGCCCTGAAGGAAAACATTATTACAACACTTCAATGCTGTGTTGAGCAATGTGATCACCACAAAGGAAAGTGGGGTCCACTTGGAGGAAAGTGTACTTTATAATTGAGGCATAGCGCTTTTAATTGTGATCTATCCTGAATACAAATGCATTGTTGTACCTAGTAATTGCAGTGTCATCTGGAAATATATAAACTGGCTGCTATATGTATCACATAGTAGTACTATTGTTAGGCACTGTGTAGGTATGAGAGCCTGCCTTGTCACTGACAGCTTTCTCTGGACAGTCGCCTAACTTACCGTCTACTTTTTTAATAGTGAGCCACCTCCTTCACCAACCACACACCTGTCATATGCACCACTGACTCAATTATCCCATCCCACACATGCTTGGCTACAGTAATGTCACCTGGAAGGTCTTTCAGAATAGATTGGAGACTCGTGAGAATAGAACTTTCATCAATAGTGCAACATTTGCAAGTGATGGGTGTACTATTTATATACTACCATTATTAATGTAGATGACACATTGGTAGGACCTGGTAGTTGTAATCGTGACTGTATCACAGCATGAGGTTCCCCTGGATCGATGTATATTATTTCATTAATCTATCGAATATATATATAATTAGTTTTATATTCTCATTGTCATACTAAACATTAGTTTGGACTAATCTTTGGACGGCTTTACACACTTTTAGCATAGAACCTCACAGTGACCAGCATAATGACTTCTCTACATTGCCACATTTTACAAATGCATTTTGGATAAGGGATGGTATATAGGATAACATAATAGTCATAAAAGGCAGACTGTATTGAACTCACTCATCCCAGAGATCCACACTATATTGTATAAGGTAGAAGAAGACTTTAGGAAAGACCCCTATGCCTGTTTAGTATGCAGCAGCTGTAGCTGAACCTTCTGAACACACTGTCTCTGTGCGTTAATCCTTTAAGGGTCATGATGCATGGTCCTGATAATGATAATTGTTCTTTAACACAGGCGAGTCTACTCCTCAGAACTGCATTTATGCATCATGCCCATCCTTCTAGAACCGCATGAGGTCCACACGAGCCAAGAACGCTACACTGGTCAGGGCTGCATTAATGCATCATGAACAAAGAGCATACAGCATTCGATCATTTTGTTTCCCTTAAAGTGGCAATGGCAAAGCAGTGCATACTGGGTGGTGATACAGAGCTTCCAGGCAATGGGCCCCTAAAAGGAGGTTTCTATGTCCCTATTGATCTGAGATGTTGATTAAAGGCAGAGCAGCAAAGTGTGGATATCACTAAGGACCTTGGGCAAGGCTGCAGTTGTCCTCCACATCCACCAAACAAACCTGCCCAGGCCTAACATGATGGCTGTGATGCTGGATATAGCACCATATGAAAAGCAGCTGGTCCAACACAAGCTGACTTGGCAATTGATCCTGAGACCACATCAAACCGATCCTCAAAGGTCAAATCACGAATGAGGAGTACTGAGAAACTGCAGCTGTTTAAATCTTTGACAAGAGAATCTATTCACTACCTGACTGCCCAAGACCAACATTTTAACTATTGGGATACTTCCAATCTCTGGTTACTTATCTCTTCACTCTCATTTAAACATCGTCTGGCAACAGGTGGTCAATCAGGTGTAACATTTAGGACTTCCTTGATGATATCAAGGCTTTAGGCTGTACTGTCTTTTTATTATTTTGCTCCATTTTTCTCTGGTGAAGGACTATGTTTGGTGCATCCGCGATAAACAGATCAATTCCTCAATAGGAGCCGGGGCAGTCCTTTGGTCAACAACCACTGAAAGACCACAGGATGTTGGACCACCTGTCTGGTGTACATGTCTTCACACACTGGTGACGTCATGTCTGAGTCATCCGTTCTGTACATGGGTCTGTAGCTGATCAAATGTATCTCTATGTCAATGTGTATGGGGGAGGAAATCTGCTTCATTTGTACCAAAATAAATTGTAAGTAATCCATATTGTATCCATTATCTAAATTCATCAACTATTACCTTAGTCTGTGGGGAACTTCCTTGTCGTTAGAATTTGGAGTATAATTTAGTCAAATACACAATATTCTACTGATTCCTTAGTCAAACACACAAGATGTTTATCTTAGAGAAACGAGTTTAAAAACTAAACTTTTATAATAGCCATTTAATTTAAGAACAGGGGTAGAATAGAAAAGCGACTCAGGGAAGATAATTATATATGTTACAGCATATAACAGTATATACAGTATACTACTTTGGTTTAACAACCCACATGTTTTGAATTCTAACAGTGTGTACAACATTTCTACCTCATCTTTATCGGACACCTAGCTTATCTGATGAAATCTTTTCTCCGATTCTGAATTTTTTTGTCAATCTTTTGAAAAGCAACTGTAAACTTCTTGAATGTTAAGGATAATTGAATGTATTGGGAATGAAGTAACATATTTTAAGCAGGCATATACAGTCATCATGAGCACCTTTAAGCATTAGAAGCAATATCATTATTACCAGCTTGCCTGTAGTGGTACACCCTAACAGGGCCGGCTAACTTGGCCCTTGAACTTGGTCTCCATTGTATAGTTAAACGAACATGTATACATCAACTGATGTTACTTCACATCTTTGCTGAGAGCATCAAGTTACCTCCCTTATGCACTAAATCAACGTGAAGTCTGAATGACAGAATTGATTCGCACTTGGGAGCAGGTGTTTCTTTTGAAATTGAGAATAAGACATCAATAAAGACACAGCATGGAATTCAATGGACTACAGAGTGCAGAAGCTGCTCGGTACTAATCCTGTAATTTTTCCTTTATGAAATATGAACACCTACATATTGACACCAGCGTTGATTGAAGACTTTTGGAAAATATAGTTTGACATTTTTGTCATCCAATGCTATCAATAACTATGCCAATGTATCATATGACTAAACCTACACCATCACCTAAATCACTTTCAGTATTTAATCAATTAAAATGCTCTTATTCTATTTATTGTATAAACGTTTAAAAATATAAAGCATAATAATGCATAAATGAAAATGTTCCAGAACGATTGGAATTTTTTTTCTGATATTAATAGACACCATTTGCATGCAGATATTTGCATTTTTTCACCTTTTATCAATATTTTAAAGTCAATGTCACAAAAACGACCATGTTAAGGTGTCCGTTACGCGTCCGTTATGCTCCGTTACGCCATATGGCGCCATATGGAGCCATATTGACAACAGAAGATATTAACATATGGCAGCTCATAATGGCGTTAATATTTGTCTTATAACAATTCTAAGAGTACCTACCCCCCCTAAATCGATGTCAGGGAATCCAATGAGGCTATCCATTTTTCTCTATTTTGAATGGTTGCTTAGCAACCAGCCCTTTTATATGAAAAAAGTCCGATTTTGTGGAAACCTTGAAAAATCATATTTGCTGGTGATGAGGCTGGAACATTTTCAAAGGAACTTTCCCTGGGCCGTGCCTTTGCTGATGAAGCTACTATGGTCTATGCTTGGCCAGCCAGGGTATTAACTATAGTCGCTGCTTGGCCCTAAAAGGGTCAATGGTAGGATATTGCTAAGCTCACTTCTCATGTAATATAACCTTACCATATATGGTACCTGAACGGTGTTCTGTTCTCTATATTATTCAGAAATACCCCACAGTAAACAGTCCATAGAAGGTGTTTTTATCTATTGATATCATTAGCTCTCTATGTCTCTAGAATCAAGTCTAGCTATAGATCATGTTGCTATCATTATCGGTTCTACATGCAATTCCTAACTGAAATACTCACTCATTGGGAAAGGTTCATTACTAAGGGGAGTGTTCATTTATTAGTTACAGGGGGGGTTAGTTACCGACCCCTCCTGAGGGGGGGCATAACAAATTCTGAACTGTCTTGGGGGGGGGGGCGTACAAATTTCAGCCCCTTTTAAGCTAAAAATCCCACACATAAAGATTTGCGCCTCTGCACAAAATCTCACCACCCCCCTGTAATGAATAAATAAACACTCCCTAACAACTAAATCACTAAGACATCAGATGTATTCATGGCATGCACTAATATTCCAAGAAACCTATATTCGGTCATGTTTGACGTTGCAGACCTTACATAATATATATATAGATGAAGACGTTATTGAGAACAGTATTGTAAGTGCAATGTCAACAACATTGTATAGTCAACCTTATCTATGTTATAACCTTGCTATTCTAGTTGATAAAAGCCACAATTGAAGGTATATTTTGATACACCAATTTAGAAATGAATTAACCTATGGTTATCCTGTTATATTGAATATAATACTGTCAGAACATCGGCTCAAAAAACTCAAATCACCAGCAAAACCAGCTTTTGAAGCGGTTGCATACGGCAGCCCCTCTATTCCTAAAAACAATATGATTGGCTAACTGCAATTGCCCTGACAATAAGTGGATTGTTAAAAACTAAACAGGCGTTTTTCTTAACCAATTAGGGTGAACCATGAAGTACCTTGTATTTGAGAAACATAAATAGTCATGAAGTATGTGAAAAATGGCTTACTGAGAGATCCTCTAGAATCAAGAAGATCATGAGTGATCTACAAGATTGAAGACTGCACTCATGAAAAAGTGACTATCAGCAAATAGGCCATTCAAATTACCCAAACAGGAGGAACTAAAGGCTCCCCCTATATTTGTTAACATGTCGAAATAGTAGTGTTCAACTGGATCTTCTTGGATCTACATGACTTACAAGTATGACGATATAAACAATACTCATCGACTATGCAAATCACACAATCCCTTTTAGCTATTGTTTCAAAACACAGCCACATTCATAATGACAAATACAGTGAGAAACAACATCTGAATAATAGTTCTAAGCTTATATAGGCCCTAGTAAGCTTCCATACTACAGCTGTTCTTTTCGGCTGATTATGAGAATAGATTCATAGTATTGTGCTGATAGCTGTATGAACAACAGGGCTTGAGGGCCTATTATATTTTCCTTGCACTTCCTACTTTGGGGACCAGTTGGTCTATATCAATAACAAGGTTATTGCTTGGCACACAACGGGTGCACAGATGCTGAGAAAGCATGATGCATTTTTATCATGTACACCATTTTTTTATGAGAATGACCTAATTTTCTGATATTAAGATATAGCATTTCCTTTCATTAGTGTTGTATTTCGCTTTCCAATGAATCAGTCCTTCCTATCTGTATGGAGATGATATGTACTGAATGCATGTCTATGGATCATTACAGGCGTCGATGGGCATCCAGCAAACCACTATAATGTGGTGCAGTGTTATTGCTTACGCATGTTATGGATATAAACACACTGGTGGCTGTATAGGTAGTGGGGGTACTAGTATACAATCAGCAGGTGACCAAAAGGGCTAAAACAGTGAAACAGTGATGCTTCACCTTGGCACCCCATATCTCAAACACATATGTCAGTAGTTTGAATGAATCTGATTCCACTGAGCAAGTTCTTGTATATTTTGCATCTATTAAGCAAATTCAGAACCATCAAAACTGCACGACCCAAAGTTCTTTATATTAATATTTATGTGCTGTCATATAACACAACCCGAAGCATCGGAACACTTAAATCACCTCAAATAAAAGTCCAGCTTGAGGGACCAAGATAAAACTAGGACAATAAAAAATAATATCATGGCAGAGTGGGAAAGTAACTTGCTAAACTTAAAAGCTAGGCCATCCAAATTGGAGTTGACTGTCTGTGGATTTCAATAGAATTTCACTCACAATGCAATGGATATAAGTCGCGGGTTACCCCAGAGAACAATAGTTTGAGAGGATTACTTTATGGACCTATCCTTTTTGGAATTTCTCTATTTGTCATCTGTGATGGCAGGTCTTTTGGAGCAGTCACGGCGAGGGGAGGATGATAAATGACCTTTGGATTTGGCAAAAAAAAAGTCCTTAAAGGTAGTGATGATTTCCTCATTTTAGCCAATTAAGCAAAAACTAATTGTTTACACACAGCTTTCTCACTAAGGACTTTGGGCAAGGCTGTAGTTGTCTTTTACATCCACCAGTGGGGCATGCATAACAATGACAGTTAACTGGGCACCATTTGAAATTCCAGCTGGCCACTACGTCACCTACATGGTATACAGTAGCACACTGTCAGAGATGTTCCCTCAATGAATATCTTACTATTGAGAAGGGATGCTGAGGTGGGGGCTGTCAATAGGGAGTTTTAGCAGGCCAAACATATACGTAGGCGTATACATACATAAACGTAGCCGTAAAGAATGTGTCACGTAGCAACCAGTAGTGACGTCATCAATAAGTGTGCTTTCTGCTACGTTCACTGACGGCTACGCATGTCAAATGTGTGGGAAAACAGTGTGCTATGTTCACCATACGCATCTATATAGCACAAAATTGAGCCATCAGATCATGATGAAAATTAATCCCAGCTATCTTGGGGTACATGTGGCTATGCTCCGTGAAAATGGTAAAGATTGAGATAATAGAACATATCTTAAATATGGTCAAACATGACACCATTTTTGCTGCCCCGCTATCCCCTACGGCAGGGTGTGTCTGCTAAAACTCATCTAACTTCCGTACGTAGAAGGTCACATAGCTGTCTGTACGTCTACGTCTACGCCTACGTTCAGCCTGCTATAACTCCCTTATGCTATATCAAGCTACTCCGAGTGCTTGCACACAAAGGCAGGCAGGAATTGTAAAAGTATTGGTGATAAGTAGCTGATGGGAGATGGGAGATGAAAAAGAAAATATAATTGGTTGGATGTAGGTGATATTTAGTGGGACATTCAGACTGTCAACTGATTTGCCGTCAATTTTGAGACCACATTAAACCTTTTCCAAAGGATCAAACTGGAGGAACTGCAACTGTTTGCTGTCTTGTCCGAGAGCATCACTACCTAACTGCTCCAGGACCATTACTTTAACCATTGGAATACTTCCATTGGAACACAGAATATTTATAATTGACTTTAAATCAAAGCCAGATCACCTGAATTCATATTCATAACCCCTGTAAAACCATGCTGTTACCCTCTTGAAATCACCATCTTCTTGTCAATCAAACTCAAATTATAAGATTTCCTTGACTGTATTAAGATGTTTTAGTGTCAAAATTTCTCATCAAGCATTGCCTAGACTTGTCCTTGTTGGACCAGCTGTTGGTGTACATGTCTTCACACACTGGTGACGTCATGTCTGAGTCATCCGTTCTGTACATGGGTCTGTTGCTGATCAAATGTATCTCTATTTCAATCTGTTTCATTTGTACCAAAATGAATTGTGAGTAATCCAGATAGTCTCCATTATCTAAATTAGGAATTGCATGATCATCCTCATTATTTTTGTCTATGGATAGAGATGTTTTACATTGGAGAGATAAGCCCTCATGTTGACAGTAGTATTGATCAGTTGAGAAAAAGCAAGAATTGATAGGAAACCTCTCCAGGAATGATATCAGATTATATTATATCATGTTCCTAAAATGCGGTTGCCCCCCCCCCCCCCCACCCATCTACACTGTACTACTTTGGTACACACCTTCACACTTTTAACAGTGAATAAGAGATGTCTACTTGATCTATGGCTGACACCAAGTTCATTTGCTGATATCCATTCTCAGATATTTAAACTCATTGTGTACAGAATATCAATCTCCTCAAAAGTAATCAGAAACCCCTTGGTGTCTAAGGATTAATCAAAATGTGAAATTGAAGCTATATATAGTATATATAGTAACTTATAAATCATGTTTATGGAGTTTGTACATCACAATCATTGTTACATTAGCAGCAGTGTATCTGATTGTTATTATTTTTGTTGTTTATATGCTTGTAGCGAGGTTTCCTGAAGTATGCTTAGGGAATTATCGCCCAAAATCTAATTGACCTTTCTGATTCCCCCAAATTCAATGTCACGTGTCATAGTTAATTTTAGATGTCTAGGAAGGTTTCATATTTTAGAATAGGTCTATCATAAACACAATGTCCATATCATTAGTGTCTTTTTATTTATTATCAGTAGGTGTTGAAATCTTAAACAAAACCGTTTAATGAAGGAATCGCATTGCTCTCGTATAAAGACCTTTTCCCTTGGCACTTCGACTGCGGTCTGTTTTCACATCAATTAGAAATACCCAAGAGAGAGGCAGTGAAAATGAGGTGTTTTGATTGGGAAGCTTCCTTTAAAGATTTCATTAGCTGACAATGTCCCTCGAGTCAACTCTAGTAATCGATCCTGTAGAAATGATGATCGGTCCAGCACGCCATCTCGCCAGAGGTCAAAATAATTAGAAGAGGGTCATTCATTGATATGTACTAATGTGACAAAGGTTTCATTTCTTAGAAAGTATCAGCAAAGGTGATATTTTGCTTTCATTGCACATAACAATTTTGAAATCACAGAGTTCAATGATACAAACATGACTGTCTACAGTAAAATATCTAAACAACAATAATTATCTACTGTCCTTAATGGTCTTGATACTTTTTTGAAAATTATTCACAATCATTTATATAACACCAGCCAAACAACAGGATTATCTCTCAATAAGCATCTCATCCTATTCACGTGCATAATTTGCGTCCGGAATATTTTAGATTGTGAAAAGTGATTTGGGGTTTTCAGCTGACCAATGAAATCAAATTGACAAATCATTGAATTGTTGATGTATTTTGTCATCCATTGTACTATTGAAGAAGTTATAGTATAAGCATGGTTGCTCCTCTGTCACTATACATGCATGGGTGGCATGAGAGCTGCTGGACCTCCCCAGCTTAGTAGACTACTTATACATGATATGCATGCCAATAGGACCTCTACCAGATATCAACCACCTATATTGGGGAGACTCATTTCAGTAATGAGCCTTGGCTGCTGGACTAATAGGAATTGACCCAAAAACCTGATACCTGTTAGCAAACTCAATATGTCAGTGTGAAGGGTGGGGGAGGTGGAAGGAGAATGTGGAATGGATGATGTCTTCATGAAAAGTTGTAAACAAGCGAGTAGGTTCTTCTCATAAATATCTCCTTTCTCACTCATCTTCAAACATAATTAGTGTTATGGTAAAGGTCCATACTTGTTATGTATTAGAGGGAACGGGCTATACACAATTATATATCCTGTTCCTAACTATCTAGATGGTATTTCAATTTGACTCTTGTATTATCTTGTTGACAATCTTACTTTCAATCAGTCATTATTTTTGACAGACTTAATTTCCAAATCAATCATAGAGCATTGATTGGAAGCGTAAAGCCACGATATGTAATGATATAAACCTGTGCCATAATTTAGAAGACTAGCTTCCAATCGGAGTCTCTAATGTGTAATCCGTGGAGTGTAAAGAGTATATCCATAGGCAATACCTATGCTGCCTTATCATTTACTATTGATGCGGTGTCAGTCGGTGCCTGGGGTGTGGGGCCTTTATCCCACAAAATGTCCTTTATCTCACAAAAGACTATAGTTTTGTTAGATAAAGGCTGACCTCGGGCCTTTATCCCACAAAATTGGCGTTAAAGCACAATAGCCTTTATCCCACATAAAAAATGCCTTTAACCCACAAAAGCCTTTATATCACAAAACCTATGTAATAATCATCTCAACTGGCCTCTATATCACAAAACCTATGTAATGATGATATCAACCGGCCTTTATCTCACAAAACCTATGTAATGTGTGTACAGGCAAGGGAAAAGGGTACTCCAAGTAAAAAGCCAACTTTAAATTTCATGTCATTAGCTTTCCAATGATACATTACACTAAAAGATATTCATTCTAGTTTTTGCGAAATGGCTTTATGAACACGTGTGGGCATTCCCCCTTCCAAATTCCCGATAAGCTCCAAGTCTCATACTTTCCAATTTATCCCTATATAATTAGCATAATTAAGATGATTGGAAATTTATGATACATTTTCATTCTTCAGGTCATAAAATCTGATCTAGAAATGATAATTTTATTCTGGTTTGACCATAACAATCCTCATGAATCATCCTATCAATGGGGATTTTTTTTCTTCGATTTGGAATAAAGATCTTGTTTCCATGGCAACACATATCAACAAAGGCACCCATTTAGGCTTCAAAACGTTCTTTTTATGTTCCAAATATTGAAGCTTTTTAACAAAAATGGAATGTTTTGTGTAATTTTATTGAATTCTTCAGAAAAAAGTACCCTAGAACAAATTTTAGCTTGTTTCATTCAAAAAAGGCCATAATGGCGCCCCCTGGTGGCTAAAATCGGAACTAATCCCGCGGGGAGCATCCTTTCTGCTTGCCTGCTCACATGTTCATATCAACTGGCCTTTATATCACAATACCTATATATACCGAATTTCCCTCAAATAACAACTACTCTCCTCACATACCAACTTGCCTTTATATCACAAAACCCATATATATTGGTCTCAAATACTGAACTTCCCTGGAATATCAACTATTCACCTCATATATCAACTTGCCTTTATATCACAAAAGCTATATATGTGACCCGTTTTAACGAAATGGGTCGGAAGTCGCATATTAAAAATGTTGTGATATTGCCATATTCGTGTACAGCTCATCAAGAGCTTTCATTTCATATGTTACATGTAGTTTATTGGCCAGTTTTGACCCTTTGGCAATATTTTTGATACATTTTTGCTGAATTAAATGGAATTTAATTAAAATGAGATAATTAACATTTAAATTAGATATTAACTATATTATAGAATAGAATCATAAATCCTGTGACCATCATTTTGGGAATAATGGGAGTTGAAATCTGGTTTGTACCTTATTATTCCATAAGATAACTATTCATATGCTAGAAAAATGTCAAAAACTCATTTTTCAAAAATTAATTTTTTTCCACCCTATACTACTTAAAGAGGCTATATCTAGGTTCTTTAAAGTGCGACTTCCGACCCATTTCGTTAAAACAGGTCACATATACTACTCTAACATGTCAAATTGCCCTAATAACTCCTCTGGCCTCTATATAACAAAACCTTCATAACTAGCCTTTATCTCACAAAAGCTAAATAATAATCATTTCAACTGGCCTTTATATAACAAAACCTATATAATGGTTGGATATACCGAATTTCCCTCAAATAACAGCTATTCTCTTCTCATGCCAACTTGCCTTTATATCACAAAACCCATATATATACTACTCTGACATGTCAAATTGCCCTAAAATCTCCCCTGGCCTCTATAATCACAAAACCTATGTAATGATGATATCAACCAGCCTATATCTCACAAAACCTATGTAATGTTCATATCAACTGGCCTTTATATCACAAAACCTATATATACCGAATTTCCCTCAAATAACAACTACTCTCCTCACATACCAACTTGCCTTTATATCTTAAAACCCATATTATATTGGTCTCAAATACTGTATTTCCCTGGAATATCAACTATTCACCGAGTATATCAACTTGCCTTTATATCACAAAAGCTATATATACTACTCTTACATGTCAAATTGCCCTAATAACTCCTCTGGCCTCTATATAACAAAACCTACATAACCAGCCATTATCTCACAAAAGCTATATAATGTTCATTTCAACTGGCCTTTATATCACAAAACCTATTTATATTGGTTGGATATACTAAATTTCCCTCAAATAGCAACTATTCTCCTCTCATTCCAACTTGCCTTTATTTCACAAAACCCATACATATACTACTCTGACATGTCAAATTGCCTCAAAATCTCCCCTGGCCTCTATATCACAAAACCTAGGTAATGTTCATATTAACTTGCCTTTATATCACAAAACTTATTTATACCGAATTTCCCTCAAATAACAACTACTCTCCTCACATACCAACTTGCCTTTATATCACAAAACCTATATATATTGGTCCCAAATACTGAACTTCCCTGGAATATCACCTATTCACCTAGTATATCAACTTGCCTTTATATCACAAAAGCTATATATACTACTTTAACATGTTAAATTGCCCTAATAACTCCTCTGGCCTCTATATAACAAAACCTACATAACCAGCCTTTATCTCAAAAAAGCCATATAATTATCATTTCAACTGGCCTTTATATCACAAAACCTATGTATATTGGTTGGATATACCAAACTTCCCTCAAATAGCAACTATTCTCCTCTCATTCCCGCTTGCCTTTATATCACAAAACCCATATATATACTACTCTGACATGTCAAATTGCCCTAAAATCTCCCCTGGCCTCTATATCACAAAACCTATGTAATGATGATATCAACCGGCCTTTATCTCATAAAACCTATGTAATGTTCATATCAACTAGCCTTCATATCACAATACCTATATATACCGAATTTCCCTCAAATAACAACTATTCTCCTCACATACCAACTTGCCTTTATATCACAAAACCCATATATATTGGTCCCAAATACTGAACTTCCCTGGAATATCAACTATTCACCTAGTATATCAACTTGCCTTTATATCACAAAAGCTATATATACTACTCTAACATGTTAAATTGCCCTTATAACTCCTCTGGCCTCTATATAACAAAACCTACATAACCCGCCTTTATCTCACAAAAGCTATATAATTATCATTTCAACTTGCCTTTATATCACAAAAGCTATTTATATTGGTTGGATATACCATATTTCCCTCAAATAGCAACTATTCTCCTCTCATTCCAACTTGCCTTTATTTCACAAAACCCATATATATACTACTCTGACATGTCAAATTGCCTCAAAATCTTCCCTGGCCTCTATATCACAAAACCTATGTAATGTTCATATCAACTTGCCTTTATATCACAAAACTTATATATACCGAATTTCCCTCAAATTACAACTACTCTCCTCACATACCAACTTGCCTTTATATCACAAAACCCATATATATTGGTCCCAAATACTGAACTTCCCTGGAATATCAACTATTCACCTAGTATATCAACTTGCCTTTATATCACAAAAGCTATATATACTACTCTAACATGTTAAATTGCCCTAATAACTCCTCTGGCCTCTATATAACAAAACCTACATAACCCGCCTTTATCTCACAAAAGCTATATAATTATCATTTCAACTGGCCTTTATATCACAAAACCTATGTATATTGGTTGGATATACCAAATTTCCCTCAAATAGCAACTATTCTCCTCTCATTCCCAATTGCCTTTATATCACAGAACCCATTTATATACTACTCTGACATGTCAAATTGCCTCAAAATCTCCCCTGGCCTCTATATCACAAAACCTATGTAATGATGATATCAACCGGCCTTTATCTCACAAAACCTATGTAATGTTCATATCAACTTGCCTTCATATCACAATACCTATATATACCGAATTTCCCTCAAATAACAACTACTCTCCTCACATACTAACTTGCCTTTATATCACAAAACCCATACATATTGGTCTCAAATACTGTATTTCCCTGGAATATCAACTATTCAACGAGTATATCAACTTGCCTTAATATCACAAAAGCTATATATACTACTCTAACATGTCAAATTGGCCTAATAACTCCTCTGGCCTCTATATAACAAAACCTACATAACCCGCCTTTATCTCACAAAAGCTATATAATTATCATTTCAACTGGCCTTTATATCACAAAACCTATGTATATTGGTTGGATATACCAAATTTCCCTCAAATAGCAACTATTCTCCTCTCATTCCCAATTGCCTTTATATCACAGAACCCATTTATAAACTACTCTGACATGTCAAATTGCCTCAAAATCTCCCTTGGCCTCTATATCACAAAACCTATGTTATGTTCATATCAACTTGACTTTATATCACAAAACCTATATATACCGAATTTCCCTCAAATAACAACTACTCTCCTCACATACCAACTTGCCTTTATATCACAAAACCCATAAATATTGGTCCCAAATACTGAACTTCCCTGGAATATCAACTATTCACCTAGTATATCAACTTGCCTTTATATCACAAAAGCTATATATACTACTCTAACATGTTAAATTGCCCTAATAACTCCTCTGGCCTCTATATAACAAAACCTACATAACCAGCCTTTATCTCACAAAAGCTATATAATTATCATTTCAACTGGCCTTTATATCACAAAACCTATGTATATTGGTTGGATATACCAAATTTCCCTCAAATAGCAACTATTCTTCTCTCATTCCCGCTTGCCTTTATATCACAAAACCCATATATATACTACTCTGACATGTCAAATTGCCCTAAAATCTCCCCTGGCCTCTATATCACAAAACCTATGTAATGATGATATCAACCGGCCTTTATCTCACAAAACTTATGTAATGTTCATATCAACTTGCCTTCATATCACAAAACCTATATATACCGAATTTCCCTCAAATAACAACTACTCTCCTCACATACCAACTTGCCTTTATATCACAAAACCCATATATATTGGTCTCAAATACTGAGATTCCCTGGAATATAAACTATTCACCTAGTATATCAACTTGCCTTTATATCACAAAAGATATTTACTACTCTAACATGTCAAATTGGCCTAATAACTCCTCTGGCCTCTATATAACAAAACCTACATAACCAGCCTTTATCTCACAAAAGCTATATGTGACCCGTTTTAACGAAATGGGTCGGAAGTCGCACATATAAAATGTTCTGATATTGCTATATTCGTGTACAGCTCATCAAGAGCTTTCATTTGGTATGTAACAAGTAGTATGTTTGCCAATATTAACAATTTGGCGATATTTTTGATACTTTTTTGTTGATTTTAATGGAAATTAATTAAATTGAGATAATTAACATTTAAAATAGATATTAACTATATCATACAATACAATTGTAGATCCCATGGCCATGATTTTGGGGGAAATGGGGGTAGAAATTAGTTTTTCAACTTAGTTTGCCAGAAGATAACTATTCATATGTTAGAAAAATGTCAAAAACTCATTTTTCAAAAATAATATTTTTTCCACACTATGCTACTTGAAATGCCCATATCTAGGCTCTTAAATGTGCGACTTCCGACCCATTTCGTTAAAACAGGTCACATATAATTATCATTTCAACTGGCCTTTATATCACAAAACCTATGTATATTGGTTGGATATACCAAATTTCCCTCAAATAGCAACTATTCTCCTCTCATTCCCACTTGCCTTTATATCACAAAACCCATTTATATACTACTCTGACATGTCAAATTGCCTGAAAATCTCCCCTGGCCTCTATATCACAAAACCTATGTAATGTTCATATCAACTTGCCTTTATATCACAAAACCTATATATACCGAATTTCCCTCAAATAACAACTACTCTCCTCACATACCAACTTGCCTTTATATCACAAAACCCATATATATTGGTCTCAAATACTGAGATTCCCTGGAATATCAACTATTCACCTAGTATATCAACTTGCCTTTATATCACAAAAGATATTTACTACTCTAACATGTCAAATTGGCCTAATAACTCCTCTGGCCTCTATATAACAAAACCTACATAACCAGCCTTTATCTCACAAAAGCTATATAATTATCATTTCAACTGGCCTTTATATCACAAAACCTATGTATATTGGTTGGATATACCAAATTTCCCTCAAATAGCAACTATTCTCCTCTCATTCCCACTTGCCTTTATATCACAAAACCCATTTATATACTACTCTGACATGTCAAATTGCCTCAAAATCCCCTGGCCTCTATATCACAAAACCTATGTAATGTTCATATCAACTTGCCTTTATATCACAAAACCTATATATACCGAATTTCCCTCAAATAACAACTACTCTCCTCACATACCAACTTGCCTTTATATCACAAAACCCATATATATTGGTCTCAAATACTGTATTTCCCTGGAATATCAACTATTCACCAAGTATATCAACTTGCCTTTATATCACAAAAGCTATATATACTACTCTAACATGTCAAATTGCCCTAATAACTCCTCTGGCCTCTATATAACAAAACCTACATAACCCGCCTTTATCTCACAAAAGCTATATAATTATCATTTCAACTGGCCTTTATATCACAAAACCTATGTATATTGGTTGGATATACCAAATTTCCCTCAAATAGCAACTATTCTCCTCTCATTCCCAATTGCCTTTATATCACAGAA
Organism: Harmothoe impar; assembly: GCA_947462335.1. NCBI lineage: Eukaryota > Metazoa > Annelida > Polychaeta > Phyllodocida > Polynoidae > Harmothoe > Harmothoe impar. The sequence continues at coordinate 45,590,669 of OX381718.1, forward strand.
CCCATTTATATACTACTCTGACATGTCAAATTGCCTCAAAATCTCCCCTGGCCTCTATATCACAAAACCTATGTTATGTTCATATCAACTTGACTTTATATCACAAAACCTATATATACCGAATTTCCCTCAAATAACAACTACTCTCCTCACATACCAACTTGCCTTTATATCACAAAACCCATATATATTGGTCTCAAATACTGAGATTCCCTGGAATATCAACTATTCACCTAGTATATCAACTTGCCTTTATATCACAAAAGATATTTACTACTCTAACATGTCAAATTGGCCTAATAACTCCTCTGGCCTCTATATAACAAAACCTACATAACCAGCCTTTATCTCACAAAAGCTATATAATTATCATTTCAACTGGCCTTTATATCACAAAACCTATGTATATTGGTTGGATATACCAAATTTCCCTCAAATAGCAACTATTCTCCTCTCATTCCCACTTGCCTTTATATCACAAAACCCATTTATATACTACTCTGACATGTCAAATTGCCTCAAAATCCCCTGGCCTCTATATCACAAAACCTATGTAATGTTCATATCAACTTGCCTTTATATCACAAAACCTATATATACCGAATTTCCCTCAAATAACGACTACTCTCCTCACATACCAACTTGCCTTTATATCACAAAACCCATATATATTGGTCTCAAATACTGTATTTCCCTGGAATATCAACTATTCACCAAGTATATCAACTTGCCTTTATATCACAAAAGCTATATATACTACTCTAACATGTCAAATTGCCCTAATAACTCCTCTGGCCTTTATATAACAAAACCTACATAACCCGCCTTTATCTCACAAAAGCTATATAATTATCATTTCAACTGGCCTTTATATCACAAAACCTATGTATATTGGTTGGATATACCAAATTTCCCTCAAATAGCAACTATTCTCCTCTCATTCCCAATTGCCTTTATATCACAGAACCCATTTATATACTACTCTGACATGTCAAATTGCCTCAAAATCTCCCCTGGCCTCTATATCACAAAACCTATGTTATGTTCATATCAACTTGACTTTATATCACAAAACCTATATATACCGAATTTCCCTCAAATAACAACTACTCTCCTCACATACCAACTTGCCTTTATATCACAAAACCCATATATGTGAGCAGGCAAGCAGAAAGGGGTATCCCCGCGGGATTAGTACCAATTTTAGCCACCAGGGGGCTCCACCATGGCCAAAATTGGAAGAAACAGGCTAATATTAGTTTTTTAGTACTTTTTTCTGGAGAATTCAGTAGTTTTATACAAAACATTCCATTTTTAGTGAAAAGCTTCCTTAATTGGAATGCAAAAAGAACGTTTTAGAGCCTAAATGAGTGTCTTTGTTGATATGTGTTGCCATGGAAACATGATTTTCATTCCAAATACAGAAAATAAAGAAGCCCATTGATAGAATGATTCACAAGGATTACTATGGTCAAAACAGAATAAAATTATCATTTCTAGATCCAAAGTTATGGCCTATAGGAGGAAAATGTATGATCATTTTCTAATTATTCTAATTATGCTAATTAGATAGAGATCTCTTGGAAACTATGAGACTTAGAGCTAATTGGGGGTTTGAACAGGGCCATGCCCACCCATATTCATATAGCAATTTCTCAAAAACTAGAAATGATATCCTCTTGTGTAATATATCAAAGGAGAGCTTATGATATCAATTTTAAAGTTGACATTTTCGTCGGATATCCCTTTCCCCTTGCCTGTACACATATGTGGCCAGGTGAGGGAAAACGTGCCTCCAGGGGGGAATTGGCTTTTCAAAGTTTATGTTACAGGCTTTAAAATGAGATATCTTGAGCTAAAATATCCCAAGTAGTTTTGCTGTAACTGATTGTCAAACCGGGCTAGGTGTGTACAACTGAAAATGGCAAATAAGCTCTAAATCCACTATATCCTATTATGAATACTAATAATGTAAAAAATACAGTTTTGTTGAAAAATAACCAAAGACATCTGATGTTTTTATCATAAAATTGGTTCTAGAGGGAATTTCTGAGGTCTGTTTTCAATTCTTGGTTCCTTGTGAAATTTTCAAAAACATTTGTGGCAAAAAATTCCCATTTGGAATAATGGAGTGTTTCCATAGCAACCAGAAATTGGCATATATGCCAATTTTCCATGTTTCCATGGCAACAAATGTTCCTTTTGCATACCAAAAATGGAACGTTTTCAGTGGAGATGGAATATTTCTTAGCATATCACCGGATTCCCCATGAAAAATTGGTCTCAAGCATTTTTTAGTGTATTTTTCAGTGTTTTACCCATATACTGCCCCCTGGTGGCCAAAACCAGTACTAAAAATCCCCCCCGGAGGCACGTTTTTCCTCACCTGGCCACATATATTAGTCCCAAATACTGAACTTCCCTGGAATATCAACTATTCACCTAGTATATCAACTTGCCTTTATATCACAAAAGCTATATATACTACTCTAACATGTTAAATTGCCCTAATAACTCCTCTGGCCTCTATATAACAAAACCTACATAACCAGCCTTTATCTCACAAAAGCTATATAATTATCATTTCAACTGGCCTTTATGTCACAAAACCTATGTATATTGGTTGGATATACCAAACTTCCCTCAAATAGCAACTATTCTCCTCTCATTCCCGCTTGCCTTTATATCACAAAACCCATATATATACTACTCTGACATGTCAAATTGCCCTCAAATCTCCCCTGGCCTCTATATCACAAAACCTATGTAATGTTCATATCAACTTGCCTTCATATCACAATACCTATATATACCGAATTTCCCTCAAATAACAACTACTCTCCTCACATACCAACTTGCCTTTATATCACAAAACCCATATATATTGGTCTCAAATACTGAAATTCCCTGGAATATAAACTATTCACCTAGTATATCAACTTGCCTTTATATCACAAAAGATATATACTACTCTAACATGTCAAATTGCCCTTATAACTCCTCTGGCCTCTATATAACAAAACCTACATAACCAGCCTTTGATACTGCATACATGCTCTTTTATGAGACTAGACTGATTAATACCTAACTAAATGCAATACCTAACTAAATGCAGACTAGAGGGGGGGGGTGTCAGCAGATTTGTGACATACTTTTCTAGGGGGTGTCGGGAAAAGTGTGACAAAGTGTGACATGGGGGTGGGGGGGTGTTTAAAATGCCCCAAAAAAGCGTGACATACTTTATGGACGGCCCCTAATTATATTGGTCTGATTTCCCTTAGCTAACAACTATTCTCAAATATCAACTTGCCTTTATATCACAAAACCCATATATATTGGTCTCATATACTGAATTTTCCTTTAAAAAAACTATTCTCCTCACATATCAACTTGCCTCTAAATCACAAAAGCTATATATATTTACTACTCTAACATGTTTTTGTGATATAAAGGCAAGTTGATATGATTAATACATAGGTTCTGTGATATAAAGGCCAGTTGGTATGATGATTACAGAGGCTTTGTTATATAGAGCCCAGAAGAAATTCAAGAGCAATTTTATACATCGGAGTAGTATATATTATAGGTTATCAGGTATATCCAACTATTATATATAGGTTTTGTGATATAAAGGCAAGTTGGAATGTAAGGGGAATAGTTGTTATTTGAGGGAAATTTGGTACATCAGACCACTATATCCGTTTTGTGATATAAAGGCCAGTTGATATGATTATTACATAGGTTTTGTGATATAAAAGCCAGTTGGTATGATTATTACAGAGGCTTGGTGATATAGAGCCCAGAAGAAATTCAAGAGCAATTTGATACATTTGAGTAGTATATATAGGTTAATTCAGTATATCCAACCATTATATATAGGTTTTGAGATATAAAGGCCAGTTGAAATGATTATTATATAGCTTTTGTGAGATAAAGGCTGGTTATGTAGGTTTTGTTATATAGAGGCAAGAGGGGATATTAGGGCAATTTGACATGTTAGAGTAGTATATATAGCTTTTGTGATATAAAGGCAAGTGGATATATGTGAAAAAAAGCTTATATTTGGGGGTTGTTCAGTATATGAGACCAGTATATAGGTTTTGTGATATAAAGGCAAGTTGATATGCTTAGTACATAGGTTTTGTGAGATTAAAGGCCAGTCGGTATGATTATTACAGAGGCTTGGTGATATAGAGCCCAGAAGAAATTCAAGAGCAATTTGATACATTTGAGTAGTATATATAGGTTAATTCAGTATATCCAACCATTATATATATAGGTTTTGGGATATAAAGGCCAGTTGAAATGATAATTATATAGCTTTTGTGAGATAAAGGCTGGTTATGTAGGTTTTGTTATTATAGAGGCAAGAGGGGATATTAGGGCAATTTGATATTTGTGAGCAGGCAAGCAGAAAGGGGTATCCCCGCGGGATTAGTACCAATTTTAGCCACCAGGGGGCTCATCCATGGCCTAAATCGGAAGAAACAGGCTAATATTTGTTTTTTGGTATTTTTTTCTGGAGAATTCGGTAGTTTTATACAAAACATTCCTTTTTTAGTGAAAAGCTTCCTTATTTGGAATGCAAAAAGAACGTTTTAGAGCCTAAATGAGTGTCTTTGTTGATATGTGTTGCCATGGAAACATGATTTTCATTCCAAATACAGAAAATAAAGAAGCCCATTGATGGAATGATTCACAAGGATTACTATGATCAAAACAGAATAAAATTATCATTTCTAGATCAAAAGCTATGGCCTATAGGAGGAAAATGTATGATCATTTTTTAATTATTCTAATTATGCTAATTAGATAGAGATATCTTGGAAACTATGAGACTTAGAGCTAATTGGGGGTTTGGACAGGGCTATGCCCACCCATATTCATATAGCCATTTCTCAAAAACTAGAAATGATATCCTCTTGTGTAATATATCTATGGAAAGCTTATGATATCAATTTTAAAGTTGACATTTTCGTCGGATATCCCTTTCCCCTTGCCTGTACACATTTTAGAGTAGTATATATAGCTTTTGTGATATAAAGGCAAGTGGATATATGTGAAAAAAGCTTATATTTGGGGGTAGTTCAGTATATGAGACCAGTATAATAGGTATTGTGATATAAAGGCAAGTTGATATGCTTAGTACATAGGTTTTGTAATATAAAGGCTGGTTGGTATGATTATTACAGAGGCTTTGTGATATAGAGCCCAGAAGAAATTCAAGAGCAATTTGATAAATACATTTGAGTAGTATATATAGGTTAATTCAGTATATCCAACCATTATATATAGGTTTTGTGATATAAAGGCCAGTTGAAATGATTATTATATAGCTTTTGTGAGATAAAGGCTGGTTATGTAGGTTTTGTTACATAGAGGCCAATTTGACATGTTAGAGTAGTATATATAGCTTTTGTGATATACAGGCAAGTTGATATACGAGGTGAATAGTTGATATTCCAGGGAATTTCAGTATTTGAGACCAATATATATGGGTTTTGTGATATAAAGGCAAGTTGGTATGTGAGGAGAGTAGTTGTTATTTGAGGGAAATTCAGTATATATAGTTATTGTGATATAAAGGCTAGTTGATATGAACATTACATAGGTTTTGTGAGATAAAGGCCGGTTGATATCATCATTACATAGGTTTTGTGATATAGAGGCCAGTTGAGATGATTATTACATAGGTTTTGTGATATAAAGGCTTTTGTGGGATAAAGGCATTTTTTATGTGGGATAAAGGCTTTTGTGCTTTAACGCCAATTTTGTGGGATAAAGGCCCGTGGTCAGCCTTTATCTAACAAAACTATAGTCTTTTGTGGGATAAAGGACATTTTGTGGGATAAAGGCCCCACATGGGGCTCACATATTGAACCTACATAGGATGCTGTAACTGATCATTCCATGACAATGTCACTGTATACACTACAATATTTTCCGGAAGTCTATAGTCTGGAATGAATTAACACCTTAGCCTGCAATAGAATCTCACAGCTGGATATCACTGAACGCATCATTAGTAAAGATCATTTGCCACTACTGACAGGATACTTCTTAACTTGAAGAAATAGAAACAACCTGAAAAAAGTAGAAACAATCTGGTGAGTTCCTATGATGTAAAAACAATTGCTAATCTAGCATCTACCTTTTAAGTTTTTAGTCCCCCTCTGTGCCACTGCTCCTGATAGTTCTGCAGTCAGCCAGTTGCAGCCCTATACCAGATGTAAATGTCTAAGGGGAAGATATTTGAAACCAAACACAAGATAAATGATCTCATAAAGTATTTATATGGTGTTTCATATCTACCTCAATGATGTTGTATTGAAGCAGTTAGGGCTGAGATGTAAGTACTATCTACCTTCCATATCATAGCCTTTACAGTTGACTTAGTGCTTGAATGTGCTAGACCATTTGTCTTCATGATACATAAATGACTATTCATCCAGCATTCTGGCTCTTGATTAATTCCTGCATCCATGCCACAAAGAGTGCATGCTGCTTGTATATAGCACTGACAGGTTATTTGCATCTACAACTACCCGAACTTGGTCGAAGAAATCCCTCACAAAGAATTGGATCCTAAATGAGTGCTGCCCCCATAATACCACCTATACTCTATTACAATACTGCAATCTTCAATTGAATCTGGTTTCTATACTAAACCAGCAATCCCTTACCACCTTGTAGGGAAAGGGAAGCTGCGGCCTGGGAGGAGAGCCTTATCAGCTTATCAGAAAATGGAATATACTCAAATGACACATTTTACTGGGGCCATTCCCTGAAGTACCTCTCACACAAATCACCTCCTGAGGATGGTATTGTATGTGACCTCCCATGCATTAATTCTCAGCTGTCCCAAGGGAACATTAAAATGACAGATCACTGACAGCCCATGGTATTACACTCCGTTCACAGTCCCTCATTATAGATCTGATTATAATGCTGTCATATTACTGACTTAATATATAAAGAGCACATTTGGAAGAAATGCTCAACATTTCTTTATCGATGAAATCTTCCAAGAAGGCCATGGCTTAATTCCTACAGGGAAAGGGCCATAAAAAGATTCGTTTTCCAATGGCTGTTGACAGAAGGAGCTCCTCTTAGTAATAGATTGCACAGAGTGCTTACGCTATCTAATCCATGCCCTGGCTGAAAAATACCCTTTTCTACAGCAATGTTTAGCTATTTTTATATATCCGTGGGGAGTCATAGAACATGCCTGTCAGAATGCTACAAGAAGCCGCCTCATTGCATATGGAAAAAGCTCTGAGTGTTGTTTGGTTTTGCAAACAAGAGTTTTGCAGACAGGTCTATAGGGTGTATTGTGTATGTGTTTGAGGTAAAGGTTAGCAATTCAACTGACCTAACATAAATGTATCATACTCTACTTAGGGAAACTATCCTACATTATTTACATTGTTGTAAAAAATTAATGGAAATCCATGATTAATTTTATATACCTTGCTCAGGAGATTGCCAGAATATTCATCTAGAATTGACACACTATCTCATAATTGTCATTGGTTCCCTACCTGAGGTGTTTAACCCCTCACCTAGTATATTTTAAGAAGGACAGGAAATGACAGAAGAATTTTGATTTTAGTTCTTTCAGTTATCCCTTTAGAGGGAGCATAGTGATTGTATGTACTGTGCCCATTAGTCGGCACAACATGTAACTGCTATCTAGCTTGTAGCTTACTCTTTTTTGCTTTTCTGCCCTCTTCTACTTTTTGGTGTATTGGGTGATCAACCATCCCTTGAAATCTTGCAAAACATGTGTCAGTATCTGAATCTCTTACAGAATAATTACAAACCTTTAGCAAGCTAGGGACTGATTAAATGTTTCATCTAGTAGTGTAGGAGAATATTGTCATGCTCACAGGTTAGTATCAGCCTCAGTTGAAATTCCAACGGGAGTTGGGGGTCGACGATGGAAGAGGTAGTGGGTGGGCGGGGATGGGGTGAGTGGGGGGATGCGTGGAAATAATACTTGTTTGGAATTTCACTACCACCTTTTAATGACTTACCACTCCCACGTTGACAACATGAGCAAGTCTATTGTGTCAATTAAAAATCCTTTATGACAGGGCATATTCTTTTATGTTTGATGTTGCATGTGGGATATTATTGCCCTGTTAGAGTAAAATAGATGCAAGGCCACTTTTCGCCAACAGCTTTTTGAACAAATTTTTAGTAAATGTTAGGGTGTTTCCTAGCAGACTGCTATTTTATGAAAAAGAACAATTAATTTGTTCGAAACGTCGATCATTTTCAACCACCACCTCAACTCAATTACATTGAGATCTGATGTACAATCCACCCATGTGTTAAATAAAGTTTGTAAATTCACTTGACCGGGTTGTGTTTTGCGTGTTAAAAATCATCAACACTATTTTATGAAAGATATGTCGCATAGAAGGAGATGGTGTTAAATTGTCATTGCGAAACTAGGTTGATAAATGATCTAATGGCCGCCATCACTTATGTATATGATACTTTGGATGATTTACACTACATTCTTATAATACATGTTGGGAATCAATCTATGACTGCAATATGAAAACAAACACTCTGTGTTAAAAGATGGCTATACAGATAAGAAGGCTATAGATATCACACTTTTGTATCATTACTTATACCAATAGAAATTCATACCTTGAACTTATTGCACATTTTTAAAGGGAATAAACTTTGTCCTTTACGCAGTGTATTTTTAATACTATTATATTAGGCTAATACACTTGAAACTTGTTATTTTGATTACCCTAAGTAGTGGTATCCCAATAAGCAATTCCATTTCTCCCTCTCACACACCTATCACTTTTCTTATGAAGACAACAAATACATGCAGAGTAAGACACCAGCTAATACATGCATAATTTGTGGATGAATAGACAATGCTTCTCTATTAACCTGCCCTTTCTAGATGTATCCCCATATTAGCATGCCATTATTGTCTACCCTTGTCCTTCTTCTTAGCCCCTATGACAAGACGACAGAGTACCAAAGAACAGAGAGAAAGTCACAATATTGCTCTTTACCATATCTCATACTCTTGGGTTCTGTTAGTGCAGTACACCCAGGCAAATATCAGCGTCAACCAATGTCGCCAATAGCACTCATATACCAAAGTCAAACACGGCTGGACTATAATAGATGGGGTTTCTTCATAGATTATCGCAAAGCATTTGATACAATTAATCACAGCAAATTATTAGATAAATTGCCCACTTTTGGATTTACACCAGAGGTAATAGCTTGGTTCAGAGATTACTTATCAGGAAGGGTACAAAAAACGATAGCAAATAATGTGCATTCAGATTGGCTTGAAGTCAGTTATGGAGTACCGCAAGGCTCTATATTGGGCCCCTTATTATTCATATTATACGTTAATGATTTGTCCAACCTAGATTTACAAAGTAAAGTATTGCAATATGCTGATGATACTGTGTTATATGTAGAAGGAGATAACATAGACAATATTAATGCAACTCTGCAAAGAGATTTGAATATACTATGCGATTATTGTGATGATAATCAATTGACTATCAATGCTAGTAAAACAAAGTCTATTCTCTATACGTATGAAGATGGTAAGCACATAGGGCAGTTAGTGGTAAAAGGGAAAGATCTTGAAATGGTGGATGATTATAAATATTTAGGGATTACGTTGGAGTCTTGTTTGTCATTTAAAAAGGAGTTTAGAAAGGTTATAAGCAGAGTCAATTATAAAATTTGGTTACTGAGTCATTTCAGGAGTTGTTTTGACTTGGATTCTTCTCTGTGTATTCTAAAATCAATGCTACTACCATATATTGACAGTAGTAGTCTATTTCTAACAAGTATAAGTTTCTTTGACCAAAAGAGGCTACAAGTCCTGCAGAATAATGCTCTCAGAGTATGTTTTCAAGTGCATGATCCCATGGAGGTACCAGTAAAAAAGCTTCATACAGATGCTAAAATCTTCCCAATTGATCTTAGAAGAAAGTATTTACAAGGTGTTTTATGTTATAGATTAATGAGCATTAATGCGTTAAGTCTTGTGAATAATAGGATAACAAGGGCTGCTGATGGACCTTTAATCAATACATATATTTCACATACAGAGAGAGTAAGAAAGTCACCCCCAAACAGTGCTAGCGATGAATGGAATATGATTCCACCTTCAGTCAGGTTGTCTGACACAAAAATGGCATTTAAAAATCGTCTTAGAAAATTAGTAAAAAAATTCTTTGTGGAAAAATGGAGATATGATATTCAATTTACCAACGATGCATTGGTAAATATCTATAACTATGAGTGATTGCTTTAAAAGTCTAATATGTATTATTGGATTGTTAATATTGAATTGTTAAAATCTGTTAATTAGTGTGGCAGATATGGGTTTAGTGAATTGTTTGTAAATAACCACAGTAATATAACTAGGTTATCTTGCGAGTATTTGGATAAGTGACAAGTGAACTATATGTGAACTAACTCTATGATTGGATTAAGTATGGAGTGCAGATCTCAGATTGGTAACAAACTACTGTATTACAACAGTTTTTTATGTTACCTTATAAATATTTGTTTTTATTTTTTGGCATGTGTGCGATAAGTGTATAGAAACTACTTGTTTATTTGGGCTGTCTCATTGTCATTGTCATGTAAAAAATATGAAAATATAAGAATATTTTTAGAAGTTATCAGTAAGATAAGAGTATAGTAATGAAATAATAGTGCAAAACTAGAGTGTTACCAGAAATGTAATGCAGTGTTGGGATATTGTGTGTACCTATTTGAGAAAAATGTGAATCTTATTTGTCAACAATGTGTTATTGATCATCCTTCACCCTACCCCCCCACTTTCCCCATTCCCCCTAAGTAATATCATCTAAGGATTTTTCAATCCTTCCAAATATTAACAAAGCTAAAAGAAAGGTTTTATATGGAAGTCAAATCTGTTGTTAGTTATAAGGAAGTATAACAAAACCTTCTTGCTCCTAGCTGAGCTGTTCAAGTGATTCCTATGTTAATTCATAGATTGTATGCTCAGGATAATAAACTCTTTAAATTGAATTGAATTGATTGAAATTGGGTTAAGGGGCCATTCTAGTGAGGGTCAGGCTATGCTGGACCTTCATCTAGAGCCTCTACTCACCCAGAATTGCTTGAGAGTCTGGCCATGCTGGATCCTCATGCTAGGGTTTGGCAATGCTGGACTCTAGGAAGTGTCTCTTTGAGCCTGCAAGAGTCCAGCATTGTCAGACTCTAGCATGAGGATCCAGCATGGCCAGACTCTCAAGCAATTCTGGGTGAGTAGAGACTCTAGATGAAGTCGAAGGTCCATCATAGCCTGACCCTTACTAAATTGGCCCTTGACCCATCTATTATAATCCAGCAGTGCCTGACCCTTGTATGAGAGTGCTATTGGCGACATTGGTTGATGCTGATATTTGCCTGTGTGTAGATGAAGGTGATGGATGACTGCTGTAGAGTATTGCATCAACTAAGTGAGTTCCAACTCACCAACACTCTTCACACGTGTCATGCTGCTACAGAAAGGTTATGGTGGCAGTTAACAGGGTCTTCCTGTTGAAGGATCTGGGGACGATAGTGTAACTCACCCTGCGGCACTGTTCACGCCAGGGGTAATCAGGAGGAGAGATACTGAAAGTGAAGCCAGTTCCCAAAAGCACAACAAGGATAGTGTAGCTATCATCAAGTTATAGCCAAAGCAAATGGACTTTGTCCCATAGTACATTGGGGATGCAACAGCATTGCAGCAAGCTTTATGCAACAGACTTATCTCTCCGAGAAATCAGTGCCACCAGGCCTACTAGTACTATGGGTTCTCACAGCACCCTTTTAGTATTGAGTGACTTACTATATGTAGGGGTTTTAGCCCAAAAGAATGAGAATCATTTTGTGTACTATGATGTCTTTAGTTCACTGAATAGGGTACATTGCTATGTCAGTATTCTAGGGATGAAAGTAAGATTTCACATTCATTAAAATAATAATTATGTAGTGTCTTATCATATAATGCATGTACTGCAATGCACAATCTGAGACTTCTGTAGCCCTGGAAGGTAAGTAAGGGTTAATTACTGTGTGTTTTGGTCCTAAATTCAATTTTTGTTTTGAGGTTTATGTTAAATATTGGATGTCCTGCAAAGAATTCAACCAGGTGAAATAAACATTTAATGAGATGAGAGCTTAGCAACTCAGAAATCTTTTAGCCTAACTTGTAGGTTTTGAGAAATGCAAAACTCTAGAACGATCGTAAGTCTCCATTCTCCCCATTGACAAGTCTTTAATCAGGCTTTGTCAAAATGTTAAGAACTTTGCTATTAGGTTAACAGACTTGCTTATTCATGAAGTTCTGTTATGTTGTTATCTTGTAAACCTATAAATGTGTTTAGGATGGTATTGAATTACTAATTCAATAAGAGTCATACCCTGAAAGGAAATACATTAATTTTACAAACAGGCCAAATTAAACAGAGGTTGAGGTTCCAATTTGGCATTAGTCATTGGATTCTGACTAGGTAATTCTCCGACAATCCTTATTTCAGAATTGCTTTCTGAATAATACTGTCCCTTATAGACATCCGATTGAACGGAAACAGTGGTTTTACAGTCATTAAGGTAAATTACTGTCCTGGGAATAACCGTGAAACTAAATCCACATCGGTGGACTCACTAGCTGCTAATGAGGCACTGGTCCTGTTTTAACCTAATTAGTGCATTTTAATCTAAATTAATACTAATTAGATGCAATTGACAGTCATTGAATGGATCAGTTCAGTGAGCCAAAGTGTGCAAGGCATTTGGACACTTTTGGTGCCTTGAAGTCAGCAACCTGCTAGTTTTTGAATGCATACTTTTAATCACACCCATTGAAAGTACAATGTGATCCAGCCAAATTGTGTCCGTAATCTGAGCTGTGAGTGTTTCTAGATAATTGGTGTATTTCACTGCCACACATCTCCTACAATTGATTCTATAGTACTGTCTGAAAGAAATTCAAGTAAAATTCTGCACAGAGTCCGCCAGATGCAACAAAACCATCATTACTATCTAATGTTGTCTCAAAGTCCTTGTACTGAAGTAATTTAATTTTTAGCTCTCTAGAAAAGCATTCTCTTCACAAGTATAAAGATGAAATAAGGATGTTGAAAGAGTCGGATGAATTAAAGCATCGTTATAGTTTTTGATAAATCATTGCATCTTGAACTGGCAGTATCAGTTTAACCCAGATATACCCTCTTGATATCTTATTGGAGGCGGTAGTATTGTATGGAACCATGGATCCCTTTTGCATTAGAGTATCCCATGTGGCCATATTGCTGGTGACTATACTCAATAATCCACCAATGAATATTCACCGATTTCAGAGCTATCTGTATAGAAATACCCTGTACAGGAATTTGCTTAATACGTGTGAATGGATCATAACTATAGGAGATCCATATTCAGTACCTATTGCCATTCATGTTTGGTGTGGTACCCTGTAAGTTTGTTTCCCTCTGCTAGGGTTGACGTAAACTGGCTGGTTGCTCCATCAATAAGCAGGTCCTGTTGAATCATGAAGTTAGTGGTATACCATATAAAATGGTGATGACATTAGCACCTATGCCAACTTCAAGTTCAGCATAATAGGCATTATCACGTAAGTCATTGACAGCCCATCTGATACAGACAGTTACAGCCAGACACCATCAAATGTAATCTATCAAACACAGCCGGACAGCATCAAATGTAATCTATCAAACATGATTAGTATCACACTTGAATGTCATCTGCCTACACTAGGATATAGGGCAACTTTCAGTTGGAAGGATATGTGATATGCCAACTTTGAGTAGTGGGTTGTCCCAATTGCACTCAACATTGTTTGGGACTAAGAGAAGAACACTCAAGATTCAATCGAGTAATTTCCCAGTATCCCTGAGGGGGTATTAGGGGTAGTAGGTGAGCCACTTAACCAAGGGTTTAGTGAGAGGGATTTGGTACAGCCTGGGGTAGGGATCGACATGAACTGTACAATGAGGAGTGATGAACATGTTCCCTGTCATTGACATTTTACTGTTTGTTTTTATTGTATTTGATACTCAGAGTTTAATTTTATTTACAGTTTACTTTCTTTGTGTTTGTATTTTCAAAGAAATTCTATTCTTAATTTGAGGATTATTAGGCCTCACAATTGTATGTTATCAGTATCAGCATTTACAGGCAGGCTAGACCAACACAGAATCTGTATGATTATATATGCATTAAGTATTATTTCCATTGTGTCTCATCAATATAGACAATCTAAATTCCTTTAATATTCATGCTTGAGCTGGAAATCTCATCCCTTTTGTGCGTTTGAAGCAGACGCTTCGTTACCAAATTGGTTCATAACTTTTGCTTTTTTCAATAGTTTGATTCACTGTTCACTACCAATATGGTGTATGTTGCTTCCTAGAATGATACGCATGGGTCTTATTCATGATGTACATGCATATGAAAGTCTTTACCTTATTTAATCCGCAAGACATTGCATTTTGCCAACATACCTGGAAGAAGAAAAAAACACCATTATTAAATATTCAAATATTTAACATTGTTACTTCAATGCAAAACTTGGGCAAACCAAAGAGAACACAGAGAAAAAAGGAGAATACAGTTTGTATTGGTTCACGCAATTTATTCCATGCCCTCCACAGGCAATGGAGGGCTAGAAGCTTGTATTGGCAGGACTGACAAATGAGTATTAGCTTTTTCACAAAGAAATTCATCCCTCCTTTCGAAATGAGTGGATACATTGATGTGCCAGATTGATGCAATATTTGAACATGTTGATCCAATTAACATCATGGTGGATGTGTGGTTTTATCTTGATGATCAATGACCTAGTGGCGTGGTCTGGATTTCATGAGATAAGAAGATATCAAGATAAGAAAATAAAAAGAACAAAACAAGAACAATCATGGGTTGGTAATGAAATCAAAAGTTATCTACAGGAGAAAGAACACATTCTCAAGATTATATTGGGAAGAATAGTGATTTCTGAATACTACTATAGACCCGACCTTTTCATCTTAGGCAATTCCATGATTTCAGATAATCAATCTTCAATGTGAATTTATTTTTTCTTTTGAAATAGAAAGGTTTAAAAAATAATTCTGGAGGGTAAAACAAATATATTCCTTCACCATACAAGTGTTTTCTGAAAGAGGCCTCTGACCCATTGCAATCACTGCATTACATTTTCCCTGTCCCTTCCTTACATAGGCTCACAGGTTGAGTGAAGTAACTTGCTTTCAGTTTGCAGTGTCTTGGCTAATTCAGCTGCTAGATGAGTTGGGCAGCAAGCTTGGAGCTGTGTAACCATGGTAGTACTGTCCCACATTGACCAACATTGAGCCTTCTAGTCATGGGTTCCTAGACAAAACCCATGACAGAATAACAAAGCAATTTTACCCCTCCCAAAAACAATTAAGTGTGTGTTGGTATATATGTGGAAAGGAAATCAATATAGTGGACAAAGCCCAATACAAGAGGTTTCCACTTGGACACATTTGTAAATTACCAGCTAAGCCAGGATGCTGAAGATAAATCCCTTCTGAAATGACTTTTTTCAGATGGGATCAGACTTTTTCAATTAAGAATAGGATCTAATTGTTAGTCTCAATTCATCTGGGTCCTACCCGAGGGGAAAATGCATTTAAGGTGATATCAAGGCTGTCAGCTTGGGCTGGGTGTGGGTTTGAACCCAACAGAGTGAAATTACTATGAAACGCTTTGTTAGATGTTATCAACCTAAAATAAATAGTATCATCAAATTCTCTCAGTTGGTGGTCCGACACATATAAAATATTTCCTCCAGCTAAGAGGATACATAAATCATAAGGCATGTCATTATTCATAGTGCATAGGGAGCATTGGAAGTAAACTTGATCCATTTTCTCAGTCAAAATGTTATAACATATAAAACCAAACCATGCAACCATGACTTGTTGTCAGCACCTATGAAATAAAGAATGTGACAGCAGGGCTGGCACCTGTCTGAAGAACTCTCTTTGAAACATAATATTATGATTAAATATTCCCTTTGAAGTATTATTTGAAAAAAACATTACCCAAGTCAGAATAATTGGATTATTCATCAGATCACCGGTGGATTGTCATAATTATGTTTATGTCTCTTTTTTATAATCGACATATTTATGTAGCAAAAAGTAGTAATTTGCTAAAATGCAGTGCATTTTTTCCAGACCTTTCTCTGATGCCTCGCCAAACAAGCTAGCTCACTGTTGGGTATTGTGCATAGTGTCTAGTAATCACCATACTTTTTACATATGGCTTTAACACATGAACTGCAGTGCTGTTGCAGCATATCAACATCTAGCAGTTTCACGATACTGGCACCTACTCGTGAAAATAAGGGTTCAGATGAGCAACCTTAATTTGGCAAACAGGATGGCAGCTTACACAGAGCAACTATTATTTTATGGCCAACAAAGGCTAATACTGGATCCGGAACGAATGTAATAAAGCCTTTCTGCTGCACCTCTATATTCAGTGATTCAGAGGTGGTGAACGTTGCTGCATTGCCTCCACTCAGTCATTGTTCATGCACATGCAGCCCACTCTACTGTTGTTTTCAAGATAAGAAATCCACAACTTGGAGGTGAATGTAGTATGCAGCATCCCTTATGAATGTATGTTACCCTCCTCATAGCAAAGGCAGTCAGGTCAAGTTTAGGTATTTTCAGCTAATCAATTCTATTGCATATTTATGGTTGGGTACGAGTCCCTTGTTCCCGCTATTGGTCAGGTCATTCGCGCGCGCCGGACGTCTGTTACCCGGTTAGGAGCGCCCCCTATGTTATGTATCTAGGCGGAGTGTGTACATTGGTTACCGCTGTTGTTTATGCCAGAGCGCCGCCCAGAGAGGTGGGACAGCTCGCAGCTCGCTTGCTTTGTGTCATATTTACCGTGGTTAGTTAATTAATTTTTTATTAGCAACCATGCAGCCCTGCAGGAGCTGTGCCTTTGTGTATGATCACCGTAAATCGGCATGTCCTCAGTGTTCTACACCCACACATTCTAAAGGTGGGTTAGACGAGGAGGAAGACGAAGCATTCGAGTTACGCAAGGCTGAGGAGCCAGGATCGCCAGCAATGGATAGGGATCAGAATGTGTCCTTACAACTAGCTGGTAATAAAGGAGATGCAACATTAACAAGACCAGACTTTCAACTGGTTAATGGTAGGATCTCTAAGCTCTTAACCCATTCAGGCCGACCAGACATTTTTATTCTTTGCCATGAGGCCGTGATTTTTTTCAGAAATTTTCCCTGAGGCCGGGACTTTGCTAAATCCCATAGAGTTATGTCAATTATAATCGACATCCGGCCCCCCATGGTGTAGTAAATACTCTACATTCGGCCAGGCATGGATGTAGACTATAGTCTACATTCGGCCTCAATGGGTTAAGCAAACCTCCCATGTACTATAACCTTACCATATATGGTACATGAACGGTGGTCTGTTCTCTATATGTGACATGTACTGGGAAAAAGGGCCCTAATGCACCCTGCACTAAGGTCCCTTTTTGCAGATCATATCACATATTATTCAGAAATACCCCGGTGTAAACAGTCCATAGAAGGTGTTTTTATCTAATGATATCGTTAGCTCCATTTGTCTCTAGACTTAAGTCTAGCTATTGATCATGTTGCTATCATTATTGGTTATACATGCAATTCCTACCAGAAACACTCACTAATTGGGAAAGGTTCTTTCCTTAATTACTAAAGCAGTAAGAAACTATATTTGGTCATGTTTTGACGTTGCAGATCTTACATATATATATAAAGATGAAGACAGTTATTAAGAACAGCATTGTGAGTGCAATGTCAACAACAGATGTGTTCATGCTATAGTCAATCTATTTTATAACATTGCTATTCTAGTTGATAAAAGCGACAATTGAAGGTGTTATTTGATACACCAATTTAAAAATTCATTAACCCATGGTTATCCAGTTATATTGAATATAATACTGTCAGAACATCAGCTCACAAAACTCAAATCACCAGTGAAACCAGCTTTTGAAGGGGTTGCATACAGGAGCTTCTCAACTCCTAAAGAGAAAATGATTGGCTAAATGCAATTGCCCTGACAATTAGTGGATTGTTAAAAACAAAGTTTTAAGCCTTTTTCTTAACCAATTAAGGTGAGCCATGAAGTACCTTGTATTTGTGAAACATAAATAATCATGAAGTATGTGAAAAAAGGTTTACCGAGAGATCCTCTAAAAGCTCATGAGAGTTCTTCAAGATTGAAGACTGCACTCATGAAAAAGGTACTTCCAGTAAATAGGTGATTCAAACCACCAATACAGGAAGAACTAAAATCTTCCCCTACATAATTTTGGTGATATGTCGAAATAGCCCTATTTCAGTGGATCTTCCTGTATCCACATGAACTACATGTGTGACAATACAAACCGTACCCATTCACTGCACAAATCTCACAACCTCTTTTGGCTATCATGTCAAAATAAAGCCACATCCATAATGACAAATATGGTGAGAAACATCTGAACAAAAGGTATAATATTGTATAGTTAAGCTTCCATACTACATCTCTTCTCTTGGGCTGCTTATGAGAATAAATTGATGGTATTGTGTTGATAGCTGTATGAACAACAAGGCATGTATACATGCTTTAGGGCATATTATATCTTCCCTGAGTCTCGCACTTCCTACCTTAGGGACCTGTTGGTCTATCAATCACAAGGTTATTGCGTGGCACACAAAGGGAGCACCAATGTCAGAGTTAACTGTTTAGATCCCAGATCAGCAGAATTATTCTACCTTTAGACTAAAGATGCTGAGAAAGCATGATACATTTTTCTTATGTACACCATTTCAGTATGAGAATGATCTAATTTTCTGATATCAAACTATGGCGTTTCCTTTAATTAGTGCTATATTTCGCTTTCCAATGAATCAGTGCTTGCTATCTGTATGGAAATGGTACGTACTGAATGCATGTCTTTGGATCGTTACAGGTGTCGATGAGAATCCAGCAAACCACTATATTGTGGTGCCTTGTAATTGCTTAAGCATGTTATGGGGGAATATAAACACACTAGTGGCTGTATAAGTAGGACAGTACTAGTATGCAATCCCCAGGTGGCCAAAAGGGCTAAAACAGTGACACCTCTTTTATGATGCTTCACCTTAGCACCCCATATCTCAAACATGTATGTCAGTAGTCTGAATGATTCTGATTCCACTGAGCAAGTTATTGTACATTTTGTAACTATTAAGCAAATTCAGAACCATTGTCAATGCATGATCCGAACCTTCTTTTTATACATAATTGTATGCTGTCATAGAACACCACCCTAAGCTGTGAAACACTGAACTTCCCTCTAATAGAAGTCCAGCTTGAGGGAACCACATAATACTGGGACCATAGAAAATATCATGGCAGAGGCGGGAAGTAAATTGCTAATCTTAAAAGCTAGGCCATCCAAGTTGGAGTTGACTGTCTGTAGATTTCAATAGAATTTCACTCACAATGCAATGGAGATAATTATCTGGTTACCCCAGAGAACAATAGCTTGAGAGGATTACTTCATGGACCTATCCACTTGGGAATGTCTCTATTTGTCATCTGTGGTGACAGGTCTTTTGTCGCAGTCACGGCGAGGTAAGGATGATAAATGATCTTCAAATTTAGCAACAAAAAGTCTGTATTGGTAATTATGATTTCCCTGCATTCTAGCCAATGAAGCAAACAAAAATTGTTTACACACAGCTTCCTTTAGGGTTGATGATTTACTAAACTAACCAAGCATTGGACCATTGTCATCCCCATAAAATATCCCAATCTAAGGTCTCAATAAAACATGATGCTCCTCATCTTTTTCACCAGCCCCTTTTCTGACAAGAAGAAAGTTGTTATTTTTTCTCCCATCTTCTAACCAGGTCTTCATTTGACAACATATGGCATCCGACATTTTCCTCAGACAAAATTCATCAAACCATAGCTTTCACATCATAAAGGCTAAACTTTAAAAAAATATTATGATTGAAATAATATGCAATTCCTGGGTTTTGTCTTTTGGCCTCTTTTTAATTGCTGGGTTGTAGTAGACTGTTACTGCCAATATATCTGATGTATCTAAAATATGATTGTATCTCCCTTGCCTATGAGGCATGTAGCTATTCTTTAATATGATTTAGCCGATTGAATTACGTTTCATTTACTTCAGGGTCCCATTGCAGTGCTTTGTTTGCCCACCGCAACTTTGTTATAGATAGAAACAACTGAGAAACCCTAACCTTCTATACATACATCACAGTACCTCATAGTGGGTATACTGTCACCATATATCAGGAGGTACCTGATGGCAATTTTGCTTCAAAAGATAAGGCCCGGCATGCCTGTGTTTATCTATGGTCTCAAGGGAAAGTGTGACAGCTAAGGACTCTGAGCTGTCTGTTAGCAAGGCACTCAGGTCCAGCATTGACAGAACCTTAAACAGCAATCATTATTCATAGCATCATCTATTGTTTCATGCATGCTATCAATGCAGAGTTTACTCAACATTTGGCAGAATATTAAGTTACAAATAAGACAATGGCTTATAGGCATATTGTGACATTGGCTCTTTGGCTCAGGAGCCATCTCTTGAGTAGGTTCTGAGAGGCCCATGTCTTCTTAAGGAGTTATGTGATGGCCTGCCAGTATAGAGGGACTGGGGATGGTGCAAGACAATGTAGACCTTACAGTGCTCAAAGACTCCCATGACACTAGATTCACCAGCATTCTGGTTTTGAAACAAGTCAACCCACTACCATTACCAGCTTCTTTCAGATATCCACATTTCAATTTATTTCATGTTACTACAACAAATAAAATATATCATGTGGTGACATGTCATTCTAGCCCTGGGTAATATAGAATATCATGCAAAACTGGAACTACTTATTTTGTTAATAACTGGATAATAACATGCCATATTGACTTGCTGCCATGTGGATTGGCTAGAGCAGAGCCTGGATGATCAAAGAATGCCCTGAGCGACCAAGTGCTGGTTTGAAGTTGTGGATGGTACAAGGAGTAGGAGACATATATCAAGGGAAGGGTCATTGGTGTTGCACTTCTATCAGGAGGAAGGATGCACTGTCAGTCAATGGCCCCCTAATTGGGAGACACCTGTGCCCAAGCATCCACATCAATATACCATGGGATGTCTGGCAGCTAGCAGTAAAAGATCCATATATAGAATATTTTCCTGACTCCAAAATGACCATCACTTAAGCAGTTCTTTCTAGAGTGCCAAACTTTGTCTCTCACAATTGTTGCATGGGACTTTCTCCAATGCTCTCTTTGGTAAACCCAAGTTCATCTTCAAAATCCCTTTTCTCTCATAGAATTTAATAAGCAAATGTCATTCCTCAGTAAATAGTGTGATGATTTCTATTAGTTCAATTTGTAAGAAAAATCCTAATTTGAATATAATTGTATTGTGAAGACTGGACAGGGCCAATGTTTCCAATGTAATTGATGGATGGATAAGGAGGTAGATGGTGTATGCCTTAATGGTTTCTACCCATCATCAAATAAAAATGGGTAAGAACCTCAGTACAAGTTGCCGCCTTCAGTTAATCATACTTTTAATACATTCAATACTGGATTGTCTTCATCCCTGAAGTCATGAACATTTGTGGACAGTCGAGGGAAAAGGGTCCTCCAAGGTAAAAACTTAATAATGAAATTGATGTCATTAGCTTTCCAGTGATATCTTTTATAAGCAGGTACCACTTCTAGTTTTTTAGTACTGACTCTCCGAATATGTGTGGTCACTGTCCAATCTTAAATGCCAATAAGCTCTATCTTCCTTTGTTTTAGAGATATTCCTATCTAATTAGCATAATAATTATGCTAATTACCAAATATCCAAACTTTTCAAACAATTGGCCACAGCTTTTGATCTAAAAATGGTATTCACATTCAGTTTTCAGCATAGAAATCGTTTTGGGGCCTTCTTTCATTCATTTTTTTAAAATTTTCGATTTAGAATGAAAATCATGTTTCCATGGCAACCAACATGTGCAAAAACA
This sequence comes from Harmothoe impar, assembly GCA_947462335.1. NCBI lineage: Eukaryota > Metazoa > Annelida > Polychaeta > Phyllodocida > Polynoidae > Harmothoe > Harmothoe impar. Next base: position 45,612,795 of record OX381718.1, read on the forward strand.
CCAATTTAGGCCAAAAAACGTTCTTTTCCATTCCAAATATGGAATGTTTTCACCAAAAAAGGAATCTTCTAATGTGGCCTATCATATTCTACATAAAAAAGTAGTATAGATAAGTTTTTGCTATATCTTGATCCTTTTTGGCTATATGGAGCCCCCTGGTGGCCAAAGTTGGTACTAAAAATCCCCCGTGGAGGTCCCTTTTCCCTTGTTGATCCACATTTCATGAAGAAAAGGATACAAATGAAGAATTTTGAAGTGCACTTCTGGGAAAGAAGTAGGATATCATAAGTGCATGCAATGAAATGCACAATATGAGTTTCTTTAGTTGTGTGTCATCCTTGAAAGAGATAAAAGTCCAAACCTTGTGTGCTTGTGCATCCTAAATCCGACTTTAGTGTCCAGATTTATCTTCATGAAATATTTAATGAGTTACAAACACATCAACTAAGTGAATTTACAACGTAATATGGTTAAGGCTAACTGATTTATAAACTTATGCATATGATATGTTGATCTTAAGATGTACAAAACTCAAATACAGTCTTCACTCTTGATTGCTACCATTGAAAAGTAATTTTCTTTGAACCATCAGCATAGAGTAGCATTTTTTTTTCTTTGCTCTGAAACTAAATCCACATTAGTGATTTCACTAGCTGCTAATGGCAGACTGGTCCTGTTTTCTCCTTAATTAGTGCATCGTAAACTTGATTAATCCAAATTAGTTGCAATTGATGCCAGTAGTAGATCAATTTAGCCAGCCAAATTCAGCAAGACATTGAGCAACTCTTGCTGCTTTTAAGTAAGCAGCATGTCTTCATGCTAAATTAAGGAGGCAAACTTTTATTCACACCCATCTGAAATACACTAAAGTCTAGCTAAATATTCCCAGAGACTAAGCTGTGAGAGCCTTTTTATTACATCTCGTAAAACTAAAGGATGCAGTTCGCCTGGATTGGTCTGACATTGTTCCTCTAAGTTGCAGATTAATTTAGTCATTTACGGAATTATTTCTGGCATGTCACTGACCTGTTTATATGTTGCCTCACAGTATTAAGCACCACATTGTTAATAGGAGACAGTATGAAACAGATCTATCGAAGATGGAAGTCCCATTAGAATTGCATTTAGAATTGACATAAAAGTGTTTGAGTCAAGGGATGTGATACAATAAGCATCAAAGTGATACAATAACAAGTGTTTTAGTAACGAAACCTGATGACTGAAATCTATTCTGTGTTTACCTAATTCATTCCTAGCCTTAATTATCATATAACATCTTAGGATTGCAGAGAGTCAGACATTATTATTACTTGTATTTATAAACCATAGCGTGTTTGACATCTCAACTCTAGTGGCACCTGGATGTCTGGTATGTATGATATTAGAGCAGACATTGTCTGGGGACCATGTTTGATTAAATATTGTATTTGATTTAGATTACCAGAGTCCTGCCTGGAAGCTAGACAGATAAAAATGTCCAATGCCTCAGGTAATGTGTATGCTGCATACTACTGTATTTCCCATCCGGGAGACTGCCTAGGATGATTATGTTTTGGTACAACATAATTTTGTGGTTTCTTTTCATTATAGATGTTAATGGCCAATGCAAACAATGTATTCCTTTGCAAAATGATTGCATAAGCACATCGAGGAACAAAGAAACAGACCAAATTCACATTTTAACTGATTGGCCAGAACTACGCCAAAGAAATCTTTATTTTCTTTTGAGATATATAATTGATGATTCATTTAGCCTAGTTCTCCAGTCAATTAATTAGGGTTTAATTTCTTATGTTATAATCAGAGAAGTCTTTTATCCAGCAGGATCCCAGAATCATGTTCTACAACAGCTGTGAGTGCTTAACATCTCTTGTTACATAAGAAAACCATCCTTTTAGATATACTGCAATTTTCTTTGTTATCCTAAATCCTAGAATATCCCAAACAAAACATGATACATTGCTATTGTGTCTATATGTAATAACTGAGAAATCGCTCTGTCGTCTGTATTATCATACATCGTATACTATTTCAACATAACAATATGTTCTCATGTGTGACTGAAAAGTCACCCTTATAGTTGTATCCGACTCATGCATATATATACATCTTAATCTATACCAGTTACTACAGTTCAGTCAATGTTGAGAACTATATTATAAGTCGTGGAATTCCATTGTCTGTATCTGTAATCGCTTTTGAGATGTCAAATACCATCACGACTTTATGTGATATCAACATCAATCATGTATATATCTCCTTGAATTGTACTGTGTTTAGAAAATCATCTTATGAAAATAAACACTTTATAAACTCAAAATAGATTTGCAATTCCAATTAGAATCTTGACTAAAAGTTAATAGCTTCATCTCTTCGGAGCTGCTAAAGTTCCTAATGATATCAACATTTAAAAGAAGGTTTTTAACCAACTTTTTGAATCATTAGGAATTAGGATAACGAAATTGCTAAAAATATAGAATGTTTCATAACCTGATATTTTTAAAATGACATCTGATATCTTTATTGTAGTTTTAGGAGAGCTGACACCAACAGTATTATGAAATACACTCCCTTTTTTTAATTGTTTTATGATATCACAATTCTGCTATCTTCCTTCTTGCTTCCTCAGGTACTTATGACCGGTTTATAAGGACTACCTTCTTTCAGATCTAACACAAAATTGAAAATCACTTCTTTACAAAAATTAAGTGGCAAGATTTAATAGAATCCACCCACATATAGGCCTACAGAGAGTTATCAGGTATATATTCCATACAAGTATAAAGGGTGCCCCCCTACTGCTTAAACAAGGAATCAGACATTATACCAGTTAAATGACCTAAGCATGATTAAAAAATGCAGTAGAACATTCAGGGTTGAATTGCCAGTAATTCTACGAGCATGGCCTAACAGTGTGAGCCTATAATGATTATGGGTGGACCATTTCCTTTCCACCTAAAAAAACAATACATGCATTAAATAGAAGGCAGTTTACAGTTAACAGATGAGGTGTCTGTGTCATGGCTTTTCATTTTCTTCTGCAAAAGACACCCTGGGATAATAGCGCCAAAGACACCATTCTACTCTATTGTAAATGGTCTCATTGGCACATTACTCATTTACATTGTGGCTATTCCCAAAAAGTACCTCTTCAAAAATGAGCTACGGCACAGCCATTAAGGCGCAATTGCCCACTCTGGGTGCGGATGCCCATGAATGCTGTCTGCTCTTAGACAGGTTACAAATGCGATGCATGCACACAATAGAATGTTGCTGTGTTACTGTAACAGTTGTATTCATCATTTATATCCCATGAAATGAATGTTGAGGGATTCTCAAATATGAGTGTTCAAACTCAATTTGCTCAGACGTTTTGTCATGATCTTTGTGGTCTAGATCTCCCATTGAAGAGGATTTATATAGTGAGAGCACATTTAAAGGGGAAGCTCACATGTTTAATTTGTATAAATCATTTGATAAAATGTAGAAATGGCCTTAGAAAACAATAAAGAAAGAATATAAAAAAATCACGACTCTTCTCTTGAGAGCTAAAGGCTATCAATCATAAGGATATTGCTCCATATATGCATATAGTACGTGCTTGAATAAGGCGTTAGAGGAGCTCAAAGATCAACATCGTGAGACGTTCCTTTAGCCATGAATGAATCCTGACAGACTATTTTGTTCAAGTCCTTCATTTGAATTATAACATCCCAATAAATCAGAAGTCAAGCGTCATGAGAATATGCAAATCTGCAATGATTACTACTTGATGCACATTTCACTCAGATAAATGTCTGAAGATAATCTATTTTTTCGCTCTTTTCCTAAGTGAACCTGACTTAAGAGCAATAATCTTCATCGCATAAAAGAGCAGTGGGGTATGATGCCTTGCTATGTAGCACACATCTCTAAATCACCTCATGTTGAAGAGCCATCTAAGGGACAAAAACCGATCTATACCAGGGAACCTCGAGGTGAAGAAGAGATCTGAATTGCACTATACTCTGTTTGGGGCCAAAACAAATGTACTCAAGATTCAATTTAGTAGATACTCAAAATTGATATTACCACATCTTAGTGACGAACCTGATCTTGACTCTCAATTGCTGCTGGTTGAGAATGCAATTCAGATAGTGGACGATGTGCAGTTTATTATATATTATATGTTCATAATAATGGCACTATATTGAACCATAACTCACTACAGTGATATCACCCTACTGTATATTTTGGAGGAAGAAGACGTTAGCAGAGACCCCAGTGAAGAATATTGCCTGTTTAGTAGTCAGCAGAGATAGCAGCACTACTTTCTGATCACACTCTTTCTCTGCTTTAAGGGTGAATAGGATGGGGACTTCCGGGTGCTTGTATCAGAGCTTCCGGGCAATGGGCCTCTAACAGGAGGTGTCTATGGAGATGTTGATTTAGGACAGAGCGGGAAAGTATGGATATCACTAGGGACCTTGGGCAAAGCTGTAGTTATTTTTCACATTTACTTGTCATGGCTTTAGCCAATGCCTTGGCTGCAGGTCATGGCCCAGCACCATTCTCAAAGGTGAGGTTGTAGTGAGGTGATGTGATGTGCCCTAAGGGGGGCAGGCAAAAAGAAGCTCCAGTGCTCTGCAGGGAGAGGGGAGACCAAAACCATCAACAGAAATGAACAAAAATAGAGTCACTATGTCATGAGGGGCCCCAACAGTTATTGATGCACACCCGGGCAGTGGACCATAATTCCAGCTGTGGGTCAACATGGCAGCCCAGATGTAGTACAATGGAAATCCAATGAATATTTTAGTCCAGCTTTCTCAGATCCAGCTCTAGACAAACTAACAAAACAATTCAATTCAACAATTTAATTATCAAAATAAATGGAATAATGAACATGCAATAGTTTTGTAATCTGCAACATTGTATACCATTGACATTCCTGTTAAAGACCACCATTTATATTATTTGTAATTCAGACAGAATTGATTATGTGGCTAAGCCCAACAGCCCTATGGTGTACCACCTGTTATCCTTGGCAATTACTACGGTGCGCAAGATGTGCAAAACGTACACACAGCTACCAGTTATGGTACTTCATGGCAAATACAGGCAAAAAGTAGATTAGCTAGTAGGAATCTTTGTTCCACTTCTACATTGGGTCTGTCAGAGGTGGTGTCCATTGCTGCGTTTCCTGAGTAATTTGTACACGCGGATACACCCCACTCTTCTATTGTTGGAGAAGGATTGCACAGCTCAGAAGTGAATGTAGTCTACAGCACTCCTTTTAGTTTGTACAGTTCTACTTCTATTAGCAGAGGCGATTTGAAGTATGCAGGTGTTTGAACCACTAAGCCACAATATGTAAGTTGAACACACTACCATTAGATCATAGCTTCTGCAATTGACAGGACATCAATAAAACCAGTCTTCAAGCACTGGTCACATTTCCTGAACTGTCAGCCATCTTTTCCTGACTGCCAGACCCTCCAGCATGCCGCAAGGCTTCAAGGCACCCCCAAATTATTTATCCGCGCCATTTTGACACTCTCCAGGAAAGAGGGCGTTTTTGACATGGCAGATCCTAGAGACTGACATTCAAGCTGGCTGGGAATAAATCTTGACCTGGCTTCAGTTACAGTAGAAATATTATTCAGTTTTAAACTTAACACAGAAATAATATACCTTACAGTTATGACCATATTTTTAAATTAAAATTCAACATGTTCCAGAAACCCGTTGTCATGTTCTCCTTGACGAGACATGTGACAAATGATGTATATGACTACATTACAAATAAACTTAGCCTTCAATGGTAAGAGGAAACTAGAGTTCGAATAGTTCTGTGCAAGCAAGATCTCTTTGATAACTCTTCTCTAAAGAACAAGAAAAGAATGGAACAGTATTCTACCTTTAGAATACAGATGAAATCATTCATTTTCATCATGTACACAGTTTTATTTCATGGTGAATACGATCTATCAAGGTTGAACCTATGGGAGAACCGTATGCGAGTGAAGCGTGAAATAATGCTGTGTCGTATTTACGCTGTGGCTGTATTTCATGCTGCTAGGGTTCGCTATGGGGTCGCTATGCAGTCTCCATGGGGTCGCTAGGCTACCGAGGGTCAAGTGACCTGTGCAGAATTCAAAATGGCGGCCGACGGAAGTAAACAAATACCGCGGAAGAAATCAAACATCTCGGAAGTAAGCATACATGGACTGGGTATCTATTTCCATAGAAAGAACATGAAATAAACACAGAGCGGCACTTAAAAGTGACCTCGTTAGCAGTTATTGCACTTGTGATGCTAGGGCCGTATTGCACTCGGCCTACGGCCATCGTGCAATATGGCCCTAGCATCACTCATGCAATAACCACTGACTCGGTCACTTTAGCGTGCAGCTCTGTCTATTTATCATGAGAATGATTTAATCTTGGATTTATTCATTATACTGTCTCCTTGAGTAAAACCTCAGTAAAGATATCTTTTGTAGGAATTTAAATTTAGCTTATGTGTAGATTGACTAGCTGAAAGTTTTACCTAGTTATATATCTGTATTATCTGTATTGCCAAAGAATCAATTTCAGTTTCAAACTGCACTTTAAGTTCAATGACCAGTTGTAAGCCATGAGCCTCCCACCAGTATAAGTGCTGGTTACTATACCCAACTGTTCAGTGGTGAATATTGACTGTTGCGAGAAATTTCATCATGGAAAATGCTGTGTATGTGAATCTTAATAAACTGAGTGCATGTCGCTGGATCTTAACATTAGTAGGTGGGCCATCCAGCATTAACTACCCTCTCTACTGTGGTACCTTGTAATTGCTAGGGCAGGTTATGGAGGAATATAAACAAACTGGTAGTTGTATAAGTAGGAGGGTACCATTAAAGAATCAAGATAAATCTATTTCATGATGGTGAACCTTGCCACCTCATATATATCCACCTTAATGATAATGTGTTTACAAGTAGTTTGTATGGTTCTAATTATATTTAGGACATTCTTGTGTGTTTTGCAGCTCTTATTCATTTTCAGCATAAACAGAACCAGTGTGATAACTTGATCAAATGTTTGTTTACATATAATACATATTTTGTATTCTGGCATTTTACACCACACTAAGCAGTGAAATATCAAATCCCCTACAATGGAAGCCCAGCTTTAGGGACCAGAAGAATACCAGTCATAGACCATCAAAATTGAAGTTGACTATCAATGGATTTCAATAGAATTTCAAAACTGAGCTACTTCTTTGGTTACCCCAGAGAACAATAGATTGAGAGGATTACCATAGTGAGTTATCCATTGGGGAATGCTTCTGCTTGTCATTAGTGAAGCCAGGTCTTTTGTTGCAGTCACGCAGAGGGGAGGGAGACAAAATGACCTTTAGATATGGCAAAAGAAATCTCATTTGTAGTGATGATTTCCCCCCATTCTGGCTAATGATGGGAACAACAATTGTTGACACACTCCTGCCCTAGGGGTTAATGTTTCACTAAACTAAGCAATCGACCATTCGATCCCAATAAAACGTCCAAATAAAACATCCTGATGAAACACTCGGCTCCTTATTTTTCATCAGGCCCTTTTCAGACAAGAAGCAGGTTGCAATTGGTTGTTTTTCTGTCCTCTTATCCTGAACGTTTCTTTATTTTATAACCATCTGCATGCGACCTTGTCATCATACCACTCCCAAATGAGTAGCAGAAGAGACCTGCTTTGAAGGGTGTGAGTTAAGCAGGAGGCACCGACAAGAAGGTGTTGGTGACGAGACAGCTATAAACTTAACAACTACAAGTTACTCTCGTGGACACTCTGTACGTACCCTGAGATGAGTATATCCCCATTGTACTGATATTCTGTGAGGTACACCTCCTGAAAGTTAGGGGTCAAAGGGAGATTAACACCCAGTGTCATGTGGCAGAGCAATCCGCCCAGAAAAGTGCAAACTTTAAGTTTATCAATCTGACTGATGTCTAACATAATGGCAAGCGTAATGCTTAACTGACCTTAAAGTTTGTACACTTACACTATACTCATGAGATATATGTTGGATGGCATTGTATTCCCCTTGTTTATGACTCCTCTGACCAATTATTTGATGTTATGATATAACTGACTGAATTATGGTTCATTTATCTCAGGGTCACATTGCTGTGACTTGTTTGCCCATCCAACGTTTGAAATGAATAAAAATAACCAAGAAATCCTAACCTTCCTCCATATACCACAGTATATCATGATAGGTATATTGTCACTGTATGTCATGGGAGTACCTAGCACCAATTTCTTTGGAAGATAAGGCCCAGCATACAAGTGTTTATCTATAGTCTCAAGGGAAACTACAACAGATAAGGACTCTGAGAGGTCTGTTAGCAAAGCACCCACTCCTATCATTGACAGATCCCTTAACAGAAATCACTATTCATAGTATCATCTGCTGTTTCATACCGCCAGCGATATTCGCACGAGGATCTCGTGCATATAAGGGCCGCTATTCGCACGAGGAAAGGGGGAGATAGGCGACATGGCGAGAGAGGTGACATGTACCAGTTGTGTACGTACATGGTGAGAGAGGCGATGCACCAGGACATGGCGAGAGAGGCGACATGACGCGCTATTTGCACGAGGAACGGCGAGAGAGGCGACATGGCCAAGACATGGGGAGAGAGGCGACATGGAGAGAGAGGTGACATGGGGAGAGAGGTGACATACACAAGTACATAACACGTTTTTATTAGTCTTCATTGTAAGTACCATTGTGGTATAGTGGTGAGCATGTTCGTCTCCCATGTGCTGGGCCAGGGTTCTATTCCCTGATAAATTTAACTTTTATGATGCTATCTGACGACAAGAGAGGCGACATATGACTACGAGAGAGGTGACGTGACAACGAGAGAGGCGACGTGACGATGAGAGAGGCGCCGTGACGACGAGAGAGGCGACGTGATGATGAGAGAGGCGACTGTTCTGTCCTAAATGACATGACATGCGCATGGTGTGTGTGCACTCCTCACCAGACCTGGTCATAAGTTAGGGACATATCTATACTATAATATATCAAATATCATTATGATGGCATTATGATTTTCAATTTTCTTTTGAAGATATCATTATAATTTTGCTGTGCAGCAGCCCACAGAAGAGGTAGGCAATGTATGCTGTAATGGAGTGAGTTATGTATGTGCCTCTACATGGGTAAAAATTGACATGTGCAACACGGCGACACAGCCCTTTTAAAAATCGACACGTGCAACACGGCCCTTCATAAAAAATGAACACAGACATTTTTATAAGGTCCTACTATATACTATACATATAAAAATCGACACAACAACACGCCCCTCTTGCTAACAATCGACACAATGACACAGTCAAGAATGTGGGTACCCATGTAGAGGCACACTGTAAAAAAGGTGCTTAGGTTTTAAACATGTTTAGGTCTAAAAATGATTAAAGTCTAAACATCTTACTGGGTTTGTGTCTTTGAATCCTTCTGTTTAGGAATTGATCACTTTTATTCTAAACATCTAAACAGTTATATTGAATATGTTTAGATGTTTAGTATTTAAACAGTATGACAATTTGGTGTTTAGGATGTCTCTTCAAGACACCACATGGAAATAAAATTATTTATTTATTTAACTATAAATATCTAAACATAATAATAGTCTACATATCTTTAAACACTTGACAGATGAACAAAATAATATGCTAAATCCTTGAATTCTAAACACTTCATTGTCCTAAACACATTGCTTTAAACACACAAATGTCTAAGCACTGAGCTAAACATATTATAGGTCTAAACATGTTTAGGAACATATTGTGTGGACAAAAACGGGGCAGGAATGTGTTTAGGATTGTGTTTAGGATCAAAACACCTGTTTTGCAGTGCACATGTAGGCCTATGCTTTACCTAGACATGATGCTCGACCAAGTACAGGTGAGGTGGTAGTTACAGATGAGGTGGTAGGTACAGATGAGGTGGAACTAGTCTAACAATTGGGATGGGGGGGGGGGGGGGAATCGCCTCTCTCGCCGTCGCCTATCTCGCCGGTCCTCGTGCACGTCGCCTATCTCGCCAGTCCCTCGTGCATGTCGCCTATCTCATCGTCGCCTATCTCACCAGTTCCTCGTGCAAATAGCGGCCGCTATTCGCACGAGCTCCTCGTGCGAATATCATCGGCCGTTTCATACATACTATCAACCAAGAGTTTACTCAACATATTGAGAGAATATTGAGTTACAATCGATACAGTATCTTATATGCATATTGTGCCATTGGCTCTCTATCCCAGGAGGTGTATCCTGAGTAGGACCTAGAGGGGGGCAATGTTTTTCTAAGGAAAGTTGTGATGACTTGCAGGTTTGGAGAAGCTAGTGGTGGTTCTAATCGGCAGCTACACCCTAGAATGCTCAAAGATTGTTAGGATACTAGATCCATTATCATTCTAATTTTGTATCCATTTGACCCAGAATCATGACCTTTCTGGCACCTACACTTCCATTTGTTTCATGTCAATACAACTAATAAAACTTATGGTAGTGTGTCATTCTGACGCTTGCTAATGTAAAATATTTTAAAGATACTGCAGGATTAACTTATTTAATTAAGAATTGCAAGATAACATGCCATGTTGACTTGCTGTCATGTGGACTGACTAGAAACTAGAACAGGGCCTGGAGGATGATCAAAGAATGCCCTTAGCCACCAAGTGGTGGTTGGAAGTCGTGGTTAGTACCAAGAGTAGGAGATTATATCAAGGGAAGGGTCAGGAGAGAGGAAGCACTGTCAGTCAATGACCCTCTAATTGGTAGGCACCTGTGTCCAATCCTCCACATCACAAAAATAGAATTCTGCAATCCATCATCATTGATGCTGAATGCAAAGTTGTTGCTGTGACTTTGTCAAAATGTAAATAGTGTTGCCTTTAAGTTAAAAGACTTGCTCAATCATGATATTCAGAGTACTATTTTTTCTGCAAACTTATGAATGACATTGTGTGCAGGGAGGTACGGTGAAAGATGAAGATGGAGGCTTTTGTCAGGAAAGCTGTAACGAAATCTACATTAGTGCATTTGCATCTGCTAAAGGTAGAATGGTCCTGTTTTAAGCTTAGTTAGCATAATTATCTTAAGCTTAATTAATCTAAATTAGGCACAATTGATGCAAGTAGTTACATCAATTCAGCGAGCCAAATCCAGCAAGACATTTGGAAAGTCTTGCTGCTTTTAAATCAGCAGTCCTTGCATGCTAATTATATGAAGTAAAGTCCTTGCATGCTAATTATATGAAGTAAACCTTTCACATCCATAGCAAATACACCAGAGTCTTGCCAAATTTGCCCGGAGTCCAAGCTTTGAGCGACTTTTAATTACTCCTTAAAGCGCTGATTCCACCAATGCGACTTGACGAATCCGTCCACTCTTTGGACGGATCCATCCACATTTTTGGACATATCCGTCAAGTAACTGGTCAGTGGAAGCCAATTTCCCCGTCATCAGCACCCGAAAAGCGTGACGAATCCGTCAAAATGGCTTCCGAAGGATCCGTCAACGGACGGACCGGTGGAAGCAGCAAAATGCCAATCCGTCTGTAAACGGGTGACGGACCCGTCACCATTTTGGCGGATCCGTCCAGTGACAGGACTATCTAAATTGTTAGATATTTCCGTCCCTTGACATATCCGCCAAAATGTGACTGTTTTCCTGCTTCCACTGATACGTCCGTTGACGGATCCGTTGATGGATGAATCAGTGGATCCCTTTTTTGGGTCATTATGACGGCTAATTTGGCTTCCACTAATCCGTCCGTCGACGAATCCGTCCACCTACGGATCTGTCCATCAATGGATCTGTCAAAACAGGTGACTGATCCATCAAATATGGACGGATTTGCCCAATCCGCCGACGGACGGAGAGAATGGGGTACATGACGGATTTGTCACGTCAGGTTGTTGGAATCAGCACTTAATGTAGCTATTGTGGCTCTGTCTGGAAAAGATTCAAGTATATAAACAGTTTATTTCCGTGCAAGATAATTGCAATAAACAATGGAAAAAGAGAGAAAAGTGCTGACCATTATCAAACTGAAAGGTTATCATTTCTGGGTAACCAAGAATACGCTATCAAAACAAAGCCTTCTTTTTCTCCTTGTGATAATTGATGATTCATTTAGCCTAGTTTTTCATTAAGAAAGTATGTTTTCATTTCTTATGTTATGATTATCAAGTTTTTTTTTCAGCCGCAATATCCCAGTATAATGTTATTCAACAGCTTTTAGTCCTGATAATAAGGTAAGGTTGTTGGGTAAAAAAAACCACCTATTCACTTTGACCCTGATTTACTGTTTTTGGACAATTGATCACGTAGATCTGAAGGATCTAGGTTGAGGTCCGGTTACATTTCATCGTTCTGACATGGCATGTTGTCATGGTAACATAGATTTATACTTTATACCCTCCCAATTGTAAAATTCTTCTACACTTTTCTTATAGTGTAGTATCTGTACCTTATATTACATGCAGTGTCCATATGAACCTATTTTTCGGGCGGTCATTGCGATCTAGGCCTTGCAATTGTGTGTTATTAGTAATAATATTTACTTGTGCTTGAACAGCAGGCTTAACCAATGCAGGCACCAGATGTAACTAACATTCCAAGTATCAGATCATACTTCCCTGCCAGAAAGCCATATATATGTGCATCTTAACCCTTTTACGGTGGCATACTGCATTAATGAATCATGCCCTTGGTCGCCAAGATGCATGCAAGCATCATGCTGACCTACGGGGTTGATCCACTGATGTGATGCACCAATGCAGCACTAGCTATCAACTTGCAGGGTTGCATTTGAGCACCATGACACCAAATGTCAATTTTTTTTTATTACATGCCAATCTTGAAGGGTTAGAAAATACTCTTAGTTGGTCAGGATAAATGTCAAGAATGGAAGTTATGCCTCTCACATCTACTAATATAGGCCCTACATGAATTTGGTTTTCTTCAAGATTTAATTGCCTTTAGATGTTTGCATTCAGCCGCTTACTGCTGTCTGCCTACCCTCCTAGGGTGTGGGCTGAGAACTCTGCACCCTGGCTGCCTCCTCTCTTGTTCATAATAATTATGTGACACAATTCTGGGATAATAATATAGTGCCAACACACCTGTGTACCTTAGGGAGGGGTCGGAGGCAGAGAGTGAGACTTCCCATCTGTTTGTCTTGTCTTTCTTCACATAATTATAGTAAGCCAAAAACAGAAACGCACACATACGTTCCCCTTCAATATCTCACAAAGATATAAACCTCAGTACATATGACAATATAAACTTGCAGCCCAAAATCGGTATACACACATTTCTGTTCTAATAAATCCAACAGCTGCTGCAGTGCTGGTGGCTCATCTAGATCTAAAATGATGGATGAGCACCTACATAATAAGGTTCTATAAAATGGGGGCATGCAGAAACAGACACCAATCTGTATTAGGTTATTATTCTCTGGTGAACGATGGCATATGGACATCCATGTCCAACAAAATGCACGTGGTAAACCTAACACACAAAAAAGCCACCCCAGGTGTTAATTAGCGGCTTAAATCAACCTTCCATCAGTTCTGGAAAAAACTTAAGAATAGTTAAAATCACTTCTTTTCAAATGATAAGTACCATGATAAGTACCATGGAAAGTACCATTTATTAGAATCCCTCCGCCTATACAGAGAGTAATCAGATTCAGATTCCAAATAAGTATGAAGGGTGCCCCCTGCTGCTTTCACAAGTTCTATTTGCTGAGGAATCCTGGATATATAATATTTAAGTAAGCTAAGCATGATTTTACAAGGACAATGAAGGATTCCGAATTTTAGTATCAGTATTTTAGCCAGCAAGGCTATGCAGTGCAAGCGTATGATGATTATAGCTGAACTATTCCCTTTCTACCCTGTGTACAATACATACATTACATAGTAAGCTATTTACAGATAACAGATGAGGTGCCAGTGTCATGACTTCTCATTTATCTTTTGCAGTAGACAGCATGAGATAGCAGCATAAAAGACACCATTTTGCTGTATTGTAAATGGTCTCATTGGCACGTCATGCATTTTCCTTGTGGCTATTCCAAAAAAACACCCCCTTAAAAATGAGCTACTGTCATAGCATCGCCATTTAGCTGCAACTACCCACCTAGGCTGCTATTAGTCACTTACCCTAGTTCAAGTATGCTCATTGGTCTGAGGCAGGGTACTGATGGGATACATTTGCACTAAAAGAATGTTGCCGTTTATAAGTCCCTGCAGCTGTTGTAACCATTCATTTTGTCTCATGAAAATTCATATGGAGTGATACCCAAATGTACCCTTACTCTGTGAATGTACTTCTGGTCTGCCATTGCAGGGGATTTAAGTATCATAGTGAGAGATTTTAATGTGAAACCCAACCCTATTAGTTGAACAAATCATAGGATAGAATGTAGAAATTGCCGTGGAATATCATCTTTCCCCAATTAACGATTCTTCTGTAGACAACTAGTGGCCTATCAATCATAAGGATATTGCTCCATACACAAATAATCACCAATTTAACCCGGCATTAATGGAGCTGCAAGATTAACAGAGTGAGACATTCATTTTGCCATGAACACTGTTTTATGACTTTTAGCTTTTGATTTGGGTTTATATATCCCAATAAATCAGAGGGCAAATGCCTTAGGAATATCCAAAGGTACAATGATTATTACTAAGTGCATATTTCACGCAGATTAATATCAGAAGTTATGCTTCATTTGCATTAGTGAACTTGACTTAAGAGCAATAATCTTCTCTGCATAAAAGCAGTGACATGTAATGCCTTGCAGTGTAGCACATTATTGACATCGCTTCACCCGTGAGCCATCTAAGCCTTAGAGGGAAAAAGAAGTATCAGGAATGTGAGGAACCTCCGGTTGAGGTGGAGATCTGAATTGCCATACACTTTGTTTGGGACCATGCAGTTGGGAAATTACTCAAAATTTATATTATCATATCTATAATGACAAGCTAATTCTTGACTATCTATTGCTGCTGGTCTGGGAATGCGATTGAATTAATGGATTATTATATTATAAACAGCTAACTATATATGTTATAAGTTCACATAATAATGGTATGTTTACATAATAATGGCTCATAAAAGAACATGTATCGGGAGGTGTTAATTTAGGAGAGAGCTGGCAAGTGTGGATATCACTAGGGAGCCTTGGCAAGCTGTAATTTCTTCTACATTGACTTGTCAATGCTTTAGCCAAAGCCTTGGCTGCAGGACTCTCATGGTGTGAGCTGCGGTCAGGGGGCCAGGTAAAGAGAAGTACCAGTCATGAGCAACTGACAGGAAGAGAGAAAAGCGAAAACTTTAATAAAAACAAAAACAAAAGCCAAAGTAAATATGTTATGGGACGCCTCAACAGTATTTGATATACATTGGCCAGTGGACCACGATTCCAGCTGATGGTCCAAATGGTAGCCCCAATTGCAACCTAGCCCAATGGAAATCCACTGATTGAGACTGGATCCAACCCTAGACAAACTAACAAAATAATTTGATTTGACAATGCAAATAAATGACAAAATGAACATGCATGAGTATTCTTACCTCCTATGTTTTAAACTATTGGCATTGCTGCTATGGTAAAATGAGCACGTAATTTAATACTCGCACTGTAGAGAGAATCAATTTGGTGGCTCAGTCAAACAACCCTATGGTGTTCCACCTAGTATCCTTGACAATTACCTCCTGAGCTTAGGTGCTGCATATTTGAAGCTGTCTGAAACCATCTCTGAGAGTACTGACTGGGGTTGACTTACCTCAATTTGAACTAAGCACTTGTTGCCAGCCTTGCTTTACTTTGCCAATCCTGGGGAAGTAAGCATGTTAATGCATTCACAGGGGTTCTAGTTAGGCTGCTTTTTGGTTCTGAGCCACACAGAGTGAAATTCCTATGAGCTACTTTGTCAGTTGTTATCAACCTAGAATAGTAACTGTCATTCAACCCATTCATTCAAAAGGTTGGGGTCAGATACTTTTCTTCTCCAACTTTGAGAATAATCATATTATCCAGCATGTGCGTTTATTATGCTCTGGAACTACTTCCTTGGGGGTTCCCCTATTCAGGTCGGGGGCATTGCATGGTGGTAACTTAAACCCACTTGAAACCACAAATTGTAACTAAATTGATTAGACTGTAACACAGTTCCAGATAGCTTTCTGCAAGCAAGATCTTTATGATTACTCTTCTCCAAAGTAGACGAAAAAGAGAGAAAGAATGAAAAAATATATTTCTGTCTGGAGCAAGACGACAATAGAGAAGACATGCCACCATAATGAAAACATCCCTTATTTGGTAGTGATCATTTGCCTATATTTTGGCTGTTTTTGTTGGTTTCATTGACACCTCATTATCTGAGAGCCACATCTTCTGATACATCATATTGCCGTGTGCAAGAGGTTATTACTGACGCCGAATTGGATGGCACCTAACCTGGGTGACAGAAGAACAAAGCTTTTAACCCATGGAAACACTACTGGCCTGCACATAAACTATCAAGGACAACATATTGTCTCAACCCTCCAAGGACAGCATGTAACTAAAAGGCGAAATTGTCATCAGGGTGCTCTGTACGGTCTGCATAATGCAAGAATGTAGCAAAGCTGAGTGCTACATTCATGCATCTTGATGACCAGGGGCATGATCCATTAATGCAATATTCTGTTCTTAACCCTTTCCCTGGCGATACTGCATATATACAGTACCACTGTAAAACCGATACAGCATATATGCAGTACTGTATTTTAGTACCCAAAAACCGATACTGCATATATGCAGTACCAGGGCACTATCTGTAGTGTAGTGCCGGTTTTAATAGGACATATTCATCTGCAATCACCCCGGTGGTTGGGAACAATTTTTCAATAGTAAAGCGGCAGGGAAAGGGTTAACTGGTTAAAACAACCTTTGTTCAGGAGTGTATCGTCCTTATATGGTTGTTTTGATTCAGCTTTGGCAAGTTGCATGCCAGGGCTGCACATAATATTATGTCTCATATCACTCTAACCATATATGATTTATTTGTATTCCCCCCAGGGTCAAATTCCGCAAAAATAAACCCTGAACTCCCTCTACATCACGGCACCCGTGGTGGGTGTACTCTCATCATATTTCAGGGTAGTACCCAACACCAATTCCTTTGGAGGATGAGGTCCAGCATTCCAATGTGCGTGTTTATATAGTCTCAAGGGAATGTGACAGATAAGCACTTCGGGGTATCACAAAGCTGCTAGCATTGACAGAACCCTGAACAGCAATCATTATTCATAGCATCATCTGTTTCCATATATATTTACATCAACCCAGAGATTACTTAGGTTGTGAACAGAATATTGACTTATAATAAATACACTTTCTCATAAGTGCCATTGGCTAAGGATCTGAGTAGGATCTTAGCGGCCAATATCTGTATATGACGTTTTTCTGTTATTTTTTGCTTAACAAAATTTATGATATTTGATGAAATTTCTCTTGAATCATAATTATAGATCTTGGCAGATTCTGATTTTCTAGACATAATATCATGCAATATGTGATGTGTGAAATGGCCAGGATGATGAAGAGAAGGGTCAGGGGTGTTCAACAGAAAAATGCACTGTCATTCAATTATAATTGGCACAGCAACCTGGCCGAGCCTCACATTTTTATATATTATAATGGTTAACAGTGAAAGGTAATTATGGGCTATCCTTTTGACTCAAAAGAAATCATCACTAAAGTTATACTTTCTAAGCAGCTAAAGCACGAAGTCAGTTCTTGGTATTAGATAAGTAAAGGATGAGACTTGAAACAATTACGTTTTCCAGTAAATGCCATGAGAAATGTCCTCAGGTATAAATCGGATTATGAAGTTCATTTCTTTCTAACTGTAGACTGTTCCAACATGATTACCTTTGTAGGGGAGTGGTCATTTTTAACAACACGAGGGGGGGGGGTTGCTGGATTTGGGGGCAGGGACCAAAAAAGAAAAAAAGGTTTGAATCCCTTGAGGGATGGGACCAACAACATTTGGATCCCTCTTGAGAGGAGGGTTAGAAAACATAGTTCACACCCTTTTAACAAAAAGCAAGGGCGTATCTACGGCTTAAAGGGGTTGGTTGCGCTCAATTCCAACCCACCTAGGAAGAACTGAAAAGGTGTCTAAGCGTGCCGTTTAGTGACTCACTGACACTGCCTTGCTACATCATGATGCCACTCTAGGATGCATGAATGCATAGTCATTACAGTCCTTTGTGTAGCACCAGCACTGGCATGATACTATCCAGGCTGCATTCATGCATTACTACTCTCATGCATTTATTTCTACCCTTGGAGGGATTAAATGTGCTCACCAAGAAATGAATCCAATGTGAAACTCTAGTAAAAGCCATGACAACAGTACAACTACTGTCAAATTTCAAGCACTGTGATATTTGAATCTCAACCTGTGCAACCTAGTATAGCAATGTCTCTAGATGACACGACTCACATGACGCTTTGTGACCATACAGATAGCTCTCATGGTCATACAAATCACTCTTGGTAACTATGCTAATAATCCATGTAACCATACAGAAGCTGTCAAGGGTCACAGAAAATATATCCCTATATGAAATGATCACCTTTCTATGTCCTTCATGCGATTTAACTAGATCGCCCTGCACTATTTCTATGGTCACCCCTTTCTATTTTTATGGCGACAGGAATATTTTATACTCACCGACACTGTATAATGACCTAGGGATAATCCTTTGTTGGTAGGGTGACGACACACAACTTTGGTAGGCTCCTTTTTATGCAGTTCTGCTGTGATCCATGTTCACTATAATAACTTGATAGATGTGACTTGTGAATAATCATAATGACCTTTTGAGAGTCATGCATAACCATTACTGGCTCTCACACAACTTAGAGTCCTTGCATTTACTGTGGACAGATTGAGCTAAATAGTGAAACATCAGTCTTTGAAATAGGGTCCTAAGTGACTAAATCTACGAGGAACTCGTTCCAGGACAGATAGTTCCAAGGTAGCTGGGCCATCAATTTAGGCTGTTACCTTGCCCCCAGTAGAGATGTCCGTTCTAATTACACAATTTGGATGTTTCTAAAAGGACAATGCATTAAACTGATATAATATAATGTGTTTAAGCGACATTGCAGGTGCTTTCAGCACCACATTATTGCAGTCAATGCAATACAGTAGACACGTTGACCTCCAAGGTGCCAACATTCAGACTTCTATGCGAGCCTTTCGAAAGTGAGACCTAATGAAATGTTGATGCCTATTGTTAAGGCAATTGACTCCGGATAATGGCTGCATCAATGAGGCCAGCTAACTAGGCTCTACGGGAAAGCTGGAGATGACAGCTGGTTTCTGGAATAGAGTGAGAGCAAAATCACCTTTAGGTTCATTTGTATCGCATTTACAATGGAAATGTAAGGATGGGAAGTTTGACAACCAAAATCCTCGCCTGCCTTCCTATCTCACACAGCTAAAGAGGAATGTAGTGTATGTGTTGCAATCAGGTGAGGGTATTGCATAGTCTCTTTTCTATGGTGCTGACCTGACCCTTCTAGAGTGTTCCAGACTATGTTGCAATCAGGTAGAGGTATTGTATCATCCTCTTTCTAATGTGTACTATGTATGTTTCATCACCCAGTTTGGTTATCGCATCATACTTATTTCTGAGAGTCTGACATCAGCATGTTGGTGTTTTGCCTCATCTCTTTTTCATGGTGCTGACATCAGCCTCCTAGGGTTATTTCATCATACTTATTTCTCTGAAGCTGACCTCAGCATGTTGGAGTCTGACATCAGCATGTCTGTGGCCTATAAAAGGCAGTGCTGTACAGGGGTTGAAATCAGTAGCTACAACATCACCATGGGAGGCAGACCTATGTAAGAGTGCTCCAGGATTACCCCACCTGTATACATTGGACTATAGTGAACTTTCTGAAGCTGGACTTTGTACCTGAGGACTATACTGGAAAACGACCAGCAGTTCTTGCACTCCTCACCAGGCGGCGCACGATGTATTACGTCATATTATAGCCCATCACCGTCGGGCATCGTTATTGCTAAGCCAATGGGGCGTCTCAGTCTTTTGGGTCTGGAAGCTTCAATATGGATGGTATCAACTAACCAAACATATGTACATGATTGGGGGAGCGATTCCCATTGGGTTTAGCACATAAAAGTACAGCCTAAGGTAGATACAAGGATAATTTCAACTACTGCAATGGTGAAGGTATTGGGAGTTGCCCAACCAGAGACCCGTATGTTAGGGTTGGTGCGCGATTTTTTCATGTGCCCTGACGCTGTTAGATGAGTAGTATAGGAGACAATATTCTTTGTACAGTTCAAGTTGGAGTTTAAGGTTGAACCATTTAC
The DNA here is from genome assembly GCA_947462335.1 of Harmothoe impar. Classification (NCBI taxonomy): domain Eukaryota; kingdom Metazoa; phylum Annelida; class Polychaeta; order Phyllodocida; family Polynoidae; genus Harmothoe; species Harmothoe impar. The sequence goes on from OX381718.1 coordinate 45,633,245, forward strand.
TATCTACAGTATGGACTGTATGTGTGCTACTGGGTCAAACCATAGGAAATACGTATCTACCAAAGAGATCTCCTGTGTGATTGCAGGACATCCATCAACTCTGTAAGAGTACTCTCACCTGTAACCCTGCTATCATGTGGAAAAGGTAATAAACAGCAGCAAGTCAACTTCTGCCACAAGACTTTGTCTCAATCATTTGCTTTGGCTACTAGAGGGGCACGTTTTGAAAATTGGCAGCACGTCTCTCTGTCCTTTCTTTGTCTTCTGCAATTAACTGACAAGGGGAAATCTGATAAACATTATTTTGTGAGGCATCTCGCAGATACTGTTGGAAATTCAAAGTCATACATCAAGTATTAATGCGATCATACATCAAGTATTAATGCGATCAAGTGAATTGATGCGATCAAGTGAAGAAAGGTACAACATGTTTGACTTGGATACTTGTCTTGAATTTGTGATAGCGCTGTTGGTACCTATACATCTCGAGTCTACACATGACGTTGGGAATGATTGCTAAATAATAAAAAAATACTGTAATACCTATATCAGAAACCATCAATGAGGATGCTTTAGCTTTATAGTGATGGTTCTCGTGTAAATCAACTACTATTGACAGTTGTTATTAGTAAAAACCCTCTATCTTCGGAATAGGATAATGAGTCTACATTTAGGGCACTCCTGCTGTGGCTGTTTAGCCATCCCATTTCATGTTGGTGACCATGAGTGTTATTTGCTACCTCTATGCTCAGCCCCACTCTCATCCCTCACCCTATATATGTAAGGCCAATTTGTCCTTCATCACATAGTGTTTCTTTTAACCTCTGGCATAGAGGATAAGAGGTATGTGGCAGTCCCTAATAGACAGGATGGTATTAAGGTAAGAGAGACTACCATCATACTTTGGCACAAAGCTGTATACTTCGAGGGTAAAGGAAGCTGAACTTGTTTATGAGAATACTTTGGTATGCCAGGTTGCTGTTACTATCCCCAACCTCCCTACGCTACAGTACCTGGCGATTCTGGTCGATCTTTGATCATTATTTTCCTGGCACTATCCTAAGCATTTTGGAAGACATTCGTTGTACTTGCACACAGGAAATAGAAATGCAGATGATCTGAAAGAAAAGGGGAAATAGTTATGGGATGAATTGCTTTAAACAAGCTGATGAATCAGGTGTTCCAGTATGCCTTGAGAAGTCTAATAACATTTATTACTATTTCCCCTGCCCATACTACATCATCTAAATGTCAAGAAAGCCCTCGTCCTCTCATGCCCTACACAAAATGTTTCTCCTGACATAGAGAGCCAATGGTACAAAATACATTGAGAAGGAAATGGATTGATTGTGACTATTGCCAATATCCTGATTATACTGTGGGTTGATAGCATAGAATGAAAGACGCCGATGCTATGAATAATGATTGCTGTTTAGGGTTCTGTAAATGCTTTGCTAACACAAAGCGCATGGACTACATCTATTGCATTTCCCCTTGAGACAATAGATATACACAGTAACACTGGCCCTGATCCTCCCAGTACGTGGCTGATGTCCTCTATGTTAGCAAAATGCTCTTTATTGTAAATACTATCATCCACCATCGGTGACAATTCTCCAGGCTAGTACTAGGGTAGGAAATAACCCTTATGACTGCTAACAAGGAAAGGGTTGGACGGACAGCCAAAAGAGGAGGGCCCTTAATGTAGACTCTTATCCCATTCCCTGGATGAGGGTATTTTCTATGGACTGTTCATCCTACTGTCAAAAGTAGTCGAGTGCAGCGGATCAAGGATTTTCTAGAGGGGGGGCCCAAGTCTGGCCAACCTGGAGTGACTGACTATTTCTACGCGCACTGCAAGCGAAGCACGCAACGGCCATACTAGAGTGTTTTGGGGCATGGCCCCCCCCAGCCAATTTTGATGATCTAGACTTGAAATGATGCCTTCTCACACATTTTGAGACACAAAATTAATAATGACTTGGGTCGCTGTCTAGCCTCTATCAATTGGCTTGTCCCCTTCTCTCTTTCTTTCCCTCTTTCTTCTCTCTTCTTCCGCCCTTTTTCTTGGAGGGGGGGGGAGGGGCAAGGCCCGTTGCCCCCCCCCCCACTGGATGCCCACTGGATCCATGATACCTACAGATGAAGTTGAAGTCTGCCAACAGGACTAGACAGGACAGTACAGTATGTCTTAGCAAGCTATGTGTAGGTCAATTGATCCAAGAATAGAGACAGTACACTAGGAATGTTAGTTCTCGAGTTCTATCAGGATGGCATCATGCTTGACATAGTGAGATATTGACACTAACAACTGACGAAATGTCCACTCGTGCCGTTCTTCTCAACGCAATTAAAGCAATGCAGAAAACAAATTCACAAAAAAACATTAGGTTTTATCAAGGAAATTAACGTCTCCCATGAGAAGGAATATTGCCAGCCCATGTCCTACTCTAAATGCCATCCGTCCCACCCTGACTGCGACCAAACCCCTGTCATCACAAATGCCAAATTCCCAGATGGATAATTCACTGTAATAATTATCCCATTTTACTATTCCCTTGCTGAACCCAGGAAATAGATCAAATAGCATCTTGAGGAGAGTTCGATTGGAACCAAATCCAATAAGGTCTAATGAGAATAAAGTAAGGTAATACGAATTTCCTTTCCACTCCATCTCCTAAATCCCTATATTCCATCGTATTTTTTTTTGTCCTCTGAACTGGGTTTCCACTGGAGGGGATTTTAATGTCTCACCACCCGCAGAGAGTTAGTTATATTCCCCTTGTGTTAAACAAATAGGAAAAGTTTCTTTGAACAGCAGAATCTGCATCTTTCAAGTTCTGTAGTTTAATTTCAGAGTATGTGTCAACTACTGAGTTATATAAATGCAACATATAATGGGTTACACTGCTTTAAGCAATAGTCTGGACGTCGTGGCTGTGACACCGATAGTTGGGACAGGCTAGGTTCCTTTAAAACTTTAGTTTTAGCCCATTCTGAAGTCTCAGCAAACACAAACAGCTTTAATGTTTTGTTTTGTAACTATATATCTCACCCAAGTGGATCCTGGGACTATTTTACAACAGTACCCTGCTATTTATACAACCACCAGTGTGTTTATATTCTCCTATACCATGCTTGAGCAATTACTACATGCCAAACCACGGACGGTAGTTGTTGCCCACACACTCCTGTTATGATCCAGAGACATGCACTCAACGCATTTACATACAGAGCATCTCCATACAGATAGGTCTCACATAGGTAAATATCCATCACTGAAGTAAAGGGTATAGTTACCAGCACTGGTGTTGCTTACAACTGGACCTTAAAATGCAGTTTTCAACTGGCATTCATATTCATAGGTACATAGGGTTTAAGGAACGCTGTCCTATTGCAAAGCATGGTATACCTTTATAAATAACCGTTCAGTGACATAATATTGAAGACAGAACAGAAAAGTAAATATATCAAAGATGTATTCATTCTCATATTAATGCTTGAAGAAATAAATGTTGTGACTTTACAGCATCTGTATCCTAAACGTGAAATATCCTTAATTGAGGGTCCATAGAGTTAGAGCTGCCATTCGGAGCACCCTTTGTGTGCCAGGAAATACCCAGTGGGCACAGAACATTGAGTCAACATTGAAAACTGGTTGACAATGCTGATTCAATATTGATTCAATGTTGATTCAACGTTAAACGGAATTTTGTGCCCACTGGGTAGCCTTGTGATTGATAAACAACAATTCCCCAAGGAAGGAAATGTGAGACACAGAGAAGATATAATGGGCTGTAAAGCATACACTTCTTATTGTTTATGCAGCTATAAGCCCAGCATGACTCTGTTCTGATAAGCAGGCCCAGATAAAAGGTGTGCTATGGCAGCTGCATTGAGCAAAATCTTACCATACATGCATACATTGTTTTGTCACCATATAAACAAGGCTTTGTGAGTGTATAAATACTGCTTTGTGACTGTACAATTTATGTATAACAAGTACATATACAAATGCTCTTCGCAACCATATAAACAAAATATTTAAGTAAACTTACTATACTTAATTTGCAATTATCATGTAGTGACAAACAGTGTATTTGGCTCTCCACATCAGTAGAACCACGGTGTAGCTTAGTATGGTCGGGGGTTAATCTCCCTTTAAGGAGTCGTGTAATAAAGTTCTCGTGGTCAAAACAGCAAGAAATGGTGACTTTTTCAGAGAAGTTGATTAAGTTTTTGAACATTTCTGAAGTGTGAGCGACAGATTCGTAGATATAACCTCAAAATCCTGAATTCAAATATTTACTGTGTGTAAGAGAAACGTTCTGTGAATCTCCTGATACGGGATGTTTGCTAACATAGTCATTACAGACAATGTTATGAGCATTCTGCTAAAACCAACGTATGCACAACTTTATTATGAAAAATTGACCCCTTCTTGATGCATGGGTCTATACTATGGGACTTGTTGGGTCAGGCGGTTCAGCTATTTCTTTCTCTATACCATATTTTTCTTGAAGGCATTCATTATCATATTATAGGACTGCATTTTGGAAAATTATTGTTATTTTGTGCCGTTATCCTCTATGTTAGCAAAATGCTCTTTATTGTAAATACTATCATCCACCATCGGTGACAATTCTCCAGGCTAGTACTAGGGTAGGAAATAACCCTTATGACTGCTAACAAGGAAAGGGTTGGACGGACAGCCAAAAGAGGAGGGCCCTTAATGTAGACTCTTATCCCATTCCCTGGATGAGGGTATTTTCTATGGACTGTTCATCCTACTGTCAAAAGTAGTCGAGTGCAGCGGATCAAGGATTTTCTAGAGGGGGGGCCCAAGTCTGGCCAACCTGGAGTGACTGACTATTTCTACGCGCACTGCAAGCGAAGCACGCAACGGCCATACTAGAGTGTTTTGGGGCATGGCCCCCCCCAGCCAATTTTGATGATCTAGACTTGAAATGATGCCTTCTCACACATTTTGAGACACAAAATTAATAATGACTTGGGTCGCTGTCTAGCCTCTATCAATTGGCTTGTCCCCTTCTCTCTTTCTTTCCCTCTTTCTTCTCTCTTCTTCCGCCCTTTTTCTTGGAGGGGGGGGGAGGGGCAAGGCCCGTTGCCCCCCCCCCCCCACTGGATCCGCCAATGAACATGATGAAATGCCCCAGGGACCATCAATCAAAGGTATATTAACTGTGTTGATAGTTTTACATGAGAGAAGTAAAGGATTCCTGCAAAGGTAGTTCCAGACAATTTCCCCAGCACATCCAAATTTAAGTCAGCTTAAGGGGTGATGTATGTTGCTTACAAGACATTTAACTATTAAATTCAAACATGCTGAACCTATCTGCATAAGACAATTGCAGATTATCATTGACCACCACTGATTTATAAAGCTTCGATGGGTACATTAGCTCTGTATGTGCTGCCTGTTCAGAACAATGCACGCCACACTCGATAACTATCTATTTTGAAAGTTTCCAAGAGGACCATTGCAAAGCCCTCTTAAGCCCTAATAAGATATTTAAGGATAGGAAAGTCCAAACCTTGCCTGTTTGTTCATCCTAGATTCGTTTTTGGTGTTGCGATTCATATTTATGAAATAGTTAGGCACTTGCAATCGACTCAATTGAATAAATCTACTCCTTGATATGATAATGATTTGATATTGATAGACTTATCAGACAGACGTGTTGCTTTTAAGATGAAACTCATGGGGAAATACTTAAGCTCAATTGTCGCCATTGACAGATAGTTTGTGCATTCCTTCAGCATCCATTTATGCTGATTCAGAATTCTGTACCAGCCTTTGTCAAGATATAATCGCTTTACCTCTCGGTTATGAGATTTTCTCATTCATGATATGCTGGTTATCCCTGCAAACTTATAATGTGTTAGACGTTATATTGGATTAAATAGAAGTATTTATCAGAGCTGCAAAGAAGGAAACCAAGTTTATATGGAAGATTAACAATCGAGGTTAGAATCTATCACGGTTCAACATCGAGAATGTAGACAAAAATGGGTTGTACAAAGGATGGGTATAGCTACTACTTAATCCTGGTATAACATACAAAGGATGAGTAATGTACCAATACCCATGCTTTGGTGAGAAAGGGTGGGTAGAGGGGCCCATATGCCAGGATGAACTCCCTTAAACCAGGTTTTAGTAACAAAGTATGGGTATATCTACCATTACCTACCCTTACTGGAGAAAGGGTGGGTTTCACTTTACCCATCCTTTCTCTTACACACCCTTTGGTCACATAGTATGGGTTTCACTCTGAAACCAGGATAAAATACCTCATTATGCATATTATATTCCAACATATGTAGCTCATGAAAATCTTGCAACCTGACGTTTGTGCCTCTTATATCAACAGTATTTATCATGTCCCTCTGAATTAATCTAATAATATTTACCAAGGTAATCAATGAGATGACAGTTACTTAAAATGATGCTGATTTCCTATTTTTGTCAAATGCTGGCGGTTCTGGGCTTCTATGAGAGATTCAACTGAATTGTCTGACATTCTACACATAAAAACAACACATTGTGACTAGTCAGGCAATAAGGGACATTCATAATTGACAATCATCATCTCCAAAGGGCGTAGACCTAGTAATGGTAAATGTCATAGGAGAAGAAGTGCTGAACTTTTTCATGTGGGGTATCGTTTTTTTTTAAATTTAAAGTTTTGCAACATCACCATGTTGGCAAACAAAGGTTACACATGAAATTACCCATACGATAGTTCAGAAGTGTTACTCTAAACTCCTGCTTTTATTGCCTCTGGGTTATAGTATTCGGTCAAATTCACCGTGTGAGGTAAATATGACATTTAGGTGATTGTACTATCTATCTTATTCATGACACCTCTGAGAACTATATATGCTGAATGACTATGATTAATGTGCCCAACAGCCAACGACACAGTAGTTTGTTTGCCTAATACATGTTCCACACTAGCAGAAACCCTTACCTTCCCTATATATCACAGTACCCAATGGTAGGTATATTGTCACCTCATATCAGCGTAGTAAGCAAATTCTGGAAGGTAAGGCACAGCATGCTTTTTGATATATATTGTCCCAGAGGAAAATGTGAGGGATAAGGACCTTCAGCTATCAGTTAACGATGCACTCAGTCCTTGCATTGAAAGACACTTAAATAGCAACCGTTATTCATATCATAATCTTCTTTCATATCCATTCACATCAACCCAGAGCTTGCTCAGGATGTTGACAGAATATTGAGTTACAACCAATACACTCCAAAGAAACTGATGTGTCATTGGCTCCCTACCACAGGAGGCATGTCTTGAGTAGGACCTGAAGGGACGATGTCTTAGTAAGGAGTTATGTGATGTAGTGCCAATATGGACAGGAGAAATAGACTGTAAACTGTCCAAAGCGTTCCACATCTAGAACCACCAGTATTTAGTTTAAAGCAAGTTCATAACCATTACATTGCCCATTTCTTCCATATCATCTGCATTTCCATTTCCCTTTTTATGTTTAAATTCAGGAGGCAAAGGATGAGACCAACTAAAGACAATTTCGTTTCCCAGCAAATGCTATGGGAAATTTGTCCACGAGAGCCAATCAGTGAGAAAGGAAAAGAAATGCTATTATGAGGTTCATTAGATTGTACTTGAATTCTCTCAACGACCAGGGACTGCTTCCAACATAGAAGGACAGATAATGAGGTATTTGTCTACTCATCAACAGATGAAGATGGATTGAGTTTGAGTTTAGATTTATAATTTCACAATAATGAATCACAAACATGGGACTTTTCTCAATTGATTCCACAGGTGGTCCTTAAGTTTAAAATAAGAGTCTTTAAGAACCAAAGTTGAAGCTATTGCATAATGTTTATGATACATTTAAAACAATCAAGAAAATTCGATTCGCAATATCACTGAAGCCTTTGTGTGCCTTAGGAAAGAAAAAATATAAAAGTGGATTCGAATGTAATAGAGTATTGCATTTAACCTGATAACCCCTTTGTTGGTGCGTTTTGAGCAATTTGTAAGGTTGAAATTTGTACTGTGTAACCGCTTATTTTTTTCTTCCCTCTCATACCAGTGAAGTGTTTTTGGTGTATTTAATGAGAAATCTTTCCCAATAAAGCTCAACTTTGTGTACAAACTGTTCACCTCATTGGATACTTTTGATCCATCTCCTGACATTTTCTTCTCAAGTTTTGAAACGTGTGTCTTCATCTTGACTCTCTTCCAAAGTAATTGCAAACCTCCTGAATGTCAGGGGTTAATTACATGTTGCATGTTACAGAAGGTGTATATATATGGGCATAAGTGAGTCTTACCTTTGCCTATACCCTGTGATAATAAAATGTCATACTAGGCCACCTTTTTCCTAAGAGTTATTTCAAAGTAATTCAAATGCTGTTCCTTGGAGATGATAGATTGTTTAGTGATAGTGTTTTCATAATGAGCCCTGTATGATCTAAAGGATGATTACAATGTTATTGAACTTAGTTACAGCATTGACTTTTATTATGGTGTCCTTCTGATTCATATATAATATATAAAGCAATGCGTCTGTCAACCCACATACATGTTGGATTGATATTAGTTATACTACAGATATCTATAGTCTTAATATCTAAGAATCTGTAGTGATAGACTTCTTAATTATATAACTGTATGCTCATAATACAATGAACATATCCATGTTACCATGTAGTTTTATTTCTATATGTATGCATATTTTGGTACCTACTAGAAATAAAATAAAATAAATCATATAATTTGTCGACGCCTTTTTGTATTTAGCTCCTGAGCAAGATATTCACCAAGATGATTTGTATAATAGGCAGTTTGATGAGTTGAGCTCAATATCACATTAGAGCACTAATAACCTAACAACAGAAACACTTTCACTGCCTTTTTAATGGATTTTTTTATTGTTATCATTGTCGCTTTCCTCCTTCAATCTAGCAAGGACATACACAGTAGCATTTATACGAATTTCCAATACAATCATTTACTCTATTCAAAATGTTATTATCAGAACATGCCACAGAGAAATGAGCCTGCAGAAAGTACTTGCACTTAGGACAAGTATGAGTTAGCCATCTCTCTTAATTGGGACGATGAACAGTGTGAATGAAACCTTTGTTATCCCCACAGTTCTGCTTTATCATGATTTTATGTATTACACTCGCGAAGTCATGATAACTGTTCTCCTCAGATGATGATTGTACCCGACACCACTTTTCTTTGCAATTTTAGATGACTTTAGAACTTAAACTTGCTCTGTAAGATTGGTATTGAAAGTCCTTGTGTATAATGAAAGCTCAAAGTTTGACAAGCATCATGGATTAAAAGTGAAAGTTTCGTGAGATCATGTGTATAGATAGCATACATCACTTTCAATGTATTCCCAACGCACTATAATATATTTTCTTCAATCTGTTGATAAATTGACAAAGGTAATATATTCCTCTACCATTCTAGACATAATTATTGCAACATTAGCATGCCATTCTCATCCATCGTTGGCACTGTAGGCACCGTAGGCTGATGCTGTTAGGGCACAACATATATTAACAGATTTACGCCACCAAAAGGCTTAGGCTACAAAATTATAAATTAGATACTCATTCTGTGAACAATTTTTAATGATTTTACACGGTTTCACAACAACCTATCTAAGCTGAGTGCTTTTTTTTTACAAGTAGAGCCCTTTGCTGGATAGATTTCGATAGATTTATATGAACCTCTTTTTCATTTCTTGTGACTGTTGTCTATCTATATTGCTATAGTTAATAAAGGAATTGTTTCTTATCTCTGATGCTGTCATAGTGAAAAATGAGACCGTTAAGAAAGGGCGCCTGGCCATTGAAAGACAATTTCATCCATACAATTAATATTAATTTATGCTGAATTGACCTTTTGGATCAAAATACATAATAACCTTATCTTTCGGTTAAGAGACTTGTTCATACATGAGATTCTAATTTGCTATTGTCCTCGCGAACTCATGAATGTATTCAGGATAATAATGGATTTTAATTTCAATGGGCAGAACTTGAGATATTAGACGATTATACCTGACAAAGAGTTAATATGAAAGAATGGATATGGAGCTTTTATTCTTGCATTTATCAACACAATCCGTTGAATGTAGCAATTTCCAAACGATTGTGTCATTGTATTCCTCAACTATCAATTACTTTCTGAGTGACACTTGGACAGAAATGAACAGGGTTCTCCAGCCATTAACATAAAAGCTCTTTTGGCAATAAAGGTAAAACTAAATCCACATCAGTGAACTCACAGTAGATCTATTCTGATAGAGAACTGGTCCTGTTTTCAACTTAATTAGTGCATCTTAATCTTAATCAGTCCAAATTATACATAATTGACAGTTTGGGAGAGGATCAATTCAACGAACTAAATTGTGCATGGGATCTGAAAATTCCTCTTGTGTTTTAACCCTTTAATGGGAAACCTCTAGATTACATTCGACTATAACATTTGAGAAGTACGTTTTAGGCTATTTCTCTACTAACAACAAAAAAAACTTTAACAGAAGTGGGAAAACAGCTTTCATGAAAACAATTTTTAATTTTTTACAAAAGTGAAAAAAACATTTACGAAAATGAAACAAAACAAAATTATTACATTAGTGAAAAACAAAAACTTTTACGAAAACGGGTAGAAAACGTTTTATGAAAACAGAAAAAGAAACTAAAGTCTTCTAGTACTCTGTAAGATGGAGATAAAGAGGCAAATTTCAGACTTCCAATTAATTTACATCTTTTAATATTTTTTATGCGTGGAAAACTGGGAACTATAGTAGGATTTATTGATATGATAACACTTTGGTACTATGTGGTGCTGTGTGATCAATATGATCCATGCATACCAACATAGCTAGCCTATACAATATTTTACATGTCAGAGTTGATTTATACAGTTTGACTTCATAAATCAATATCATTTCCTTTGTATTTGTTTACGGTGAATGATTTACATACACAATGAACGCATACGTGGTATGTTTTATTAGGATAAAATGACACATAAAAGTCGTGGTCACCGCCTGAGAAAATGGTGGTCTAATGGCCCACCCATATAGAAAAATATGATATATTTCAAGTACAAAGACATATTTCCTGGGAGTATTGCTGTATTCATCATTTAAGTACACCCTCGGATCCTGTTTAAAAGACCTCCAGATAGTTTGTTTTATTTCCACTAGGTTTTCTCAGATGCCATTTTAAGCTTCTGTGCGTTGTGTTGCTGTATTTTAAATCATATTGATAAAGACGAAAAGCTTAGAATGACAATGTGCCAGGATTGACAAAAAAAAAATCTTTTGTTTAAAATGAGGAACAAGTTTTGCTACAAATGTTTCAGTGTTATTTTAGAAATTCAAAGAACTGAAATCCTTTCCATGTTTGCCAAAGCTCATGATAGTGGAAGTAGGCAGCTAAGTGTCATACAAGATCCTACAATTGCAGATGCGAAAAAAAACCTGGTAAAACTCTAAAAGTGCACAGCATCCAGTGGCTCCTACTTCAACCTGCTATATTTAAGTAAATCCTAGTTCTGGTGGTTATGCCGCATCATAACCAGTTTAAATAGATAATTAAGTCCTGCTTGGAAATTGGAAAGGTAAGCATGCCTATTGCCTCTAGATAATTATGCGTATGCTACATACTCCTTTGTTTCTCTACACTATAAATTTGCCTTCTAAAATGTTGTACAACAGCACAAATTATTTATTTGTGGGCTTAATTGTTCCCTTTAGTGTTAATTGCTAAGGGCCAATTATATCACCTTGCCCAATGTAAAGTAATTGCAATATAAAAAGGAAGGGCAGAGAAAAGTGCTGACCATTATCAAAACACACATTTTATCATCCCCGTTTGGCCACAGCTAAGGAAACAAAAAAACGTTTTTCTTACTTTTAAAATAATTAATAATTCATTCGGCCTATTTTTTTAAAAAATAATCCCAGTTGCATTCCTCATGTTATGATCGCCTCTTTAGCCAAAATATCTCAATATGACCATAGCTGCTAAACAGTGCAAACACGTCATGCAAGAAACCCACCCATTAATTTTGAATACCAAAACAATGTTTCAGGCTACATGGTTACAAGGTCTGAAGTGAGTGGCCTGAGACTGCATTTCATGTTGTTTTCTCAACCTAGTTAGCTTGGGGAATATTGTCCCACAGTCACACACCTGCCTCGGCTGAACCCTTTGAATCCTAGTGTCGACTAAAGTCCATGCCATGGCAGGCCTAGCATTGACTATAGTCCATGCCATGGCAGGCCTAACGATGACTATAGTCGATACCATTTACATAGGTACTATAGGTATTAAAAGAAGGTCCGTCCACCTGGTTCCCATGGCAAGCCAAGCAATTTTCGGTTAGGATTTAAAGGGTTAATAACGTTATTATATCAAGCCTGGATCTCTATCAAAATTATCCTACGGTGATATTGCTCTTATCACATTTCAAGATAACAGCTGTCATCTCCAGCCTTGCCGTACAGCTCTTTTGTTGCCATCTGGATACCTTCACTACTGGGAAAACCTTAACATATAATTTGTATTCTATTTCCAGTTCTTCAATTTGTGTTTATACTTCTACAAGCATTTCCCTCAACCAAAAAAAAACATCACTAATAGTCACGAAAGAGAGGATTAGATTATATTCATTCAGTTTTGGTGGATCGAAATATATAATAAAAAGTTGTAGTTCAACATTTAAACTCGACATTACAATAACAGGGAGACCTATCCCTCAGCGCAATGCAATGATAGATGTTCGTAACATGCCCAGGCCCTATATATTCTGCAGGATAAATTTCAAATCAAATCAGGGTCAAATGTCAAGTTAAGATCACATTGGAAATGTGGTGCATTTCCCATGGGTGAGAAGAAACTGATTATGAAACCCACCGGGGAAAACAACAACCTCTTGTCGAGAGTAAGGATTTCTCTATCTATGTTTTCTGAAATCATATTAAATTCAAAGAATAACAAACACCCAAGACAAAACGAGACAGCTGGGAAGCCTTGCCTGGCAAGCCTGAAGAGATATCAAATAGGAAAGCCAGCACAGGCAATATGCCACCGCATTATGAACAGTGTGATATAAATAGAATTGAAATACGATATGATGGAAAACTATGAGAATAGTCTTCTCTAACATCTACAAAATGATGGCCAGTGATGTCTCCGTCCGATGCAAATGCTTAGGGACTTGGACTATCCCAGAATAGATCATAACTGAATCACCTCATCTGCTTTGACTTTCATCTCAGGCTATGCAATTTGCCAAAACGAAGTTCTTTTGTGAGCTCGAGGCAGTGGATTATTTCTCAGCTCAGTTCACTTTTTAATATTCCCAGCCCTGTTTCTTTTTACTGTTAAAGGGCAGCATAATGCCAGTTTGGATCATCATTCTGATCTGACATCAATGATGTACTCCAAAGGGTTTACCTATACCTCTTATTCTCGAAGTGTAAATTCTCGAGGTGTAAATATAATATGAGCAGAACAAAATGGACCAAGGCTCATAATCAGGTTCTGCCACTATAATTATTTAACACATTTTCCATTCTAGCATATTACTTGCTAACATACATCTGGGCCATTTTCAGGAAATACATGTGAAAACCTTTACTTACTGTGATCTGCAAGACATTGGACTTACGTACCTGCAAGAGAAAAGGAATATTAGTTAATAGCTAAAATTGTCAAATTATTTAAAAAGCACTGATCTTAGATGCACATATAAAACAAGAAAAGAACATGATTGCATTGGTCCGTGAAAATGGTTCTGTGCTCCCCAAATAAAAGTAAGTTAAATCCTGAAGGCTTGTATCTACACTGCTGACGAAGGAGAAAATTAATTATCTATTACAAATAGAATCATTTCTTCCATTGAATGGGATATTTAAGGGCCGCTGCTGCTTCTGAGCAGCACCTAAAATACCCTTGAAAAACCGCTGCTGCCATAGGCCAGCAAAATTGCTACCCTAGGGCAGCAATACCACTAAATTACAGCTTCTGCTATGAAACAAAGAATAATAATTTTTGAATCAATCCAAAAATATTTAACATGAGTACAACATCCCCTTGTCAAGAGGGTGTAAATTATGTCTCCAGTACACATTAGTTTACTCCTTACCCACTGCCCCAGCGGCCACATACATGCAAATTTGCATATTTCCATGGCATAGGGCCAGTGGTAAAGTCCCAAATGAATTTTTTCAACGCCAGCAGTGAAAGGGTTAATACAATATTTAAACATCAATACCATCGTGGTTGACCCGATCAATACCATGGTAGATCGGTGTTTTCAACTTGATGATCAAAATGCCAGTAGTATAAGGTGTATTGCGTGCAATACAGTTAGATTAAAAGGAATAGAGAAGTTAAAGAATGGAATGGAAATTTCAGTGGAATTTTTAAATCAGTGACACTGAACATCTTGCGACCTCAACATCACTTGTTCAGGGGGAATGATTTCAGGCCAAAATCAATATATAGTCAATATGATTTGAGGACTTCAGATACTCAGCCTGATTACTAAGCTTTTTTTCGCCTACAAAATATCAAAATCAACTGTGGGTGGGTAGAAGTGCAGGCAAAAGGAAGTATTCCTTAGGCTTGACCTTACTATCGTTTGCTCCATAGAAAAGTATGCTCCATTTCACAAACAGTCCCACGGTCCCTTCTTTACATTATCCTCCAAGGTTCCGTGTGGTAATCTGCTTTCTGTTGGCAGTGTCTACCCTAATACAGCAGGTAAATGAGTGGGGCAAACATGCCTAGAGCTGTGTAACCATGGTAGTAATATCCGATCTCGCCTCGCGCTCAGCCTCGCTCTTTTAAGCATAAAGGGCCACAGGACAGTTTGTAGTGGAATTCTCTTATATATAGTAGAGGACATACTGTAATGTCTGGGCTAGTGTCATTTAGGAGTTTATTTTTACAGGAACGATTTGGTGATATCCAATCAATGTCTTATAATCTTACCTATGACAGTTGAGGTAAGTATTTGCTTCATGTGAGCTAAGTCGTATTAAGATAAGACCCATTCGATTTTCATATCCTAGAGTGTACAGAAGGAAACAGAAGAAGTACAAAGGATAGGAAAGTCCTAGTTGTCTTACATGCAACCGTCAATATATCCGGTTAATACAGGCACTGCACTTACAAAGCCAACTCTCCTGGTGGCTCATCTAGTGACCCATAATATCATGATAGACAAGAATCATGTTATATAACTCTATAATATGTAGGGAGTATGGAAACAGATGGCAATCTGTATTAGATTAGATTCCCCATTAAGGGATGACATACGGGGCATCCCTGTCTAAGATAATGTGCATGCTAGATCTAAAACACAACAGAAGAGCAGATCGATGCATATATTATAATTGTCATTGCTATCGGTTTAAAAGGCAGGCTTTTGTCATGCAGCTTGTGAATCTACTTGTGGTCTGCGAAATATTTGGACAGAATCACTGTCGGGATTAAAGCAGGACAGGGAGGCCTCTAATGGAAGCTATTTGATGGAGAAAACCACTTGTTAATTAGAGAACAGAAAACAATGTTCTTCATGTCGAGACTGTTTGTTAGCCTATAACGCACGATGTTGTCGAGCCTTCATAAAGCTTAGGACCAAAGTGCATTATATGCATACAGACAGTTGAGTTGTGAAAAACATTGTTTTCTGTTGTCTTTATAAAACTGTGCTGTGGTAACTAACGTAATGTCTATATGTAACTAACATAATAATTGTAGCTAAGGTGCCTAATGTGCATCACAGAATCTGTGTCTGAGATAGGCCCTTGACCTAGTTAGAGCCGCTCAGCATGTACTGTTACTCTATAACGAACACACGTGACCTCTCTGACCCTATAACGTACGGCCAACCATTTTATAATAGTACAATGAATCACCGGATAGAATGTTTGAAGGATTATTCTCCACTAATTAAAGACCTTCCTGGACTTATAATAGGAGACACATAATTTTTTAATGGATTCTGTACCGATAAAGACATGATGATGTTATTACAAACATAAAAATTGTCACGGCAATAGTCAAATCTGGCAATGAAGGCGTTATAAAATGAGCACAGTGAGACGTTAATTTGGCCATAAATGATGTTTAACACTACTCTAGGAAGTTTTAAGGCCTTCACTTGGGCTAAACACCCCCATAAATCTGAAGTCAAGTGACTTGAAAATATGCAATGCTGAAATGATCACTTTTAGATGCCTATTATACTAAGATTAATGTCTGAAGTTAATGGTCCTTGATCATTTGCATAGGTGAGTCTGACTTAAGAGCAGAAATGTGATCTAGATGGCATAAAATAACCATTTACTTTGTGTTTCTTGTTAGGATAATGCCTATCTTTAGATTAGCATGAACAACACTGGGAGAATCCATTATCTCAGCTTTGGATTATTTATAAACATATTTGCATTTCCATTTGATCAAGACCCAGGATTGATATTAAAACGTATTGATAATAAAGATGAATTCACTTCTGTATGAATCCAACTAAGTTAAACTTTGCATGCTATATATATTTATATATATATATATATAAATGTGAGCCGGTAAACTGAAAAGATGATCCATTGGTCACCATAGAGTAATTAGTTATATCAAATTCCATCTGCCGCTCTGCTACAGCTTTGCATTTGCAGCAACATATCATAATAGTTATTGCATACAAACACATTATTGCGAATTGTACGACATGAAATACTCTGAATGTTATCGAATTAAAAGTTTCAGTACAAGCTCAACAGAAAAAGGTATTGCCTGTATTCCAGTATCACTTTGTAACTTTCAAATATAAGAGGGGCTTAATTGAGCCAGTTCTATTTCTTTTCAACACGCTGAATTCATATTTTGAATATTTCTGGAGCTGCCTGCCATTTCTTATATTGGGGATCACATCTGGAATAGATAGTATCAACTCCATTTCAACAATTCAGAAGAGGTAGTATGCCTATTTTGGATACCATTATCCCATTGCAACTAGATCACGAGTATCCTATTTGACCATATTGGTGGTAACTATACTGAATAATCAACCAATGAATATTTACCAATGTGAGACCTATCTGTATGGAAATTCTCTATATGTGAATGTGCGGAATACATATGATTGCATCATAACTGTGAGTTCCTATTGCCCGACATACTATAGCACCTTGGAACTGCCAGGCCCTCCAGTAGGGGTGACACGCTATTACGGCACTATTGTACCATGGAGAAAAATGTAAACTAGTGGTCTCCTAAGAAGCAGATCTGTTACATAACTGTAAGTCCAGTGTAGTAGGGAGAGGTAACTAAGTTGATGACATTTACAGCCCATCTGATACTGTCTGACTCCAGTAAACATCTCCCATAGACGGTGATGCATATCTTTTATTCTGATATAAAACAGGATTATTATCTAATCTGTTGAATGTCATTCTTATCATGGTATATCATATATAATTGTCATTCTAGGTGTATCAGTAGAATATGCTAATATGATCAAAAGTTCAGCTGCTATGATAATGATGGCATTTAAAAGTTCTGATAACTGATCAATCAGAACAGTCTTCTCCTGATTTATGGAGCTGTGTACATTGCAAATATGTATCGCAATACCAGATATTGTAATTGTAAACTGAACTGTAAATGATTTTTTCCATTCATAACATTTAATATGATTCCTTTCCTTGATCATAGACACTTATTTGAATGTTGGTGTGACAAATACAATTGTCAATATTAGTCTTTTATACTGTATATAACCATGGTGATTAATAGAAATTCCAAACGGGAAATAACAGCTTTATTGATATTTAATGGGAATATTATGATAGTTACATGCATCTTCCAAAATGCAACTGCGTTAGGTTACTGTAGAAGGTGCAGAATAACATATAGTGATTTCCACAAGTCCATACATCATGGATGATAATTATGCAAGTAGCCGTAGAATGTCTGATGATAGGAATGATACTATATTGAACCATCACTCACTAAGATGATAACCACATAACCTGGGGGAAGAATACTTTAGCAGAGACTCCCGTGGAGAATATTGCCTCTGAACTGTATATTGTGGAGGAAGAAGACCTTAGCAGAGACTGCTATGTAGTTTATGGGCAGTTTAGTATGCAGCAGAGGTAGCAGGACTTTCTGATCACACTGTCTCCATACTTAAAGGGGTGAATAGGGCGGGGGCTACTGGGTGCTGGTAAGAGAGCTTCCTAGCAATGGGCCACTAAAAAGAGGTGTCTATGGTCAGGTTGGTCTGGAGATGCTGATCTAGGACAGAACAGGAAAGTGTTAATACCTCTAAGGCATTCCACAGCTACAAGTGTTCTGACCAAGGCCAGTAGTGTATGCATGTAATAAGGTTACCAGTGCTATTAAAAAAAAACACGTCATTTCCTGCCTGAAGGTTGTCTTTTTATTAAGTGTCTACTTTATCCTTGGGATCTGTAGTGATGCTGGACCATCAGAGAATGTTTCTTATATCATACCTTCACTCGAAATGGTAGACAGTTGGAGAATATGAGGTAAAAGGTCAGAAAACTTAAGTTTAAATCAATTTAGTCAATATCTCCTGGGCTATTACTCAAAAATGATAAAAGACTAAGGGACGTGACTATTTGCAATGTGGAAAAGAATCAATATATGGGCTGGGCCCATAGGGTTGCCACCTGGCAGCATTTGTAATTACCAGCTAAGCCCAGCTGGTGGAGATAAACCCCATTTGAGTATGTAGCTTTTACAGCATGCTGGTTGGGGGCTTGGCGGCTGGTTTATTTCAATTTAGAATGGGATATAATGGACAGCCAAGCTTCACCAAGTATAATTAATTGTAAGGGATAAGCAGAGGGGAGCTTGGGTTGGATGTTGGTCTGCACTCCACAGATTGGAATTACGACAGTGTACTTTATCCGATGTTATCAACCTAGGATATACAGTGTCATCAAACCGTCTACATCAGTGGCCAGATACTTAGATCCTCCAGATATGGTGACAATTACGGGATGAGGAATATCATTAGTTATTTTTCTTTAGGGAATATGTGAAATAAAAAAAAGGAAACTTCTCCCTCAATGATTTAAAGATGCCTTCTGAAGTACTCTTCAGAAAAGCAGTCATAACAATCATATTGTCCATAGTTATCATTGTTGCTGAATTGTACTACAATTATGGTGGGCTCTCTAATTAGATTCTGCAGTAATATATATGACAGTAAGAGTATTCAATTGAATTATCAGGAGCATTGCTTTTTTGTCAGTCATTTTTCAGAAGGCTCTGGCCGGGAGCAAGTCAGCTAAATGTTTTGTGTGCAGGATAGTGTCTAGTCGTCTCCATAATCCCCTGTAGGGACAAACCGATTGACTGCAATGCACTTGTAACATTTTTAACAGGCAGATATAGGAAACATGAATTTCACTGGTTCCTAGGTACTGACACTTGCCCGGTAAACTTAAGTGCCAGTCTGTTAGGACTAGCAACCTCTCTGTGGGGTACAAAATGGTGGCTTACACAGGAGTAATACCTTATAGCATACAAGGGGAAATACTGGATCGGCCTGTAGGAAAGAATTTAATAAAGCCTTTCTGCTGCGCCTCTACATTTAGCCTGTCAGAGGTGGTGTCCATTTCTGCATTGCCCCGGCTGAGTTATTGTACATGTGTATGCATCTCACCCTCCTATTGTATAGAAAGCATTCCGCGGCTCAGTGGCAAATCCTTTTATATATTCAATGCATGTTTTCCTCATTTTCTGAGTGAAGGCAGTAAGTTCAATCTGAATTAGAAAAATGTGATTACATATTGGAGGTGTGCTCATAAATTTGCAGGGCAGGTCCAACCCGAGTCTTGGTCAGTTCTTTTCTCTGCTACCTTCACAACTCTGCTACCTATAACTAAGTAAAAGCATGCCATCTTTCCCCTATAGGCCTGTAACAAATTATTTACTGAATCTATCAAGAATACTCTACAATTATCATTGGCAGTACATCAGTAAAGGAGTCTTCCTGGACTGGTTACCGTTTCCCGATCTGTCAGTATTCATTTCCGGATTATCTTGACAATCCAGCGTGCCTCAAGGCTTTAAGGGCCTACTAACGGTTTTTTACTCTCCTTGAAATAGGCCGTTTTTAATATGTTTGATCACAGAAACTGACAGTCAGCTGTCAGCAAATAAATTTGTGATTGACCTGAGTTACAAGTCAATATACGGTTTAGTTTCAAATCAAATGCAGACGTATTACCAATGGTTTAAGACAAACATGTAGTGTTCATTTATCACTTATTATAAATTTCATACAGCTTATGATACTATAAAATACTTTTTACTGGATGCCTACAAGGTTAATGGTGCCATCAAACTTGTCTTGGACTTTTGAGACGATTAGATTAAACGCTTTGAATGTAGTCTTATTTGTAAAACATGCTATATAACATTTGAAAAATTGAATGTTGTCTATAAAATGTGCTATGACCAGATAGTAGAAACCTATTTTGCTGTCTTCAAATAGCTGTTGTCATCTACTGAAAACATGCTTAAAACTTCATTAAAAACATACACCATAATCCATGGACTATAATTATATCGCTCATACTATCCTCAAAACCTTTACCATTGCCACCAACGTGTTTTGCATAGCTTATTGGTATCCACTATAAGCTACCAAACCTACATTCTTGGAAACAGATACTTTGTTTGCCAGAGCACTTCTGAACCCTGTTTGACAAAGAAGATTTGTAGGCGCTGTAGCCTACCAACCGTATGTTACAACAACTTAGTCATAAGCATTAGCCACAGGAGATACTTAACACTATTATAAATGGTCATGAAAGATTATTTTCTCTCGATTCCTGGTTCTTCTCCTGAGAATTGGTCCGCTATCAATCACGAGGTTATTGTTTCACACACACACAATTTTAATATCCTACCCTTAAATCTGGTAATAAAGCCGCTGTAACATTAGCATAGTGAGACATTCGTTTGGCCATAAATTATGTTTAATACTACTCAAGGAACCTTCGCGTCCTTCATTTGGTTTGAGGCACCATAAGAAAACTGAGTTCAAGTGTCTTGGAAATATGCAATGCTGAAATGATTGCTTCCAAATGCACATTATACACAAATTGATATCTCGAGTTAGTGCTCCATTTGTATTGTTGAAAGTGACTTTATAACAATGCCTGCTCATTGAGCATCGCATGTTAGTATAATGCAAATCTATCTCACCATACCAACCCCTTACATTTAATTGTGAACGATTGTTCAATTTAATTTCATTGGAACCAGGGAATAGCACTCTGCTTTTAGCCTGCTACATTGCATTACAAGTCCAGCTTAGTACGCACCAGTATCCAAATGAATGACATTGAAAGGCCATCTGATTCCAACAGATATCCACTACAGAATATATCCACTACAGAAGATGATGCACACTATCATGTTTTATTCAAATATAGAATAGGATCATTATCAGATCTATTCAATGTCATTCTTATCACATCAGCATAATGTACTGATATGATTAGCAACTATAAAAGTTGATCAGCAGATAAGATAAGACACTATGCTGCATCAAAGTCTGATCTAGGTACATGTAGCTGTTTGCTTACTACTTGTGTATTATCATTCCCAAAAGCTATGACAAGTGTATGTACATAGAGGGGTTATTTCTTAACGAAAATTGGCTCCACATGCAGACATATTTATGTCAACATGGGCAGTGTGTGAAAAATACCCGCTTAGGGGTAGGTGAAACTTTCGGGTCTGTACATAGGATGAAAGGTGTCTGTACATAGGTAATTACCTATTACATAGTCTGTACATAGGGAAATAGCATAGATGAAGCTGGTCATAATGCATCTAATAATGATCTTTAAATTTGCTTTCTTTTATGTCATTCACATGCAACATCACACGGCTTGTTCCTGCTATGAGGCATATTATTGAAATCACTTAGAATGGAAGACATGCTTAAGGGGGAGCTTTAGAAACAGGTACAGGATCTGTGGGGAACCTGCAGGAGCAAGGATATGCGATATGTTAACCTTGAATAGTGGGTCGTCCCAATTACACTCCACATTGTTTGGGACCAATAGAAACCCACTCAAGATTCAATTGAGTAATTACCCGCGCTCCCCTAGTTGACAGCGGATTAGGTGTATCAGGTGAGCCACTTACCCAAGGGGAAGGTTTTGTCAGAGGGATTTGGTAACAGCCAGCGGTAGGAAGGGACATGAGTTGTACAATGAGGAGGTGATGGACTGAACATGTCCATTGTCTTGGAAGGCCCTCATTTCCCGAAGGGAAACTTCAAGCTTTTTAAATTGGCTTTTTTCATTCGATATTCAGTTAAGAGCAGAATGAGCTTCTCTAACCATACCTTAACCTTCCAATGCCAAGCGTTTTTTCATTAGATAGAATCAGGTATCATTATTTGTGAAGTTTTCTCACTCTCTCAAGCCTAATGTCTAACCTCCTCCCATGGTTCTGGTACCGAGGAAGCCATGCATCAAGCCCTCTCTCTTAGAGAGTAGTGGCTGACTGGTGGTGTCACACAGTACAGAGGAAGTTGTGGAGGTAAATCTCACCCTGATCCGTGCCACATTTTTGGTCTAGCAACAGGGTCGCCCATCTGTCCTCGTTTGTTGATCCCCTCGGATGGCACACACAGCATTAGATAAAATTGATATAAAACTTATAGAATTCATGCGATGATGCTTACTGTCATTTAATTGACATGATTTAAAGAATAATTGATAAATCTTAATACTCTTGATGTTATGAGTATTCGACCGTTTATGCTTCGGATTGTGTTTTAACTGTTGGTAATGCATCGTCACTATGTCCTAATGTATTATCATGCCCTCGCTTATATTAAAGCAGAATGTGAAAATTCCAACTGTGTTCCAATATATTAGGAAATAGGAGAATAACATGCAGTGTATTCTTCTGCAATTCCCATATATTATATGATAATCATTATTGCCATATTCGCGGACAGCTCATCAATCGTAAGCTTTTATGTGATATATGAGATATGGAAAAAGGAGAAAAAAAAAGGACCCAAGACCATTCATCTATCTTAAACTGATTAAACTCAAC
The DNA here is from genome assembly GCA_947462335.1 of Harmothoe impar. NCBI lineage: Eukaryota > Metazoa > Annelida > Polychaeta > Phyllodocida > Polynoidae > Harmothoe > Harmothoe impar. The sequence continues at coordinate 45,656,424 of OX381718.1, forward strand.
CTCCAAAACGCAATATCCCCTTCCACTGTGATTTGATTAGCACATGTTGGGGTATAAATTGCTGTAAGTCAGGGAATGTGATTCAGAAAATGGATGTTATCCAAGTTACCATATATATATGATGATAGAAACGACACTATATTGAACCATCACTCATTACAGAGATATCACCCCTCTGTATTATGGTGAGGTAAGAGGACTTTAGCAAAATTCCCGTGAAGGATATTGGCTGTTCAGTATGCTTATCACACTGCGTCTGTGCTGTGTGAAAGGGAGTTGGGGATGACCATATGCTAAAGCTTCCAGGCAAGTGGTCCCATAAAAGAAGGTGTCCATGGAGCTATTGATCTTAGATGCTGATTAAGAGCAGAGCAGTTCTCAAATTTTTGATGCCCCTACCCAAGTCAAATTACTTAGTGTGCCTCATAATTATATATGTGATTTTTTTTGTGCAAATGATTTGCCCATATCTGGGTTATGTTCCTTTTTGTCCAGGGATGTAGATGGGACCCCAGATGTGTCAGCCCAAATTCCAAGTGCCCAGTTCAAATCAAGATTTATTCCAATTTAGTACACACTATAAGAATCGACAATAGATGGTGATATTAGGAGGAAAAGCAGATCTCAGCTTTTCTTTTTAATAACAACAATTGTATTTATGAAAAGAAAAGCTTTCCTAGGCTGGCCCATCTGGGCTCACTCCTATAACCCTGGACCAAAAGGACTATATCCCAGATAATTATAAGCAAATCCAGCTGGCCCTATTAAAACGCATATGTGGACAGTCGAGGGAAAAGGGTCCTCCAAAGGTTAAACTCAATTATAAAATTGAGGTCATCAGCTTTCCAGTGATATATTTCATGAGCAGGTACCACTTCTAGTTTTTGAGAACTGGCTCCTTGAATATGTGTCGGCACTGTCCAATCTCAGATGCCAATAAGCTCTATCTTACTTTGTTTTAGAGATATCTCTATCTATAATTAGCATAATTATGAAAATTCCCAAATATCCAAACTTTTTCAAACATTTAGTCACAGCTTTTAATCTTAAAATGGGATTTACATTCCGTTTTCAGCATGGAAATCTTTGTGGGGCCTGTTATCATTTATTTCTTGAAAAATTCAATTTAGAATGAAAATTATGTTTCCATGGCAACCAAAAAATGCAAAAACACCAATTTAGGCCCAAAAACGTTCTTTTTACATTCCAAAGATGGAAGGTTTTCACTAAAGCTCGAATTTTCTAAAGTGGCTTATTGTATTCTCCATCAAAAAGTAGTATAGAACACTTTTTATGATATTTTGAACATTGTTGGCTATATGGAGCCCCCTGGTGGCTAAAGTTGGTACTAAAAATCCCCCGCGGAGGTCCCTTTTCCCTTGTTGATCCACATATATATGGGCCCCAGGGACCCATGCTGCATGTATGGGTAAGGACACTTAATGGTGATAAAGCCTTTTCTGGAAGTCATTATGAGGAATCTGGGAAAACCGCTAAACTATTGTCAGAATTCTGTATAGTTAGTTCGTTGGTAGTGAGACTGGGGCCTTCAAGGCTGTAGCTTACGCTCAACCATATGCGTCAAAAAGTGCCCCATAGGGAGGGATAATTGTCAATGGCAGAAAAACAAACACAGTCAATATGTCACGGGACATCTAAATGTCCGTGCATGGCCACATAGACAACGTTTCAAAGGGCATTTCTTACGCTCTATGCGCCCATCACCATAACAACTACCGTCCATAGAAAATGTGTCCTGTTTGTTTTCGCCTTAATGGAAATCCAATGCATATTTCAGCCAGGCATACCAAGTTCTCCAAGGTGAACCTCACCATAATACAACAATTAAATAGTGTGTTTTGACTCACTCCATTTGTGGTAGGATACCTAAATTGCATCTAACCTTGAGGACATAATGTGACATGCCCTTGCTTATGGATACTGTGAAATACAAAAATAGCCTAAGCTGAAAGAGCTCAGAACGCGGTTTATCAATGCTACTTGAATTGGCAATCTTCAGAGGACGCTCACTGTGATTCAAAGCAAGAGTGAAAGAACGACAACTTAACCAATTCATGTACCTAGATAACTAATTTGGAACACACATTAAAAACGAAATTTGAGAGAGGAGCTGAAACCTGTCCCAGGAACTCTTCAGCAAGTTATATGATTAAAGATTCCCTTTGAATTAATCTTACTGAATCTATTATCAGTTGTAATACATGTCCATATCTTTAATGTTCATGCTCAGGTGTCATACAAAAAAGGATCAATACCATCTATGCTAAATTTATACTCAGAATGCTTTTCCATGCACTCTAATGAGACACATCATAGTTCCAATTATTTGACCATTAACCAAAAGGCCATTGATGGATGGTGGGGCTATGTTGTTATTTTCCATAGCTTCCTGACATGGTTTGACAACCTAAGCCCTGGGTAGTCCTTTACTCCGGTATGAGGTTTTACAACATTTTAGTCCATGTCCTACTATTTCCTTATCTGTCGGTGTTTATTTTCTGTCTGCCAGACTTTCCAAGGGGCAACCACAGTTTTTATCGAAATCATTTTGACACTCTCCAGGCAATGGATAACATTTTAAAGTGTTTCATTACAGAAACTGACGTTTAAGCTTGCTGAAAATAAATCTGAACTTGACTTGAGTTACAGCATGAAATATATACATGTGTTTTAACCAATTGCTGAAATATTATAAGTCTCGTCACTTACTTTAGTTACTTAAGGTTGACTCTATCATCAAAAAGTAACAGAAAAGCCGTACATATTCAAAATGATCACCAGTGTTTTCGTGATTCAGCGAAGTCCACGTCTGAGACAAATATGGTAATGTTTTAAATGCAAAAGTTTTCACCGCAAAATATGCTTGAAAATCCAATAAAATGCCGAAACATAAATTGTCTCTAAAATATTTAAGCTACAGTGTGACCATAACCACTAAATTAATAATTAATTCGATATGGGGTATGTTTAGCCTTGGGAAGTATAATTCTGAATGATGCTGAGCTTTCAGACATTTTTGACATTCTATGTAGTGCATAATATATATAAAGAGGATCTATCTGAGGGAGTAGCTACTATTGGAGATGAATAAGATATATCATATCAGGATCAGAGTACGGGGCAAATAGGCAGTAGGAATATGTCTAAGAGGGCAAAGGGGGCAGTGCATTCAATATTAATGTAGGATTCGGCCTTTAGCTGTATGGCCATAGAGGCCCCTCTCACCTTGGCAAATCCTGGGGGCAGTGCGGAAAGTTTATGTATGTCAAGGTTGGCCATGGTAGTAGTGAATGTGTATCTGTGTACTGGCAGGTCTTTCACTTTCAGAACAGATTTGTGATTGGATTTTCGTCAAAAGTGTAATATCTGCAATTGACAAGGGTCTTCGATAGGGGGTGTTTGTAAAGATTTCAACAGGATTCCTTGTTAAAGACCCCCTCTAGTCATGCTAGTCAAACTGGTTCCATCACTTGGTAATCTGCTAACAAACTGGTCTGAATGAGCTTCCTGTGCAAGATTATCTAGATTACAAGCATGGTAATGAGTCATAATAAATTGGTATATTATCGTTTTCTTTACAGATACAGTTGGATGGCAAAAAAACAGTTTTGCTCAAATCTAAGTAGGGATAATTGTAGTCTATTATTCTAGCACAGAAAACAAAATACCATATATATGTGTGTATCATCGTATTAAACTAGCTACTCTGGCCGACAATGAACAAGGACCACACAAGTTAATCAGAAGCAAGCAAAAGTTCATTAGTGAAGAAGTGACCAAGAAAATTACATTTACGAAGGAGGAGACAAGGACCAAAGTAGACACAGAAGATAAGGGACTGTGTGTGGGGAGGAGTATGGTATACTATACAGGGTCTGTGGGTGGGCGTTCGATGAACATTCTCTCCTATTGATACCTATCTGATGCGGTCCGAAAGTAAAAAGGTGTGTTTCAGTTTATATGGTCATAATATCCATTGGTTGGGTAAACGAGATTTCATGTTTCTCCACACATGATAGTATCCATATAATTATAGCGATTCACATTTCTGCCATTATAGGAGTATCCCATGACATGGACTCACAGAATACCGTTGTGATTCAGGTAACTTGAAACACATTATTTGACTTTTTTGCCCAAGTGGCAATGCTAGGTAAAATCCCAACAGGCGTGCTCAGATGGCTGGAGGGGTCGATTTTAAGAGATCCCGATGCCGTGGGAACGTCAGTGTGGTGGGGCTGAGAAGGAGCCTAGGCCGAATGGGACTGGAGTTTGTCGATGGAATTGACCGGTGTAATGTTGTTTTCTTTCACATCCACCAGAGGTCTGCTTCTGGGTATGTTGCTGTATATCCGGTACCATGTTAACACATATAGGGAGTCCCCAATGCCAGGATGACCAATCTTACTAGAGAAAGCTCACAAAATTTCGCAGAGGTTTTTAACTTAATGCACAGTGCCCTAGGTTATCATCGTGTCCTGACAAATAACTGAATAAAGTGTGTGTATCCGAGTCTCATGCCCACCCTGTGGGCTGAATATACTGCTATATATGGGCGGTACGATGCTCTGATGCAGTGTCTGCAAGCCACTTGCTGGTGCTGCTTTGTTGTATCATGAAGGCGCCTGTTGACTTTCGGTGGCATGCTGTCCTAAAAGGGATTTGGATATTAAAATCATTTCATATATAGGCCGACCATAATAATTATGATTATTCAGAAAAAAAAGTTTATGGAAAATATAGCACTGTTCTCCGAGAGGGCATTACCACTTCTAAATAGTCTAACAAGCCCTACTGCTGTACTTTTCTATTTCTTCAATTCTATGGAAAATAAAGCACTGTATGATAATGCAAACACGGACATTTAAGTTATGAGTATGCCAGCTTAAATAATGTATCCCAGTGTTAAGACAGATATCAAGACCCGGTATCTCTACTGCTTAAACAAGACAGGTGCTCTATTGATAACACAAAATCCTGAGATGGTACAGTGATACAGTATGACCATGTGCAAGAGTGTGTTGGCAGTTGATGGAGGGAAGGTGCAATATAGGGAAAGTGTCATCCTCATAAAACTGCAAATGTATTCTGATGGCAACCGAAGTTGATCTATGAAAATAGAGTGGGTTATCAATATTAAATGAAAATTATCCCATTTTACGATGGGGTGTATGAATAGCAAGGAAAGATGTCTTGTCATCTCACGCTGCTTCCTCATTCACCAAGCGGGAAAGGAGATACCTATGAGTCTAACAATATCACTCCACATTCATCATATCAGTTTTAATGATGAATAGACAAAAGCTCACGCCTCGAGGATTCATTTAGTTGTTTTTTAAGATGGGTCTGGGGCCGTATCATACGTCAGAAACCATGATAACTGGATCAATCGGGCTATGGGATACACTGTATCCACACTGATAATGCTAGGCTCCCTATACGACCAATCTCTCAGGCACTAGTGCCTAACCTAATTAGTAGTTTTTTGGCTCCCCATAGGGCCAACCTAGGTAAGTTATTATTGTCAGGTTGGTCAGTAACGACCAACCCACCTTAGTCTTTTTATTTCCAGGGGGAGCCACTGAGTGGCCATCAGTGTATCTTACAGGTGGCACCAACTAGTGGTATACAAGTACAACACACCAATGATGAACCTAGGTTAGCCACTACTGACTGACCCCTCAGTCATTTTTGAATATAATGTTGCCATTATGACTAACACACATCTGACGAACCTAGGATAGAGTGTACTGACTAACCCTTTAAACCTTTGGATTTTCAGTGCAGTACTTAAGCGTAGTTATGCTCGCTTCTGGCATGCAATGAAATGTGAATTCCCGTATAGAACACCTTTGTTACTAGATACTCTGTTACCATTTATACTCTACATTGCTCTTAGAGATAATAGTATCAGTTCTCCGAGAGGGCATTAACACTTCTAAATAGTCTAACAAGCACTACTCCTGTACTTTTCTATTTCTTTAATTCTAAATAATACGAGGCACTCAGTCTCCACTAACTTGCGACTTCTCGGACACTATTTTTCTATTTTACAAATACAATGTCATTGTTCTCCCGATATCTGGCAAGTAGGTGTCTGACAATGGTTTAAATGAGCTACAATGAGCTCTAAAATCTAGACCTGCATGCAACTGACATTACCGATAATGTCTTGATAACACTGCATTGTTCTGGCAAACAGTAAAATGTCACAGACGTCAAAAGTAACTGTTTTCGACACTTGGAGATTAGTAAACGGCTACAGCAGCAAAGTAAGACAGCAACTATTTTGGAAACAGTAGAATACTTTTCTAAGAAGGAATAAGTTAATCCTTGTAAAATCCCAGGTGTCAGACACTCCAGTCTCAATAACAAAGATGCAAATGTGTATTAATGTAAAGAGTTAAACACCTACACATACAATGGCCGGTTTTCAGTTATAGCCAAGATTGTAAAAAGTATGCAATGAATCACTGTATTTGTCGACGCTCGGTTATGCTACTAGTTATATTAGCTTAATAAGGGCTCTAATGGCCTCAGGTCTTCAAGTGTCAGAGAACTTTTGAATGAATCAACTGACTCACTGACCTGTTGCTCTGCACAAAGACGGTCCCAGAGATGGGAGCATCTTTATCAAGGGCTGTTTAGATAGCAGTCCTTTGAGTATCGTTTCAGCAGGTTTGGTCGAGCACTTGTAAATCATAGTTGGTAGCTGCTTGTTTCTTCTGGTGTGTAGTCTACACAAGTCAGCATTAGTGTCAATCAATGTTAAAATGAAAACAAAATTGCCTCATTTTCTCACATTTCTCTTTATCTAATCACATATCACATGACTATACTTACCAAGGAAATTCACACCAAATCTTTTGCAAAATTTCCTGTGGGACACCCAGGTCAATGGAAGGGTCTAAGGCTGTGTCACACGAAATTGGGCCAATGTTTTTGTCTATGACCGAGTGCCGTCTATGACCGGGTGCCATCTATGACTGGGTGCCGTCTATGACTGGCAATCTAAAAAAGTTATTTGGAGGAATAAACACTTTTTCTTTTCTTTTTTTTTTACAATTTTTATGAATAAAAATTGTGAAACAAATTCAAAGTTTCTTTTTTTATTCCTCCAAACAAGTTTTTTAGATAGCCGGTCATAGACTGCACCCGATCATAGACGGCACCCGGTCATAGACCAACACATTGGCCGAAGTTCGTGAGACACAGCCACAATCTGAAGAAAACTGTGGGCCCGGATCCAAAATCAGTGGGCAGTATTCCAGACATGGATGCACCATTTGCTTGTAGAGCAGCATATCCTTGTCAGTAGATTCCTGGTGTTCCAGAATTGTGGGTACCCTGTGTGCTATACCATAATGACCTGTTTAAGTGCATGGGTCCCAAATGAGTGCATATGCATGTCTTGTTAAAAGGGGTACGATACTCTTTACTTCCTACCAACAAATCTTCCCAGGATTACAGCAGCTAATTTTTACATGAATTTACTGTATAAAAGTGACGAAAAAACAGGACCTTGCGGTGGAAATGTCCAGAATAGGGCATTGGCTCACTAGTAACTTATGTGAAATAATTTAAATGAATATGACTTAAAAATGCATGAGCCTTACAGCTGGTTCTAACCTTGATTTTATTCAAACCACATGATATATATCAGTACTTTCAATGAAAAATATAGATAGGTTGATATGTATGGGAAATTGTAATTATTTTTGACCTCCAAGTCCAACAATAACAGGGAAAAAACACATTTCTTTTAGATTTCATCCAAAATAGAAAAGATCCTACCAAGCGAGCCTCTCTATATTAGAAACCTGGAACAACTATACACTTGGGCACAACATGCAAAAATAGAAATGACATGTAGCGGCATTCGTTTTTCCACAAAAAATTGTTAGTAGAGATTATTCTGAGGAAGGGGTAAGTTTAGGGGTTGATTTAAATATTAACTCCTTCTCTGGAAAAGAATAACCTAACTTTATTTGAGGTTTAAAATGTATACAATGCACTGATTCAACCATATGTATGAAAACATGTCCCTAATTTTCACAACATTATTCTGAGTATTTCTCATTTGGAGTGACTGCAACCCTTGTGAGGCCCCTATCCCTCAAAAGGCCCCTATCACTCAAATATTTGTGAGATAGGGGCTGTTTGAGACTTAGGGCCTGCCTCAGGTACCTATATAGCAAAAAGTCCCTATCCCACAAAATTTTGAGACATAGGGACCACATTTAAACAGCCCCTATCTCACAAATATTTGTAGGATAGGGGCCATTTGAGGGATAGGGGCAGGTCAGGCCCCTATCCTACAAACAATCCCTAAGTATCAAAAGCCCTATCCATCAAAAACCTTTGTAATAATCTCTATGACTATTTCTTGCTTCTGCAGCAAGGAAGTAGGCCTCACAATAAGGTATGAGGTATATTTTCCAACCTAAAACGCTGCGAACCCACACCCCCTCCTCCTCCACCAGCCTGTTCTGACCACAGTATGTTGATGTCAAGCAGATGGTCAGTCACTTAGGGTGGGGATGGAGCGGGGGCAGGGGCACTAAGCATATTTTGTATACACACTTGTGCGGCTGGCAAGGGTACTTTTTCAACAAAATCTCCCTAGCAAGGGTCCTGAGAAAAAATAGCAAGGGTCTAGTTTCAACAAAATCGCCCTAGCGAGGGTCACTTTTCCACCAAAATGACCTTTTTTCACGAAAATGTCCCACTTTTGCCCATTTTTTTCTAAATTTTGCCTACAGAGCTAAAATTTTGCGGTAAAATTAGTCATCCATTGTACATTTTGTATTTTTCCTCTTCAAAAGTGCCTAGCAAGGGAAGGTTTTTGAAGCAAAATCTCCCTAGAAAGGGTAAGGGTTGTCATTGGTCCAGCCGCACACCCGTATCGGAAAAAATTCAAGTATCCCCCCAGGGATACATTGTGACCACTGCTCGACCACTGCATGACCACCTTGGTAGTATATTGTGACTGGTACATTGTGACAGTGATACATTCCTTATAGGATTCCAGGACAGCTTTCACAGACCTCAGCCAGTTTAGCCCCTCCTGTTTCCCTTATTTCAGACCATTTTGAGGGATAGGGACATGGAAAAAATATTTGTGGCTTTGGGACTTCACATGGGCCCTATGTCTCAAACCATTTTGAGGGAAAGGGGCTGTTTGGCATATAGGGACTTCACCTGGTCCCTATTCCTCAAACGTACCAATTTTGAGGGATAGGGGCCTTTTGAGGGATAGGGGCCTCACACCCCTGCCACAGCCTGCCTTCCTGTGGTAGGCACAGGCTACCAGTGTGTCTGCTCCCCACAACACTATTCTAAGTATTTCTCATTTGGAGTGACTGCACCCCTGCCACAGCCTGCCTTCCTGTAGTAGGCACAGGTTACCAGTGTGTGTGCTTCCCCGCAATACCTGCGCGACTCTGGTGTGCATGGACAACTGTAACCAACCCCTTTAAGCCTATCGTAAAACCTCACGCATAAGCCTAACTTGCGTATTAGCAGTACCTAGACTTTGTGGCGATCATATAAGCTGCACCAATGATCTGATTATGGTGCATTTTAGTACTGTACGATAGTAGCAAAACCTCTTGAATAAGCCGCACCCCTACTATGGACCGATCCCATAAGCTGCACCAGCGATCTGATTCATGTACTAGCCGTGGCTTATATGGGAGGTTTAAGCACGGGAATAGGACCCCCCTCCTCCGAAATCCCAAATCTCTCTTTTAAAGAACCCAAATAAGCGCAGCTCCCTGTATAAGCACGGTTGATAGCAAGGACATTCTATACCACATGTTGTGCTTTCTTTATCTATGCTTTATTTTCTTTAATCCCTCCGCCATAGTGTCCAACCTCATAACCTGATAACAGTCACGCTACCAATCCTGCCCCCCAGGTGCAACATCCCTTCACTTTCTACTTCTAAATGACCAGATCCAATATGCAAAAGACAACTTATGAAATGAAATGCTTTAAGACCTATATTTAGTATCAGAAGCTCTCTCTGTACAACTGCATGGCGAATTTCTAGTGGCAAAGAACCCATCAGTGTGCTGCAAGGCTAAGCAATTTAAGGGCGCAAAATCCTATGTTAGGTGCCCCACGCTGTAAATAGAGTATCGGTACAGATGATCTCAACTCGAGGCTATGGCATCAACAAAGCCTGGCAAATTGTATGGACGAATTTGCATGCATTGACTGCTGTGGAAATGACAAGCCAACTGTATGAAAGCCCTGAAGGCGCCTAGATAATGAATTAAAGGTGGTTTTAAGGAGAATCGGGATGAAGTCATTTCAAAATTCTATGACAGCGTAATGGCATCCTTAGACATTTGTGACACCATAATAAAGGGGATATGACATCCTTGACAACATAACATTATTATGTGACACGATCTGCCAAAAAGGCCTTCATGCAGCGTGCACTAAGGCACCTTTTCTAGGTACATGCCACATATATATGGCAGGGGAGGGGAGGACGGTGAATCGAATGAATCTAGCTCCAGATGTATTACCAGGCAGTAAAAAATATCCTTATACTTGGGCTTCTATAGTATTGAATGCCCAGAGGTAAAATTGGTGTTGTGTGAGTGAGTACTTCTAAGCATCTCTGGAGATATATTATCATATGAACTGAGCATGGAAAAAATATTATGACCATGCCCTTCAAAATCCTGATATTTCCTGTAGGCATGCCTGTAATAATACAAAGATACTTTTTTGTATGTGTGGATGCCAAACAGGAAGAGGTCACTCATAATCTACCACCCGAAATATTGCTTAGACCATGATCTAGAAAATAAAGCCTAGATCATAATCTAGAAAATAAAGCCTAGATCATGATCTAGAAAATAAAGCCTAGATTATGATCTAGGCTTTATTTCGGGTTATTATTAGGCCCTAATTTCACCTTGACCGTTTGTAGAGAAGCAGTAAGTTGCTACATTATTAATCAGTATAGTCAGTGGTATACAGGCTGCTATAGGGAGCAGTGTAAGACATGGACAGGTAGTAAGTCTAAGGAGGGGTCATTTTTTACAACGGGTGGGGAGATGGGTTGGTCAATTGGGGGGGGAGGACCAAAACAATTCAGACACTTTGAAGGAAGGGGTCCAATCCTCTGACCCTTCCTTGGGGGAGGGGACAAAAAATTGGCAACCCTTTTTTTAGCAAAAAAAAAAGAAAGAAACCAGCACATTAAAAAAGTTCAAAGGGTCGGCCGGGATCAGTTGAATCTGGGACAGACAAAAATCTTGATGGGACCACATATGAACATGAAAATCCATCCCCCATTTTTTTTAAATTGACTACTCCCTAGTATACATACCACTCCTACTCTCCTCCAATTGCCACAATTAGTCCCACAGTACCCTAATAGCCCTGCAAGTGCCACATAGTGCTTTTATTTTATGCCACACCCCTTACTGTTATGATGCATTCTTGCAGTCCTGGTGAGTCTACTCACTATGGCTGCATTCATGCATCATGTAAATCAAATCGAAGTGTATCGATCATGTAGAGTCAGCTTTATGCCTTGATTCAACCATAGTGAGTTACTCATTAGAGTGCAGCAATCATGCGTCGATACGATAAACGGCAGAATGCGTTAAAGCGCTATGCGGCTTTTTCAGGACTAATGGGCCGGTGACACGCAGAAGTCTTTTACAGCCTGTAATTGGACATTCATTGTGCAAAGGTCAATGTAGGTGAAGTGGATCGTGCCATGCCACAGTATGGTACCCTTAGTGTACTTGTAGTCACTGTCTGCATGGTAGAGGGGGCACAGAGTGGGTCAGTTACTGTAGGAAATCCATGTCTGTTTTTAGTCACATGCAATTATATTATCTACCCGACATAGCAGACGCAGTAGAAGTAGTACATGCATTTTGCCTTAACCCTTTAAGGACGGCATGATGCCTTAATGCACAATGCCCTTGGTCATGAATGCAGCCCTAGTGAGTAACTCACCAGTGCTGCATCAAGCATCATGCTGACCCTATGCGGTTCAGACACTCCCGAATGCAGCCCGGCAAGTTACTCGCCAGTGCTACATTGGTGCATCATGACGACAAATGTAATTTTGTAGCGACATCCGTCCATAAAGGGTTAATAGACCACCTGATCTTCATAAAATGCATAATATATGCAACATATCGTAACAGTTCCCCCCCCCCCCCCCCGTTTATTAACGACCTCATACATTGTCTTTTATTAATGGAGGCTGTTTGGTTGCTAGTTATGCTGACTATAATCAACTTTCCATAATCATAAACTGTCTAATTGGCTAAAGTAATTCTGCATATATAGAAACTTGCCTGATGAATAGTATTTTGAACAAGTACACATGTCTTTACCTTATAATCATCCAATTTACTCTTTTCGTTATAATATGGCATGTTATCACATCTTATCTTATTACACTGAATATATAATAAACAATATCCATATGTATTTCATATCATAAAACGATCTTCCCCCATTCTATATAATATTACATGATTATGAAGACAAAATAATTGTTAATATTGTTGAGTCTTGTTATTTCATTTTTCGTTTGTGCCATTGTTGCGATTAATTATCGCAGTAATGTCAACCTGAATGTCCATCTTGAGGTCCAACATTGTAAAAGACTAAGTAGCGTAGTAATTAATTGCTAGAACACATCCCTGCAGATACAGCGTAGCAAGTATAGCGAGGCTGATCAATAACACTGCAATTGATTCATTGACTTCTAGTTTATGCTCATGCAATGGTAATCCGGTAATGGATTTTTCATAGACTACTCCTGATATCCCTTTAAGGACGGCATAGTGCATTAAGGCACCACATCATTGGTCGCTATGATGCATGAATACAGCCCTGGCGAGTAAATTGAAAGTTTTGCTTTCAAGCATCATTCCGACCGGTGGGCAAAATTCAACAATGCTGCATAGGCGAGTTACTAACGGGGCAGTATTGGTGCATAATTACCTCAAAAGTCATATTTTAGCAACATGTCGTCTTCAAAGGGTTACGGAAGGAGTGGCTACATAGACTCTATATAGAGTCCTTATACACAACATAGTAACAGATAAGCTAACACCTGCGTGCTCCCCCCTGCTTCTATTCATATCTGAGAAATATGGATCCCTATACTAACCTCTTATTGTCTACATGCGCATGCGCAAACAGAACATTGCTACAGTGGTGCCACCGTGTGGTAAGGTGATTAGTTAGCTGGTGTTCTCGTGTGTTCTCGCGGTGGAATCTCAGCCACCGTAGCGAAACGAGACACCAGTTCTCGTTGTTTTCCAGTGGAGCGGTAAATGGCAAGATTAGTCATGTGACTAACGAGAGTCATGTTTCCAGCAACATACACACCCCCTAGTGGCAACTCATGGTATCACTGGGTGTTCACTTCCGGCCAGACAAGGTATAACTCCCGCCATCAAAAGAGCAAAATACAGATGTGTGGTCTGATTGGAGTTTGTTAACGGAACAGGACAATTTGGCCGGCAAGACGCGGTGTTTTATTTTCGCCATGACCGGGGTTTACGAGTGGATAGCACGGTGGTCTCATGCTCCCCCTGGGGGCACTTCCACAACAGAACACTTCCTTTATGGCGCTGGGTATGAGGCGCGCCGCCTGTAATGTCCATGCTACCTTTCACCCCCAACCTCTGTGGCAATATCTCACCAGACAACTTACCCTCCTACCGCTGGGCCCTGTTTCCATTCTACATAAACGATCTCCAGAAATATAATTAATAGAGAGTAATTTTTGATTAAACTTTATCAAAGTGCATAACTGCATTGAACCAACAATGGCATCTTTCAGTCATGCACTTAATATCTAGAACTTCCCTGGTCTAATGACTTGCATATAAAGGAGACGGAACTTGTACACAGATAATCTGTATGTTCATAAGGTTAGACAGTAGTGGCTGTCGCAAGTTAGTCATGGGGATATTCATTATGCATTAGTCAAAATGACTAACTGGTCTACATAATGACTAAGGCAAAACAAAATATGACTTACATCTAAGTCGCAAAAGAATAACACTAATACTCATGGAAGTGAAAGGACTAAGGTGGGTTGGTCAGCATTGACTATCCTGACAGTATTAACCAACTGTGGTTGGCCGTGTAGGGAGCCAAAAAATGATTAAATTGCTAGTAACCTAGCTTTTATATAGCCACAGCTGACTAAGCTCCGGACAACAAAGAATATCAGTGTAGCTGCGCCATAATATGGCAATGCATTTCCTTGACCCATTAATGATTCATTGCTGCCTTAAGGTTCACATTTGTCTTCATGATACCTGCGTGAGTAGCTCGCCACTGCTGCATTGGTGCGGTGCACATTGAACCAACAGTGTAAGAATGATGCGTGAATGCAATGTTGACAAGGGCTGCGTGACGACAGGGGGAATAGGGTAGCATATAAAAGCAATATGCCGCCACTAAAGGGCTAAAGGGCATAAAGAAGGCAGATAACTGTTATCAGCACGCGTCTGTACCTTATGTCACACACAACCAGATTTTAGTGGACTTTTATTGGGCTTAAATATTCCTCCTGTCTGCTGCATATCGTATTTCTGTCTACTTGTATCGATCTGAATAGCAATGAAAGAACTTTGTTTAGATTTAGCTTTATCTCTTAGTGTTAGAAACGAATTTTATTGCTAAGAAAACAGGATATACATAAGGAGGTGACAGCAAATGATGATACTTTGAATTTGGATTTGTCATCTTTAATTCCACATATATATAGTTTGATGATAGCAAAACAAGTACAGCATAATATGATATTAAAATGGTAAACAATACTGAGAGAAAATCTATATACATGGTCTGATATTCTCTACCTCTCCCGGTCTGTCTACTTGTATAATGTTTATTTTCTATCCTCATTCTCTCTCTCTCTCTCTCTCTCTCTCTCTCTCTCTCTCTCCAATTTCATATTACTATAGATTTTAAGGTATAGAATATATGCGTAACCTTGATTATTTTCATCATGCAATTGCTCATGCAATTTCGCCAACAATGGAATTTCCATCACTGTCCTAAAGCCTCGACTATGGTCTCTCAGACCCACGTGAAATCTAATTCTCTGTCCATGGCCTCCATCTGTATTCTTGTTCCTATCTGTCAATTACCATCTTGATTATAGAAGCCTTAGACCCTGGAGTGTTCCATATGGGACGCAACCTGAGCTGTTCAAAATGTCTGTTTCACTCCCATTCTTCACATTTCTAGCACTGCCTGTCTCAAGAGGATGGTTTGTGTATTGGAATTATAGCCATGTCTCGGAGTTAATAGTGCGGTCCAATTAAGTTGGAATAAGCTGTTACCGATGTCGCGAGATTAAATACGTCAGACAGGAATAGCTGAATAATGATTGCAATAAAGCTGTTGATATAGACTGCATAATGATGATGCCAGACATTGAGGAAACATTATGAATGGTTAATTACACGTATGGGGGATAATAGTTGGAAAATCTACAAAATAATTCGCAGGCTTAATCTCATTTTGTAGATGCCAGGAAGTAGGAAGAGACCTGATGCCTGGATTTTGCCATTATAATGTACTGGGAGGCAGTATGACATCTCATTTACATTCATAATATGATAAGCCTGGGTGTTTTCCAGCTGACAGGTCCCACCTGACAATACAGTGTAAGGCTCTGTCTCACCAGATTGGGCTAATGTGAAGGTCTTTCACCGGGTGCCATATTTGACCGGAAGCCATCTTTGACGGGTTTGATAGAAAATGGTTTATTTATGGCAGATGAAGATATGGATGGGCTAAAAACGTTAAATTATGTTTTAACAGTCAAAATAAATCATTTTCTTTATATTATCTCTTATTTATCTCATGGTAACCAGTCATAGATAGCACCTTGTCAAAGATGTCTCCTGGTCAAAGACTTTCAAATTGGCCCGATCTTGTCAGACACAACCGTAAGATCATCAGAGATTCGATTCTTGGAGCCTTATTGGCGCTTTCTCTTACAAAACACATGAATGCTGACTGTTCTTCAGATATTGTTTTCCTCCGAATTATTTATTGGTATAGAATTTTGAATAATGGAAGTCTTATGGCACAGCAATGTCATTTAACATGCACACATGACAGATTACATGTATACACATAACGAAGTCACTACCCTCAACAATACCTAACCTCCTACATAGCCTACTCATTCTACTCCCTAGAGGAGGCCTCTGTGTAGTTTACGTGACCTCACAAACCCCTATGGTGACAGGGGAACTACCTAATGATGTCATTATAGGGAAACCCCTCTTTGTCACATCTCTAACCAGATGTGTGGGAAAGGAAATCTTCATTGCAGGCTCAGGGGGCCCTTTCCAACCAACTTTTTAGCGATGGCACTCATGTGTAATGGCGCATATATATATATATATACAAGCTTACATTGGGAAATTTTTTTTCGTCGGGGGGGGGGGGGCATAATAATGCACCCTCCCACCCTTCTTCTGTAGGGGAGTCTGTTTGAGGCATATTATGTGGTGTACCTATATGACACCCATTTGGTTCAACGGATGTCCATTTGTGTATTTCATTCACATTTCCAGAAACACTAGATGGCGTAATGAGGTAATTATATGCGTTTTCTGCAAGTGTATTTATGGTACCTAATTTAATGTAAGCTACCTTATTGATTTCATATTATTATTTGTGTTGATTTAAATTGTGAAACATCCAATCTGCTTCGTTTTAACAACAACTTTGAAACCAATTAATGTTATTTTATTGTCAGTAATATCAATTAGTTGTGTTTAATAAGCAGCAGTTAAGCTGTCACAGTCCCACATTTAATTGGCATTATTTGGGATAGTCCTCTCAGTTATGAGCAGGTTACAAAACAGACCTTTCCCAGTAAAAAAAAAAAAAGCCAACTTAAGTTTCTGCCAAGCAGGGTTAATGACCTTTAATTCCGATTTTAAATCACTGGTTGATATCCTGATACAAGAAATAGTTTTTCTTCAGTAAAGATTTGATGAACGTCATTATTATACACGATGTCATATGATATGGGTCATTTCAAATGTTGTTCCTTGCAGTATCCCTCGTATGGATATGGATGCAGAAGAGTTGAACTGTTGAACAGAATCTGCTTTACCTGTTATGATTGAATACAAAGACATTAATCTACACCGGAAATGACTATGCTGCTAAATCTATAGACAGAGCTGCACTCTAAAGTGGCTGAGTCACTGGTTATTGTACGAGCGGTTCCTGCCCTGTACTGCACGCTGGCCACAGGCCTAGTGCAGTACAGGGCAGGAACCATGAGTGCAATAACTAGTGACGAGGTCACTTTGAGTGACACTCTGTATTTATTTCAGAGTTTATCAATCTAAAATAGCATTGCAGTCCACATTATTTTGTTTACTTTCACAGCATTTGTTCACTTCCGCAGCATTTGTTTACTTTCGTCGGCCGCCATTTTGAACCTCTCTTAAGTCAACCATTAGCATTATCTCAACGCTATCCTTTATACTGTAGTGTATTAAGCCAGGTTTCCTGTTAGGTTAGCTAGGAGGTTTTGATTAGAAGTGTTGTAAATGGATAAAGCACATGGCAGATTTCATTGGTTACAAATACCAGCCTATTGTGCCGCACTGTGCACCCCTACTAGGCAGAAGGGTAGCCTGCTTGAAAATACAAGAAGGGAAAGTTAAAGTATGTCTTTTCAATTGGTTTGCCTTTAAGCTTTACTTGTATCTACTAATGTAGGCTATGATTGTGCACAGATGATTTAATGGTAGACTCTCCATCATCCTTTACAGCAGTTTTATACACAGGAGGGACAGGTCGAGGCCAATAATCTCTTTGTATGGGTACTCTTTCCAACTGTTGACAATATGTATGCAATTTTTCTACAGTCGGATTTGAGTCTGGACCAAGACTGTACTGAGGGAGTGACAACCGCACTAGATATTTGAAGAGGCCTCAGACAAGGACAAGTTTTGATTTCAGTAAACATTTATGCAGCACTTTATAGTAATTTCTTGGTATGTGACACGTGCCTAAATCTGACTTCTGATTAGCCAGGAGCAGGAAAAGGTGTACTACTCACCCCGGAGAGTCTACAATTTCCCCACAAAACCCCAACAGAACTAATAAGGATCCCCACTACAAGGGGGGTTGGCTGAAAAACCTTTCTTTATTCTCACATAGAATACTAATAACTACGTTTAGTGGTGTAATAAAGAGTGTATCCTTAGTGATGTTTAAAATGACTCATTGTTTTTGGTTATGTTGTTAGAGTCTAGTTGGTGGTGCTTCCACATCCACCAACGTTATCATTACCATGATATCACATTATCACGTACATTTTTATACATGTTAACCCTTTATTCTTCTATATATCATCGCTCAAGTCTGACAACACCTGTCAGTTTTCATGTTTGCCACCAGTCTGCTGTTTGTATGAACAGCTACCTCTTGTAAGTGGCAACAACCCCTTCACAAAACAGGCAGTCATGTCAACAAGCATGTACAGCCTCTCATGGGTATTGTACCATAGTAGTATAGTATGTATCGGAACGGGACTATAGTTAAGTACTGTTTATTACTCAATCGACATGCAGCCAATCAGAGGCCTCCATTTGGTCACGTGACCGGAAGTGACCTACTTAGGGGATTAGTGGTGACGTCACGTGACCTAGTTAGCCAATCAGAGGCCGCCATTGGGTCACGTGACCGGAAGTGACCTACTTAGGGGATTAGTGGTGCATTCTGGGTAACCCTGCAGCCAATCAGAGGCCTCCATTGGGTGACCGGAAGTGACCTACTTAGGGGATGGTGCATTCTGGGTAACCTACTGACCTACTTAGGGGACCGGAAGTGACGTCATATGACCTAATTTAGGATCACGTGATCGGAAGTGACCTGATGAGTCACGTGACCGGAAGTGACGTCACACGACTTAATGGCCAACCGGAAGTGAGATCACGTGACCGGATCACGTGACCGGAAGAAGAAGAAGAAGTTTTTTTTGTTTAGGATCCCGTGACTGGAAGCGACGTCGTCACATGAGTGACGCTTTAAGAGACTGCGCGACTTACTAGTAAAAGAAGACGTATGATAATAAAAACACAACAATATTTTCTTTTAATTTTTTTTATTTATTTTTTTTTCAATCTTGATAAACACTCTATTTTTGAAAAGATGCACACGCTTATTTTTTTTATTTATTTTTTTTTCATATCTCTAAAGGACTCGTTGTCACACCGTCAGAATGCACGCGACGCTTATAATACAAGTAGCGCACGCCGTCTTTCTCTATGGTGTAGGTGACCATTTTGTTTCGCACCACTTTGAAATTTCTATTTACAGCAATGAGAGTTTTTCGTTGGCGAAGAACATCCAAGAAGGCGTCTGGTTCCTGGGGGTTTTGTTTCTTCTGTACGCCTTTTGCATTCCATTTTTTGGATTTTCTTTCACCGGTGTCGCTGACTCGATCGTAGCAAATGTAAGTCTTAGGGTTGAGACTTAGGATCCCGTCACCTTCCCACTCCGCTTTCATGAGCCCCGAAGTTCTCAGATCGTGAAGGTACCGTCTCTCACAACATCCGCCGGGCGGCGCACACCATTCTCGCACTCTTTCCGTTTTTGTCTTCACGAAAAGCTCCAAGTGCTCGTCGCACACCGCTGTCGGAAGCCACTTTCGTTTCTCTCTGAAGTACGTCTCTCTCAGGCGAGGTTTGACTAGGTCATCCAACGCGGCACCGCTGAGAGCCATGTAAAGACTGTCGGTGTCCATTTGACAAAGGGCATAATCGCGCCGATCGACGAATCTATCCAAGAAGTCGTATGTGAACTCTAACATTTTCAACTTCGCGTACTGGTATACCATGAACCCTATCTGAATAGGGAGGTTGTTCTTGACCGTTTTCGGTTGTAGTTCGACTTCAAACAGATCGGAAGTCAACTCGGACGCCTTTTTGAAGCGCCACGAATTGGCCAATAGTTCGAACTTCCGACTGTCAGTGTATCTCACCGCCGTGTGTTTTTCTTTGTTGCAGATTGTTTTACCGTACGTAGCGTTTCCCATTAACTTGTAACAGTCTGACAGAATTTTCTCGTTCTCGTTCACGTCGCCACGTCTTCGCGCCGCCGTCACTTCGTCCGCGAAACCGGCAAAGGAGCGTTTAGGTAGGTATTCTACCACCAGCTGCACTTTGGTGACTATCAAACCGTGCTCTAAATACCACTTGAGAAGCGGCGTTCCCAAGAGAATATTTTTTCCGTGGTAACTCCCTATCAGACATCTCTGAGGCGTGTTCAACAGCTTTTCTTCCTGCGCAAAGTCTGACATGTGAGGGCCTATGTCCGATTTTGAAACGGTCGCGTTCTTGAAAACGGGGGTCATTTCTTCGAAGTAGTCTCGTAGGTGAGGCGGCGTAGTGATGTCCACTTGAACTAAACCGAACATTTTCTCCTCTTTCACAGCGGAAAGGATGTCGCTCTCGCTCATTGCGTTTCGAGACACTTTCAAAGCGTCAACCTTCCAGCGTTGTTGGGAGGCCTTGACCCGCTCATCTCGACGCTTCATCTCTCGCCATTCGCACTCCCACACGACGACCAGCTTGTAACCTAGCGCTTTCAAGTAAGCGCTCACTCTGGTCGTTCTGTCGCGTCTCTCCTCTCTCAGTGAAGCGCACTGATATCGGTGCGACGGTATGCACTCGTGAGCGTGGAACCAACACCCGTGAAACTGGAAAACCGTATTAGAGGCCGCGTGAAATCCGTCCACGCGAATTCTCCGACAGCCTACCACCATCTCGCCGCCGTTCAGAGCGTGGCGCAGTTTCACGTCGCGGTCGTGCTCTACGAAGCGTAACCACTCCAAAGCGCTGTGAGAGTTTCTTTGCCTGATTTCGGGCTTGAACTCGGTCTCGGGCCGTCTCACCGCGTAATAGCCCGTGCAGTGCGCTTCGCTCATGCAGCGCAAGTACAGAGAGTTAGCGTCTAGTCCTAGGATGTGTTGGCACGGTCTCGCTTCTTCGCCGTACTTGTGCTCCCTTATCCGCGTGGTGCCCTTCTCGTGAAATCTATGGAAGATGATGGAAGGACCGCCGACTAGATTCTCTTTGATCAGAGCGTGGAGGACGGCGTCGAACTGGGGAAACGTTGTGAACGCGTCTTCTAGGTCTTGGAAGAGGAACCGTAAAGTCAAACCGGCGAGAGAAACTCCGTCTTTCAACATGTCGATGCCGCGATCTTGGAAAAATTTAGCGTGATTTTTCAGAGCTTCTATGAAAGGTTTCACGTCTTTGTTGTTGTAGTGGATCAAGTAGTCTTCCATAGTTTGCATCTTCTCGTCGGACCAAACTTTCTGACATGCGGCGTAGTCGGATTCGGACATTTTGACGCCCGTCAGCTCGCTGTCGAAAGCCGATCTCGGCGGCAGCGTTCTGTTTGCCAGTTTCCTGGTAGACGTCATCCATTCGTAAGGAAAGTGACCTTTCTCTTCGTTCCTGGTGAAAGCTCGCAAATAGGTCGCGTAGTTGTAACCGGGTGCCAAATAGTTGACTACGTCCAAGAAAACCGTGTGCTGTGTGTAAACCGCCAAGTATTGATTGCTTCTCTTTATGACGCTGAATTCTTGGTTTCTTCGTTCTCCGGAGGCGAAGAAGGAGTGAAGGCGTATTTTGATCAGGTTCAAGTCGTAACGCCCCGAGTTGAAGCCCACCACTGGAGCTTGACGGATGTATCTCAGAAGACGCTTCTTCAGTTGAACTAACGGGTGTCTGGTCTGAGCCGCAGCGAAGCCGCCTGGAGAAGGGGTGGTGAACGTCGCCTCCTCCAGCAGGAGAGCTTCACCTATCGCCGCATCTAACTTCGCTAAGGTCGGTCGGTAAAGTTCTAGCACAGCTTCCCCGATCGCTTTGGCGTTCTCGTTTATGTGATTTAAAACTCGGTCCAACAAGGGGTCGGAATCTGCGTCGGACGCTCTGACGAAGCAGACGGGCCCCTCCCACCCCGGAAAGTCGGATGCGACGCTAGCCGACAAAGGGACGTGATCCCACAGCAGGGACACGTGCTCCGTCGACGGTTCTTTGCACGGTCTGAAGAAAGCCTCGAAATCGAAGGCGATCTTGTAAGGGTAGATTCCGGAATGTCCGTCGGGGGGAAAAATGGAGAAGTCTGCTAGCGCTTCGAAAATCGTTCTCGAATTTTGGTAGATGCCGCCTACGTAGCGCAACTTGACTTGTCGGCAAGAGGAAAGCTGGTTCCTGTGTCTCTTCAGCAAGAACTCGGTGGTGAACGCCGCCTTACACTTGCAACATTCGTATATGCCCGCGTACGCGTTGAAGTCCGTGACGAGAGAGACGTGCAAACCGCCTTTCGCCGTCAGGTGTAGGTTGACTTTACCTCGGGCGGCCACAGTTCTGGAAGGCGGTCTGATCAGAGTAACGCGTCTTCTCAACTTCCGCCCCGGCACTTGACGCGACGCGGTGTAAACCGCTATTTGTACGTCAAACAAGTTCTCTAACGCGGGTAAGTCGCGGATGTTCAGACCCGGAAAGGATTCAGGTGTGGCAGCGGGACAGAACTGACGTAACAAATCTGAAGCGCGCTTGCTGGTGTTGTACAAGTGAAAGGAAATGCAGCGGAAGATGCAGAGGTTGTCCTTGTTGGGAAAATCTAACACGCCGCTTCTCTTTCCAACTCGACCGGCCTGAGTGATCCTACCGCCTATGGGGAATTCCCCCGGTCCCATGTAAACGCAGATGTTCAAATTGGTAGGAAAAAGAACGTGCCACTTGGTGTCAGCGTCGCGAAGTTTCCGTACCTCCTCGCAAGCGACGGTGTTTTGCATCTTTGAGAGGAGCTCTTCCAAAGTTTCTGAATTAGTTACAGTAGGGAGCGGTTGTATGAGAGTTGCGTTGTTCTGGGAGGCGTGGAAGTAGCGCAGTTTGCTCTTGTCTTCTCTGTGTTGTAACAGTAAGCCTACCGAGAAACCCACTTTGTATCTGAATCTTTGTGTCAAGTGAATGCGACGCATAGTATCTACAGCGTCACTCAACTCGCCGGTTGGTAGCCTGAAGTTTGTTACACTCACGCGAGTCCCGTGCATCCTGACGCCCGTTTGTATCGCAGGCCAATTCGCCGTGAACGTTTCCTCCCCGTTCGGTACAGCACATATGCGCGGAGGGACGGTCACCCCGTCCAGAGATTCGCGTCGACAAGCGCTCTTTCGGCAATCCCCTTCGCCGCATAGAGGGCAAAACTTAGCTACTACTCTACAATTTTCTACGTGTCTCTCGTGGTTGTACGCTCTTTTAAACATTTTGAAACACTTTTCGCATACGTACTGTGTCATGTTTTTTTTCACTCGGTTACCAACTACTTAGCCGTCTAACTATCTATCTATCTATCTATCTATCTAGCTATCTATCAATCTGTCGTCTATGTAAGTATCTTTCTGTCTGCTGTCTGTGTATCCGTCTGTCTGTCTGTCTGTCTGTCTCCTACAGCGTACGTCAAACGCTGTGTGTGTGCGCGCGTGAGCGTTGAGCGTCTCTCATTCCGAATCTATGCCGAGATATTTCAGAATGATCTCTGTTTTGTCATCCAACTCTTTGAGCGCTCTGGCGGACAGCGTCACCCCCTGCTGTGTGGGTTTTTTGTCAGGACCTTCGTACTTGCGCACGTGGACGAGGTTCTTACCGCTGTAGTAGCTCACAGCTGCGTACACTTCGCCCGCCTCATCCAGCACTGCGAACCAGGGGGTGTGATTAGGTTTTCCTTGCGCGGCCGCTGTGTCGCGTATGCGCACCACTGCGCGGATATCGGCGATGCGTGCTATGAGCTCGCGCAGCGCGTCGGCCGTGAAGTGCACTCGCTTGCTTCTGGTCAGAGACGCCTCTTTCACCTGGCCGTCTTTTGTGTAGCGCGGCCTCCTAGACAGTCTAGCCACGTCCTCCCAGATCTCCAGCGTCAAAGCTCCGTCTAAGCAGAACTCTAACCCGAGTGGTGTTTTCTCTGCTTCTTCTCGGCCATCTCCTTCTTTTTCTTGTATTTTTCTCTTCTTAGTGGGCCTTGTTGTTCTGGAACTCACCTTAGAACGTTTCACACCCGCAGGATGAGTAACACCATCAGCGTGAGCTGAATCAGCAGCAGAACCGATAGCAGGAGCAGCGTCAGCGCTGGTGGTATCGGAGGTCTCGTTGTTGGAACAGCGCAGCCACACGCCGTCCGTGCTGAGTGTAGCGGTAGAAGATGAAGCGCCGCCGCCGCCCTCGTAAGGTGGCGGTGAGGGCAGTCGCCACGGACCGGACGGGGGGGCGCTAGCAGTGGAGGAAGTGAGGTCGAAAGGTCGAAGAGGGAAGCCGAAAAACGTACCGCTCACCCCTTGCCCTTCGGGTTCTTCGTACGCCTCGTCGTCAGCGTCGTTCTCTGTCTCACCCTGTTGCTGCTGCTGCTGCTGCTCCTCCTCCTCTTCTTCTCGGTTTAGGGGCTGAGTGTCCGAATAGCTGTAACTCTCAGCGCGAGCGGCGTCGAGGGCGTCCGTCGATGTAGTGGTGGAGGAGAGGGGCTGTGCAACGTGCGGCAGGTCATCAAAGTCATCAACAGTAGTGGGGAGGTAAAAACCCGGTTGCCAGTACTGCGCTGTGCCAGGAGCGTTGTCGTCAGTAGTAGTAGCAGTAGCAGCAGGTGCAGCAGAAGCAGCCGCAGCAGCAGCCGCAGCAGACGCAACAGTAGCAAGCGCAGCAGCAGCCTCAGCAGGCGCAGCCGTAGCAGGCGCAGCAGTAGCAGGCGCAGCAGGTGCAGCAGCAGCAGCAGCAGCGGCAGGCGGGACGGCGGTAGCAGCGGCAGCGCGCTTAGCAGCAACGTGTACCGTCGCGAGTGTAACAACGTCGCTAGCACGACGACTGCTACCAGTAGTACTACTAGTACTACTACCACTACTACTACTACTGCTACTACTAGTACTACTACTACTACTACTACTACTACTACTGCCGCGAGCGCTCGCTACAGCAGGAGGGTGATAAGACCAACCGGCTGCGGCGGTAGTCTCATGTTCAGTAGCAAGAGCAGGCACTGACGCTAAACGAACGCTGTTCCGCGTAGTCTTCTTGTTCTTGAACGACGCTAGATGTTGTCTTTTGCTCATGGTGGTGACTGTAGAGAGCAGCAAAAGAATGAGTGAGTGAATGGAGGTTTCCAAGCCCCTTATATACGCCTTCTCGCTTCTAGAGCTAAGCTACTTACCGACCCTGTTCAGCTGCCGCCGGCTGGCCGGCGACCATTCACAAAGACATAAGGCATGACGTTTTCAGCTGGATCCCTTTCCCCCCCCCCTTTTTGAGAGATCGCTACTGACTGTCATGAGCTAAGCCGCTTACCACCCTGTTCAGCAATTCAACGCGCATTAGGCTGTATAAAGGGTTAAGCGCGGTTGCTGCCTGCCGTCGACTGACCGGCGGCGGCCATTCACAAAGACATAAGGTATGACGTTTTCAGCTGGATCCCTTTTTGAGTTTTTGAGGGATCCGCTGTCGTGAGCTAAGCCGCTTACCACCCTGTTCAGCCATTCAGCGCGCGTTAGCTGTATAAAGGATTAACGGTAACGGTGATGAGCTTACAGTGTGTATACAAAAAAAAACTACAGGAGGCGCGTGGCGTGAAGCAGGACCCCCCTAAGACGAACGTGTCTGTCTGTGAGTAGAGGCGTGTGCATGTGGTGAGCGACTTAAGTGTAAGACAAAAATCACCACCTCCTGCCGTGGTGAGTAGACCGGGCCGGCCGGCCAGGCGGGCGGGCGGCCGGCTAGTTCAATAGGGAGGGGGGGTGACAGCTGACTAAGGCTGTGCATGAAAAAAATCCGATTTTCACCTGACCTCTGACGTTTGTTACAATGAATGTCAGAGGGAGGGAGACGTCCTCGGGTAGGGGGTAGGAGGTATTAAGGCTATGAGTGAGGAAAAAACACCGTTTTCAGCTAGTCTCCACGGATAGCGATGCCACACCCCCTCGTCATCTAAGCTCTTAAGGAGCGGAGCGGCTGAAAAAGCGTCATGCGGACAGGTCGCTAGACAGCTGGAGCGCTGTTGGAAATGGGATTAAACTCCCTCCCTCTGTATAAAAAGCTCTGATTTCTGTTGGAAAAAAAACATATCGCCTCTGACCCCAGTAACGGCTACTACTACCACCACCACCGCCACCGGCGCCACCGCCGCCGCCGCCGCCGCCGCCGCCGCCGCCGCCGCCGCCGCCGCCGCCGCCGCCGCCGCCGCCGCCGCCGCCGCCGCCGCCGCCGCCGCCGCCGCCGCCGCCGCCAAGACGAGACGAGATGGCTCAAGCTATTCCACTTTCAAGCTCGCCTTCACCGCCCGGTGCGCCTGAAAAAAAGTTAATGCGGCTTGACGACGTGAGACGCGGCGCGAGGCAGCAGACCGATGATGGGGAGACCCGACAGGTAGGACAGCGGCGGTTAGCCTATAGCGACGCCTTGCTTCGTCAACTAGGTAAAGAGTTGAGCGGCTCTTGGAGAGAGTTGGGCAGTAGCTTAAAAGTCCCCGCCGCCCGTATGGATGCTCTAGTAGAGCGCAGTGTCAAGACACCGGAGGAGCTGAGTACGGCGATGTTCCGAGTGTGGTGGGGTGAAACCCCGCATCGTCATAGATGGGGCGAGCTCGGTCGCGTCTTCACCCGCATTAGACGCATGGAACTGTTGGCTCAGTGGATGGCCCTTCTCCACAGACAGGGGTTGGATTTCGAAAACCCCGACTCGCGCGCGATGCACAAGCACTTGGGCACCCTCGGCAGACGTCTGGGTAGCAGGTGGAAAGAGGTGGGGGACCATTTAAAACTGTCGCCTGAGAGGTTAGATAAGATCGCTGAAGAATGCGAATACGGAGGAAGTCCCGCTGAGTGGGCCTTCCGAGTGTTGAAAATGTGGCAAGATGAAGCTGACGGCGCCGGCGGTACGCCTTTTGAACTCCTTCGAGTGTTGACTGAGGACATGGGAAAGTTTGGCCTCGGCATCGCGATATTACTTGACTTTATCAAGCAAGAAACAACGAGAACGACGGACATGTGAATTGTTGTGTTTTATTTTCATACGTCTTCTTTATTAGTAAGTAAAAAAAAAAATATCATAACAATTAAGACGCGCGATCTCTTAAAGTGTCACTTCTTCCTCCAGTCGCAGCTGATCGCCTCATCGAAGCACGTGATAAACAAAAAAAAACACGAAGAGACACGCTTCTTCCTCTCGAGAGGAAGAAGCGTGTCTCTCGATTGAAAAGCTTTTTCTTTCTTAAAAGAGACAAACGCGCCCCCTTAGAGTGCCCCCCCACCCCACCCCCCCTAGAGTGCCCCCCTCCCCCCCTCCCCCCCACCACTCGCCCCATGCATCCTAAAAGCGCCCCCCTCCCCATGCATCTTAAAAGAAGCCCCCCTCCCCCCCTTCCCCCTTATACACTCTAAAGAACGCTTCTACCTAGTTCAATAAGTCACTTCCAGTCGCTCGTAAAACAATAAAAAAATGAAAAAAACTTATATCGTAGTGTTTTTTATTAGTTTACCGAAAAAAAAATAAGAGACTCGCCTCCTCCTCCAAAAAAAAAAGATATCACATTTTAAAGCCCGTGACCCCTTAAAGACGCTCATCTCTTCATTAAGTCGCGTGACGTCACTTCTCTTCTTCTTCCGGTCACGTGATCAATCAGGTCACTTCCGGTCACGTGATCCTCAATGAGGTCACTTCCGGTTGGCCATTAGGTCATGTGACGTCACTTCCGGTCACGTGGCTCATCATGTCACTTCCGGTCACGTGATCCTAAAGTAGGTCACTTCCGGTCCCCTAAGTAGGTCATATGACGTCACTTCCGGTCCATAAGTAGGTCATATGACCTCACTTCCGGTCACGTGACCCAATGGCGGCCTCTGATTGGCTAACTAGGTCACGTGACGTCACCACTAATCCCCTAAGTAGGTCACTTCCGGTCACGTGACCAAATGGAGGCCTCTGATTGGCTGCATATCGATTGAGTAATAAACAGTACTTAACTATAGTCCCGTTCCGATACATACTATACTACTTACCATCGATGCCCACGTTGATGTAACGTGATCTGTAATTTGATTGTTTTTTTCCATATAATATTATGAAGCTGAATCTCCCTTAATTTTGCCAGGGCAAATAGGGTTTACCCCAATTCAACTGCATTTTAATCTGTGATTGGTATTTAACAAATAGAAAACTGGTTGACTCAAGCTACGTCAGGATATCTTACCCTAATTAGTTTGCTATGAAGATCATTATACCAACATGCTTTCCCCAAAATAATTAGGCACCACTTTATCGGGAATAGTCTATCAGACCAAGAGTCAAAAAGCTTACTACCTTTGAAAACAACAAGACCAAAAATGTCAGTAGCATGATATGCCTCAGATCCTGCATACACTTCTTACCCTGCTTTATAGATGAGCTCATCATAACTTTCTCTGCCGGTGCAGCTATTGTGCCTTGCTCTGTCCTGCTCTATTCTACATTGCTCTGCCTTGCTCTTCCTTGCTGAACATTGACATGTCTTCAGTACTTAATCCGCAGTTATATAATCAGAACCATCTTATACTTCAAAGCCTGAGATAAGGTGTCAGCTATGATATCGTAAGTAAGCATGCTTAGCACTGACACACCCTTTAACACACGGAGATGTATTTGAAAGAGTGATTTAGATGTATATACCTTAAGAAGATTTATTTTTTAAATCCAAAGTGTTTTTTGTGCGCATGTTTCTGCGACATTATCAATTTGTGTATCCTAAGAATAGTCATACTGACCATCTTTGTGACAAATATATGAAGAGTTTGGTTCCAAAATGCAATAAGCGCCAAAATACAAAATCGGGAGAAAACAAGTCAGGGGTATTGGGTAGGGTAAATTGAAAAAAATTGCGAAAAAAAAAGTGAAAAAAATATATTCATTTAGAAGATAGGGCCTGTCGAAAATTCAGTTTTTTTTGCAAAACGCAACAAATCCAAAAGCAGTATTTTTGCAAAACGCAATAAATCCACCTCATCAAACATGGTTTTTGTATGAATGACTGTTTATTCTTTTCTGTGTACGGTCTAAATAAGGCTTTATTAAATACAATCTTGGTCTATATTGTTAATAGCATTATTTGAAAATTAAAAAAACTATTTATTTAGAAGGCATTTGGAATATGGACGCACATACCATGTTTCAGGATTTTTGTGGATTTATTGCGTTTTGCAAAAAAACTCAATTGAGCAAATTAAATCCTTTTTCTAAATTAGGGAAAAATGATGCAAGGATTTTGAAAGCTACTTGTTGGTGTTTCATGTATGTCCCACTATACCAAGAAAATTAAATATCAAAATAAAAATGGCTATTACTGATTTTATGGACGTATGCAGAAAAACGGATTTTGGATTTATTGCGTTTTGCAAAAAAACTGAAAATTGAAATTAAATCATCCTTTTTCTACCAGAAAAAAAATCCAAGGATTTCGAAAATCGATTTCTAGATATCTTATTTATGGCATATTAATCATTAGTCATTAAAGAAAAATGATTTCTATTCACCAATTTGTAAAAATCAAAAATAGACTATTATCTCAAAACTCATAAAATGGATTTGTTGCGTTTTGCAACGAAACTCTTCATATGTCACTAATGTATACTATAGAGTCAGCTAAGTCTGTAGCGAGATTAGATGAAACAACAGCATTTGGTGGTACACAGGTCTCAAATACAAATGTGAGAACCCATTTAAAACAGGTCAGCTGCCATCCCGATGTCTAACGTGTGTCAGATTATTGTGCTGCCGCTGCATTATATACCTGGCATTCATTCACTTCGCAGCAAATAATGTGACTAAACAAAATCAACTCAACTGAATACATATAGTGTGATTTTGATCGGCTAAGATCATCACGACACCATATCTATAAATACAAAGGATACAAATTACTCTGAACCGCTATTTTCGTCATTATCGTTTCAAAGCTATATACTCTTTAGGGAGGGGCCATATTTTAACAACAGGTGATAGTGGATGGATTTTCCTGCAAGCAGCCAACGTTTCTTTTTCCATTTTGATGGCCATTATTCACTAAGGGAGTGGTAACTGCCAACAAAAGGATAGAGCCGGTGGATCTTTGCAGGAGAGCAGTTTAAATTGATTGTAGCTGACACCTTTAAGCTAAGTTAATGTACAGGTTTTATCGGTCCCCCATGTCAAGTAATGCTATACTAAACGGCATGTCAATCTGGTAGTAGTCAGAGTAGAGTCAGAGTCAAAATGCGGTTCACTTATCTAGTTCTATATAATATGTTAAATTTCTTGAGTTTGTAACTACCTAGCACTAACCAGCCCCATGTCATGCTTACATTAGAGAGGCCCACTGGACCCAGGTGACTATGGGTAGGGGAGAGAGGGGCATGTTGAGCAACTTATACACATTAATCTTTTTCCTGACTTTATCAAGGTCATCTGAACTTTGAGTTTGTATCTAGCAGTTACCTCATATCATTGCGCTATATGACGACCCATGGCAAAGCAAGTATGGTTATTTGTTGTATTTCTTTTGATTTTTTTGAAAAATAAAATCTTTGGGTGGTTCAATGTGCCCCATACACTGTGCAGGTTGACCCACCCACTGAGGCACCTTGAACCACATATCTTGAATGGTTCAAACAATCAGCAATATGGATTTATTATTGAAAGTTAAGGGTGAAATACTTGCTATGGTTATTTTTACATGGGATTGAATATGTAAAATACAGTTTTAATGCATACAAGTCATTAAATAATAGCTTCCAGTTTAGTCACTTGGTTAGAGATATACAAATTTTCCTTTAGCTTTATATAAACCATCTTCAGAGGATTGCTCCTATGTGCATGTGCTGTATAAATCTTTGATTAGATTCTTTTATGATATAACAGGCTGTTCTGCTTCTGAAAAATGATACATCTGAGAATAAACACACTATGGATATGCTATAAAACAATTTATTATCAAAACTAACAAAACATATATTCTGTCGGACTTGTATAACCAAAGTGTATATTAATGTTGTGTTTCTTTCTATATGGCTTAATTCTAATGAACTATGGGTGGTTTTACCCATGTGCCTATTTGTTTGGTTAGCCTATGCTTGACCCAGAGATGGGACTGAGCAATACCATCTCATCTATTGCCTACAAGCTGAAAGGGGACCTTAAAAAGTCTACTCTCTGGAGAAAAGTGGTGATACTTTGTCCCTCTATGCATTGCACAGGCACGTATGTGGTAGATAATGGAAATAGTCCTTCAAGCCAGAGATTTGGGTACTTTGAGCATGGTTCAACTTGCCCCAATTTTTGTGGTTTAATGTACCACATGCCGACCATCATAGATAAGGTTGATTTAATCAAATTTCTTCACTTCAGGTTTAAAATCAGGTTCTACGCAAGCATTCAGATATATACTTTGACCTCCATATACATCTTAGGCCAGCAATGCTTTGTAACAACATAAGAAACAATTGCTATTTTTGAAAATAGGGGAAGCTGAACTAAACATATCAATTCAATATTCATGAAAAGATTGCATGAGTTTTGGACATTTCTAAATTACCTTTTCATTGACATGCATTATGTAGAGCAAACACCATGAACAAGAACCCAGCATGAATCTGTAAGTGTACATAGCTGATTTAATGGTAGCCCTCCATCACACTTGACAGCAGTCGCCTCCGTTCTGTCCTGTCGCCTCCGTCTCATTGTGAGAGGATAGATGGCAATAACTGGTGAGGTTAATAACCTTTCTATACAGACATTTTATCCATCTGTGCATGAAGTATTTATGCAGTTGGCTTTGAGTGTGAAACAGGAGTGTGTTGGGAGAGTGATGTCTACGCTAGAGATTTGAACCCCACAGTGAGGCTGTCTGGTGACTCTTTCTGCCGGAGGATGCTCCGGGCAGATTTACCTAATCACTTTACTAAATACATGAACAAATCAAATGGACATCAGTAGTAATGATTCCAGTAAGTATTTACACACTTGAAGACAACGCTGCATATTCATCAATAGATCATATTCATGTCATTTATATAATAGTGTTTGTCATATTTTCAGGGATAAAAAGTAAGTTTAGTCTCGCTATATCGGAAAACAAGCATCATATCACTTGTCAGGTTCATGTTTGCCTCCAGTGTACTGTTCGCATAAGCAACTACCTCTTGTAAGTGGAAATACCCCTTCACACAACAGGCAGTCATGTCAACAACCATGCTCTGCTTCTCAGGGGTAATGTTCCATCAAATTCCTATGTTGATGATAACAGTTTTGCTTACACAGCCAAAGCATGCTGAATGTACGTTGTAATCGTTCTTTGACCCCCTGATAAAACAGTTGGAATATGATGCAAGGATCCACAAAATGATTATAGTGTTGTGAAGTATAGATGTCAAGTCAAACATGCGTAAAGGTTAAGGATTTCCTGAACTTTTCCAATACAAAACTGCCTACAAAGGTGGCCGTTTTCAAAGGCGTTGAAAGGGCTTGAAGCAAACCTTCTTTGTGTGCTTTTCTTTACCCTTTGTGAAGAAAACAATCTTTTTTGTTCTGTTAAGGAATACAGCAGCATTCAAGCTATTCCTGACTGCAATTTGTATTCAGACAGCCCCAATTGTCAGCCATAGGTGAACATTAGGGATATGCAAACACAGAATTGTGAGGATCACTGATGCAAAAGCCACCTTATTCTTTTAGACAGGCACTGCCTGACTTTCAGATTTAGATGGTTTTGGGTTCTGTGCGTATAGCATTTGGGGAAAAAAAGTGTGATGTTGTGCCAAACTTAAATATGCACATTTTCTTGGATATTATGGCCATCAGTTTGCTTCATGGTTTGTCATGTTCTCACATGCTTTTTAAATTGTGCATTTTATGGTGAATATTGTGTCTACTTTCTAGGGATTCAGAATGGGAGATTGAGATAAACTGACTATCAGTACTACATTTTTCTTTTGGCATGTCATTCCTTTTCTCCTTGTGGTCCTGTAGGTTCACTTACTTTCTGCAGTTTATGTGACAGCACGATCCCCCATGTTGCTAGCAGAATCCTGTTATGAGTTCATTATCAGGAAAGCCTCTTTGTCATGTTTTCAAAGCAATGCGGATCATGCTCAGCATAATGTTCAGTTTGTTCTCCAATAGGGATGGTCAGTTTTTTGCATTTATGATCTAGTTTCTCATTGATTTTCTGCATGCTTGAATCCTTTTTGTATCATGTACAGACAATAGATAATTTGTAACATAATGCATGACATTATTGTCTGGTTATAATGAGGACCATCCATTATGCAATTATGACAGTGCTAGCAGAATCGTCACTTTTAATTGGCATCATTTGTCATAGTTCACCTATTTCTGAGGAGGTAACAATGACAATGCAAATAAAGGCCAGGAGTTCTGCTAGGTTTCACTTATGTCAAAGAGACTGTAGTTATGAATCAGCCATGCAACCTGAAGAAGTACACACTTTAGTGAGAGATATGATGTGTCATTTGTCTATGTTCTATCCTAGTCTAAATGGATGTAATTATATAGACCTCGAGAGATAACTGAGTAGTTTTTTTTGAGTTTATAACGTATTTATTCACTTGGTGATGTTATCAATACGATACAAGTCAATGGACCAGGGGTCCCAAAGGTAATGATAATGATTAATGATACATTTGGTACAATGTGTTCCATGAATGCTTGACAGTGGGATACAGTATAAGTATGCTCATCTAACTTACATCAATCTGATTCAACAACTATTAATGCATACAGGCAATACAGGAGTGAATGGGAGATATAATTGTATTAGATGGGTCCACTGAGATAACTGTTACAATACCATGTAATGTATGTTATTTTACTATATTGTACAGATTACATTCCAAATGGGAACAATAACTGGGTAACGCACGGGGAATTATCCCAGATTATGTTTGGCTTTAAA
Source organism: Harmothoe impar (assembly GCA_947462335.1). Classification (NCBI taxonomy): domain Eukaryota; kingdom Metazoa; phylum Annelida; class Polychaeta; order Phyllodocida; family Polynoidae; genus Harmothoe; species Harmothoe impar. The sequence goes on from OX381718.1 coordinate 45,690,468, forward strand.
TAAGCCTATTATGGTAGTTTTTGACCTGGCTCTAAATGCCTCACGGTCAGCCAAGAGTCTTACAGAGGAGTTTAGAGTGTTCCACAGGGATATGGCTCTGTATAGTGGACTTCTTCTATAGCCCATTGTTTTAGCCGGCGGGTATTTCAGCAGACCAGTATTGCTGGACCTGGTGATACGCCCTTCTGTGACCGCCTGTTGAAATGATAGGCCAAGTTCGTGCGAGTTATGATTGTCGCCGTACAAGTATTTATGTATTAACAGTAATAATTGCATGTCAAAACGGACACTTAAGTAATCTACGTTGGCGTCTTTATGTAGATCTTGCACATGATAGCGCCTCTGGACATTTAGGCTCACACGCAGACACCGGTTTTGTAGCAACTGAAGGCGTTTGTGTTGGGTGTGTACAACACCATTGTATAGAAAACCGCAATATTCTAGGACAGGTAATATTGTTTGTTTATAAATAAGAATCGCTGTGGACATAGACATGCGCCGTCTCATGTTACCAAGCATGTAACATCGGTTTGAAGCGCTGCTTACATTTTTGCTTATAGTGCTTTTAAATGTTATGTTGTCATCCAAGATTATACCAAGATATTCATAGTTTGTACAGGCTTCTAATAAACAGTTGCCCATTTTTATCTCTACTGGCGAGTTATAGTTATATGGTGGGTTGAACATTAGGGTTTTGGTTTTACCGGTGTGGATGACCAGCCCACTGGTACCAAACCAGTTATATATACTGGTTGCATCATGCTGAAGTTTACCGGCTGCTATATGATAATTAATAGAGGTGGTGTAAAAAACCACATCATCAGCATACATGATTATGTCACAGTATTTCAAGATATTAGGCAGGCTATTAACATAGCAAATGAATAAGAGGGGGCCTAGGATAGACCCTTGCGGGACACCGTAGGAAACAGGGAGGGTATTGGAAGATACTCCATTACATGTAACTCTTTGGCTTCTTTGCCCTAAGTATGCAAATAGCCAGTCAGTGTATATGGAGGGCAACCCCAGATTCCTCATACGAGATATGAGTTCTAGGTGGTGGATACTATCAAAAGCCTTCCGTACGTCCAGGAAACAGGCGAGCAGGCATTCCCCATTGTCTCGGGCAGCATAGATGCTGTTTACCAACTTGAAAACTGCATCATTAGTTCCCCTGGACGCACGGAAGCCATATTGAGTTTTACTCAGAACATTGCGAGATTCAAGTGAACTATAAATTCTTTCATATACCAGGCGCTCCATGATCTTACTGGGTGCAGGGAGGAGTGAGATGGGGCGCCAATTTCCCACATTCTTTAGGTCACCAGTTTTTGGGAGGGGAACAACATTAGCACAAGCCCATTGTTTTGGGAAGGTAATGGTGTGGAGGCCATGGTTTATGAGGGATGTTAATTGGGGGGCAAGTATTAGTAGCGCATCTTTAAGGACCGCAGAACTTATATTATCAAGTCCGCTAGATTTGTGTACTTCAATAGCCTTTACCAGCTCTAGGACCCTTGAGTACGTGACATTGGTATCTAGGTCTGGTACATAAAGACAGTTAGTTGGTGTGTTAGTTTTGGATACCTCCGGTAGGTTTCCTAATGACTTAAATAAATTCGAACCAATGTTAGTAAAAAATTCATTGATGTAGGTGGGCACAGCGTCACCTGTCATCTCTTCACCTGTGTCTAGGTGATGTAGGACTATGTCTGGTTTGTTAGTACCAGTTCTACCTAGGAGAAGTGCTAGTTCTCTCCAGAATTTGCTAGGATTGTCCTTTAGATCATTTAACTTATCCCTATAATAAGTGTCCTCGGAGGCACGGGTTTTGGCGTTTATGTCCCTCCTCACTTGTTTTGCTTTCTCAAGCAAGGACGGGTCTTGCCATCTACCACGGCAGTACTCAGCCATGTACTCGTTGCGCTCGAAAATGGATTCTAATATATATATAACTATCTAACAGAACATAACACTAGGACATAGCTATATGATGCAAAGACACTTTTCTGATTATGGGAATAACCAGATAATTAGTCTCTGTCTAAGTAGGTTATAGCAAGGGCATAATCTTTGAAAGCCCATGCCAGTAGCATATCCCACAACTTTCATGTATAATGTAGTGTTGGCCATTCTGTATGTGATAAAATGTACAATAGTTGCACTAGGTTATATTTACAAATGTGAGAATCCATTAAAACAGGAATGCTCCCATCACCATCTGTATGGCATGTCCTATTATTGTGTTTAACATGCATTGTGCACCTGAGTAATATGAGTCTTTGACACTTGATCAGGCATTAACACTTTTAGAATCTACCTTTTCATTGACATACATTATGTAGAGCAAAAAAAAACAAAAAAAAAACAAGAACGCTAGCATGAGTCCAGAATTGTACTTAGCTGATCTAATGGTAGCCCTCCATCATACTTGGCAGCAGTTCTGTACACACAGGAGGGGCAGGTTAACTCCCACACCTTTCTGTTGTTAGAGGATCGATAGCGCTACCCGTAGAGGTCAATAACTTTTTATACAGATCTTCAACAATATATGGATGAAGAAGGTAAATTTATGCAGTTGGCTTAGAGTTTCGACTAAGCCTGTGCAGGGAGAGTGACATTTGCGCAACAGGTTTGAACCTCATAGATAGGCCTTCTGAACACTCCCTCTGCTGCAGAATGTTCCGATCCAACTATTTGCCTCATGACTTTACTAGATACTTGAACAGTTCAAATGTTTTTTGATGGGAAAAGTATTGATTTGAGTACAAATGTATGCCGCTGGAGGACAGCATTTTATGTTGACCAATGTGTATTGATGCCATTTATGGTAAGATTTGTAAATTCATGAAAAAATGAGATGTCATGCAATACATATCACACAGTAAAAATAATCATGCTGTATAACAGTCACCTCTGGTTGAACCCGACTTCCTGATGTACTATATGGATCTGCCAAGGGGAATTGATTTTGCTGAGATGTAAATACTGCTAGAGTTAATTACAAAGAGTAACAGAAGAGAGGCAAAAATCGTGTATGCACCGTTGATAATTAATTGTAATGGTGGTGATATCCCCGTCTTCACCATTTATATTACAAAGTTAGGTTGTAGCACACAATATTAACCTTGGCACCCCTATATTGGAAAATCAGTATCATAGCACCTGTCAGGTTCATGTTTGCTACCCGGCTACTGTCTGTATGAACAGCTACCTCTTGTAACCGGAATATCCCCTTCACACAGCAGGCAGTCATGCCAACAAGCATGTGTAGCCTCTCATGGGTAATATTTCACTATGTTGATTTTAACATTTTAACTTCCATAGCCAGAGCAACATAAATGCACCTTGTAGGTGTGGTTTGATCTGCTTGTAAAACATTCGCAATATGACACCACGAGCCAAAACATGCGATACTGTTCTTAAGTGTAGGAATCAAGGCAATGTAAACATGCACAAAGGTTGAGTATTTCACCTGAACCTGTCCTATACAAAACTGCCTAAAAAGGTGGCTATTTTCAGAGGCATGGAAAGGGCTACAACCACACCTTCTTTTTATGCTTTTCATCGCACTTTGGGAAGAAACGAATCCCCTTTGTATGATTAAGTGATAAAGGAGCATACGTGCATGAATTCTGAGAGACGCCATTGCTAGTTTTTATAATCCACATGTAAACATTAGGGGTATACCATCCTAGAATTTGAGTGTCAGGTTAGTCTAAACTTCTATATGAGCAAATTGCTGGGATATTTTGGCCATTTGTTTGCCACATAGCACTTCATTCTCAAACACCCTTTACTTATGTATTTCATGTGTAAGGAAATGCGTATTTTCCAGGGATTCAGAAAGGGAGACTGAAGATAAATGAACTAATTCCAACCCTATCAACACCAAACTTCTTATTTGCATGTCATTCCCTTTCTCCCTACGGTCTCGCATACCCTTCCCACCCTGCTTTGGAGACTAACTCTCTGTAGTTTATGTGACAGCACAATCTCCCATGGTGCTAGCAGAACGCTGTAATGAGGTCATTATCAGGAAAGCCTCTTTGTCACGTTTCCAAAGCAACTCAGATCATGTTCAGCTTAATGTTTGGTTTGTTTGTCAATACGGGTGGCCAGTTCTTTTGCATTTATGGTCTTGTTTCTAATTCTTTGTCTGCATGCTTCAATAGATTTGACTCCTATGTGTACGGGACCATTCATTAAGCAACTGTCAGGGTGTCAGCACAATCTTTACTTTTGATTGGCATAATTTGTCATAGTTCCCTTATATCTGAATAGGTAAGAATGACAGTAAAGGCCAGAAGTTCTAACTTTACTTATGCCAAATAGAGTGTTGTTATTAACTAGACATGAACCCTGAAAAAAGATGCATTTTAATGACTGATATCACATGTCATTAGGCTATTGTTCTATCCTAGTGTAAGGGGATGTTATTATGTTGAGTTGAAGACAGATGTTAAATAATGAGAAAAAAGCATCACTGTCTTCTCGGTTTGTCTACTCTATGGCAATTACACAACCTCTGACCATGTCATTAGCATACCCTACCACTTTCCTTGTTATGAAGTTCTATTCATTCTGGTGATAAAGGGTACAACAGTTACAAATGTAAAAGTCTATTAAAAACAGGCACACTGCAATCACCATCTATATGGTGTGTTCTACTAGTGTGCCGTCTATCCAGTGTGCCCCTTATTCATTGCCACTTGGCAAGGCTTTGTCTATCACCATACTCCCAGCAGTCTGGAACTGCTCAATTTCCGTTTTTGTAAGTGATATATGGGCACTGTCTACAAGAGGAGTGATTAGGTACTAGAGTTTTGAAAAGTTGCAACAGTTTGCCCATGCTTGACCCTCTTGCCAGAGTCTAACTATGCTATAATCATGGGGCCCTGTTGAAAAGGTCATTGTCTGACTCATGTTAAGATGCCAGACTGTGTACACAATGTCCATAGTTGGGATGAAGATTTTTTTCTGTGAACATAATGGGCCAAAGACTTTATTGCTGCTGAACTGTATCCAATAATGTCAGGAAGCTTTATTCTAAAAAGCAGTGGACACACTTTTTTGCCATTCAAGTTGGTCAACTTTAAGCAAACATTTTATCAGCTTTCAAAAGAGCTTTTTTTCAAATAGTACTGGTTTCACAAAATACAAAAAGTCAACTTAATCAGTTATTGTACTAAAAGCTAGTCAATACACTAAATGCTGGCGAGTAATGAAATTTTTTTTTTCCTAAGTGTGTGAACTTTTAAGAATCTTTCTTCTCACAAATGTTTTGGTGCATTTTGCCCTTTAAAAAGCAGTAACCACCTAGGTGTCCTCTGTCAGTCTTATTTTCTTATAGGGGAACAGGACACACTGGGCTACGGACTTAACATGCTGAACCCTTTCCCTGACACTATTGTAACGGTCGCGGAAAAATCGTCTGGAGAAAGCGGGACTCGAACCCACGACCCCCTGACTCCGGAGCCAAGTGCTCTACCACTGAGCTACTTCCCCGTCTGACAATCTAACAGCGCCGTACGTTACTGGGTCGGTTCAGTAACCACTGCCCTTACACAGCTCCCCCAGCTTCTATCATGCCCCGTAGCAGCCAATGATAGAAGCTCACAGTGCCGAACCGATCCAGCCAATTTGTTGACTTGACTCCATGCTGAACTCCAACTGCCCGTACTGGGAACCAACTCTTCACTACCTGCTCCTCCAACTACCAACCGCCAGCAGGTGGCCAATCCCCAGCAAGTTGGGATGCTCCAACCATCTAAGTCAACCGTACCAGTGAGTGCGCTCGCTTTCTCCACCAGTGTAACGGTCGCGGAAAAATCATCTGGAGAAAGCGGGACTCGAACCCACGACCCTCTGACTCCGGAGCCAAGTGCTCTACCACTGAGCTACTTCCCCGTCTGACAATCTAACAGCGCCGTACGTTACTGGGTCGGTTCGGTAACCACTGCCCTTACACTATTATATAAATTGTCACAGACATCATAAATGTACCTACTGACCCTCTCCAAGTCTGAAAGTTTGGAAGTAGCTAAGGACATTTATTTGGGTCAACCCCACAACCTCATGCTCCCAATCCACAGCAATGTCATAGCACGTTTGACACATAGCAACTATAGAAAATAGAAAATAGAAGCATAATATCTGTCTATAGGAAATAGAAGCATAATATCTGCCTTTCTACTAAATTATAGAGAAGCACTAAGCTATAGAGAAGCCTTTTTTTCAATTTCCTCTAGTGCCAGGCTAAAGGTTTATTGGGGTGGTGACTCCCTCTCGTGACAGTAACTGACACTCTCGGACTCTAAATAACCCCACGCCGACAGCTCCAGGCTATCCACAGACCCAATCACCACAAAACTCTGACTTTCCAAAATAAAGTTGTGTTGATGTTAGATTTAGAATAATGCACATAAGATTGACTGTGATTTCTACATTTGCAAGTTTCTTATATCAGGTAAGGGACAGGAAGCGATTTTTGGTACGCACTATTACTGTGGTACAGTCCTGTGTATTAGACCATACCAGTATTCTGGTATGGTGAATGGTTCTGGGGCGTACCATTTAATTGGTACATAGGCTGTGATCATTAGGCCATGACCATTAGCCCATGGTATTGTCTGCAGCCCACTCAGTGCCTTATCTGTAATCACAGAACAATGGGTAGTCTCTAAACCAACACTAAGGGTATGGCTTAGGGAGAGAACATCATATTTTCTCATGATTTTCTCTATTTGTGACCTTACCATTCCATTAGGAGACAAAACCAAAACGCAGTATGATAGATCAATGTCTATGCTACTACTCTGTATGTTTATTTTTATCAGCAAATCTAACAGAAAATTCGGAAATGGATTTTGCTGGGCTTTATGGGGGGATTTTAGGGGTGTGGCATTTTCAATGCATTATATCTGAATAAATGTAAATCATTGTAATTTGTAAATCAGCTAGTGTATAGATTGAAATGTCCTCTTTCCAATGGTACCATACATGATATATATTATAATAAGAGTATAAGGGAAATTGTGTGTAAGTACTCAGATACACTGATGCAGGTGGGCTGGCCATTATACTAGTACGCCCTAGAAGGTGAGTACAAGTACACCTCATTTAGGGCGTACTAGAATAGTGGTTCTGTCCTCAACCTGTATATTAAAAGATGGAAAGGCATGGCAGAATGTCTGACATCGACTACAATGGAAGTTATGCTTTAGCATATTCACCATTGTGTTTTATTCCCCAGTGTATTCCGTCTTTTTGCATAAAAACATTTATTGATGTAACTCCTATAACAAAACGATCACTCAACAGGAATAATTGTTTCTGAATGAGCATCGCAGTTTTAGAGCTGATGTCAACCAAACATAATTATGTCCTTTAAAGATAAAGGAAATGAGTGACAAACTTTGATACAGAATTAGTCAGAGCTTATATACTACTTTGTATCCTCTGAACTTATCAACATACTCATTATATCCATAATGCAACCCACTCGAGGGCAGGACTACTCACATCCAGTGTTGAATAATTCATTTTCAGATGCCAACCAAAAAGACAATCATAATACCATTTCCAAGCATAATGAGAATGTCAATGTCATAATTTCTCAGCCAATTTAATTCTTTCATAGAACAGTTCCTCTCTCCAGGCATAAAGGATTGTTTATGAGACATTAATGGAACAAAGAAATTATAAACACACTTTTTCATCTCTCATCACAAAGCTTTTGTCTCTGGAATATTTTGCTTCCTTCCACTTCTTCCTAATGATGCGTGCCAAAAACATAGTGAAGACCGCTTGCCAAAATTTAACAAAAAGATTTGCCTTTATTGGGTTAACACATTAATCAAAGTGGCAAGAAGAACAATGCATTTGCATTATGACCTGAGGCGTTATTGCTGCTTATTGCCAAACATCCTAGAGGTTAATTATTGGCGTCACAATAAAAGATGAATTCTGAATAGTGACCATGTTAAAACAATTGTCAGATGTAAAGGTTCAGACACTGAAAAGCATTCAATTATTTAAAATGTTTATGATAGAACCTGCCTCCTATTCCATCAATTTACCATTCGGCCTATTTAAAATACAGGGTTCAATAAAGACTTGACAGTTGCTTTGGAAACTAAAACAACTATTGTGAGTAATTATATAAGGCAGATCTCAGCGAAGTCAAATTGTTGATAATGAACCATTTATTCTATATACTTACTTTGGGACTGAAAAGATATACTATAAAAGATGATAATTGGACATGTACATATAACATTGATAACATTATCATTTTGAAATAGTTGCCAGTAATTGATGATTATGTCTTTCACTCCATAAACACGCCTGTTCACCAATTCTCGCCGAATCACAAATTTTGAAATAAAATGTCAATACATACAACCATAGATTATAGGAGGTTATTATCTTAAGTTAATGTGAGTCCAAAGTGCAAAGACATTGCAGTCCATGCTTGCAACTGGGAAAATCATGGTTTACTATGCAGTGTTTCACTACAAAAGTAATGCCAAATGGGTCATGGTAAATTACAGTTTGTGATCGTTCTGCTTTGAGAGTCAGTAACGTCAGAGAAACTGATGGCATGTACCTGCGGTTATGTAGGTGGCGTGATATCATAAACACAGTACTCACAAACCACTTGCATAAAACATATGATACTACTTGTATGTCGACAATCACAGGGCAGTTTAGATAGACAGCATTTTCCCATGGCAACCACAAGATTTTTGGATATGCCACACAGAAAAGAAGTAGAATCACTGTGACTCCCGACTTGATCACTGAGGTAACTCTCCCCAGGACTCTAATGTGACTCCTTAACATTAGCAGGACTCTAAAATAACTCTATAATGACTCTATAATGACGCTATAATGACTCTGTTCTAAGACAGATCGGGGCTGGACTCCCATTTGAGAATTACAGTGATTCTACTTCTTCTCTCTGTGTGCTCTGGAGCTCTGTTTTCCTAATAACCTTGGAAATAGGCGTCCATTGGGATATTATGTTAATGAGAACCTGTCTCACAATTTACATGCTAGGAGGCCACTACTGTATACCCTTATGTATTGGCCTAACTAACAGGCATACTACCCTAGGGTTGACAAGAACTAACATTGGGGGTTTCGGAGTAAACAATACATTGATTGATTGGTAGATGCCACCGTGTCTCCCTTTCCCAAACAGAGGGATTAGTTGGTCCCAAAGACCAAGAGAGAAGACACCTGTATTTGCTACACATGCACGCCCACTCAACACACATAAACCTGTGCGCATACAAGACAAGTAATCTATCAAGACCAGGCACATTATTGCAACTGAATATTACAGTCAGTTACAATGTCAGTATGGACAATACTGATAAACATTATGGCTCATTGCAAAATTACTGTGACATAACTTAGGACTGCGACAGAATTTTCCATTGCAATTAAAATGAGGATAAGTGTGTATTTTTGTTTGGACTTTACTGGTAAAGTATGGCAGGAACAATCAGTTTCTTTCATGGTGGGTGGGTGAGGAAATCCCACTCAGTGGTAATTGTATTAACATGGCACCAGCCCCCCCCCCCAGCCCTCACCATGCTTTGTGTATTACCTGTGAGGGTTTTCAGGCAATAGGCTAACCTTCTGTGGCCTTTCATACTAATAGGTAGTTCCCTCCAGTAAGGTGTTACCTGACCAGCCTCTACCTGTTCTACACACACACATGTGCTGAATATTGCAGCAACCTGTCTTGTGTTCAAAGAGCACTGTAACCTTATTGCCCCTGTTTAACCCTCTAAAGCCTGCAATAGACAATATTGATACAACATTGACACTATAACCAAATAGCAGTGCAGCCCTGATTCCATACATTTGAAATATCTAGCAGCAACATCTGGACAATATTCTGCAACAGTAGAGTGACTCTCCTTTGAATACCCTCTTCAACCTAACTGCCAGTCTCTAACATCTCAAGCTGTACTGCATTCTCCTCTTTGAGCAGGGTGTAAATGAATTAGCCCAATCTGCCACCTCCTACCATGATCTGCATAAAAGCAGCAACTGTGAAGATTACGTATTCTAGTTAACCTTATCAGTGCTAAATCAACATTTTAGGCCAACATAGTTTATTGATGTGCTTTTCCCTTGTCATGTTGATACAGATGTATAATGCCCTGGTGAGGCAGCTGTATTCATTCATCATACTTATCCTTCACAAGTCTAAATCAACCTCACAGGTTTGGCATCACATACTGATACAGTCCTTGCAAGTTTACTCACCAGGACTGCAACCATGCATTATACTGACCTTTCAGGGTCCCACAATTTCTGCATGTTTGTCGACAAAGGGCATACCGTATTTATAAATGCACCATTTTCTTCAGAAGTTAGACTAGTAACACTATACAGCAGTAAGGTGGTGGGTGATTGATGAGGACACTGCTGGGAGGGTGGGCAGCAAAGGTGAGAAGAGCAAGGTCCATGTACCCGATCTGTCAGTAGGTGATTTAGTAGACAGCGTAGGTCTCCTGTTGGTAAACCATCTGGGTAGGTTTCATTTAGCTGACCTTCTTTCAATGGGCGACTGGTGAATCAAAATTACCAATCAGGGCGCCATTAATTACAGTCATCACATCATTATCAATATGAGTATGCATAGCCATTGGGTATTGCAGGACGTAGCCATATGATCTCATTAACAGCTCAAGGGGAATCGGCCTCTTGACCATGATTTCTGTTAATGAAAAAAGGGGTGGAAAGTCTATCAAAATCAAAAGATGTTCTGATCCTTGTTTCAATTGAAGTTAAATCAATCCATTTTTACATGTCCTACTATCATGACAGAGAATATTTCACAAAAATAACAAGACCAACAACAACGTCTCCATATTTGATAATGTAAAATGACATCAATGTATTACCTCTTACACAAATTGACAATCATTATGACCATAGTCATATATCAATTATAAATGCCATGGCTCTGGGTTAGGTAGCAGAGGGACCTATATGGCGTTACTGCCACACTGACATAAAGTCAATATGCTATTCACGATGTAAAAGCAGCTGCAAAGTGGAATCATTAAGGAATACACGGAAATGCCATACTAGAGTCTAGAGAACTTTTCTTTTCTCAAAAACAGCAGATTGTAAACGTTTAATTTTTCATCCCTGTCAGAGATTGTGAGACACGGGATACCCACACGTTACCATCAACACACACTTAGATGCCATGGCTTGTGATTGTAATTTATTGTGAAAGGTGATGCTGGAATTTGTGGTAGATCAGCAACCATAGAATGCAGATGGGGATTCAGTTGTTGATAGACACATGTACTAGTAAAATGCACCTTATATAACTCCTCTTAATGATATTTGTAAATATGTGTGCAATGTCATGTCCTGAAATATATATCACACAGTTTGATATCACAACGTATAACACTCACCATAAACCATAACATCATAGTGTATTCTACTCATATGCACGTAGGAATTGAATATGCTGAGATGTAAATACAGCTCCATAGAGCGACCCAAGGTAGGCACAAATGCTTAACTCCCTTGTAACGATTATGTATGGGTAATGTTGTTATAATATTATTCCCACCTTCTCCATTTATATCATAATTTCAATCGGTTAGATTGAAGCACACTCTATTTACCCTTGGCTCTCCTATATCTGAAAGTGAGTCTCACAGGATCATGTTTGCTACCACTCTACTGTTTATATGAACAGCTACCCCTTTAACCTTTGCAACTAAACCTTTTTTTTTATACTTTTCTTTGACTTTTGGGAAGAACTCAATCCCTTTTGTTTGGTAAATGGATACAGGAGCATTAAACCATACATTAGTCCAAGTTATATTCAGACGAACACCATTGTTAGTTTTAATCATCCATAAAAATAAATGAAATAAATTAGTGTCAGGAAACACACAACTTGTATTAACAGAGTTTGCTGGAATAAAATGGTTATCAGTCTATTACATACTTACATGACTTGTACATTATACATTTCATGTAGAATACTATGTGTATTTCTCAGAGATCCAGATAGGGACACTGACTATCAAAACCAAACTTCTTATTGGCATGTCATTCCTTTCCTCCCTGAGGTCTTGTATACCCCTCCCACCCTCTTTTGAGACTAACCCTCTGTAGTTTATGTGACAGCACGATCCACCATGTGCTAACAGAACGCGGTAATGAGGTCGTTATCAGGAAAGCCTCTTTGGCACATTAAACAAAGCAACTCGGATCAGGCGCAGCTTAGTGTTTAGTTTGCTCTTCGATAGGGATGATCAGTTTTTTTTGCATTTATGATATAGTTTATTGCTCTTTGTCTGCATGTGTGAATAGACATGAGTCCTATGTATAATATAGCATCATGTGAAATCAAAAGATAATTTGTAACATAGTGTATGAATTTATCAACACTGTCAACACTGTCACTGTGTTGGCAGAATCTTTACCTTTTACTAGCATTATTTTGTCATGCATCCCTTTTTTGCTCTGAGGAGGGAAACATGTTCAACGTTCTCAGTAAGGGCCAGCAGTTCCAACCTTAACTTATAAGGGAGTGTTCGTAATCAAACATAATACCTCAACAAAGATGCATTCTAAAAATATAATAAAATGTGTCATTTTATTATTTTCTATCCTAGTGTAAAGGGATGTTCAAGTGAGACAAGTTGACAGTCGTATCACTATTTAACAAAACAAAACACTGATAATAATAATTTATACACAAGAACTGTCTGATTATGGGCATAAGCAGTCTCTGTCTAAGCTATAGCTATGACATGAACATTGCAAGCCCACGCCATTGCCATGTCCCACCAATTTCCTGAATAATGTAGTGCTTGTCATACCGTATGTCATAATAGAAACATCAGTTTCACTGTGTGGGGATATGTTTTAATTACAAATGTGAGAAGCTATGAAAAACAGGCATCCTGCTGTCACTATATAGTGTGTCCTACTTTTTTGCGGCCCACGCATCGTGCACCTGACTCTTTGCTACTTGATCAGGTGTTGTCCCCAACCATACTCTCAGCATTCTGGGACTGGTAAAATTCTGTTTTTGGAAGCGCTATATGGGAATTGTCTGGTAGAGTAGTAGAGTCTACTAATGCTGGACTCTCTTCCCAGAGTCCAACAATGATGTACACTAATACATAATTATTGTTGGGCCCTGTTGAAAATGTCAATGTCTGACTCTGGTTATAGTGCCTGACTGTGTACCTGATGTCCATAGTTAGGAAAAGCTGATTCTTTTAAACACAATGGACCAAAGACTTGATTGATGTTGCACTACTTATGAGAATCTGAACTTATTCCGATAATGTCAGCCAGATATTTTCTTACAGGCAGTGGAGACACTTTTTACCCATTCAAGCTAGTCATCTTAAGGCAAATCTTTCATAAACTTTTCAACGAGTACTGGTTACACTAAACAAAGATGCTGCAAAAAGTCAACAGAAGCAGTCATTGTACTAAAAGCTAGTCAATATACTAAGTACTGATAAGTGACAAGACGTCTCTTTTCATCATAAGTGTGTCAACTTATGAGAAACTTTCTTTTGCAAACGTGTTGACGCATTTGACCCTTCAAAGTGGCCAATTTTTCCTCCTATAGGGGATGGCAACACACAGGGTTCTGGACCTAAAATGTCTGAATGAGGAAAATGATAGATGGAAACAAGTTCTTCTTTGTATATCTGCATTTGGACATGTGTATGTATGATATATCAGCTGTATTTGGTAATTGGGCATTTATAAGACCCTTTAATGTGACGATTATGGATACTCCATACCATGCTTTTCACATATCATTTTTGATTGTTGTTGTATTTTGAAATATCATTTGATAAAATAAATACACACTGCAAAATCAAAACATATATCTGCCTGTCTACTAGGTCAGCACTAAAGAATAGACTAACCCTTTTTCATTTTTCCCCTAGAAACAAGGTTGAGGTGTTATGCAAGTGAATATTACCACTGGTAACAGTAACTGACACTATCTGTCTCTAAATAACCCCTCACATTTTATGAAGGGCTGACTTTCCAAAATAAAGTTGTGTTGATGCTATATTTAAAACAATGCATATAACATTAACAAAAATATTATATCAAGGGATTTAGAAATAAATATCATCCTTTAAGTAAATTATGATATTAGGATATAGGATTTTCATACAGTTTAACACAAAAAGGAGCCAGCAAAGAGGACCATGAAATAATAATGCTTGTACTAGAGCCCAAAAACAGGCATTGGTAGGACATGCTGTTAGAATGATTCTTTTGCTAAAATGACAGAATGTACTTTCAACAAAACTTTGTTGATGCAGAATCGTGAGCCTCCTAATATGGATAATTTTGAAATATATAAAATAATTGCTTTCAAATTCAGTATAATTACACAGAGCCACACACCTTCATCACATCAGTCTTGTAAAGTCGAGCATATAGCAGTTGACCTTCTTTATCGATCAATACACACTCATATTTACAAAACTGTATGCACATATTAATTTTGTTCTGTATAAGCACTGCAGCTTTGGAGCTGGTGTCAACCAATATCTCTCCCTATATATAATTTTTAGGACAATTCTTGCGATGAATATTTCAAATCTCAAAAATCTCATTTATTCAGAATTAATCAGAGTTGCTCTTTAACAGTAGCACCAATTTACTACTCTGTATTCTTCTGAAATTATTAATGTCAGCAATTTGACAACTGACAATTGGCTGCCCACTCAATTGCAAGTCTACTCACAGCCAGTGCTGAATGTTTCATTGTAATCCCCCTACAAAAAAACAAAGAATCATAACACCATTTCAAGGCATGATGAGAATGTTAATGTCATAATTTCCAAGCAATTCAATTCAGAACGGTTCCTCTTTCCAGGCATAAAGGATTGTTTATGAGACAAATTATACCAGGTGAGGGGAAAGACCCCTCCGGGGGGGAAAATAGTAATCAAAATTGGTGTCATAATCTTTAAAATGAGATATCATGAGCTAATAATATCCTAGTAGTTTTATGGGAATTGCTTTTCAAACATTAGTACCTATCACTGATTGAAAATGGTAAACAAGCTCTAATTGCATTATATCCCATAGTAAATGATGATAATTATGAAAAATCGGTTTTATCTAAAAATAACCAAATAATATTGGATTTATAAGTCTAAATTTGGTTCTAGAAGGAATTTCTGCATTCTGTTTTCAGTTTTGGGTTACTGATGAGATTTCTAAAGAAATCCGGATTATTACCTCCAATTTAGGCTTTTGGGATAGTTTCCATGGTAACCAGAAACTATGATATGTGCTAATTCTTCACAAAAACGTTCCTTTTGCATTCCAAATATAGAATGTTTCCATCAAAGATGAAATTATTTCATGAAGATCATTGCATTCTACATCAAAAATGGTTTTAGAACTTTTTTCATGTATTTAACACTCTTTTGCATCTATGGTTCCTCCTGGTGGCCCAAACCAGAGCTAAAAATTCCGCCTGAAGGGGTCTTTTCCCTAGATGGGTCACCAATGTTAATGGAACAAAGAAATTATATTATAAACACTTTTTTTTGTCTCATCACAAAGCTTTTGTCTTTGGGATGTTTTGTTTCCTTTTCATTTCTTCCTAAAAGATTATACAGATTACAATTAGTTTTTTTCTGTCACAAATTTGGCATGACAGTTAGAATTAATTTGCATTCTTATGAAATAGAGAGCTATTCTCCCATGTGTCTACTGAAAGATATTTGTATACAACTTAAAAAAAGGGATTGGAAGATATCTTGAAATACTAGATTGTTGATATATATGGCTGAGTCCCTTTAGATTGGACCAATGGCTCCCGGGTGACCATCTGAGATTTCATCCTCACTCAGTTTGATGATAGCCCAATGTGTCCTGAGTATCATAGATCTGTAAATATGGGCTCCAAATTCTGAACAGTTTACAAATGGTGTCTCATTAAGTGAAGTGTGTGTGAGGGGGGGGGGGGCTCATCAAAAGCCGTTCTTAAGGCTGGTCCATTTTCCGACATTTCTCATATGAAACTGTGTCAACCACTCTGTCAAACAATTTGACAGTGTTTGTTCAGAGAAAAAAGTGATTGCACATAGACAAAATGGTCACCAAAGTTGGGTGATATTAGCAGTTGAGCCAATTTTCTTATTTTCAAAAAATCATTTGAACAAGAATAGATAGCAGTAACAGTTAGCCACAGTATTCACATGAAATACAATCATGTATTTATTTATATAATTATGGTTCCTCCTCCATTCATGATGGATTCACAACTGAAAAGTAATGTCTTTATAATTAAAGGTACAAGCCAGGGTCTACGCATACGGCACCTGGTGGCAAAAAAATGAAACTACCTATTATCATGATAAAATCATATTTCTCTCTTGTACATGTCCTAACTCACCTCTACTAACCCTTTATATGCCACATTATGGTGTTCTACACATCTTGTCACTGTTTTTCATTGTTGCTAAAGGATGCGCGCTACTCTATTATCGGTGTTTAGACCGACTAGAAAATATTTGAATAATTCCCAAACCGTATTAATTCATCAATGAATCACTATCATTTTGGTAGTATAATGTATCACATGATCTTATGTACACATGGCTAGGGTTTTGGTTATAAATTGTTGTCACTTTAATTTTCTGTGTTGCAAAATGTAGAAAAAATACAATTTTCTTGATTTCTGTTTTTTCCCTAAATCGGTCATGGCACTTTAGTTTCACCTATGACAATACATTTTTCTGAATTGATTGCGTTACTAATGATCTCCTCTAAACATCTGAGAAGTTTGGTGGAGATATTATTGGTCAAATTTTCAAAAAGTGGAAAAATGTTGAAAAAATAGAGATTTTCCCATAGCCAGCTGTTGTTAAGGGTGTCCTATCTTCAGTTGCCAATATTTCAAAATCTAGCACTATGAAGTATTGATTTTTTTGCTTTTATTATATCATCATGTATCAAACTAATATAGTGCCAAGTGATTAAGAGAAATTGTTGGTAGATCAAAATTGATCTAACCCTGGCTTCTACCTTTAAGCCCTCCACTGGAAGAGGTAGGGAGGTAAGCCAGGGTGAAAAATGTTCCGTACAGACTTAAACTAAATATTTCAGCCACAGGTTTTGAGTCCAAAAAGCACTGTAACGTTACTGCCTTCATTTAACTTCTAATACCGGCAAGACACATCATTTATACATCACTGACAACATACCGACAATTGAATATCATCACAGCCCTGATTCCATTCATAAGTAATGTCTCTCAGCAATATGTTGATGATATAAGTACTGTACTTTTATAGCTGTGATTCTGGCACTGTCAGTCTCTGATTTCTTGACCTTTACCTGCCTTCTCCTTTTAGGGCAAGGTGTAAATGAAATTAGCCCCATCTGCCACATCCAGCCATGTTCTGCATACAAACAGCCCCTGTGAGGATTATGTATTCTAGTTAACCTGATTAGTGGTGTTTAACTTGCTGTGCCTGCAGCCCCCATGCAGACAAGGTGTCGGGTCTCTAATCAGTAGGGTAGGTTTGGGTTACCTAAAACAACATTAGCCCTTTAAGGGCAGCAGAGTGTTTTAATGTGCTTTGCCCTTTCTTGCCTTGATGCATTAATGTATACTGCCTTAGAGAATCAGCTCAGTGGGGCTGGATACATTCATTGTTCTGACCTCTTTAGGCTGCATTGCCAATCCCACAGGATCAGCATGATGTACAGATGCAGCCCTGTCAAGTCTATTCATCCTGGCTGCATTTATATATGCTGAACTGCACCAATCCTGCAGGGTCAACATGATGCACAAATACAGTTGTACTCATAACAGCATTATTGCATCATGACAACAAAGTGTATACAGCATTTCTAAAAGCACTATTTTGCTTGCCAGTTAGGTGAGTACTAGTACCATTATGCACAGCAGCACTGTGTTAGGTGATTGATGAGGACTCTGTTAGGAGAGTGGACGTCAAAGGTGAGTAGAACAAGGTTTCATCTGAAGTGCCCAATTGCAATATGTCAGTAGGTGATTAGGTAGATGGTGTTGGTATCCTTTTGATATAGCATCTAGATGCATTTCATTCAGCTGGAATAATCTTAATAAGGAACTGGTGAGTCAGCCACAGCCTTTTTGATTGCAGCCATCAAAATCATTATCTTTATTGGTATTCTTAAACATGTGGTATTGCAGGACATAGCCATCCATGGTACTGAATCAACACTATGAATAGAAACAATGATTCACCAATATGCTATTTAGGTAGACCGATTAACGAAATCATAATAGCTGCCAACAATTGGGAAGATGCACAACTATTATAATATGTGTACCAATGCATGAAACAAATGATTGAAATAGACAATCCCTTTAAAGGTATCTTTTCTAGGACCTAAAAAAAGGAGAGTCCCTCAGTGGCATAATGCCTGCCACTCAGCTCAATTGGCTCATTGACAAGGAAGTAGCCCTTGAACTACTCAGTGTTACTTCTTACACAAAATGGCAACCTTTTTGCCCCTTGAGTTGTATAGCAAACATGACAGATACTGTTCTTTGGCCAGCAGCAGAGGAAGACACACTGGCATTACATCAATAGAGTCTACACATGGAAGGGAAGTCAGCTGCCAAGTGGATGCATTAGGAGAATACTCACAACTGACATTTTGGAGTTTAGGGACCTTTTCTATGCTCTCAATTGTGTGACAGGCTGTCCTAGTCAAATGTATCATCCCTGTCAGAGATTGTCAGAAACAGGAAGCCCACACTTTACCATCAACACACATTCTAGATGCCATGACTTCAATTGTGAAATGTGATGTTTCAACTTATGGTAGATCAGCATGCGACTATAGTATGCAGTGAATTTAGTAATTGATATACACATGTAAATCAATATGTAAACAACCATATTATGTGGTATAGTCAGCTTTGCTAGTCAGATTCCTGCCTTTTCTTTTCACCATGCTCCCTTTTATGAGCCCTCTGTGGTGCATGTGACAGCACAATCACATACTGCCAGAGGAACCTTCTGAAGAAGTCATTACAGTAAAACCCCTCCATGTCACATCTGAAATACTATATACAACAAGGACTGTGCTTAGCCTAACAGTTCGGTATTCTTTACACAGGAATATCATTTGTCTGTTTCTGACCTGATTCTTATTTAGTTTTCAGAAGGGATAACCTCAAATTTATACCATGGTGTCATGAGCCATGTATAAGGATCTTTGTGATTTACATGTTTTCTTGGCAGGTAAGATATCATAATATTATGCTTTCATAATCCTAAACTTGTTTGATATGCAGTGGCAGGACGGTCACAACTTCAATCTTTATTGGACTTATCCATGGTTGTGTTGGTGTCAGTTCTTCTGAGAAAATTGTACCAGTAAAGAATATTGTACAAGCATCGTTTTTGGCCTTTCAAGTTTGATGAGTATTTCACAGATATACAGTTCCACACAACACTCTTTTTCAATTTCCATGAATTCATGCAGAATGATGTATGACCAGCGTGTAGAACACTATGACGAAATAATAAGAATGTGAGACGGTATCGAATTCTATGTCAGATAACACCCTTAAGCATTTGAGTCTACATTGGACTAGAGGCGGCTAAAATAGTAATGGACATTTCCATCCCTAGAGGGAAATTTCCCATAGCCGACTCACATATATCAACACTGCTCTGAATACTGTAGAGCTAGCTGGGCCCTCTGTGAGATTGGGTCCGACAGTAGGAGGGCCAGGGTCTTGATTAAAAGTATGAGAATTGGATTAAACACCTGGAAGGTCTCATCTCCAAGTGTATGGACCACCCACCTATTTTGCCAATTGGATAGCCTTGAAGACAGCTTACAATAGGAGAGGGTTGGACACTTAACAGGACAATACATCCAGGGAGGGGGTGTAAACAGTGAATAATATCGTTTTGATAGTGAGTGGGTACCAAGATTACATTTATTACTGTACTCGCACAGCTTGTGTATAGAAGCATTATAATGTGTTTAACATGAACATAGCAATGGGTTAATGGGAACAGCATTGACTCTAAAAAGCATTAGTTCTACATTGAAAATAAGCTATAGTTAAAATAATGCCTAAGATTTACATTGTACAATATAATAAGACTTGATGAGAACACAATATTTTCAGTAGATTACAATCTACTAAGAATTATTTTATTGCAAGTATACCGGAGTTGAACAGGGTTACATAAAAAAGTGTATTTCTTAATATCAAACGAGTCGTGGTTTGATTGTATCGGAACATCCCCAGGCACTTTATATGATGGAGAATAACATAGCTGTCTATGTACTAGTTAAGCCTTGAGGTTTGTAAAGGGCTTTTTTCAATTTCCTCTAGTGTGAAGCCAAGGGCTGGAAGAAGTGATTGCTCCCCGTGGTGGCAGCCCAGCTAGAAAAATACTGTAGTAAAACTATAGTATTTACTGTAATATACTGTAGTTAATTTACTATAGTGTTTTCGTCCACTATAGTATCTACTATAATATACTATAGTATATTTCCTAGAGTAAACTATAGTATTTACTGTGGTATATTACAATATTCTATAATTTACTACAGTTTTATTGTAGTATACTAGAGTAAATTTACTATAGTGTTTTCATCTACCATAGTATATACTATAGTATACCATAGTATATTTACTTAATTAAACTATAGTATTACTGTGGTATACTACACTGTACTATAGTTCACTATAGTATTTACTATAGTGTACTATAGTAAATGTACTATAGTGTTTTCGTCTACTATAGTATATTTACTACAGTATTCACTGTGGTATACACGTGTACAGTACACTGCAGTATACCATAGTATGAATTTACTAAAGAATACTATATTAGTATAGTAAATATAAGATATACTATTCTGTATAGCTACCAGGCAGGGATAATATTTTGTTCATCTTTATTCATCATCATTTCATCATTTAATTTTCTCTTTTCCATTGCTGATGTGTAGACTGGGTAGACTTGTTTGTAGACTGGAGGATAGGTGAGGACTGGTGTGGCGGTTGGCTACAGGAATCTATAGAACAGTAATTAAGAAATGTATTATGCAACTGATAAACTATAAATGTGGCCAGAGTATCAATTAATGTATCATTTACATCTGCCAGTATATCACCCTTGACCTCCCTAGCCATCCGGGCACTCCTCCACCCCTGGATGCTTCTCCCGGCCTCCTGAGCCCTCCCCCGCCCCCCTGGACCCTCTCCCGGCCCCCTTGAACCTCTCCCGCCCCCCTGGAACCTCTCCCGGCCTCCTGGACCTTCTCCCGGTCCCCTGGACCCTCTCCCGGCCTCCTGAGCCCTCCCCCGGCCTCCTGGACCCTCTCCCGGCCCCCTGGAACCTCTCCCGGCCTCCTGGACCTTCTCCCGGCCTCCTGGACCTTCTCCCGGTCCTGGACCCTCTCCCGACCCCATGGGCGCCCTCCCACTCCCCTGGGCGATCCCCCGGCCCCCTGGGCACTCTCCCGGTCCCCTGGAAGGCCAGGAAAAACAGGTAAACTTGAAGAAAAATAAATTTGAAAAAAGTTAAAATCATAACAAATGATACATGTCTAGGTGTAAAAATACCCATAGATTCCATTACTGATAACTATTTTTGCCAATTAGGAGTTACAGTGGGATTGTTTAGCAGTCAGTTAAAATCTCATATTATATATTTAAATGTTATATGTACCAACCAGGGATAACTTATTATGAATACTACTCTATTTTGAAATATATGTATTTCTGAAAATGATGAGTAATATATAACATTA
Source organism: Harmothoe impar (assembly GCA_947462335.1). Taxonomy (NCBI): domain Eukaryota; kingdom Metazoa; phylum Annelida; class Polychaeta; order Phyllodocida; family Polynoidae; genus Harmothoe; species Harmothoe impar. The sequence goes on from OX381718.1 coordinate 45,712,311, forward strand.
AAAGTACCTACCTACTGGTGCATGTAAAACATATAGATGTACATGAGAATACAGGTGCAGCATGTCCAGTCCCCTCAGCTACCTACAGCCAAATGTGAGTTATGCCACATCTAGGTCAAGCAGTGTCTTAGTAATCTGCTGGTATATAGGGGTCAACCTCACACCTTGCTGGCTTTGTATTAAACAATAGCTCACCTGTGGATGCAGCTGAGAGGGGTGTGGGTGGTTGGTTGGAGGGGTGTGGGGGGTGGGAGGGGGGGGGGGGGGGGTAGGTGTGAGAATTAGGTAGTTGGGGAGGGGTGTCATCAAGCTAGAATTAATATTTTCTTCATTATCATGAATTAGTTATAAACTATTTAATATACTAATTTGATACATTATAAGCATTATAACAGTATTTTTCTTTTCTCTCTGTGATGAATAGAAGCAATTATGCTAACTAATTAACTTAGTGGTAAGATGTGCTGGAAATACTATAGTAAACTATAGTAACAATCACCATATAATCACTATATGATGGGCTGAGAGGAAGTGCTGAATAGAGTTTTGAGTTATTTGGCTATAATCTTTTACAGGTGCGGGGCATTTCTCAATTTTAAGATAAGTGTCAAGGTGTGCGGGAAATACTATATTAAACTATAGTGAAATTACTATAGTTTACAATTGTATCAAGGTGTAGAACAATTTCTTAAGTAAACTATAGCAAATTACAGTAAACTATAGTATGAATAATATAGTAAACTATAGTGTGAAGGTGCGCAGGAATTACTATTGTAAACTATAGTAAATGTAACTACAGTTTACTACAGTCTCAAGGAGTGCGGGGAATACTACAGTAAACTACAGTACACCATAGTAAAGATTGCTATAATTTACTATAGTGTCGAGGTAAAGATTATTACAATTTACTATAGCGTCAAGGTGTGCAGTAAATACTACAATAAACTATAGTGAACTACAGTTTACTAAAGTAAAAGTTACTATAATTTACCATAGTACCGAAGTGTGCGGAAAATACTGTGGTAAACTATAGCAAACTACAGTAAACTATAGTAAAGTTTAATAGAGTTTACTATAGTGTCAAAGTGTACAGGAAATACTATGGTAATCTATAGTAGACTACAGTAAACTGTAGTAAGAAATACTATTGTTTACTATATATAGTGTCAAGGTGCACCGGAAATACTATAATATACTATAGTTAATTACAGTAAAGTATAGTATAACGTAGTCTGAGGGTGTTCTAGGTAATACTGCAGTATATTGTAGTATAATGTAGTAAACTACAGTACAAGATACCCCACTGTAGTATAGTAAACTATGGTAAACTATGGTATAATATAGTTTACCGTGGTTTACTATAGTAAACTATAATATCTACTATAGTATTTTTCTACCTGGGAGTTGCTGACACCTCCTGTCTCCTAGGAACCCGGACCTGAACACTTCAGGGCCTCGGTCACAGACTAATGTGCCTCAACCATTATAAGGCTGCATAGTGCTCTATTGCAATATGGCATTTTTGCATGAACACAACCCCTGTGACTTATTTGCCAGTGTTCATATGCCAAAACTATGGGGGGTAATATACTTCAGAAAGGGTCTGCCAAGAAGGTCATTACACATTGAAGCACTTAATGGATAAGCATTTTCTTTCTGCTACATAATTAGCTACTCTAGAAGTCTATAGTTATTATAGGCTAGGATGCTATCATTCCTTTTTATTGATGAACTATATGTCATTTAATTTGCTATAAGCCTTGCATAAAAGTCTGTGTAGGTTTAATTTTAACTAAATATTCAGAAAGGTGAATAGTATTTTCTGTTTTAGAGTCTTCATTCTCTTTACATTACCATACCAAAAAACAACATAATTATTCCAATAACTTAAACGAATTAGGATGAATTATCCAACAAAAGCATTATACTTCATATTCAATGGTCCTCCTTCACATGGCTGTGAGGATGAAAAGCTGGCTCTGAGGCCTGTCATAAGTCTTTCTGTCAATAGCACGTGAGGTGGATGCGGTGTCAAACCATGTCAGAGCTGGTATGGACACAGGATATGCTTTATGAAGCATGAGTTTCTTCTCAACAGAGATGGTGCCCTGAGAGAGGTTCTAGAATACAATGCCGGTATGGCTACACATTATGCCATATATATATATATATTTGTTAGCATAGAGAGCATTATTTAGAAAAGTCCAAAACTACAGATTATAGATTTCTTAATTTCCCCATGATATCTCTTTCTGTGTCCTTTCAAAGGCCTTCTGTGTAAAAACTGCAATAATTGTAATATGACTGTATTACTGAATCGAACATTTGCACAAACTATGCAACTTGATCAATAGGTTTGAGAGGTGTCATGAGAGGGTAGACGTCAGAGGGCAATGAGGGATTTGAACCTTTCACCTATTGCCTATAAATAAGCTTATTCATTGACATCTTAAAGTCAACGTTGGGCATAATATACCTCACTTAACAAAAACCTGTCATGAAGCAAAAAAATAGATGAGCAGAAATAAGTCCCCTTTAAATCAGTAAAGTGTGGAAAGCACAATTAGAGGGCAGCAGGAAATGACCATCTAAAGGAAGGAAAGACGGCTGCAAGGAAAAGGAGGATCAGAGGCAAGCAAATATCCCATGCAAGGGTAAGGATAATGGTATCAGACAATGCTGAGAGTATTGTCACAAAATGGCTTATTCCAGGTTTATTTCTGATGGTGAGGATCTTGTTGCAAGTGTCTCAGTCACATCACGTGCATCCAGACACCAATAACCAGCTCCCCCTTTCGGAACACTGTCTCATATAGATCTCATTAGCAGTAGCTGGTGTTCCTATAGAACATATAATTTACTCTTTGGAATATATCCTCACCAAATCCATATATCTATACTCAATATCAGACTTATACTCAGACAGTTCGAGCCATTATAGACTTGTGTTAACAATCTCGACCTTTGAAGGTTCGAAATCTGTGATAAAAAATGTTTGTCTGATGTTGCTATGTAATTGCTTTAATGTCTGGAAAACATCATTGTGCCATATGTGTGTTTTGCTTTATGATATGCAAAATTGTCAAATATGTGCTGTATTCTATTTTCGGTAGTCACCATCATGTATTTTGTATTCTTACATCCTATGGAGTAACTCATTAGCTGCTCATAATGATTATACAGACAGGAACAACAAGGAAACAGCTTACCTACAAAAGAGTTTCTATATGGGATTCAGGTGATGAGAACATACCCTGATAGTACATTCTCTCATCTTGAGAAGCAAAAAATGGACACTCACAGACATGGACATGGACATGGATATGGACAAAAATGGACACTAAGAAATCAGAACACAGCATTGTTGTTATTTCATCATGCAATAGAGGAAGAGGGCAGTGTATAGGGTGGTGTCTCATTACCACCTACAGGATCATCTATTCCCAAGTCTGTTATCTTTGGCTGTTAGCAGAATCCTACCTGAGACTTAAAGCCACGTACCCTGCGTGGTTGGCAAGGTTAGCAAATACAGTTGCCTGTTCTCTTGGCCTTTTGGGAAGAAGCTAATCCCTTATGTTTGGGTAAGGCATACAGAAGGCTTCTACCAATCCATCACTGCTTTGTTTACTCAGACGATCTTCAATGTTAGTTCTCATAACCCCTGAGGAATATGTCTGTTTGGCAATTTACACTGGGGCTTATGGTAGTTACTTTACAGGACGTATAATTTGCCAGGCAGTTTATAGAACAAAGCCCTAAAGGCAATTAACCATCCGGCAACTTTACTCTGCTAGCAGTCTCGTAGTTTGAAAAGTGTAACAAGACTTGTGTGGCTCAATTAAAATGGTGCTCATGTGGGGATGCTCTGACCTTTTCGATTTAACAAAGTCACAATTGAGACCAGACCTTTCCACACTTCACAAACCTTTTTGTTCCCCCCCCCCTGTGGTCCTGCATGTCCCACCTACTCTGCCCCTCTAGACAGGGTATCATGTTTAAGATACAACTAGGGTCATGCTCAGCATACTGTTACGTTTGTCCTTCAACCGGAAAAGCGTTTATTTATTTCTTAGTTTGCTTCCATGCGGGTCTTTCAATCCTAACAGGTGACCTTGAATTTCCATGGTATAAAGGGCCTTGTTCTTTTTGATTTTGATGTTTCCTTTCTTACAGTAAATGGTCTTTTTGGCCCCAAGATTTCATTTTGTTTGAGAAGTTAAAAAGTATTCCAATTAGTTCCTCTCTACTTGAAACACCACAATTCTGAAGCCAATAACTGTAAAAAGAAACATGTTTTTATTTTGTTCTCCTCTCACTTTTCCAGTTCATTTTCTAATAAGTATTTAAACTACCATGACTTCAATTCTAATCCTGTCTCTTAGGGATCCCAAACTTAATACTTCAGGGCCTTCGGGCCAGGCTAAAGTAGCTTAACTCTCTTTCAAGGCTGCAGAATATCTTAATGCATTGCGACCTTCGTTATGATGAGTGAGTAACTTCCCAGGCCCATATAAGTATCATTCAAAAGGACTGATACATGTGTGAAAGGCCCACATAAAAATTGTCATTAATGCAGTCCTACTTCCCACTGCTACGAGCCATAGCATGTTAAAGGTTGTTCAAGATTCAACTTGATATTCCGAACAATATTTTCATTTTCTCTTCACAAAACTTTTCATGAAAATCCAACACTCATTAGTACAGTAACTGTGTAATTGCTCATCTAGTCCATATATATGTGAGGATGAAACTTTGGCTCTGAGGCTTGTCATCTGTCCTCTGGTCAATAGAAAGGTCGAAAGGTGGATGTGGTGTCTAGCCATGTGAGAGCTGGTTTGGACACCGGACTTGCTTTATGAAGATGTGGACTCCTCTCGGGAGAGACAGAGACATGACATGGACAGGCTCTCTGGAATACAATGCCAGCCTTGCTAAACCTTGTCATGCCCTGTGAGTTTGTTACAGGGAAAGGTATGGTTACATTGAAAGACAGTCAATAATCTTTATTCCATCAGTGTTTGACTGTCTGCATAAAGCTTGAAAATAGGTGTCAATTCAAGATTGATGTGCTATGGACATGATCACTTTTCTGTATATATGTGGATCCATCAAATATATTAAAGATAGGTAATTTCTAACACAAGATATAGAGTGGGCAAGAAAGGCCAAATGTTCATAATATAAGAAAACTTAAAAAATGCTAGATAATGGTGTGTTGAGGAGAGCCAAGCAATAGCAGAAATGAAAGGAGGGAGGGAATGTCACAATGGATCAACAACCATACAGCCAAAACCCAACCCTAGTATATCTCTCATGTGCAATAAAAGCTATTCAATTTGGCTAGGTATTTAATAATATCATTCTCAGCTAGTTCTGGTATTCATGTACTCGTGTCAAACATGTTATATGTAATAATATGAAAACTGCCTGTATACCTAGGCAGACAAAGACATATTCTTTTCTTGATTGTTGTATTTAGAATATCATTTATGAATAAATATGCATTGCAAAATCAAGAGAAAAAAAAGTATGAAACTGTCTGAAGTCCTGAATCAGGTCAAAAAGCTTTCTGTGTAAAGCATGAGAACACCGATTGCAAACCAGACATTGAAGTAGATCTAGCGAGTGTTAATGGTTCTTTGATTACATCTCATCAGCTGCTCATAATTAGATACAGACAGGAACAAAGCAGCAGGCTACCTACCAGTGGGATCTAATACAGACCTCAGGTAATACGAGTTGACAGACTGGTAGATAGATGAAGAAATGTCCTGATTGTACACTATCTCATCACAGCTGTTCAGTCAGTGAGAAATGGGAACACAGCTTTCTGGTTATAATCATTGTGTCAATTTTGATACAGAATAACTACTTTGTATGTGTGCTGCTACATGTCTACTCATTGTACCGACTCATTGTACCTCTCCATATAGCAGGAGTCTTATGTGTATTGACCAATATATGATCTCATAACAGAATACATGGTCAGATCTTGTCATGGTGGATAGGTCACCCTGTCCAATTGTCCTCTCCAGCCCCTTGAGAGTAGTAAAGTGATTTAATGAGTATAAGTACAAGTATAATTCTGATCCGATAGGTATGATATACAGGATATTGGTGTAATTCTGCAGGGCTGCATTCATATACATGACGACTAGGGGTCTTGCACATTAAAAGCCCTGGTAACCAACCATCATTGACGGGCAGTGAGGCTAGCCATAGGGGTATAGCAGGTTGACTGTATACAGTAGCATTACAGAATGCCCTGTCCGCATTTAACATTTTATCGATCAAGACCATTATTTTGTGTCATTCTTTGTGGTGCCCTCTTCTGTCATATATATATATGATTTATGACTTCCTCATGGTGATGGATTGTGATAGGTGCGGAAGTCCCATATATCACAAACAATATTTTATACATGATACTCATGGTAGCAGCTATGTTGGATACAAATGAATGCATAGTGATTAAACAGGTTGGGGAAATCCTGCCTTTAATACCTTTAAGGGAGAAAGTAGGGTGAGGGGGTTTCTCACCTTGATTTTGGGTCGATATACATTTACCCTTAGGTTCAATCTGAAAATTAGAATTTGCTGATATCTTACCATTGTCTGCTGAGATTGTTTAACCTATATACAGGTAGACAATACTTATAGTTAGCTAGTTGTATGTGAATGGGCTTGTATGACATTCTTGTATTTTTTGAGATATAATGATTTAAATGTCAAAATATAGCCTAAATAAGGAACCCTTATCTCTCCCGGCCGCCCTTTTCTCTGTAGAGATAAGGGCAGGGCACCCAGCAAGAGCCTGCTTTAAGTAGGGGAAGATTTCACCTCTAGGCTATTATACCTGTAATGGAGGAAGTCCCGTATAGGCCTGTTAAACACCAAAAGGGTAAAAAAACTAAGTGTCCCGACACCAACCTTAGAATTATAGTGCTTTGCTACAAAACATAGTAGCTAGGACCCATGGCAAAAAGGCAACTTTTTGATCATCAGGCTGTAGTGCTTGAAACATAATCATGATGATATCAAGACCATACTGATAGGGCAATAAATAACAGTTTTCACTGTACTATGGGTTGTCTCAGTGGATACATGAAGCGTTCTAGTGTAATGCCTGCAGGGTCATCTGACGTGCATCTTTAGCAAATACAACATTTCTTCAAGCTAGGCATCACAACTAGGCTAAAGGCTTTATCAATACATATTAACACAAAAATGGGGCAATGTCTCATAGGTGATGGGGAAGGTTTTGATAGCCCTAACAGCAGGGATTTGGATGGTCAGCTTTGCTTTATGATGTACCATGACCAAACCACCATAATAGCCATAATAGGGAAAACCTTGCATCCTGGTGAGTTGTTGGATGACATTACTCTGGCACTGAATGGCTTAGGGGCCTGCCTGCAGGACATAACTTAGTGAGGGGTCTCCGTGGCTGAGGGGGTAGCCCTGTCAGGCAGTTGTGGCTATGGGGGAACATTCAAGGAAATATCTCCAAATGATGTGCAAGCACCAAGCAACTTTTTTGAATTAAGTGATTTTTTAGCCATTAGATTGTGGATTCCCAAACCAATTTAACACTGTGATCAGTTTTAATCAATAGTTAATAGATGGGGAATCACCAAAGAATTATTCAACTGGTGGAGACTTAAACATGCTCCTCTTATTTTACTAAATACCTTGGAAATAGACAGGTGGTAGGATAATCTCATGATTTATATGCTGAGATATGATTACACTTGTGTATTTGCCTGACTGAATAGGCATACTGCCCTAGGGACGATGTGAACTAACATGGGGGGTTTCTGAGTAAACAATGCATTGATGGGTAGGTAGAAGCCACCCGTATCCCTTTCCCAAACAGGGGGATTAGCCTGGGCCCAAAGACCAAGAGAACAGACAACTGTATTTGCTATGCATGCACATCCGTTCAATACACATGACAATTGCGGTACGGTACTATCCTGCCTACCTTGACAGATATCAGACATGGGAATGAAAGTCTTGTATGTCATAATGATATAAGAATCCTGCATCATTGCAGAGCTACACTGACATGAACACTATCACAGAATAAATAATCCTTATATGTTTTTTTTTTCTGTTGCAAGATTTCAGAAGTAAGCAATTATTGATGAAATGATGCAATGTATATACTAGGGAGGTCATATTATCTTCCATTAAGAATAATGCAATGGTTTGCATTGCAATATGATATCTTCCAAATGTGAATAGCTACTGATTTTCTAAAATATAGAAGAATAGGATCAAATATATGTTATATATATTCATATGTCACATAGTACCCAAGAGCATTTAAGTCTACATTGGACTTTAGGTGGCTTAAACAGTACTACACATTACAATCCCCAGAGACTAGTTTCTCCCAGCCTAGTCACATATATCAACACTGCTCTGTGTACTGTAGTGCTAGCTGGGCCCTCTGTGAGATTGGGTTGGAAAGTAGGAGGGCCAGGATCTTGATTAAAAGTGTTGGAATTGGATTAAACACAGAAAAGGTCTCATTCTCAAGTGTATGGACCACTCACCTATTTTGCTCACTGCATAGCCTTTACAGACAGCTTGCAACAGTATGAGTCTAGGGTGGGCGATGTGAGTAGTAAGTTATGTCTTTTCATTTGAATATCCAGCAGGCACCAAGATTCCATTCATTATTGTATCTCTCATTATTTTACTATTTGGGGGTAGAAGTGCAAGGTGTCAAAAGTCTTTTCATAATACTTTTAGTTATTAACAACGTAATCTATGTAGTCCATAGTTTCCCCCAAAGACCACATCAGCCACACACTGTCATACTTGTAAGCAGTTTTGTATAAACATGTGTGACAAGGTTAAACTCGGCATTAAATTTATGAGAACACAGTTGTTTCAAAAGTAGATAATGATTTTACAAAAGAAATTCTGATATATACAGTAGACCCTACCGTTTATCCCAGCATTGACTTATATTGCATAAGTACATACTTCATGAGAATATCAACATCTTTATACTATGATGACTTCTTTCAAACTCTGTTTAATAGGAAGGTAATGGGAAAAGCCAAGAAGGTAATTTCCAAGCCAATTTACTATCCAAAACTATTGCCATAGATTGCCACAGCCATCAATAAATAATTCATCATACATTCATAATTACAGTGGCCCAGAAGGGCCAAAAAATAGAAAAGTGGAAAGTGGAAAGTGAAAATCAAAAAGTGAAAAGTGAAAATCAAAAAGTGAAAAGTGAAAATCAAAAAGTGAAAAGTGAAAATCAAAAAGTGAAAAGTGAAAATCAAAAAGTGAAAAGTGCAAACCTAAAAGTGAAAAGTGCAAACCTAAAAGTTAAAAGTGAAAATCAAAAAGTGAAAAGTGAAAATCAAAAAGTGAAAACCAAAAAGTAAATAGTGGTTTGAGGTTTGAGGTTTGAGGTTTCCACTTTCAGTGTCACGCTGTCAATCTGTCAACAGGTTGTGACAGGTATCTTTTAGCATTGGGTCAGAATTTCCAAAAATGTGATTTTCGGGAAATTGGCAGAAATAGCGAGAAGAAAGGTCAGAAACGAAAAAAGTCAATTTTTTCCGGGAAGATGTCCAATTGGGCAAGAAAAATGGTCAGAATTTCCAAAAATGTGATTTTCGGGAAATTGGCAGAAATGGCGAGAAAATAGGTCAGAAACGAAAAAAGTCAATTTTTTCCGGGAAAATGTCCAATTGGGCGAGAAAAATGGTCAGAATTTCCAAAAATGTGATTTTTCGGGAAATTGGCAGAAATGGCGAGAAAAAATGACAGAAACGAAAAAAGTCAATTTTTTCCGGGAAAATGTCCAATTCCAAGGGCGAGAAAAATGGTGAGAATTTCCAAAAATGTGATTTTCGGGAAATAAGCAGAAATGGCGAGAAAAAAGGTCAGAAACGAAAAAAAAAGTCTCATTTTTTCCGGGAAAATTTCCAATTGGGTGAGAAAAATGGTGAGAATTTCCAATAATGTGATTTTCGGGAAATTGGCAGAAATGGCGAGAAAAAAGGTCAGAAATGTAAAAAAGTCAAGTACACTTTTTTGGTACCTTATTTCTGGGCCATTTCCCAGGGCCTATAATTCAGAAATCGCTTGGGTTGAGGATGTGTCCTTCTCTGAACTGGTTCTATGGGTTACTGGCATGAGGCAAATGTAATATCAAAGTGTATAATATAGAATTTCCCATTTTGCTATGTGGTCAAACTTGGGAAATACACCTTTCCCTTTGAGCATGAAGGCAGGTTCAGAGAGTTCTCCCACCAGTATTTGTCATTACAATTGGGCCATAATTAATTTTCGGTGTCTATATAACTATGTCAATAGGCATATGTGTTACCATAAGTAAACCAAGATTATTTAGGGAAATATGACTGTCTGAAAATGACACCGAAATAGTGAAAAGTGCAAATCAAAAAGTGAAAAGTGCAAATCAAAAAGTGACAACCAATTTGTTTGAGGTTTGAGGTTTGAAGTTTCCACTTTCAGTGTCACGCTGTCAATCTGTCAACAGGTTCTGACAGGTATCTTATAGCATCAACACATTGGGTCAGAATTTCCAAAAATGTGATTTTTCGGGAAATTGGCAGAAATGGCGAGAAAAAAGGTCAGAAACAAAAAAAGTCATTTTTTCCGGGAAAATTTCCAATTGGGCGAGAAAAATGGTTAGAATTGCCAAAAATGTGATTTTCGGGAAATTGGCAGAAATGGCGAGAAAAAAGGTCAGAAATGAAAAAAAGTCAAGTACACTTTTTTGGTACCTTATTTCTGGGCCATTTCCCAGGGCCTATAATTCAGAAATCGCTTGGGTTGAGGATGTGTCCTTCTCTGAACTGGTTCTATGGGTTACTGGCATGAGGCAAATGTAATATCAAAGTGTATAATATAGAATTTCCCATTTTGCTATGTGGTCAAACTTGGGAAATACACCTTTCCCTTTGAGCATGAAGGCAGGTTCAGAGAGTTCTCCCACCAGTATTTGTCATTACAATTGGGCCATAATTAATTTTCGGTGTCTATATAACTATGTCAATAGGCATATATGTGTTACCATAAGTAAACCAAGATTATTTAGGGAAATATGACTGTCTGAAAATGACACAGAAATAGAATTGGCACTTTTGACCCCCAAATATAGCCATGTGGGATAGGTGAACCCAAACCAGAATATAATTATGATATATATTTGAAAGAGCTATATCTCCCCCTCACATTGATGTAATAAAAAAGCTGGGTTCTCATTTCCTTCATAATGTAATCCAATGAAAAACACTGATTTTCCTTGAAATTGACAATGAGGACATGTTTAGGTAGCTCTCCTATCAAAAGTAGTTTTCATGAAGTGTGCCTATTTTGGTTTCTGTATCTACCTCAAATTGTCAAAAGGCATGCGCAATACTATCAGTGAAATATGCTTCATTCAGAAAATATTACTGACTGAAAATGGCTGAGATGTGAAATTGACATTTTTGAAAAATTAGTGGGAAATGAGCAGAAATGGCAAGAAAAAAGGTCAGAAATGAATAAGGTCCAAAACCTTTTTTTCTCGCCAAATATGCGTATTTCCTGGAAATCTCATTTTTTGAGGTTTTGACCATTTTTCTTGCCCAATTGGACATTTTCCTGGAAAAAATTGACTTTTTTCATTTCTGACCTTTTTTTTCGCCATTTCTGCCAATTTCCCGAAAATCACATTTTTGGCAATTCTAACCATTTAAATTCTCGCCCAATTGGAAATTTTCCCGGAAAAAATGAGACATTTTACTTTGACTTTTTGGTTTTCACTTTTTGATTTGCACTTTTCACTATTTCGGTGTCATTTTCAGACAGTCATATTTCCCTAAATAATCTTGGTTTACTTATGGTAACACATATGCCTATTGACATAGTTATATAGACACCGAAAATTAATTATGGCCCAATTGTAATGACAAATACTGGTGGGAGAACTCTCTGAACCTGCCTTCATGCTCAAAGGGAAAGGTGTATTTCCCAAGTTTGACCACATAGCAAAATGGGAAATTCTATATTATACACTTTGATATTACATTTGCCTCATGCCAGTAACCCATAGAACCAGTTCAGAGAAGGACACATCCTCAACCCAAGCGATTTCTGAATTATAGGCCCTGGGAAATGGCCCAGAAATAAGGTACCAAAAAAGTGTACATGACTTTTTTACATTTCTGACCTTTTTTCTCGCCATTTCTGCCAATTTCCCGAAAATCACATTTTTGGCAATTCTCACCATTTTTCTCACCCAATTGGAAATTTTCCCGGAAAAAATGAGACTTTTTTCGTTTCTGACCTTTTTTCTCGCCATTTCTGCCAATTTCCCGAAAATCACATTTTTGGCAATTCTAACCATTTTTCTCGCCCAATTGGAAATTTTCCCGGAAAAAATGAGACTTTCTTCGTTTCTGACCTTTTTTCTCGCCATTTCTGCCAATTTCCAGAAAATCACATTTTTGGAAATTCTGACCATTTTTCTCGCCCAATTGGACATTTTCCCGGAAAAAATTGACTTTTTTCGTTTCTGACCTTTTTTCTCGCCATTTCTGCCAATTTCCCGAAAATCACATTTTTGGAAATTCTGACCCAATGCTAAAAGATACCTGTCACAACCTGTTGACAGATTGACAGCGTGACACTGAAAGTGGAAACCTCAAACCTCAAACCTCAAACCACTTTTTACTTTTTGGTTTTCACTTTTTGATTTTCACTTTTCACTTTTAGGTTTGCACTTTTCACTTTTAGGTTTGCACTTTTCACTTTTTGATTTTCACTTTTCACTTTTTGATTTTCACTTTTCACTTTTTGATTTTCACTTTCCACTTTTTGATTTTCACTTTTCACTTTTTGATTTTCACTTTCCACTTTTCACTTTTCTATTTTTTGGCCCTTCTGGGCCACTGTACATAATAGTATTTTTGTTCTCAGAACTCCTTTCACCTGTAGTTATTTCTCTTCGATTGTCAGGTCAAATAGACTCAAACTTGACTCAAACCGCTAAGGAAATTGACTGGAGTCATATGAACAAGCTTATTTTCATATCACCAAATAGGTCATGGTATATGATTGCAATGAAACTTCCCTAGGCACCTTATATGATGGAAATGATGGAGAATAACATAGCTGTCTACGTACTAGTTCAGCCTTGAGGTATGGAAAGGGCCTTTTTCAATTTCCTCCAGTGTGGAGCTAAGGGCTGGAAGAGGTGATTGCTCCCTGTGGTGGCAGTCACTGACACTTCCTGTCTTTTAGGAACCCTGAGCTGAGTACTTCATGGCCTGGAGCTCAGACTAATGTGGCTTTACCGTATAGGGCTGCATAGCACTCTATTGCAGTATGGTTTTGCATGAATCCAGCCAAGTTGGTTATTTATTTTTAAATGGTTTGAAGAAATATCAAGTCGGGTAAGCCTATACACTGAGCCTCGTATTCCGCAAAAGCTGAATAACCGGACCTCGTATTGCGCTAAACCTCCGTATTGCGCTAAAACTTCACTTCCGGTTCAGCATAAGGATCACTCCGCCAACTGATCTTGGATACCCAAGGCAGGCCGAGATGGCCGAGTGGTTAGCATCCGCGCCTCTTGCGCGCCGGGCCCGGGATCGATTCCCGCAGGGAGTGCAACGTTTTGATAGGTGACGAAATTCGTCGGCGATTTTTTTATTATTATTATTGAATTAGCGCTACTGGAATGTAGGGGGAGTTATATTGAAAGAAACATAGCGCAGGGCAGAGAAAAGATCCTATATTTAGACACCTGATAGCTGAATTAGGCCCTAGCGCCCCAGAAAATTTGGTTGAGGGTTACCAACTTGAATGTTCGGCTAAAAAATGCATCGTAAAATTTTCCCATTGACAAACAGTGGCGCCGAAATCTCGACTGGCGATTGAAAATGGGGACGGTGTGAACGAGCGATATATATTTTTTTTTCATGAATTATCGTTTGATCGTCTTTCTTTTTAATAAATTAATGTTTTTTAAGAGCATAGTAGGCCTAATTTTACAATGATAGGCCCTATAGGCGATAGAGGGGGGGGGGTTGGACTATATTTTCGTATAAATTACGCACTCGCAGAGACCGGAAGTGAAGTCGAGCAAGGTGTCATGGCGGCGTTCGGACGTGTTTGGGGACGATGCAGGTTAATAAATTGTCTTTTTCTCCTTTAATATGTGACAAATACATTTAAAAATAAATACAGGATCAGTTTAAGTTCTGTATTTCCCCGACAGATTGAAATCGAAAGGCCCCGTATTTCGTTGAAACCCTTATAAAGGGTTTCAACGAAATACGGGGCCTTTCGATTTCAATCTGTCGGGGAAATACAGAACTTAAACAAATCCTGTATACTTACTAGTGTTTCAATCAAGCTTATGGGTTTATACAGTTAACGGCTCTGCCCAGAATCAGTCACAAATAAACCTGAGGTGAGTCTTCTTTGCAGGGCTGCAATGAGGCATCATGACGTAAAAGGTTGGAAACATTGTTCTTGGTTAAGTTTGATTTTTTTTCTCTCTTTTTCTTTTTACTACATAATTGACTCAAGACATCTATATTATATACCATTTAGATCTTTATAGATATTATAGATCCTCAATTTGGACCCCTTGGGGGTGTAAAAAATGTGGACCCCTCCTTGGGGGTCAAAAGAATTGAAGAATTGTTTTGAGCCAAAATGTCAGCGCATTGCTATGCTTCAAAGGGCCCATGCGCAAGCCAATTTTCGACCCAAAGGGGGGGGGGGGGTAAAAATGTTGACCTCTCAAAATATTTAATTGGGGGGGGGGGGGGGGTATAAAGAATTCTGCACACTCCGTGCAAAAACCCAACACACACCCTATTTTGGAATGCTATAATTTAATTTATTAAAATGATTTAGGATGACCATATTTCTAACCACAGTTATTCATCCACTTACTTATATCTGTGAGGTTACAAACGTTAGCTGTGTCAGTGTGTGGCCTTTTTTTGAGGCCTGTCATCTGTCTTTGTGTCAATAAAACGAGAGGCTGATGTGTTGTTAAACCATGTCAGAGCTGGTACGGACACAGGAAATGCTTCATGAAGCTTTTTTCCCATAGAGACAGTGCCAGGAGACAGGATTTCTAGAATACAATGCTAAAGATTGGTATATACTATAGTTCATGGATTCCTATCCTTTGATATGTCCTTTCCAGACGTGGGTAGCTTCAATATGGCTGTATTAGTGAATCCATCATTTTCACAAAATATGAAACTTGATCAAATATGTGAGCAGGCAAGCAGAAAGGGGTATCCTCGCGGGAATAGTACCAATTTTAGCCACCAGGGGGCTCCATCATGGCCTAAAATGGTAAAAACAGGCTAATATTTGCTCTTTGGTACTTTTTTCTGGCAAATTCAGTAATTCTATACAAAACATTCCATTTTTGGTGGAAAGCTTCCTTATTTGGAATGTGAAAAGAACGTTTTAGAGCCTAAATGGGTGCCTTTGTTGATATGTGTTGCCATGGAAACATGATTTTCATTCCAAATAAAGAAAATAAAGAATCCCAATGATAGAATGATTAACGAGGATTACTATGGTCAAAACAGAATAAAATTATCATTTCTAGATCAAAATCTATGGCCTATAGAATTAAAATGTATGGTTATTTCTAATAATTCTAATTATGCTCATTAGATAGAGATTATCTTGGAAACTATGAGACTTAGAGCTAATTTGAGTTTTGGATAGGGCAATGCCCACCCACATTCAAACAGCCATTTCTCAAAAACTAGAAATGATAACTTCTTGTGTAATATATCACTGGAAAGCTTATAATATCAATTTTAAAGTTGACATTTTCGTTGGATATCCCTTTTCCCTTGCCTGTACACATATACTAAAGAGGAGTCACTTTTAACAAGAATAGATGTTTGATAGATTGTAGTAGATATATAAATAGCTCAGCCATGTGCAGATAATTTGAACGTATTTGTTGAAAGAGAGAAGCCACACTTGGCATAATTTACCTCATTTAGCCAAAACTTTCCTCATGGTTAACAAGTAAGATGAACAGAAAAGAGCCGCTTCAAAACAGTGGTCAGCGGATAACAGGGGAAAAAAGACCAACGGAGGCACAGAGTGTTAGGAGGATAATGTCTGATAGATATAGCAGGAGTCTAGAGGCAAGGTGGAATAGAAGCAAGCAAACGTCCCAACCAAGGGTAAGGATAATCGGCTCAGACAATTCTGGAGGTATTGTCACGAAATGGTTTATTCCGGATTTATTTCTGATGGTGAGGATCTTATTGCATCTGTGTAAGTCACATTGCGTGTGACTCAGCATCGAACCAATACTCCCCTCCAACTTGTTCAGAACACTAGCTCATAGAGCTCTTCTTTACAGTGGATGGTATTCCTATAGAAAAGATTTATTCTTTCACATACACCGTAAGCAAATGCATACCCTTCAAAGCCAAAATACATGTTGTGCCTGTTTCTTTTGACTATGTAGTCAGACCTATACTGAGACAGTTCAGGGTCTTATGAACATTTGTTAAAGGTGTTAAATGTGCAGTTTCAAAATTGATGATACACATTTTTTATCGGTGTGTCTTGCTATATGATAATAAAGCAAAAGTATCAATTATGTGACATGTTTTATTTCGCTGTTTCACAATTATAAATCAGCTATATAAGCAGAATATGGAGGTTTTGGAACTCTGGCAGGGAGTTTGCTTATGGAGCAACTCATCAGCTGCTCATAATGAGATATAGACAGGAAGAAAAAAGCTGGCTACCTACCAGAGAAGTTCAATGTTGGCTCCAGGTCATGAGAACAGACAGACACATGGATAAGGAAATCTTCCTGATAACTCACTAGTAGGTAAAAAAGGGAAATCGCAGATGAAACTTCCTTTTCAGACCCGAGGAAATGAGAACACAAGATTGTTGTTATCTCATTGTGCTATGGAGGCATAAGGCAGTGTATAGGGTGTTATAACCTTTGGGGCCTATCTATTCCCAAGTCTGTTATCTATAGGGGTAAGCAGGATACTACCTGAGACACCTGAGATAGCTATGTGCACTGTCTGGTATGTCTGGTTAGCAAAAACAGTTGCCTGTTCTCTTGGCCTTTTGGGAAGAAGCTAATCCCTTGTGTTTGGGTAGGGGATACAGGAGGCTTCTACCAATCCATCACTGCATTGTGTACTCAGACAAAGCCTAATGTTAGTTCTGATCACCCTTGGGGCAATATGTGTGTGCGGCTGATTTACACTGGGGTATATGGTAGTTATTTTCAGGCCATAACTTCCCTTTCAACTATTGAGGCAAATATTATGCCATTTTATACACAGTCATGATACATGTGGCTTCAGGAGAAAAATTCAATATCAAATTTAAGCATAGATGTTCTCCGCACATGTCAAATATAAACTATCTTTAGAAAACAACTGTATTTTACATCAGAAAATACCCTAAATCCCTTTCAATCTACTTTGGACGTTTTCTAATCTAGATCCCACTAGTGGCTAAAGGAGTACTTAGCAAACCATGCCAAGAGGCCGTTTGCTCCAGGATGGTCATATATCAACACTGCTCTGTATACTTTACTGCATGACTGGACCCTCTGTGAGATTAGGTCAGACAGTGGGAGGAGCATGGTCTTGATTAAAAGTGTTGGAATTGGATAAAACACAGACAAGGTCTCATTCCCAAGTTTACAGACCTCCCACCCCTGTCTACTGTATAGCCTTATAGACAGCGGGAAATGGGAAAGGGTTGGCCACTTAAGTTGGTATTCCCTCATGGGTGGGATAGTAATGTTGATTGATGTCTCTTCATTTGGACAGCCAGTACGCACCAGGAATTTACTAGTTACTTTACTTACAGCATTTGGAGCAAGCAACCTAGGCTGTGATATAATGATGTAATTATAATTCATAGTGTCATATTTTAGTCCATGTAATTTGTTTTTTTGAAATACAAGATCTCCTATGCTTAAGCACTGGAAGGCCGTATTTAATGCCCCCCATTGAATACAATGTAGCTGTATTTAATGGGTTAAGAAAAAGTTGTTTTCTTTCATTGAATGGCTTCAAATAAAAAAATTAACACAAATGCCAACTACATTGATACCACTCTGATGTATTTCACGAGTGGGGGCTGGGGCGCATCCTACTCAGCCTGCGGCTTCGTTGGATACTGCCCCAGCCCCCACTCGTGAAATACAACAGAGACGCTATCAATGGGCGTTGGCATTTGTCTATTTCTTTGCAACATGGAGGTGACCTTAGACACTCTAGAAAATGCATATATTTAATGGTAAGTAAAGATATTGAGAAAAAGAAAGCTGTAAAATGACTAGTTCTGCCTTAATTTAAGGCGTTGGCAGGGCCTTTTCAGTGTGAGACTGAAGGCTTGAAGAGGTGATTACTCTCTGTTGTGGCAGTCACTGACATTTCCTGTGTCTGGGGAACCCCCCAATTTAATACTTCAGCAGTTTTTGTTCAGGGCCTTGGGACATTAGTTATGTGGCTTAACTCTTTAAGGGTGAGACAGTGCTTTAACACATTGCGACCTTCATCATAATTTTCATATCTATAGTACTGGTGACTCTACTTCCAAAGACCGCATTTTGGATTGTGACCTCAAACACCATATCACGTTAAAGCACTATGCTGCCTATAATGGTTAAGCATTTATCTTTAATGGAATATGGATCTTTCATTGATTTAACCAAAAGAAGACCGTATATCATTCCTCTGTGAAATAACCCATGCTTGTATTTCACGGCCCTGGTACGTCATTGAAATGGAAGTTGTTTACATTTAAACGTCATAGAAAGAAGCTATTTCAGGCTCCCTCTACCATAATTTTGGTAATTTTAATCAGAACACATACAAAAAATACAAAGGAATATTCATTTAAGCCTGTAGTCAGGCCTACAGACCTAAACTCGTGAACCTTTGTCTATTTCTTTTTTTAAATTTTTATCTTTGTTTTCTGATTATCTTTCAACTGGCAGATCGGCATATCTGTACTCGCGAAGTTTATGCTAGAGGTGGAGTGGTTTTAGATTGAAGAAGATATTTGTCAAATTTTCAAATACCTTTTTGTTCTCTCCTTCAACATAAATGAGCAAAATGATGATTCTTGTTCCTCAATAACCAAACTGGTCTTGAAGCTTTGTGTCAAAAACATTTCTAAGAAGTCACAAAAATCAATAGTAAGTAATATTTCTGCTCCTCCAGTCCATGTCTCTGAGGGTAAAACTCTGGCCGTGAGGTCTGTCATCTGTCTTTATGTCAATAGAATGAAAGGTGGATTTTGTGTCTAGCCATGTGAGAGCTGGTATGAACACAGGACCTGCTTTATGAAGAGAGAGGTCTCAGCAGTGTGAGTGGCATGGCTTAGACAGGCTCTCTAGAATACACTGCTGGACTGGCTACAACTTGTCATGCCTTGTGAGTTTGCTAGAGAAGAAAATGTGTTCTGTTATGGTTCTATTGAGTATGAATCAATAATATGTGACCAGGCACATGAAAAGGGGTACTGAAGGGGAATTTACAATTTGAGTTTGTGTCAAAATCTTTTGAATGTATTTTTAATTGTCTGTGTAACACTCGAACATGTGGGTCAATTCAAGATTCCTGCGTTTTTCATATGTAAAGTTATCAAAAATATTAGAGAGAGGTAATTTTCTAACACAAGAGGTGGATTGGGTGGCAAAGCTTTCACTGTAATGAGCACTACATATGCATGGGAAATATTAGATACATTGAGATGCGTTAAGAGCAGGCAAGCCATAGATTAAAGGGAAAGTTGGTCGAAGGAGGCAGGTAGTGTCACAAAAAGTCTGTATGTCTTAGCAACCATACAGCCAACCTACTTGTTTCAAAATCCTAGCATCTCTTTCACATGCAAGGACTTGTGTGTATATACAAAGGCTACCAAAACTACGGTTTTCTAAAGGTATGTGCCGTGAGTATTACTTTTTTGACTAGTTATTTAGTGATATCATTCCCAGCCAGTTCCAGTAATTTTGAACTTGTATCTAAAGTGTTGTTGAATATCTTTAAAGGACAACTCCTAACTGATAAGCACAGCTGTCTATCTGTGGCTCACAAGGCATAATTATTTCAGGAGAAGACTGCATGTAGTCATTCTGAAATTATAACATGTCAAAGAGCTGTCTGTGGCTGTCAAACATTCCAACAATTTGGTTTAGCTTAACCACAACATTAGAAATGCAGATTACATACCAGACAGTCAAGAGACTGTTAATGTATCTGTGATTACATTCCACCAGATGCTCATGATTAGATATATAGAACAAAGCGGCAGGCTACATACCAGAGAACTTCAATACACGCCTCAGGTAATGAGAGCTGACAAAATGGCAGATGGATAGAGAAGTGTCCTGATTGTACACTACCTCATCTCCAGGAGCAAAATAAGGGCAATCACAGAAGATGAGTTATATTCAGTTGGTTGAGAAATGGTAACATAGCATTGCTATTATCTAATTGTACTATTGAGGCATAACACAGTATATCTATAGGTGATGCTGTATGGATATGTTGATGTACCTACATTATAGACCTGGTCTAATGGCTTTTCAATGTCACAATAAGCAAAACCTATTTTTTTGTTATCAGCTTTCATTCATCCAATCTAATTATTTGTTGCGTGGTCTTTATTCAATCCAATTGTATGCAGTGTGTAGGCCATGATCACCCTCAAAAATATCTGAACCCTACTTGGATAGCTACAAATTATTACTCAAATTGCTGTTATGTGATATTGTAAACAGTTGATACAGAATATCTACTTCGCATGTATGCTTCAACAGGTCCACTAATTGTACCTCTTCTTCTGACAGCATCCCCCTTTTCTACTTACAAACACATACAGTGTCAATAGTTGAAATGCAACCACAGGAGTCTATGTCTGTTGATAAGGAGTATTATTTATATTGACCAATAGGTAACCTTTTTACCATCAGGCTATAGTGCCTTAAATATATCATGATGGGAATAAGACCATACTGATATAATAGGGCAATATGTAAAAATAAAAATGTACTATGGGTTGTGTCAGTAGATCTATAAAGCATACCAGATGTTGCCCCCAAGGTCTCCTAGGTGATTGGGAAGTTTTTGATTACCATTTATTTGGATGGTCAGCTTTGCTTTATGATGTACCATGACCAAACCACTAGAATAGCCATAATAGGGAAGGCCTTGCATCCTAGTGAGTCGTTGGATTGACATTACTCTGGCACTGAATGGCTATGGGGCCTGTCTGCAGGGATTTGGTTGGTCAGCCTTGCTTTATGATGAACCATGGCCAGGCCACCATGACAAATTAGATACACATTTATGGCCATAATGGGGAAGGCCTTGGCATCCTGGTGAGTTGTTGGATGGACATCATTCTTGCAATGAATGGCTTACAAGACATAACGTTGTGGGGGTCTCTGTGGTTAAGCTGGTAGTAATTTAGGGCAATTGTGGCCGTGTGGGAACATTCAAGGGAATCATCTCTCATGGAATGTATGAATAAATTAATATTGAACACCATGTGAAAAACACCATGCAATTTCTTAAATTAATTAAGTAATTTTGTTAGGTTTAAGAATGTGTATTCTCCAACGAATCAAACACCGTGATCAGTCAAAAGTAAATATCAACTGGTGGAGACATAATAAGCTCCGCCATTCTTTTAATAAATACCTCGGAGATAGACGACCCAGTGAACAGGAAAAAAACATTATGCAATGTTATATAATGTTTCTCCATCGCTCCTATATGATAATATCACGATTTACATGTTGTATGTTGAGCTATAATTACACCTGTGTTTTAGCCTGACTGAACAGGCATACTCCACTAGGGGTACCGAGAATTAATATTGGGAGTTTCTTAGACAAAATGCATTAATGGATAGGTAGCAGCCATCTATATCCTTTTCCCAAACAGAGGAATTACCTTGGTCCCAAAGACCAAGACAACAGACAACTGCATTCGCCATACATGTACACACCCATTCAATGCACATGCCAATTGCTTTAGGGTAGTATTTTGCCTACCGTGACGAATAAGAGATATGCATCATTGCTGAAGGACACTGACATGAACGCTATCACAGAATAGATTATTGTCATATCGTGTTTTATCCAAATATTTGGATGGCAGGGGACTTGTACACCATGGCATCGTCAAACCATACATGCAGCTTCCCAGAACTATTTGTCTACGGACATGAAACCAGTCACAAAGACAATTACTCTTTCAGGCAGGCTGGGCACCTGTATTAGGCCAAGTGCTACATCAACAGGCATTTATGGCAAGAAGGGGAAAAGATGTATTACAGGGGAAGGGGATGTTTCTGATGGCCCTAGAGACAGGGATTTGGTTCGTCAGCTGTATTTTATGATACAGGCCACCATGGTCATGACCATGACCGATAACTTAATTTTTTTTTGTTATTTTAGCCTTAGCATCCTGATGAGTGGTATTATCAAGTACATACTATTGTAAAATCTAAAATGTATTTAACACATTTGACTGTATGAAGGGTTTCACATCTTGGTGTTGGGTTGTTATTGAATTATGTAGAATATATACAAGAAACAACAGTTCTGGGAACGATACAGAGGCCTGAATAATTCCCAAGGACGATAAAGTTCCTGAGAAAGCAATATGATGAAAGATTGTTTAAAGACTGAATGTTTATATATGATTTAAAAGAATCTCCTCCTGATTGTGAATGTATTTGACAGTTGTAGACTGTTCTACCATCATTGTTTGACAACATCCATAATCATGACGGAACATAAAATAGTATAAAAAATTCAGAGAAATAAAACATCTATATGATAAGCTCCAGTGATATTCATTGTAAGCTCTAAATGTGCTTCTTTTTTACCTTAGCAGCCATCCATAGTATTAGCTATGTAATCAAGTCACTAATCCTATTGAGCTAATCATCTTTTAGAAGCAATGCAGGTGCAGTGTAGCCAGATGCTTTTATTTATCCTGCTTTACATAGGGCCAGGCCCTGTTTGCGTAATGCAGCTCCGGTGCATATATAACAGTAAATGGTGTTCATGATATACATACAATCATTTTCCGCACCTCCAAGGGGGATTTTGCCACCAAGAGGGATTCTCCCAGTGGGATGGTGAGGGAGGGGTGAGGGGGGAGGGGAATTCCACATATAATGTACCTTATTTCGGCCAGATTTTGCATTTTAAATCATTATGAATCACGGAATATAAAACTGATATAAAAGCCCATCCACATATACCTAGCCTACTGTTTTGTCTACCTGTCTATGAAGTAACCATTATCTGCAAATAATGGTTAGATATTAGCAAATAGATATTCATGATTGAACCTAATATTACATGTATGTTGGCCCAGCATCAAGGGGGAAAAAGCCCTCGTTCTATTTTTCCCCTTCAAGGGAATAAAGGTCGGATTTGCCAGGCCCGATGACAGTAGCGGATGCTTTCAAATGTGCATCAGTCTTTCGTTCCTGTGCTTTGTCATGTACATAATTTGAGTGCTTCAAATTAAATGCCCTGCGCCAGTATGGGTGGAACCTCGCCTCTCTCCAAGTTAGAGTGCATTTAACATGGCAAACAGGGAATAACTTCTCAAGGACAGACCATGGATCAAGAGCTGGAAAAGAAAAACTTTGCACACACTGGAGAGGTTTTGTCACAAATCATGATAGATAAAGACCAAGTGGTTGCAGAGTATAAAGAAGAAATGAATAGCTACAAAGTCTGAGAAATTGAGAGCAACACGTGTGTGTGAGGGAAAGCCATTATATCCAGCAGATTGTAAAGTGTCCAGACAAAAAACGTTGCTCAAATCCAAGGAGCTCTTATATGATGTTGATCAAGGACAGATTCTTACCAGTACCAAAGGCTGTGGTCCGCACAGCCAAGGATGGCCTTATAGTGAAACTAGATGGGTCAGGGAACTACCCCTCAGTAGCCGTGCGGCCAGCAACAACATCTTTCGAAGATCTGCAGACAATTACCCAAAGGGTCTGCCCCATGACTTTGCATGTCCTAGTCTATAGAACAAGGCAATGAATCTGCAAGGAATGTGAATTGTACCTAACATCAATTAGGTCAGTCACTTGACATCTGAAGACATGTGGCCAAAGGAAGAAGAAAGGAGAGAAATCAAAACGTGCATGACCTACAGTCTGATTCTAGTACATATCACAGGGGCTTGGTAACCAAGGGGGACGGGGGGGACATGCCCCCTCCCCCCAACACATTTGACCAACCCTAAAAAAGTGCAATCCAAAAAGGTCAAGAAAAAAGGGGTCAAAAAGGGTCAATATACCCCTCAGGGCCCCCTACTTTGAAACTGTTTGCTACGCCCCTGTATCATTCCAGTATCTATTGCCACTAAGCAATAATGTGAAGTCAAGTATGCAATCCAGAACATGGACTACAGAGATCTGATGGATAGAGAAAGTATTTCAATACCACACAGGGATGGATCCAGGTGGGGGACATAGTGGGGGGGGCGGGCATCCCGCCCCTTTTTGCTATAGACTTTTTATGTAAATGGGTCCAATACCATCAGTACATTGCCTATATCAAGCCCCCACTTTCTCAAATTCCTGGATCCACCCCTGCCACAGATTTGCCAGCACAAGAGGTGTGACAGGATAGCAGTAGCATACCTGTTATTCCTGTGAACACTGTCAAGAATCTATGGATCGAGGATACCTCAGTTGCAGAGATCTAGAGTGCCATAACTATTGGTGTGAACATGATACTGCCACTTTGAACAATTGGAATTAAAAGGGGTCTTTTCGATAAGATCCATTAACATTGGGTCTAAAAGTATTTCAGAGACGGATGTCATACCTTAACACATTTTGATAGCAATCTAATTGTAATAAGCCTTATAAACAATTACTGGTGTTAAGATAATGCATGTATGTTCCCTTATCAAATTATGGGACTAGATCGATACGGTACCTAATTATATGCAAAGGGGGGGGGGTGTCAACAGATTTGTGACATACTTTTCTAGGGGGTGTCGGAAAAAGTGTGACAAAGTGTGACATGGGGGTGGGGGGGCGGTGTTCAAAATGGCCCAAAAAAGCGTGACATACTTTATGGATGGCCCCCTAGTCAATATAAACATCAGGCTAATATCCCTGTAAGTCATTAAGGAGACTAAAACTAGCTAGATTGTGTTGTATACCTTTAAGGCACAATGCGGTCCTTAATATTTTTAAATAGAAGAGGGATACATAAAGCGGAATATTCACACAGCAGGTGTTTGTGCATGCAGTAAATTCAATAAATTGTCATTAATCTCAAAATGAGCGCTCAGGAGCTGACATGTCATCTGATGGCGCATAATATGCAACTTAATTATGTTGAGTTATCATGGAAATACTTCAGCAAATCGAATCTGCTGTAACAATCTTCAGCTGTTACTTGTATTATTGATTGTTTTGTGGACACGATTAACTGAGGTGTCTTTTAGGCATTACGATTTAGCTTAACCAAACTGTATGAATTTGTGTTTAAAATAGTATGGAGCTAAAACGGTGCATTCTTTCTACATGGACTGACTTCAGAGTTTTCTTTACTTATGTTTTTGGACGGTGTTGCAACAGACAGACATGGAGGTATCTCAGGGCAGATAGTAGAGGCAGACAGGGAGGTAGTGGGGGGGGGGGGGGCTGCAGACAGGGAGGTAGTGGGGGGGGGGGCAGACAGGGAGGTATTGTATTTTGTATTTTGATATTTCTATTTGGCTAAGAAATCTATACATGGGAAGGGAAGCAATATATGTATCTTTTGCAATGGGGCATGTCAATGAATACAAATATATTATCCAAAATGCCTTGTGAGAGGGGCCTTTACAGCAGCATCAAACTACACCTTAATAACTCCTTCCACACAGTAAGCCATTATATTGCACACAATTGCATTGAGTTACAAGAAACACAGTGGTGAAAGGGTTAAGTCGGACACCAATTACACCTAGACTCCGACACTGTAGGTTAGATTATAACAGGAATAATTGTATCTGCCATTGTAGACTTGGGAAAAACTGACAATCTTGTCAGTGCTAAGCCTGCAGCAGTAATTATGTGTAGATAGTACAAGTATAATGTAAAGCGTATAGCACCTACATGTATAGTCAGTCACAGTGTGCCACAGAAACGAGTATGCAGGTTATTAACCTAGTGGTAATACCTTGATTCCATGCTGCTATACAATATAATATTTGTCACAAGCATGCTGCATATATTTTGCAGTGACTTGTATTTTGTGTGGGATGTAAAATACCATGGCCTCTGTAAAAGTGCAGGGATGAGCTTTCCACCTTAATTCACCTCATAGATTCGATCACCATCACCACCCTTGGAAATATCTGTCATCTAGCAATTATCTAGGATATAGGTCGACCAACCAACCATATGCAGCTAAGTATATCTATGTTACCAATGGAAGAATAAAGTGTCCAACTCTAGGATCATTTCTGGCATGGAGTGTCCGACTTTAGGTGCAGTTTATTGTTTTGAAAGTAACATATTAGATGGAAATTTATTTACACTAATAGGGAGAGATTTACTTCTAAAATGGAAGCTGTCATACAATATGCATCAAATGGTGCGACCCACATTACAATTGATATGTATATATATTAAGAATGTAAATTTTTTACACACAAAAGTGATCACCTCTTCATTTTACAGAAGCGTCCGAAACGGGTGCCTTTACTCTATATTACTAGCATAATGTCCATGGACAGGAAGGCAAGTGAAAGTTGTCAGGGGGTTGGGTATCTTACTAGCATAGTGTACACGGACAGGGAGGCAGGGGGGGGGATATGTAGGGGGGTTGTGTCCCAGGGTGGACATGTGTTACATGTTCTATCCCAAGTTTACACAGAAAGGGAGGAGGGGGTTTCTATAAAAGGTTTATATTCTTAGTCCTTTGTTTACCATTTATATAGCTTTTATGGATAACAAGTATTTTCTAAATTTGTAGAGTGCATAAAGACTCACATTGTATATGAATTACCCATGTGGTATAAACAAACCACTGACCAATGACAGCAAACTTAGGTGGTATTTTGGCATATATTCCTGGTAATTTGACTGTTGTAGCTAGGATATCCCCTATTATCACCCATGTTTACATGTTAACCAACATTTCTCTTCAAATTCTTACTTGGTCAGACTTAAAAATGGCATTAGTAGTAGCTCTAATATTATAAGAAACAAACTCTAAAAGTGGATTATCAATACTAACACTTGAGCAGCTCTCAATTGCCATTGATGTTGAAGAGGTCATCTAAGCTTCTGAAGATCCTGTCTATTTGTCTGTCTGTGTGTGTCCTTGTAACCAAGCCAGCATTTAGTTTTGAGACCCAGTTTAGTATTCAAACAAAATTGAGTTAGGAATTGCCTTTTCCAAGAATAAATTCTGGAAAAATATTATATTATTTATTAGGTAAGAATTATAGAAATTAACAAATTAACAAATTGAATTTTTTTTTCTTAACATTTTCTTAATTTTCTTATTTTATTAAAATGTATGTTACCATGGCAACCAGTGATTTAATATCAATTTTGATATATTACTTTGCATTGATGTCTTCTAAATATGTGAATCAGAAAATGTGAGAAAAGACCATTTTCCAAGTCCTGACAGGAGTTGAAACATGGTAGTATGGACTATTTCAGTGATTTTCTGAAGGTCAAGGTAAATTCTAGCATCCTTGACCTTGGTCAAGGTCGTTAATTACATTTTTCGTGTAAAGTCCAATCAAGCATTTGTCACATACCCAAATTTCATAAATGTAGCTTAAACAGTTTGGAAAATATGGAAGAATTTGTGTTTCTGTATAAATTCATGAAAAATCAAAGATGGACGCCAAGATGGCCGCCAAACAACCTGATGGGACATGATTTGACCTTGGGAACAATGAAGTTTGCTAACTAGGGATACTAAGGATTCCAAAAATGTAGGTTAAAAAAATAAAGTCTCCGGGTGCACATCCATTGTTGAGAGGAAGGATTTACTCACATTGAAAGTCTGATCTTGAGGAAGATTTACATACCTGAAATGAAATAGAAGACAAAGGTAAGATTTCATGATTGTATTAAGATCAGAAATATAATAAACTCAATTCTCATGAAAATGTTCCTTATTCATAATCACATTTTATGTCCTGTAACAGGTTAAGCTTCATGTAAATCATATTTACAAGTATAATAATTTATCCACAATAACCATAATGGCCATGCTGATGAGAGAAGGGCAAAGTTCCAATCGAAAGTATACCTTATTGTCAAAAGAGGAATTTCTGTTTTAGGGGATATCCAAAATTAAACTAATAAATCCTAGTTCTGAGACCGACGAACACAAGTCATCTATATTCAGTGAAGTAAAACACACAATGGAAGATGACACAAAAAAACAATTTGCCGAAAATGACAAACAAGGAGAAAAGAGAGCAGCCATCAAGGACCATGCAATATGCAAGCTAAGGAGCTGTTCCCCTACAATCCCTCACACAGCTGCTGGTGTGCCTAGACTCACTGAGAGGATCCCCAAGAACAAATTCTGGGATGGCCAGGTAAGCAGCTGTCCTGGTAGCCACAGGGGATCAAGGACTGCTCATCACAGAAGCTACACCCTGGGGGAACTTATTATAGAGTGTTTTTGATCAACTGGAGGAGGGGTGGACAAATAACTGTCACACTCTCTTGGGCTGAAAGATGTCACCTGTATTCAGAAAAGAAACTATATATAAAAGGTGACAGCTTGTGGAGTGAGAATATGTCTTTTCAGCAAGAAAAGGGTGAGAATTAAGTATGTTAGGAAACAATTTCCGGTAGAAATCTTGGCCCCTGCACTCAAATTCCCCCCAGCATTGTTATTAAAAGTAAGCACTTACTTAGCTCCCAATATGATGAATGATTTTGTCCTCAGTCAAATGCGAACTTAGGACTAGGAACATACATATCTTAAAAAGTACATTGTTTGCTGCTTGGTCTAATAATGAATTTCTTATTTCTTTTCAAAAGCCAGACGCTCATAGATTTATCAGAACGGGTTGTTAATCTTGGTTGATAAGACACACAGATGTTGCTAAACATTCACCTATGGTTTTATTATTACTTAAATAAAATACTTGATAGTTCTTTAGATACTCGTCTTAATCACAACCATTATGGTTGTATCCTGATCATTCAGTCAGTTTTGTCCTAGCTGAAAGGAGCATCTGTAAATATCTCATAAGTTCTATCTATGAACCTCATGGGGCATCAACCTTTTTTACAGAACCTCTGAACACAAACTGGCCAACATCTGGATTGAGAAAAGATGTTATGGCACCACAGCAAAGTAGTTGAAAGCCTCCTTGAACTATTTTTTGTATATCGATTTTAAATGAACCAGGTGAAGCAGGTATTTCCTCTTGGTGTGACTTGTTGAGAGGCATGACATTATGGTGAATCAAGAATTTGTGGGTCTCTGATCGCATCTTTCTGGACCATTTTGATTCCAAAAGAAACAAGAACAAAACCCCTTCAAAGATAACCAGTCATAGTTGTGTCATTCTATATGGAGGGTAAGCTTTTGATGGCCCTACATTGGGGGTTTCTGAGTAAACAATGCATTGATGAATAGATAGGAGCCACCCATATCCCTTTGCTAAAGAGAGGGATTACCTTGGTCCCAAATACCAAGAGAACAGACAACAGCAATTGCTATGCATGCACATCCATTCAATGCACATGACAATTGTTGTCGCAAGTGTAGGGTAGTATTCTGCCTACGGTGACTTATAACAGGCAGGGTAATGTAATATGATATAATTATGTCCATAAGGTTATAATGTCATAAAGGTCATGTATCATTGCAGAGGGACACTGACATGAACACTATCACAGAATAGATTATTGTCATATTGTGTTGTCTTTTTCCCATGCAACCAAAGCATAAGAATGTATGTTTTCAAGGTTTTTTGCGTCTTTAATTTCTAAAGATGGTCAGCAAGAACCTGTAGCCTTTTTTCATTCTCTACTAATTACATACCGGGAATGCTAACCTGTTTCTGCCGTTCCTACTGTGATTGGTTTCCTACAGTGAGTGAATATTGCAGTGGCCCTTCTCAAGTTCCAGAAGAACTGTAACTGTTTTGCCCCCTGTTTAACCCTATAATGTTTTTAGCACACAACATTCTTACAAAATTGACGGTAAGACTAAAAAAACATAAGCAGCCCTAATTCTATCCATCAGAAATGACAGCAGCAATATCCGGACGATATCCTGCAACCTTTGGAGTTATTCTTGCAAAGCCATAATAATATGTTTCCCTTGAATGCCTCCTTCAAACCAGCTGCCAGTCTCTGACATCTCAACCTTTACCTGCCTTCTCCTTTTCGGGCAAGGTGCAAATGAGTCAGCCCCATCTGCCACCTGCATCCATGTTCTGCACACTAACAGCCCCTGTGAGGATTATGTATTCTAGTTAACCTTATTAGTGGTGTTTAACTTGCTGTGCCTGGAGCCCATTTTTTATGCAAACAAGGCATAGGGTCCCTGATCAGTTTGGTAAGTTTTGGCCTTTAACAAATTGAGAGCGAATGTAGATTACTATAGCCTACACCCAGGCAAATATCAGCGTCAACCAATGTCGCCAATACTACTCTCATACAAGGGTCAGACACTGCTGGACTATGATAGATGGGTCAAGGGCCATTCTAGTGAGGGTCAGGCTATGCTGGACCTTCATATAGAGCCTCTACTCACCCAAAATTGCTTGAGAGTCTAGCTGTGCTGGATCCTCATGCTAGAGTCTGGCAATGCTGGACTCTAGGGAGCGTCTCTTTCAGCCTGCAAGAGTCCAGCATTGTCAGACTCTAGCATGAGGATCCAGCATAGCTATAGACTCTCAAGCAATTTTGGGTGAGTAGAGGCTCTAGATGAAGGTCCAGCATAGACTGACCCTCACTAGAATGGCCCTTGACCCATCTATTATAGTCCAGCAGTGTCTGACCCTTGTGTGAGAGTAGTATTGGCGACATTGGTTGACGCTGATATTTGCCTCTGTGTATATCCATGCCAGGCTGATGGTTGACTATTTACTACACCATGAGGGGCCGGATGTCAACTATAATTGACTTAACGCTATATAGTATTTAGCAAAGGTCCAGCCCCAGGGGAAAAAATAAAAATAAATCCAGCCTCCTCGCTAAATTTTTTTTTCATGGCCAGCCTAAATGGGTTAAAGGGAGCAGAAGGCTTTAACGTGCTTTGCCTTTAGCACACATGCTATACTGATTTGGCAGGTCTGCACATGGGGACTGGATTTAATCATTGTTCTAACCCCTTCAGACTCCATATTAATCCCACAGGGTCGGCATGATGAATGGATACAGCCCTCGCAAGTCTGTTCACAAAGATTGCATTCATGCATCTTGCTGAAATGTATGGATTGTGTCAATCCTGCAGGGTCTGCATGGTAGACAAATGCAGCTGTCATTATAACAGCTACATTCTTACATTATGACAACATAGTGTATACAGCATTTATAAATAGACTATTTTGCTTGCCGGTTAGACGAGTATTAGTATCATTATGTACAGTACCACTGTGCTGGGTGATTGATGAGGGTAGCAAAGGTGGGAAGGGCAAGGTCCATGAACCTGTTCTGTCAGTGGGTGATTTAGTAGACTGTGTAGGTGTCCTGTTGGTAGGTTAACCGTCTGGATGCATATCATTAAGCTAACATGCCCTGGATAGGTGACTGGTGAACCATTGTTACCATCAGGGCCTCATTTATTGCAGTCATCTGAATAATTATTGATATTAGTATGCCTATATACATTAGCATTTTCAGCACGTATCCATATAATGTTACAAACTCAAAACTATGAATAGTAGCAATGATTCACTGATATGCCATTCAAGTAAACTTTTTGGAATAACTATCATAGATGCCAACAATTCTGAATGTACATAACTATGATATCTGTACAATTGCCTGAAAATATTTATTGAAATAGAAACACCTTTTAAAGGCATCTATTCTAGAGCCCAAACATAGAGAGGCTCTCAGTGGCTTAGGGTGACCTTTAATGCCTGTCACTAACAGCTCAAGGGGAATTGGCCTCTTGCACTCTCAGAAAAGTGAGAGTCATTGTCGCTAAAACTACCCTCACCTGAGAGTCAGGCAGTGCCTCAGGTGAGGGTAGTTCTAGCGACAATGACTCTCACTTTCCTGTGTGTGTGACCATAATTATGATAGCACTTGAACTATTTGCCCTAGCTACCTTCTACTGCTATTCGGACCAGCAGATCTAGCAGATAGGTGACTTCAGGTTTATGTTAATGAAAAATAACATAAGTTGTCCTGATCTGTGTTTACATTTCCTTTAAATATTTGCTATCGTCATGAGAGAAAACTTAAGAAACAATAAAGAAACAAAAAACAATACCCCTAACACTGATAAGGACCGTAAATTGATGTCAAGGTGTCTCTTCTTACACAGAACGCAAATTCTAATAACAGAGCTACATAGCAAATAACTATAGCTACAGTTATACTCGAACTATATTTGCACAGTGATACATAGTATATCCCATCACCGTTGGCAGGGTTCGATTTAAAATCATTCATATGCTAAATATAACTCTTTTGTAAGCGGCTAGAGGGATATAATATAATATATTTTTATTTGATTAAGACATCACTAAGCTCTACACAGGAAAAGGGTGGCACCTGTCACGTGGAAGTATTAAGGGGACACTCACAAATGACACTCAGGACTTTAGGGACCTGTTCTATGCTCTCAATTCTGTGACAGGCTGTCCTAGTCTAATGTATCATCCCTGTCAGAGATTGTCAGAGATGAGATACCCACACCCTACCATCATCACACAATCTAGATGTGAGTAGTTCTAATGTGAAATGCGATGCTTGAACTTATGGAAGATTAGCAACCATACTATGCTGAAATACATGTAATAGGGAAATGAGCCTCAGCAGCAATGAGATAGTTATAAGGAATGATGTTTCTAGCAAGAGCTATCTACATCCATGTGTAAAGAGCCATGCATAGTAAAGTCATGTATAGTAGCCAAGCTCAACTATGGTGAAGATATAAATCAGATTTTGTTAATGCTAGGTCTAGCTCCAACAAAAAAGAACCTGCATTGTTGTCAGCCATTGCTTACATTCCCCGGATGATCCTGCCTACTCTTACCTCCCTTTGGGAGACTCGGGGCTACCATTAAAGGTATGTAACGGTGTCGAAGCATCACTGTTTACTTTTCAAGTTTTATAATTCATTCAACAGGTTTCAACATGGAAACTACGATGTATTTATCTTTTTTACATCAGTTTTTAAGAGTTATTGATGAAACTTTATGAAGTTCACATGAGTGATTTTTTTTTCAATTTAGAATAATGTAATGGTTTGCATGACAATATAATATGTTTCAATTGTGCACGGATAAGGTTTTTTTCTTTATGACATGTCAAATATAGAACACTAGGACCAAAGATGGAATATCTATTAGAATTCTATTTTCTCTCTCACAGAGTATCATCACTCTACTTTGGACTCTCTGTGACTGAAACAATACTATACATTTCAATCCTCAGAGGCTAGTTTCTCCCAACCTAGTTTAACATACCAAACCGCTCTGTATATTGTAGTGCGAGCAGGCCCCTTGAAAGATGGGTGGCTTGAACAAGAGCGAGCGTCTTGATTAAAAGTTTGGGAATAAAACACTATGCTGTCTGTAATAGCTAAGCTATACTTCCTCTTTTTTTCACATTTTTTCAATGTCGGTGCCATTTATCTCGTTATCTTATTATCTTTCAACTGACAGGTTGGATATCTGTAATGTAGAGGTCCATATTAGAGCCATAGTGGTAACTCAATATGCATAAAACATTGCATCAAAGTAGATTTTGTTTCAGATTGAACTAGACATAATTATTATGCTTCAATCTTTCAGATATTTTTTTTCTTTCTCCCTCAATGAATGAGAAAAATGAAGAAGGTCTAGACGTTCTAGGACAAAATATTTTCTCAGAATTCCCAACAATCAATAGACTGTAATAATTAAACTTCTCCAGCCAATGTCCCTGAAGATGAACCTTTGGCTGTGAGCTCTGTCATCTGTCTTTCTGTCAATAGAATGAAAGGTGGGTGTGATGTCTAGCCATGTGAGAGCTGGGATGGACACAGGATCTGCTTTATGAAGATTGGGGTTCCTCTCAGTGGAGACAGTGACATGAGATGGACAGACCATGTTCTCTAGAATAAAATGTTCGACTGGCTGCAACTTGGCATGCCCTGTGAGTTTCTAGAGTGGAGCGTGTTTTGTTGAATCAATATGGCTCTAAATATTAAGTATGAATCAAAAATAATTATCCTATATTAGCACTTCAGTGTAAAATTGTCTGTTTAACTGTTGAAATGTGGGTAGATTTAAGAAAAGAAACATTGAGATGTGTTACGAACAGTCAAGCAATAGTCAAAAAGGAAAGTTGGTCAAAGGAGGGAGAGAGGGTCACAAAGAGTTTGAATGTCTTAGCAACCATACAGCCGAAACCCACACGTTTTCACAATCCTAGTATCTCTCTCGCATGCAATGATATGTGTTTATATGGAAATGACTTCCCAAAACTATATATCCTTCTAGAGTTATGTGTTGAGAGTATTTCTTTTTTGACTAACTATTTAAAGGTATCATATCCAGCCTGGTTGAATATGTATGAAATTGTATTAAAAGTGTTGTTGAATGAATAACTGCTGTCTAATACACACAGCTGTATATCTGTGGCTCACAAGGCACTATCACTTCTTGGGAAGACTGAATGTAGCCATTATGTAGCAGTGAAACGTGTCAAAAGGCTGCCTGTGGTTATCAACCTTTTCTACACTTTAGTTTAGTAAACAACAATCATAAGCAATACCAAATACATATCAGACATTGAGATAAGTTACGGACAGGAACAAAGCAGCCGGCTACCTACCAGAGAGTTGTAATACAGACCACACATAATGAGAGCTGAGAGACCAGTAGAATGATTGGAAAACTTCCTGATTATACACAAGCTCATCTCCAGAAATAGCCATTGTAATCACAGAAGATAATTTCTGTTCAAGGGGTGAGAAATGGGAACACAGCATTGCTGTTATCTAGTAGTACTGTGTATCTATGGTTAACTTTTGAGAATTTGCAGTATCCGCCCTAGAGACTCTGTCTAACTGCCTTTAAGTGTTATAATGAGCAAATCAGCTTTTTTTTTGTTAGTTTCCATCATTTTTAGTCCTTTTGGTTTGATTCAAACTGGTCTCCTGTATGCAGCGTGTAGGTCATGATCATCCTGTGATACATCTGAACCAGACTTGGAAAGCATAATTCAGATTACTGTCATAAAAAGAATGTTAAAACGTTGGTACAGAATAACTCTTTTTTTAGTGCACCTCTTTTCCTACAGCATTGCTCTTTCCTAGTCACAATTGCAAAGATATACAGTGCCAGTTGTTGACATACAACCACAGGTGTCTATGTCTGTTGACCATACCTGATCTCATGACAGACTACACAGTCAGATCTTGTCATGGTGGGTAGGTGATCTAGTTGTCCAGTTGTCCTATCTAACCCATTGAGAGTTGCAAAGTATTTAACAAGTTATGCCATTCATTGGTATGGCGCATGAATCTAGCACCGCCTGTTAACTGACTGTGCCTATATTCAAGCACCATGCTGATCCCATAGGGTTGATACACTTGATGTGGGTAAGCATGATGCATTCATGCAGACCTGCAGGGCTGCATAATATGTATACAAACGTGACGACCAGTTGCCTCGCATATTAAAGGGCTATTCAGCCCTGGTGCGCAATCATCATTGATAGGCAGTGAGGCTTAGTAATAATAGTATTGCAGGTTGACAGCAGCATTGGTGTCAGTTACAGTGACATACAGTAAGGCCTGTCCACATTTGACATTTTACCAGACCAAACCCATATTTTATACCTTACCACTGAAGTTTGCTTTTGTGATGCTTACTTCCTCGTGGTGATTGAGTGTGGTATATAAGGATATCTAATGTATCACAAATGTATACATGAAACTTATGGTAGAAGCTTTATCTACAAATGCATAGTGATTGAACACAAAAGAGATAAAAAACTAAATGCCCGGACAGCAACCTGAGAGTTATAGTGTACAGCTACAATCCGGCGAGTTAGGATTTAGCGCCCGAAATGTATTGTGGCAAGAATAAGACCATACTGATATAATAGGGCAACATATAACAGTTTATATTCTAACTAGTATAGCTAGTGTCAATGGATACATAAAGCTCCCCAGAATGATGCATATACAGGCATAAAACCAGCATTCCTGGCAAATGCGATGTTTATCATGCTCGGCATCCATACTGGGCCAAGTGCTACATCAATAAATACTAATGGCTGTGTCTCATGAGATCAGGACAATTTGACATCTTTGACTGGACGCCCAAGCCTCGTTTTCCACTCGAAGGTTCATCCTTTACATGATTATTTTTCATATCTGTGTACTTAGTCAATTCTGTAATCAGTATGACTATGCCAATAGCTGTTGTGGAAGTAAGTCAAATAGACACCACTTTCATGTTAGGCTGTTTCTGCCGGGCAGTACTTCAGACAGTATGCATGGGGTGGTTAAGTGACCATGCTTTGTACAGGCGGATACTGCGAACTGTCTCAGTGCAGTATTTCAACACTGGTATTGCCTGCTAGTTGACAGAAAACAAATTAGTTTAGTAAGTAAGGAGATAGATGCTATTATGCTCTCATACCAAGAGCACTTGATGACGGACAGTTCATGGAGCCTTGTTGGAATTCAGATGCTCTCCTTTGTACTGGTTGGGTTTTGTTGTCATGGAGCGTGTAACTGAGGAATTATAATCATTGTTAAGATAGGCCTCCAATGGCCAACGATATTGCTTGCACTAAATCTACACAGGAAACTCTCTTTCTCTTGATAAAACTGGAAATTGCGTCAAAAATAAATATGGCCCATGCCAATTCAACCAAAATAGTTACGGATGATATATGAAATGCTTCAAGCCCCGCATGTTTCTGTTTACTTCCCCGAGTCTGTGCTGCTACGATAGAACCTCAGATGATAGGTCAGCACAGGTCGACACTTATTTACCGGAGCCTCATACCACATACAGGTACATGCTTAAGGTCACAAACAAGACCATCTTAACTACATATCTTATGGACTAATTACAGTATTGCCATGTTCTACAGAGATTTGAGGCTGTCAAATTCTAGTAGCTTATTATTTAGGCTCCATCCCTTCAAGTGGCCTGCCCCATTCCATGACCTGACACATATATTATAACACAGCATCCCAGGTACGGATCAGCATTTTATTCTGGAAGGTCAATAGATGTGTCTAACACACACAGCTAAAGCTTGTAATAATTAACCTGAAACTGTCAGCATACTGAGAATGTGATCAGAATGGAATATGACTATCTTGTGTCCCTGGTACGGGTTCTCTGGAAAATACTTGCTAACGTACACTTCAGAGCACCATTAAATTATAGTTCAAGTCATTCGATTTAATCAAACATTCACCTCTGCAGTATCGTCATTGTGTTCTCCAATACTCATAGTCATGCATACTTAATGCACATGATGGTTAAGGAATTGCAGTAGATTTGTAACTGAATGGCAAAGAGACCATTTAGTTCCAGCTATCTGCTTTTGACTCATAAGCTGCTTATAATGGGGTGTAGCCGGGGAAAACTCAGCTGGTAATACTAAAGGACCATACTAGAGCCATACCACTAGAGGGTAGCAATGTTACAAGAGTACATTGGCTGGCAGATGGATTGAGAAATATCACGAGTGTACCCTATTTAATCTGTAAGTGAAGCCGAAAACCTACCGAAGTTCTATTCTTGGTGTATTGCTAAGATAAGTGAAATACAGTATAAAATTTGTGGTGTAGTATTACATCATTGAGGTAAGTAGTGCCAGTGCGTAAGAAATAAATATCACATAATAAACAACTAACTATTCAAGATAACGTGTGTAAAGTATGCTTAAATAATTAAAATCAGACAATTAGAGCTAACTAGAACTGACCTTGAGTTCTCACTCTCTCATACAATTCAAAGGAGCAAACAGTTTGGAGCAATTTAATTGTCCTTCAAGCCAGGTTGAATACAAATACATAGGTATTACAGCAGTGTACTTTGGCCTCGTTGTTCAGTATATCAAACTTGTCAAGTAATGGTAAAGACCAAGTATTATACTAAGGCCACTCAAAAAAATAAAATGGTTTCTCATCACCGCGCGCATCATAAAAATCAGCTTTTGAGAAAAACTTTTTTTTTTTTTTTTTGCTAATTTTTGATGAAAAATGTTATAAAAATGGACAAATATTGGGATATTTGGTATCAAATTAAAGCTTATATTGCCAGTCATGCAGCAGGATAGAAATAAATTACATTTTCCCTACTTTTAAAGGTCCTTAACAGGGGCGGATCCAGGAATTTGCTGAGGGGGGGGGGGCCAAGATCTGGCTGAGGGTTGTTGTCAAGAGGTGGACTATCGCAAGCGCAGCGCTGCGTCTCGCAAGCGCAGCGCTGCGACCAACTAGGGGGGTTTGGGGGGCATGCCCCCCCAAGGAAATTTTGAAATTTAGACATCAAATGGTGCATTCTAGTGCATTTGAGAGTTGTAGATTGAGAGGTTAGTGTGTTCCTATTTTTACAATAGTTTCAAGTTACCAAATTTTCCCTATTCATTTCCCTGGACGTCCCTCAATCTATGTATGACTTTCACATCTACATGTCTCTGCCATTCCTTTCCCTTCTAAGCTTCATATCCCCTTACTTTTAATTTTAATTCATATCCCATCGTACCTCACATATCCCAGCCCTTCCTATTCTTCACATGCTTATCACTTCCTCTCCCTGCCCATTGCTCAGATTGCTGGCATAGTGCCAACAAAATGCCTATAATTCTTTATTCTTTTCCTCCCTTCTATTCTCCTTTTCCCCTTTTCTTTTTTGGCCTGACCCAAGATCCACTATTGACTGTAGGAACTCTCCAAAATGTAGCCCTGACTCCGCTCATTTGGGAAAATTGCAACTAAAGAATCTTAGAAAAGTAGCCCTCAGCCCTGAATGGCCCCTCCCTGCATACATTTTAGGTACATCGCTACTTGAATTCTCTGAATGGTAGCCCTAAATGGGCCCCCCTCCACATCTTGCAGGCACATTGAGGTGAAAAGTATTCCAGAGATAGCCGTAAATGGGCTTCCTGTACACATTGCAGGCACATTGAAGGAAAAGACTAGCCTGCCCCTCCACCTTTAAAGTAGATCTCAGATCTAGGCCCCCCAACCCCCCACCACCCCAGAAATCCTGGGCCCCTCCACAAATTGTGAACAAAATATCTCCACATAAAGTAACTTGTTAGGGCTAAGTAAGGACATGAGGGAGTGGGGGTGAGGCCACAAACACGTAGCCCAGTCACCATAGGGTAGATTCACCATGAGTCACTTTACCTTTATCCTCAAATAAAGAGATTAAAATGCTTGAATGACTACAAAATCAAGTGTCCGTCTCAAGGTATGTGTCCGACATCAGGTAAATCTACCCTACATTCTCTGGTGCATTCAGTAAATCCATGTGCAGAAGTTATGGCAGGAGAGTCAGTACAGTCAGCTTTATGATTCTGCAATAGGTGAGCTTAGAATGGGGGGGGGGGTGAACACAAAATATTGGCCCCCCCTCTCCATATTCTGAAGGCAGGCCTAGACATTTTGGTGAAATGTCTTCAAGATCTTGGCCCCCCCCTCCTTTTTTTCTTTCTCCTCCCTCCTCCTTCTCCTCCTTTTTTTTTTTTTTATTTTTTTTTATTTTTTGGGGGGGGGGCAAGGTCCCCCCGGCCCCCCCCCCTGGATCCGCGCCTGCTTAAATTCTTATGTACCAAAATGTGAATTTTGGCCATGAAAAACGTATATCATCCCATACATTTTGAGCCCGCAAGTAAAAAAAAAAAAAAAAAAAAAAAAAAAGCCTCCCTCGTCACATTTTTCAAACCTTGGTGATGAGAAACCACTTTTTTTTTTGAGTGGCCTAATGGTCTCACATCAACAAAACCCCATTATGATCTAAAAACCACTACAGCTGTTGTTCTTAGGAACTATCCATTTCAATATTACCCTGAAGAAAAAAAAGGCCACACTAAAGAAATGAGGTAATAAGATATTTGTATAGCAGTTCACTTGTACACCATAGCATCGCCACACCATGCATACAGGTTCCCCAGGACTATGTATGTACACGGTCATAAAACCAGCCACAAAGACAAATACCCTGTCCGGCAGGCTGGGCACCTATACTAGGCCAAGTGCTACATGAACAGGCATTTATAGCAAGAAGGGGAGAAGATGTATGAGTGGGGAAGGGGATGTTTCTGAATGCCTAAGAGACAGGGATTTAGCCAGTCCCCTATGCTTCATGGTGTAAGCCACCATGACCGATTAGATTATCATTTTTGCCATATTAGCCTTGGCATCCTGATGGGATAATCATTACTTTTGTGGTCAGTGCTTCCAGGAGCTCCTCTGAGAACATAATACGATACATATGGGTGTGTGGTATCTATGAATGGCCTTTCATGGAATTGATTGATTGTGAGAGAGGCTTTAGTTTTGGGTCATTTTGGAATTTCATGACTATCCACTCAACATAGAATTAAATCAAAGGGGGAAAAACAGCTATTACATAAAATCCTAACATGGATGATGATCTCTTGAGGTATGCATTTTCTACATGCAGCACTAACATTTACCTTAGCAGTTCACCATAATGTAGGCCATGTGATCAAGTCGTTAATCCTATTGAGCTAATCATCTTTTCGAGGCAATGCAGGTGCAGTGTAGCCAGCTGCTTGGCCGCAAAAGCCTCCTGACTGGCTTTCGTCAGCATGCTGGTGGCAGTATTGGTAACAGGGAAAGGAAATGAGACATTCTGGTCTTTAATGATAACTTCCAAGGAATGATTTAACTCAACCCAGGTACTTATATTCTTAAGCATCCTTAACAGCCGTCCGTAATTCAGCATTACGTACCAAATTGTGTTAAGAACTCCTCCCCCCCTGCTATACCCAGAAGAAAGAACATACTCACATTGATTGTAGAATCTTGAGGATGGCTTACATACCTGAAATGAAAAAGAATACAAAGGTAAGATTTAATGCTGTATCAGGAAAAAATATATAATCAACTTTCATACTAGTGGAATTGTGACTCTTATTTTTACAACATTGTGAATGAGTACTAGTCTTGGAATTCTTTTGGAATTTCAAACTTAACTGTTACGCATGAATTTATAATGAATTGATGTTCAGCTGGATACTATGCATTAATATTTATGAAAATAATATTTGTATTTATTTTTAAATGGAAATGCTGAATATGAAGTTGGGTAGAGTATAACACTGAGCCTCGTATTTCGCTAAAGGAAAAAAACCAGCCCCCGTATTTCCTCAAACCTTTGTACTTCCTCAAACCTCTGTATTTTGACTGGATTATCATGTAATGGTGTTACCTTTTAACAAATTAGTATATTTTTATCGTAAAGCAGGCCTAATTTGTACAAAAAATGAAGACTTAGGCGATGAAGGGGGGGGGGGGGCTTTTTTTGCCAAACAAATCACGCAGGCACAGAAACCGGAAGTGAGGCCCGTGCAAGGTGTCATGGCAGCCTCTGGATGTGTTTGGAGTGATGCAGGTTAATAAATTGCCCTTTTCTCCTTTATTATAAGGCAAATACATTAAAAAATATATACAGGATCAGTATAAGTTCTGTATTTGCAATCTGTCGGGCAAATACAGAACTTAAACAAATCCTGTATACATAATATTTAAAACAAAATGTTGTTAAGCATATTTGGCTAGTAATATAGCTTTGGTTAACAATCAAAACACCTGCTATGTATACAACAGGTAAATTAGGGTGGCTGACTAAAACTAGAATATCTAAGAAGCAGCCTCTTTGTCATTAAATCAAAATGGAGTATGACTTTGTCAAGGGACAGAATATTCAACTCTTACATTAATGAAATGTGAGGAATCTGTGTATATAGGAAATCTTTATATTTTTGAATATGTAAATGTGAATACAAATGCTGATTATTGACAAATAAATATTTAAAAATTGAAATTGAATTGAATTTACCAAGACCTATAGCATTTCCGATTGAAGGACTGAATGTAACTGTGATATAACAAAATGCCATATGAAGTTAATTGTTCTTAAAAAATGTAGCAGTCAGTGCTGAGCAATAACCTGGGTATTTATAGAGAAGGTGTCGGTTTGAGTGAGTTATTGCCAGTTGGGTAGTTTTTTTTACATAAACACTCAATCAATGCTAATCACATCAAATGGCATGACATAAACCCTATGGTGGGCACTTGCCAGCCAATTTTCTATTACTGTACATGTATGACACTTTTCCATTAGTAATCAGACACATCCTTTCACATGATCACATCAAACATGTGACCCTCTATATTGGTGCTGTTGTGAGAGACCAATTAATTACCTTTCTGTACTTATATGTGTTTCTTTATATATCAGTGTTCAAGATCATTAATTCATGCAGTTCAATAGAGTCTGGACCAATACTGTGCTGGGGGAATGATGCCGTTGCATGCGATTGGACCACCAGGGAGAGTATATTTAATCATTCCTGTCCCGTAGAATGCTAGTCATGTTTATCTAAATGCTAATGCAATCCAAGACCATAGAGTACAGTGTGTTGATGCCACCTGGGACATATCATATCCTATATACACATGTTTGCCATCAATTGGTTGTTCATCTCTGCCAGAGAACCCACTACATGACAGTGATCACTGCAAATGCTTCTCTCCACACAATGGTATAGTGCTGTGACTGGTTATTCCGTGAGGACTAGCATTTTGCATCCACACGAGGAAGCTGGTCCTGTCACATAAAATCTAGGAGAATGCACAAATGAGTCTCTGTTATCCCTTAACTGAGTGTCTCATGAATAAAGTAAGGATTCCTCTTACTGTAGTTGTATTTCCATATTCTATTCTATTTTCCCTGACAGGAGGTTATATGGTGTTAAATCTAGAAGGAGAGTTACGGCACTAGTTTAGGAGGAGGTCATGAGCTGAGGCTACAGGGATATTTCTTTCTAATTCAATATGCTTCTTTTAGTGGGATTCAAACCTAGGACATCTCTAGCTGCAACTAATATACAGCTCCAGTGAGTAGTATAGTATGTATCGGAACGGGACTATAGTTAACTACTGTTTATTACTCAATCGACATGCAGCCAATCAGAGGCCTCCATTTGGTCACGTGACCCGTTGCCATGGTAACGTGACCTACTTAGGGCTCTCAGCCAATCAGAAGCCAGCATTCTGGGTGACCTACTGACCTACTTAGAAGCTCTCAGCCAATCAGAGGCCGGCATTCTGGTAACCATGGTAACGTGACCTACTTACGTCACGTGACCTACTTAGGCTCAGCCAATCAGAAGCCGGCATTCTGGTAACTAGGGTAACGTGACCTACTTAGGGTTTGTTTGTAAACAACACCACGTGGCTCTCTTGTTTATAAACAACACCACGTGACACGTGACTGTTTGTGAACAAACAAAGTTATATAACTTATATATAGAAATATCACTAGGCGGCAGAGTGGTCAAAAGGCAATCTCGTAGTAGTAGGTCTACTTGGATCTTGAGTAGCCACCCTTGTGGTTATAATTACCTAGACTAGTTGGCTCTGCCAGCCTGGTCAAGTATGGTGTAGTATTTTTCATCTCGCTATAGTTTAGTTGATATTTTAAAGAAACTGCCTCATTCTATCAGAAATACACAACATTGACATGTTTTTTATATTCAATATATTAGAAGTGTGCTTTGTTGCTTATATAGTTCATTATGCGTTTAAAATGTTCGCGAGTATCGTAGAAATGTACAAAAATCCTATTGTGGCGCCATCTGACGAAAAGAGCGGAGAACTATACTAGGGTATGGCGAGCTAGACTAGAGCATGTAAGCACCAGGCGGCAGAGTGGTCAAAAGACAATCTCGTAGTAGTAGGTCTACTTGGATCTTGAGTAGCCACCCTTGTGGTTGCAATTACCTAGACTAGTTGACCCTGCCAGCCTGGTCAAGTGAAATTAGTAAGGAGACCGCACATTAACGCGCTCCACAGTCTTTAGACAGT
This sequence comes from Harmothoe impar, assembly GCA_947462335.1. NCBI lineage: Eukaryota > Metazoa > Annelida > Polychaeta > Phyllodocida > Polynoidae > Harmothoe > Harmothoe impar. The sequence continues at coordinate 45,756,640 of OX381718.1, forward strand.
TAAGACTATAGTACCGTAGATTCTACTGTGTACTCACACTAACTATTTACAGTGCTACATATTCATACCCGAGTTCTAAGTGGTTTTTTTAGAAAAAAGCGATCTACTCACCCATTTTTTTTAGACAAACTCCTATTAGCAGGTAACCCCTGTATAAACCATACTGCAAAGATCTGCTACTTCGAGCGTCTGCCTCGTGACTGATAGTGTACAACAAGACGAAGTGGGCAGAGGTGAAGTACTGTTCCAAGAAAAATTGAGGCTCTTTATATAGCTGAGAGAGCGGCTAATCTGGATGTTCTAAGCTTGTTTTCACCTAGAGCCCCACCCTCTTCCAGAGAGGAATCAAATTGCTTTTCACCTGGACCCTTCCACCCCTAATCCATCAGCATGAAAAGAAGGATAACAAGTGTAACGTGCGCTACATGTATATGGGATTATAGCTGGTGAAGAGATAAAGCCAGGTCAACTGTGTATACAAAGACTACAGGAGGTGATTAACGACAGGTGTGACGCGCCAGCCCGTGGACGGATTATCTTCTAAGCTGACGCTTATTCAACTAGCCAGCTGCCGTCCGCTCCACTCACCACGGCAAGAGGAGGTGCTTTTGTTTTACACTCAAGTCGCTTACCACATGTACTCGTCTCTACCTCACAGACAGACACCCTCTCGCTTGCTTCACGACCCCTGTAGCTTTTTTTGTATACACACTCTAATCTCATAACCCCCTGATCCGTTATACAGGTAACGGGTATTCTCTTTTAAATAGCTGCCAGTCAGCCTGCGGCAGCTGAAAACGACGGTAAGTAGCTTAGCTCTAGAAGCAAGAAGGCGTATATAAGGAGGCTGACACGTGTATAGGCGCCTTATAAGTCGGCAGGGGGTAAATACTAGTGAAAAAGGAAGGCAGGTGTGCAGGTAGCTTTCTAACAGACACGTGTGTGCACTAAGCTGCTTAAGTCTAAACCCACCTGCAGTAGTCAGGTAGCATGTGAAAACTTACTTAACAGATCTCTTAATTGAGTAGAGACTCTGTACTGAGAGAGTCTTTTCAGCCGTTTAAGAGGATTATCTAGGACAGGGTACATAAGGAGTGAAACGACGCTCTCACCCATCACACTTTCTCGACCCGCCCTTCATCATCGTAGCATCGTCCACTCTACGCTCGCTCAGAATGTTATGATGGTTAGTTCTGCTATTTTCAGCTACTTTTCTTATCGAAGTGTTGACGCTACAGAGCATCGAAACTCTCTCCAAATGAGTCCAAGAAAGAAAAAGCAACTTCCACTTGAAGCAGGAAGAGAAACAGTGCCCTATGATGCATGTGAGGTAAAGAAACATTGGAAGGACGTCACCAAGGAGCAATGGATAGAAGCATGCTTCAACTTCATCGGAACGGAAGTAGTTTCATTTGGACAGAGGGAGAAGATTTTGTTGGAGCTATTTTTCTTAGCTCCGTATACTTGGCCTGACTGTGGTGAAATTCCTTCAGGTATTTGTTCAGTCTTCGCCATAGAAGTTATCAGGTCTTTGAAGGAGCTTCGATATATGCAAGGCACTCACGAGGAGATTGTTCAGAAAATGACGGAATTCGAAACAGGAGAAGACACAATATGGTGCGAGGAGACGACATATACGGACGATGATCTGGAGTACATCATTTGTAGCCCGTTGGAACATTATGTTAAAGACTTTGAGGACATGCTAGACAGCACTGAGATGAACCCGAAAGAGAGATAACTTACTGCACAGAAAGAGGCCAAAGCTGTGTTGGAAAAGCTCAAGTTTGGTCAAGGATTCACTCTTCAAAGCAGCTGTGTGAGTGTGATAAAAGGCCTTGTGTTGAAACATCCAGACATGAAGTTTTCGCGTGCTGTCGACACACTTCCTTTGCCTGAACTGATGATGAACATGATCGATCCCATCGTACCAACATGTTTCGACTCTGCCAATTGTCCCATGTATAAAATGGTTTCAAGTTTTGCCCGTGGCCGATGGCTAAACGATCCACTGAAGTCAGAAAACCTCCTTGATTTAATCAACTGACTAAATGTATTTTCTCATACTAGTATTAGTAGCATTAGTAATAGCAGCTACTCAGTCTCGTGCAGCACAAGCAGCAGCATCTGTGAGCAGCATCCGTGACATCGTCAGCAGCAGCAGCAGCTGCACGAGCAGCACAAGCAGCAGCATCTGTCAGCAGTATCCGTGACATCGTCAGCAGCAGCAGCAGCTGCACGAGCAGCACAAGCAGCAGCATCTGTCAACAGCATCCGTGACATCGTCAGCAACTGCAGCAGCTGCACGAGCAGCACAAGCAGCAGCAGCTGTCAGCAGCTGTCAGCAGCTGCAGCAGCTGCACGAGCAGCACAAGCAGCAGCACCAACAGCAGCAGCAACAGCAAATCAGCAGCAGCAACAGCAGCAGCAGCAGCAGCAGCAGCAGCAGCGGCGGTGTAGACCACTAAATTCGAGATGGCGACATGTCTGTTTCTTAGAATCGACATTCGACATGAGGCCTAGTGACATTTGACATGAAGCTTGAAAACATAGTGACAGGTGACATGAGCAATTCTTAAAATCGACATGAGATATGAGCATAATTAAGCGACATCGACATGTGCCATGGCTATTTTTTTTTAAGACAAACGCCATAGACTCCTCATTCAAACCCCCACTAGTAGTGCTCTATAAGCGCAAGCTTTGCCTTAAGAGAGCTGTGGCTGTGAACCCTCTCCTCCCCCCGTACACACAGGTAAATATCAGAGTCAGCCAATGTCGCCAATACTACTCTCATACAAGGGTCAGGCACTGCTGGACTATAATAGATGGGTCAAGGACCATTCTACTGAGGGTCAGGCTAGGCTGGACATTCAATAACAGGCTGGACTTTGGCAAACTTGCTTGAAAGTCTGGCCAGCAAGAGTCCGTTGAAGGACTATACGGTAAAAAGGCTGCTGTTACAGTCAAGATACTCATATTTCAAGCCCAGAAAACTGTAATTAGCTTTCCAAGTTGTTTATTTAACAATATCCTGGCCTAGCAAGAAGCTGTCAGATGACATCTAAGAAAAATGGGGCTGTTAATTGATCAAGAGAGCTACATTGTTACAGAGTCCTATTCCTCTTTTGAGGTGGGACCAAATTTGAAAAAAGAATAAACTCAAAAAAAAAGCCTTAAGATTGAAACAGTTGTAGATGACAAACTTAATGAGGAAGTCGTATTAATTAGTTTACAAATAGCCGCTGCACGAGCAGCACAAGCAGCAGCTGACACTAGTGTCAGCTGCAGCAGCTGCACGAGCTGCTTGTGCTGCTTGTGCAGCGGCTATTTGTAAACTAATTAATACGACTTCCTCATTTAATTTGTCATCTACAACTGTTTCAATCTTAAGGTGTTTTTTTTGAGTTTATTCTTTTTTCAAATTTGGTCCCACCTCAAAAGAGGAATAGGACTCTGTAACAATGTAGCTCTCTTGATCAATTAACAGCCCCATTTTTCTTAGATGTCATCTGACAGCTTCTTGCTAGGCCAGGATATTGTTAAATAAACAACTTGGAAAGCTAATTACAGTTTTCTGGGCTTGAAATATGAGTATCTTGACTGTAACAGCAGCCTTTTTACCGTATAGTCCTTCAACGGACTCTTGCTGGCCAGACTTTCAAGCAAGTTTGCCAAAGTCCAGCCTGTTATTGAATGTCCAGCCTAGCCTGACCCTCAGTAGAATGGTCCTTGACCCATCTATTATAGTCCAGCAGTGCCTGACCCTTGTATGAGAGTAGTATTGGCGACATTGGCTGACTCTGATATTTACCTGTGTGTACGGGGGGAGGAGAGGGTTCACAGCCACAGCTCTCTTAAGGCAAAGCTTGCGCTTATAGAGCACTACTAGTGGGGGTTTGAATGAGGAGTCTATGGCGTTTGTCTTAAAAAAAAATAGCCATGGCACATGTCGATGTCGCTTAATTATGCTCATATCTCATGTCGATTTTAAGAATTGCTCATGTCACCTGTCACTATGTTTTCAAGCTTCATGTCAAATGTCACTAGGCCTCATGTCGAATGTCGATTCTAAGAAACAGACATGTCGCCATCTCGAATTTAGTGGTCTACACCGCCGCTGCTGCTGCTGCTGCTGCTGCTGCTGCTGTTGCTGCTGCTGATTTGCTGTTGCTGCTGCTGTTGGTGCTGCTGCTTGTGCTGCTCGTGCAGCTGCTGCAGCTGCTGACAGCTGCTGACAGCTGCTGCTGCTTGTGCTGCTCGTGCAGCTGCTGCAGTTGCTGACGATGTCACGGATGCTGTTGACAGATGCTGCTGCTTGTGCTGCTCGTGCAGCTGCTGCTGCTGCTGACGATGTCACGGATACTGCTGACAGATGCTGCTGCTTGTGCTGCTCGTGCAGCTGCTGCTGCTGCTGACGATGTCACGGATGCTGCTCACAGATGCTGCTGCTTGTGCTGCACGAGACTGAGTAGCTGCTATTACTAATGCTACTAATACTAGTATGAGAAAATACATTTAGTCAGTTGATTAAATCAAGGAGGTTTTCTGACTTCAGTGGATCGTTTAGCCATCGGCCACGGGCAAAACTTGAAACCATTTTATACATGGGACAATTGGCAGAGTCGAAACATGTTGGTACGATGGGATCGATCATGTTCATCATCAGTTCAGGCAAAGGAAGTGTGTCGACAGCACGCGAAAACTTCATGTCTGGATGTTTCAACACAAGGCCTTTTATCACACTCACACAGCTGCTTTGAAGAGTGAATCCTTGACCAAACTTGAGCTTTTCCAACACAGCTTTGGCCTCTTTCTGTGCAGTAAGGGATCTCTCTTTCGGGTTCATCTCAGTGCTGTCTAGCATGTCCTCAAAGTCTTTAACATAATGTTCCAACGGGCTACAAATGATGTACTCCAGATCATCGTCCGTATATGTCGTCTCCTCGCACCATATTGTGTCTTCTCCTGTTTCGAATTCCGTCATTTTCTGAACAATCTCCTCGTGAGTGCCTTGCATATATCGAAGCTCCTTCAAAGACCTGATAACTTCTATGGCGAAGACTGAACAAATACCTGAAGGAATTTCACCACAGTCAGGCCAAGTATACGGAGCTAAGAAAAATAGCTCCAACAAAATCTTCTCCCTCTGTCCAAATGAAACTACTTCCGTTCCGATGAAGTTGAAGCATGCTTCTATCCATTGCTCCTTGGTGACGTCCTTCCAATGTTTCTTTACCTCACATGCATCATAGGGCACTGTTTCTCTTCCTGCTTCAAGTGGAAGTTGCTTTTTCTTTCTTGGACTCATTTGGAGAGAGTTTCGATGCTCTGTAGCGTCAACACTTCGATAAGAAAAGTAGCTGAAAATAGCAGAACTAACCATCATAACATTCTGAGCGAGCGTAGAGTGGACGATGCTACGATGATGAAGGGCGGGTCGAGAAAGTGTGATGGGTGAGAGCGTCGTTTCACTCCTTATGTACCCTGTCCTAGATAATCCTCTTAAACGGCTGAAAAGACTCTCTCAGTACAGAGTCTCTACTCAATTAAGAGATCTGTTAAGTAAGTTTTCACATGCTACCTGACTACTGCAGGTGGGTTTAGACTTAAGCAGCTTAGTGCACACACGTGTCTGTTAGAAAGCTACCTGCACACCTGCCTTCCTTTTTCACTAGTATTTACCCCCTGCCGACTTATAAGGCGCCTATACACGTGTCAGCCTCCTTATATACGCCTTCTTGCTTCTAGAGCTAAGCTACTTACCGTCGTTTTCAGCTGCCGCAGGCTGACTGGCAGCTATTTAAAAGAGAATACCCGTTACCTGTATAACGGATCAGGGGGTTATGAGATTAGAGTGTGTATACAAAAAAAGCTACAGGGGTCGTGAAGCAAGCGAGAGGGTGTCTGTCTGTGAGGTAGAGACGAGTACATGTGGTAAGCGACTTGAGTGTAAAACAAAAGCACCTCCTCTTGCCGTGGTGAGTGGAGCGGACGGCAGCTGGCTAGTTGAATAAGCGTCAGCTTAGAAGATAATCCGTCCACGGGCTGGCGCGTCACACCTGTCGTTAATCACCTCCTGTAGTCTTTGTATACACAGTTGACCTGGCTTTATCTCTTCACCAGCTATAATCCCATATACATGTAGCGCACGTTACACTTGTTATCCTTCTTTTCATGCTGATGGATTAGGGGTGGAAGGGTCCAGGTGAAAAGCAATTTGATTCCTCTCTGGAAGAGGGTGGGGCTCTAGGTGAAAACAAGCTTAGAACATCCAGATTAGCCGCTCTCTCAGCTATATAAAGAGCCTCAATTTTTCTTGGAACAGTACTTCACCTCTGCCCACTTCGTCTTGTTGTACACTATCAGTCACGAGGCAGACGCTCGAAGTAGCAGATCTTTGCAGTATGGTTTATACAGGGGTTACCTGCTAATAGGAGTTTGTCTAAAAAAAATGGGTGAGTAGATCGCTTTTTTCTAAAAAAACCACTTAGAACTCGGGTATGAATATGTAGCACTGTAAATAGTTAGTGTGAGTACACAGTAGAATCTACGGTACTATAGTCTTAACTGTCTAAAGACTGTGGAGCGCGTTAATGTGCGGTCTCCTTACTAATTTCACTTGACCAGGCTGGCAGGGTCAACTAGTCTAGGTAATTGCAACCACAAGGGTGGCTACTCAAGATCCAAGTAGACCTACTACTACGAGATTGTCTTTTGACCACTCTGCCGCCTGGTGCTTACATGCTCTAGTCTAGCTCGCCATACCCTAGTATAGTTCTCCGCTCTTTTCGTCAGATGGCGCCACAATAGGATTTTTGTACATTTCTACGATACTCGCGAACATTTTAAACGCATAATGAACTATATAAGCAACAAAGCACACTTCTAATATATTGAATATAAAAAACATGTCAATGTTGTGTATTTCTGATAGAATGAGGCAGTTTCTTTAAAATATCAACTAAACTATAGCGAGATGAAAAATACTACACCATACTTGACCAGGCTGGCAGAGCCAACTAGTCTAGGTAATTATAACCACAAGGGTGGCTACTCAAGATCCAAGTAGACCTACTACTACGAGATTGCCTTTTGACCACTCTGCCGCCTAGTGATATTTCTATATATAAGTTATATAACTTTGTTTGTTCACAAACAGTCACGTGTCACGTGGTGTTGTTTATAAACAAGAGAGCCACGTGGTGTTGTTTACAAACAAACCCTAAGTAGGTCACGTTACCCTAGTTACCAGAATGCCGGCTTCTGATTGGCTGAGCCTAAGTAGGTCACGTGACGTAAGTAGGTCACGTTACCATGGTTACCAGAATGCCGGCCTCTGATTGGCTGAGAGCTTCTAAGTAGGTCAGTAGGTCACCCAGAATGCTGGCTTCTGATTGGCTGAGAGCCCTAAGTAGGTCACGTTACCATGGCAACGGGTCACGTGACCAAATGGAGGCCTCTGATTGGCTGCATGTCGATTGAGTAATAAACAGTAGTTAACTATAGTCCCGTTCCAATACATACTATACTACTCCAGTGACACTGCAGCAGCAGCCAATGAATCCCTATACAAAATGTATGAGCAAGAGAAGCCTGTACCAGGAGCAGTGTGCAAATAGTAACATTGGTCAGATCATTGAGGGCAGCCAGATAGCATTTTTCATCGCACAAGCTATAAAACGGATACAACCCATACGTCCACACATGGCTCTCTCAGGTTATAATTATAGCCATTATTGCAGCCGATATTTAAAATTATTTTTGAAATGTTGCCCATAAAAGAGCCTTTACTTTCCTATCAGTTTGACTCAATTTAAACCAAATAAAATAAGATAGTCCGCACAAGCCATAGCAATCAAAGATGGATGATGTACAATGACAAAGTGACAGATTTATAACATGTAGAGGCCATGGATCTGCTAGCTAGATGGTACTAGCCGCGGCTTGTATGCAAGATTTTATCTAATGGATTTTATTGAAAAGACCCCTTTTGATTCCAATTGTTCAAAGTGGCAGTATCATATTCACACCAATAGTCATGGCACTAGATCTCTGCGGCTCAGGTATCCTCGATCCATAGATTCTTGACAGTGTTTACAGGAATAACAGGTGTACCACTGCCATCCTGTCAATTCTCTTGTGTTGGCAAATCTGTGGCAGGGGTGGATCCAGGAACTTGAGAAAGAGGGGGGGGGGGCTTGATATAGGCAATGTTCTGATGGTATTAGACCCAATTACATTAAAAATCTATAGCAATAAGGGGTGGCATGCCCCCCCCCCCTGCCCCTCCTGTCCCCCACCTGGATCCATCCTTGTGTGGTATCCAAATACTTGCTCTATCCACATAAGGTCTTCATGGTGCATCTTCTAGATAGCATACATGAGTTCACATTATTGCTTAGAGGCAATACATACTGGAATGATACAGGGGCATGGCAAGCAGTTTTGAAGTAGGGGGACTGAGGGGTATATTGACCTTTTTGACCCCTTTTTCCTTGACCTTTTTGGATTGAACTTTTTTGGGGTTGGTCAAAAGTGGAGGGAGGGGACATGCCCCCCGTCCCCCTTGGTTACCACGCCTGTGTGATACGTACTAGAATCAGACTGTAGGTCATGCTGGAAGAACCTTGTTCTGGTTTTTCTCCTTTGTTCTTCCTTTGACCTGGTGCAAGGCTAACAAATACTAAGAGGTAGTTCCCTTACCCATCTAGTTTCACTGAAAGCCCATATTTGGCTGTTTGACTTGGTCTTTATCTATCATGGTTTGTGACAAAACTTACGCCAAACCTCTCCAGTATGTGCAAAGTTTTTCTTTCCAGCTCTTGATACATGGTCCTTCCTTGAGAACTTATCCTCAGTTCAACCAAGTTAAATGAACTTGGGGCATTAATGACCTTCAAATGTGCATCCAAGTTTGCATCAATAAACTGATCTATCACAGTTATAGTTTTCTCATACCTGGGGTCTTGAATTGTGTGAATTTGAAAGGTGCTAGGACTTGTAGAGGTACTACAACCACAAATATGTATTTAACCTGCAGATGTCACTAATTTATACAGCATTTATATTGTTTACAAAATTCAAAAAGTGTGACGTCAAACAAGTCCATAGACCCCCCCACTCCCATGTCACACTTCGTCACACAAAAAAAAGACCCCCCCACCCCCTCAGGCGTGACATACTTTATGGACGGCCCCTTACACATTACTTTTATGTGGTTGAGCAAGTTGCCTCAATCCAGGACACAAACCGTTCTTGCTTTCTTACAGCGTGCTTATAGCCATAATCAAGCTCCTAGTTCTTTTTCATACTGCAGATTTCTTGAGAGGGCACCATACCCAGCTTCATCACTTCCTTTTTTTAGTTGTTAACTCCATCTTAAACCCTAATAAAGGCCACTAAACACAGGACCAAAAAACGCATTTCAAAGCTGGTAAAAAAGCACTGCATTCAACTCCTCTCTAGAGGGGCATGAGAAACCGCCCTGTGATCCAACTAAACCCCGATCCCCAGCCACAAAAGGTGTGTTCCTGTAGTATACCGAGGTTGCAGGTTCCTTAGTAGGGGGCACCATTGCTTGATCTGGTAACCAGTGAGATAAGCACTGATACAACAATCACAATGGATACAGGCTGTTACATAATGCCCCCTAAGAATTCCGTAGTGAAGGCCAGGGAATTTTCTCATTGGTTGATAATGCAACCGGCTAGACGCCTATATGTGTTTATATATATATATATATATATATATATATATATATATATATATATATATATATATATATATATATACACGGTTCAGAGTGCAGGGACTGAGAGGATTCACAGGAACCAATCTGAGAAGACCTGAGTGGGTAGCTGCTGTCCTGTGAGACACCAGGGGAGCTGCTTAACACCGGTGCTACAGCTTTGTGGCAGCACCAAGCTCGATATCTGATGAGTGCTTTATTTACCACATGTATTTTCTCAGCTGGGAAAAGTTGTACCAGAGAAATGATAGTTGTTAAAAATGTCTGTATAAATAAAAAGGACCTAAACATATGTCTTATCTAATCTGCACGTATCAAAGGCACAAGGCATCATGAAGTACAGACATTGTAATATTGTAGACATTAGATCTGGATACTCTAGTTCAGGCTTACATTAGGCAATTCTTTAGGGGCATAGAAGTAGAAGATCTTTTTTGAGAAAGTTGTTTTTATAGTAATGTATCAATTCTACAAACACCTAGAATGAAATAAAAATGAACGCTTTGAGTCAAACAGAAATAGTTGGTTTTATTACTAAGACAGTTTTAAAAGTTCCAAACCTCACAGCCCTCACAGATAAAAAAAAAAACACCTGTTAATTTAACTAGGACCCCCATTGCCAAACTCTGAGTGGAGAATCCAGATCTCATTGCTGCCAGGGTTTTATGCTAGCCGTTTAATCAGTTGCTCAAAGTAGTATTTCAGAATGTGTCACTTGTTCTTATGTTTGATCCTCTGAGAGCATTAACCCATTACAGAAGCACTTAAGACAAATTGTCCATCATCAGAAATAAGAAACAAGATACTTCACCCCCACAGATTAGATAAAAACGTTGTCGAACTGTCTTTTCTGTCTGCCTGCCTTTATGGTTTGTATTCCAGCCGTGTTACCATCATGTCACTCTGAGTAGGATGTTTGTCAAAACTGTTGTTAAGAGGATAAGTAGGCATCATATCATACATCTATATACCCATACATGGTAAGTAATAGTGAGTGCAATTCAAACCAAATGAGGGAACATTATTGAATAATGATACTATGCAAAATAGTCATAGAATATATTGTAGTTTTACAGTATACTACGGTACTAGTTAAATACAACATCACAATCATATACATACAATATTACATGACTTGAAAACTTTTCTTTATTCATCAACTATGATACTCAATGTTAAAGTTTAGAGACGTGAGAGACCCTGTATTTGGGAGCAAAATGCTGGCTTGATTATATTATGTTATAACACACAGTGGTCTGACCACTGTAGCCTAACCTTCCACTGACCTAGCTCTTTTACCAATAGGGTCAATCAGATCTCCTGACAGAACACATGGTCAGATCTTGGCTCATGTCAAGCAGGTTACAGGTACAGGGTGAAGGCACCCAATCAGCATTGACAGGAGGTGGGCCTTGGCATAGGGTCAGACACACTGAATGCAGTACCTAGGTGGCAGTAATAGTTCTGGGGAGGAAAATCTAGATAAATGGGTTCTTAATAGGTAGCACATGCTGATCTCCACCCTTAGCAAGCATAAACTAAATTTATTTGTTAATTCAATGCACTGATAATCACAATGGTGATTATACAAAAAGTAGACTGGATGTAAAAAAGACAAATTTAAGGTAACCAAGACATGCCTAAGAGTGTGGGTGAGTGATTATAAGTAGTGATATCTGAGAGGGTACATGTCCAGTGAGTAAAACTCTTAGAATCAGATATTTCATCATAGTTAAAGTCACAGTTACTCAGCCATAGCTTTATATCATATTATCACTGATTATACTAACTTTTACCTAGCTTCGCACAGCTAATGCAATCAGAGATCATCCCGTGCAGAACCCAGGATGGTGAGCCCACACAACACAGGAAATGTCCTATCTGTATTTATACATGTTTGCCATATATTGGCTTCTCATTCCTGGATGTGTCAGAGAACACGAGATATATCCTGACAGTTGTTGCTGTGCAGTAAATGGCTCTACTCATATTCCCACACACTAAACGATCATTGTGTCGTGTTCTTATCTATTGTCGCTATTGCGGAGTGATTCTTCAGCAAAGCTATGGTAAGGGGGAGGGCTAGGGTTGCTTCCAATATTCTAAATATTGCTGTCTGACGGAGACATTCTAGTCCTGATTGTGCACACTAAAGAGAACCGGCATGAGATATTTGTACAACATAAGAATACACAGGAAAATGATTCCAGCTATCTTTTTCTCAGGTATAATACAAATATTATGTTCTGCTTTACAGGTAAATTGTTCCTTTTTTAATCATGCAAAGACTAATGGTCTATATTACCCTTACACCGCAGCACAGAGTAAATTGGTTGTCTCTGGTCTCTTATTATGCTCCTACCCAGCTCTACCATAATCTATGGTTTTGAATAATTATAGGTCATACAACAGCCACAATAGCTTTCCATCATCAATATTTAAAAATAACAGTGAGGAAATAACTGCAGGTGATATATTTCTATAGAGTAGTTTGAAGTATTCACCGCATGTCATGGTAGGAGTGTCCGGCAGAAGTGGTCAATTTACACCTCATTGGAGGATCCTACCATTAGTAGGCGTGGGAGCTATAGGCCAGGGTGTCACCGCAGGATGGTCGTAATCTAATTAGAGTGGGGGTGGGGGGGGGGAGGGGGGGTGGCATCAGCACCTTACTCTACTGTGACCCAGCATAGCATTGTCAACTTGGGTCGCCATTGTGCCTACACAAAGCAACCCAATCGCTACAGAGGAACATGAAGTATATTTCTGCCCTATGAAAGGCCATACTAGTTATAGATCCAGATATTATTATATCAGTTACCTTGCATATAGCAATATTACTTGTGCAGCTCTTGTGAAACAATGTTTTCTTAAACAAAGCAGCTTGAATGATTGACATGGGGATATTTTTCACATGACACCAGAAATATTTAATGCATCACTGAACTCGGCACATGATACGAGTGTGCAACCTTTGCCTGTATTGCTTCTTTGTTTGACAAAGGTGAAAGCTGCTTCGCATCTGCATTCCTAGAGTATTAGCATCATCTGCAGGAATACTCCTCTGTTTACTATTTCAATTAGTAAATCATTTCAAAGTAATGCAGGGTTAAAATGTATTTGCGCAGAGCATTCAGGCTGGTCTGCATTAAGCTTTACACTGATATTTCAGTCAGGTCAGTCCATGCCATAATTATAGGGGATTGACACTAAAATCATGCAATTTTTAATTTTATCATCACATGTCTAAATAAAGTCTATTAAATGACAACTCCTACAAACAGAAGGAGAATCATTTGATTATCGATTAAGTCTAGGGCTCATCATTCACCTGTTGTGTGCTATTGGTTAAATAGTGCTGCAAAATGCCTGTGAATGATACAAATATCAGTAAGGTTGTGAGCACCCATTTGATATGTGAATCTGGAAATCCATTATATTGGCAACACACTGTTATACCATTTGGTAAACTAAATACACTAGAAGGCCTTTTATCTGTCATAGTTATTACTGAGAACAACTTGTTTTAAGTTTCTCCCCTATGCTGAGACAGACATTACAGGGAGACTAAATTGAAACAAATTGTAAAACATTTGTTTATCATATAAAATTCTATGTGGTGGTTTGAGTTCATTGGCAAATGGTGCCCCATACACCAGCTAGTTTTTTATATCCATATTTTTTCATGATATTATTCATATGAGCTATCGCTGTATATAGTTTATGGATTCAGCAAACACAATAGAATTCTGTACATAGCTACTATGGAGCTCAGTATGGTCTGCCCTCTTATAGCTACGCTGTTGATGCAGGATATTATTCAGCAGAGGTGCAGTATGCAGGGCCTGGGGTTAAGTGACCTTACTTCGCACAGACAGACACCGTGGACCACCTCAGTGTTGTATTTCAATACTATTATTGCCACATAGCAGGCGATGGGTGACAGAACACTAAGTGCTCTAGTGAATAAGGAGACTTTAGTGCTGTACAGTCCTATACCCAGACCAGTTAATGGTCGACAGTTCGGGTTGATACTTACCAATGTCATTGCACGCATGTATGGTTGTGTTAACACTTAGGGATGTTTTAACATACTGATTGTAGCAATAAATATGCCATCATATTACTGCATAGATATTTGGCATTTTAAGAAAAAACTACGAGTTTGGATGCAAAAGATAACATATAAACAAGACTTCTGAATGATATCATTGATTATATACCAAACTCCACCTGGTATAATGTGCTAGGGAGCACCATCTTCCATAAGAGCTGGGGTTGGTCTCTGTGCAACAGGAAAAACTGTCATCTATAATAATACAGAAATGTACTGAAATAAATTGAGTAATAAGAACTGCTTGTCCTATGTCCCATGTTTGTCCTTTTTCCAATGATTAGTATTTGACATAATTGATATTTCAGCTGATATGCACATACAAATATCAAATACAAATATAATTATGTGCAATGCTTAACTCCCCAGCAAATTAGTGTGAATGTGTACATCAAATGCACAGTCAGAATACATTGACAAATTTTCTGGGACATCACAGCACGTGCATATACAAGTATATCATGTAGATAAGTTAATGAATGGCTATATTCTGGTGCAATGTGAAACGTTCAGGAACTAATGGCTTACTCAGAAAGTACCTGTTACATATAGAGATCTACCAAAACCGTCACACATAAACTACGCTGCACCTCAAGGAATCATTATCATGGTATTCAGACAGACCTTGGAAAATATATTGCAGAGCTTCAAGGAAAAAGAAGAGTGTCATTAGGCAGAGTGTTGTGTATATATAGCACAATCAGGCTTAGCCCTGGGCATGACATCTCCAGACATATTCAGGAAAGGCTGTTGTCAAAAATAAACATAGCCGAGACATCTCCATGCAGAATTCATGGTGTTAAAAGTACTGTCAATGCCTATGCTTTCAATCACTCAATTTAGTTTGGAGAACACAGCTTCTAGGAACATTCTACATGGTTCCATGAGCTGACAGCATGCTTAAAATGTTAACAATTCGTATGTCTAAGGCTGGTTTTACTGAATACATTCATGAAATATATATATTTATAAGAACTCGTTGTGAGTTTCATCTGTGTAAGTTTTATAATTATACATTATACTATGAATTTGGCACTGCTTTAAAGTGAAGAGTTTTGTTCCAAACCGCAACAAATCCATTCCAGAATTGAAGCATGCAGTGATTTCTGTAGGGCTACCATTATAGTGATTAAGATGCTTCGAATATAATGTGAGAGGTGCTCAAAACATGGAAAATTGAGTTTTGAGAAAAGATTGTTAAGAAATTGCATTTACTTATCCCTGGCCTGTACCTTTGTCATCATTTGGTGGAATTTTGCAAAGTGGTGCTTATCACGTTTTGCATTCTCAACCAAATTGTTCAATTCGAAGTCAAATAGGATTAACACGATTAACACAGCAATAAAATATAAATATATATTGAGGCATATCACATAATGTAGACAACACTAGTAGCTTTCTCCTAGCTGAGAATATCAATATCAGATACCTATACACAGACAAAGTGTCTTACATTCATACTTATTGAGATACCCTACTTGCACTTTTCCCCATCTTGGATCTCTTTTTCCTCCATCACAGACCTATGTACAGTGACAGGTAGAGATGCTTGACCCTAGTGAACTACTTCCAGTGGGCCGAACTCTTTTCACACTTTGGCCACTGCCAGACTTCATAATAGACTGCATGTTCAGATCGTGTCCAGGCTCACATGAGGCAGTTCATCCTTTATGAGGTGTTCAATGAGCATTGACAGCTATAGGTGCTTGCAAGATCACTAGATGGCTCTGGTAGAAGTAATTATGTTTGGGATGTTGGGAAAATCCTGGAGACCACTTGGCTAATTGATTGTTCCCTACTGTTTCCTCAGTAGTGCATTAGAAACCCCTTACCCGATCCTAATCATGGGATACAGCAATAATGATGAATCCTTTATGGTCTCACATCAACAAAAATCCATTGTGATAAAATAACCTTGCAGCTGTTGCTCTTAAAATCATTAGAACTAATCCTTTTTAATATCACGGTAAGGGGAAAAACGCCAACCAACCTAGAATAATGAGGCAATAAAATATGTGTTTAGCCTGTATACCATAACATGTCCTACACCATACACACGGCTGCACAGAAGTATGTATCCACAACGTTGTAAAACCAGTCACAATGATAAGTATGCCGTCTTGCAGGCTGTGCATCTATACTAGGCCAAGTGCTATATCAACAGGCATTTATAGCAAGAAGGGAAAAAGGTGTATTACAGAGGAAGGGGACATTTCTGAATGCCTCAGAGACAGCCTGGATTAAGTTGGTCAGCAATGTATTATGATGTTAGCCACCATGACCGATAAGATAATTGTTTTTGCCATATTAGCCTTGGCATCCTGATGAGTGGTTGGATAGTCATTGTGGCTTAGGGTGCTGCTCTGATTATTACTCAATAAGGCTCTGTAGTATCTATGAATGGAAATAACTCACAGTTAACAAATTGGGTTTTGCATTGTATCAGATACATGACACATGTCACATGACACCTAACCATTACCATAACATAAAACTCAAAATGGAATTAAAGAAATAAAACATTGGCATGATCAGCCACAGCGGTATTAACAATGTCATGTTCTAGACTTTTCCCTTATCAGTTGTCCATAGTATTTGCCATGTGATCAAGTCACTAATGCTATTGAGATATCTTTTTTAGACTCAATGGAGGTGCAGCATACCCAGCTGCTTCGACACGGGATAAGATATCTTTCACTTATTCTCTATCAACCTAGTACAAATGAACATAGCTATTTTCTAGGGTACTTTTTTTTGCCAATCTCTTATAAATTTATCTGGAAAAAGGCATTAGGTACACTAAGTACCAGACTTAATTATGACTGGCTTCCCTCAGAACCCTGGTGGCGGTATTGGTAACATAGCATCGGGCTGTTCTGATCAATGGTGTTTAAAGCGAAAAAACCTTCTAGTAACAGTCAGAGCTAAGGGAGGACCGATTCTCTGGACCTTCATAGAGGAGGTTGGGGTCTAAGTCATTGCCAGTTGTTTGTTTTTTTGTCAGTATTTTTTACTTTAATACTCAATCAATGCTAATTGAACGTAATCCCACAACATAAAACCTATTGTGGGTAATTGATCAATTCTTCTATTACTATATATAGCACCTCTTCATCACTAATCAGATTCATATCTTCAGATGATCGAGTACAATATGTGGCCCTATATAGCCATCCTGAAATTATAATATAGAGGATGGCACCCATTGAGATCAATCATGTATCTGTATGGATATCATTAGATACCAGTGCTTAAAGCATGTTAATTAATGGAGTGAAATAATGTCTGGATCATAATAGCAGACTGACACCTTTCCAGGAGCTTTGACCTCCACAAAGAGACCATTTGATTAATGCTCTCCCCTAGAACACTGATCATGGTTATATAGATCTGAATGCTAATGCAATCAGATATCATTGAGTGCAGAACCCAGCAGAGTTTGTTGATGCCGCCTGAGACCTGTCATATACCCATGTACATACATGACCTTTTGTTTGCCATACATCGGCTGTTCAATTTTGTCAGGGACCCCACTTCATGACAGTGATCACTATAAACGCTTCTCTCCACACAGTGATATAGTGCTATGACTGGGTATTCCATAAAGGCTACCATTTTCATTACTATGAAGAAGCTAGTCTTCTGGAAAAATGCACAATTGCGCAACGGAGTCTCTGACTAACCTCATTTAAGTATCTTATAAGTATAACAATTCATACTGGATTAATTACATTTTAGTTGTTGAACCCTGAGAGAAGGTTATAATGGTGATTGATCTGGAATCAGGTATTACTTTAGAAGGGGGTCATGATTTCTTCATATTCAAAATGCTACTCTTATTTGGATTTAACCCTAGATTGGAAAACCCTGCAATTTCAAGCTTTCCAAAAATGATACGTTATCAATATGTTGCCTTTCTCAGGCACTAATTATTATCTGAATAATGCCCTAAGGTCCCTTTTCCCAGTACATGTCAAATATGTCTCAGGTGACACTGCAGCAGCAACAAATGAATCCCTATACAACATGTGTGAGGACAAGCCTGTACCATGAGAAATGTGCAAATAGTAACATTGGTCAGAGCATTGGGGTTATCCAGATAACATTATTCATCACAGGAGCTATATAGCAGATCAGACCTTAACTCCCACATGATTAACAGGCTATGTGAATATTTTTGCTACTAATTTGTGAAATCTGTTTGTATAAGGCTTGTAATTTCCTGCTGGTTTGGCTCACATCTAAACAGAATGAGGCCTTCATCACATGTGACGAAACCTGGGAAATCGTAACATTAGGGGGAATAGCCATAAATGCTCTTAACATGATATTTCCGGAGATATAGCTAAAAATGTGAATACTTAAGAGAAAATGACATTAGTCTAACTTTTTACAAGGAATCTTTTGAAGCTATTATCGAAATTCTATTCTCATTCTGAATTGGTCTTATTTGGAATGTGAAAAGAACGTTTTTAGCCATTTTTAGCCCATTTGTTGACATTTGGTTACCATGGCAACCATCAATTCATTCTTTTGGAATAAAAATTATCCCTATCCAATTGCCCCGTCCAAGAGGATTTCAGAACTGAAAACAGAATGCCAATATTCCTATTAGATCCAAATCTATGTACAATAATATGCATTTATTGGTTTGATTTCTAATAATCATGATTTATATGGATTATTTGAAAATAGATTGATATGTGATACCATTGCAGTCTATTCTGAATTCCTATATGTCCCTACCATCCCATGTTTGAGATGTCAATTCTCAGCAACTATATTGAATATTTTGATGCTTGAAGTATCAAATTGTAGCTGAAGACATGAACTTAATTAAAGGTGTTTTCCCCTAATGTCACGCTTTCCCATGTTTTGTCACACATTATTTTCAAAATAAGTTTAGGGTAGGTTCACCACTTTCAACCGGTCTGATCCATCTTTTTTCATGAGCTACCTTTCAGGTCTAATTGCTCCTAGAGTTTTTTGTGCATATCCTTCAGAATTAAACCAATCTTTAGGTATTGCTCTGGAGAATAACATTCATGATGTCTTACAATGCCATATATCAGTTTACAGTATTTAATTCCATGATTTATCAGAGTATTCAGAATTGCCCCTTTTCACCCTAAGTCAGCCAAAATGCACCTTGAGTCAGCCATATTACAACCACCAGAAATATGTGGAATAAACCAGTGATTTCCTGATTGGATTGGCTGACATGGATGCATGCATCATATATCAATATGTTACAACTAACAATAGAGAAGAAAACGATTTATTGAATATGGAATAATCAAGACGTAGTCAGTAATGTACCTCAGGTGAATACAACTGCATTATGAGCTATCAATACAAGTAGATATTACTTGTATGAGCAATGAGGACTCAATATAACATTAGTAGTATGGAGTTCTATTGAATATATTGGGGGCTCTGCCCCCTCCCCCCCTCCCCCCCCCCCTCTTTGTGCATTTCACCCTTGCCCTCTATACACTACACAAGTAGGCCTGCTATCCTTGAACCCTCTAGTAGAAGAGGATATTCTGGGAGGAGGAGGTATTTACAAGGGTAGGGGGAGAGTTCTCAGACAAAAATTCAGGGTGAGAGAATTCCAGGGGGGATTCCAGAGAAGAAATTCCCATGGTTGACTTAGGGTATGAGGTGGCTGACTTAGGGTGAATTCATGGCTGACTTAAGGTGAAATGGGTATACCTTACAAAATCAATCCTAAATATAATTTAGGAAATTAATTTTGTCCAATTAAGTCATGATTTGTATAATCTAGATACATATTCAGCTCACAAAACCGATCAACACTGTATATGAAAGGGCCAAATACTTCAACTACCAAAGACCATGAACAGTGGAGAGATTTTCATTCTTTGTTTGTCAAAACAGGTCAAACAGGGTTACTTCTGACCGATTTTACAGTATGAAAAAGAATGATAATGCGGATGCAATGTGCAGTATATATTTGGAAAACACTTCAATTCTTAAATCAGTGGGAGTTTACGGTCCCCCGATGCATACTGAACTTGTAATTTCATGTCAAAAGTGGTTGGCTCAAGGTATGAGTTTGACTTAGGGTGAACCTACCCTAATGGTGTTTTGTGGCAAAGGTATGCATTTATATAGAACATATACAACTCTGTCACTGAGCAACCAAGTAAGGCACTCTAGATATTTCTCATTATAAGTCTCTGTGGCTAGGCATATGGGGCGAGTACAGGTAATTTACAGCATACTGTCTTATGGCCTGCTTAGAGCCATCATTATTCTCATGTTTCCCCCTCCCCCCTGTCCCTTTTTAAGTAAATAAAACCTGCAACCTACTATAGTTCGAAGCCGTTAAAGAGAGACTCAGAAATTGCCATGTGAACCATAGGTGACTGGCTTGTAAGGAGTGCTAAATATTCAAAACAAATATACTTAGGAAAATTGTGACCATTTAAGAAAATAGGACTGGCAGGTTACTACAGTTTAAATCAGGTTAAGAGGGACACAATTTTCCCTCTCTTGAGAGGAGCCTGGGAAATCACCATATGAATCAAAAATCTCCCTACACCAGATGTGTTCCTGTACAATACGTAACAGCTCAGAGTGCTGAGAGGGTTCACAGGAACCAATCTGTGGAGCCCAGTGTGAGTAGCTGCTGCCCTATTAGACACCAGGGGAGCCGCTTAACACTGATGCTGCACCCTGGTGGCAGTACCAAGGTTGGAATATAGTCAGTGATTGATTCACCACATATTGCTTTTTTGGCCAGGCAAAGCTGCACCAGAGAAACAATAGTTGTTAAACATGACTGTATATCTATAACGTAGACTTATACATATGTATCATCTAATCTACATTTATCAGAGAAAAAAGGTATCATGAATAACATACATGGTAATATGTTAGACACCATGTATGGACTCTCCAATTCAGTGATAAAATAGGGGCATCTACTTCAGGAAGTTGTTTTCATATTAATATAGATCAATTTGTTAATGAATTTTGAGTCAAACAGAATCGTTTGCTTTTGTTATTAAGACAGTTCTGAAAGTTCTGAAACTCACAGTCAAGAAAAAAAAAACTCTTCCAAGAGCCTGGTATTGCCAGACTTGAGTGGAGAATCCATCTTTCTTCGTTGCCAGGGTTTTATGCTGGCCATTTAATGTGCTTTAACTTCGCTCAAAGTAGTATTTCTAAATGTGTCACTTATTTTTATGTTTGATCCTCTGAGAGCATTAACCAATTACAGAACACTTAAGACAAATTGTGCATCATTGCAAATGAGAAACAAGATGCTTCACCACCACACATTAAAATGTCCTCTGACAGTTTTGTTGTTTGCTGATTTGACACCATCATGCCAATCTAAATTAGGATGTTTGTCAAAATGTTGTTAAGAAGATAAGTAGAAAACATAGTCATACACAAACACAGTATAAATTGATTACTTTTAAGCCAAATCAGGGAACATAGTTAAATGAGGACAAAATGTATGATATCTGGAATTTTGAATAAAATGTACAAAGGGTTAGTACCCTATAGATGAAGCTGTCCTAGGACAATGTCCTCTTTGTAAAAGTGTGAGTGCCAACGTTGATTTAATTTAATCTTAATAATCTTTTTTATTTGGTATTTTGCTATATTTACTTGATTAAAGCTTTTAGTCATTTGGCACTATTCACAATGTCGAAGTGTTTGTCTGATATACTTTTTTATATGAAAAAGGTGAAAGCTGCCTTTTCAACCTCATCCCTAGACTATAGGCAGTACCTGTGAAGATAATCCTCTGCTTACTTTTTCACTAAGTAGGTCAGCTCAAATGCATGTCATGCAGGATCGAAATGTTGTTAGATCCGAGCATTCAGTCTGGTCTACATAAATTCAGCAAAACATTGAAACTGTTCTCAAATAATTCCATGATGTAAAGGGTATTGACACCACAAATTGCCCCATAATTCATTGCATCACCTCATGTCTGAAAAAATCCATGAAGTGACCAATTCATTCCCTGCAAATGGGATGCAATCTTTGCACATAGGGAAAATAAAATGCTGATGCAATTTGTGCCATGTAGATGTCCAGCTATTTACTTGATAAAAGCTTTTAGTCATCCGGCACTATTCACACACTTGCGGAGAATTCTTTAGAAGATCAAGATTCTTTACTGCACAATTTGTCAAAAGTGCTGCAACATCAGAGTCACCCAGAATGTCAATTTGCACAGGATACAAAATCAATCAGGTTGTGAACACACATTTGATATGTAAGTTATTTCATTGAATGCAGGCAGTTTGCCATAACATATCAGCACCACTCATTCTTTATATGAATGAGTAAACTGAACACGTAGAAAGCCCATTCGTCCCTCAAGGTCATTGCTGTGAACAACTTTATTTGAGTCTTCTAAGTAACTGCTAAGCTGTGCACATCCGATTGGTGCTTTACATTCATTAGAAAATGGTGCCCTACACAGTAGATAGTTTTTTTGTATCCATAATATTATTCATAATTATAAGCTATTAGTGTAGAACTTGCCTTAAACATTCTATATCCTTAGGACTGCCGGTACATTCTGGAGGGGCACTGCCATAGCATATTGTTTCCAATGCAAACGCAAAATCTTGGCTTTCAGGTGGCACTTTTTACTATACGCATTGGCCCGCTATGGCAGTGCTAAGGATATGGAGCTGAGTGTGGCTTGCTCTCTCACAGCTAGGCTGCTGGTGCAGGGTAGTATATCAGCAGATGTACTTCAGACAGTATGCATGGCTGGGGGTTAAGTGACCAAGCTTAGCACAGACAGACAGACCACCTCAGTACCATATTTCAATATGGCTATTGCCACCTAGCAGGCCATGGGTGACAGAACGTAAAGAAGTCCGGTGAATAAGGAGACTTAAGTGCTGTACAGTCCTTTACCCAGACCGGTCAATGGCCTATAGTCCAGGTTGATACTTACTGATGCGTTTACATACATGGCGTTTACATACATACATGATTCAACATCAGCGCCATGTTTTAACCCTTACAGGCCCAGAACTATTTGACCAAAGTAGGATATGTGCAACATAATTAGTGCACCATAAGTGAATCTGCAACAATTGAATTTATTGTTTTGACATAGGGTTCATATTACATTTCCTGAAAGCTGTTGCAGTAACCTTTCTCATGCTACACCCTCTGTATGAGAAAAATGCAAATTTTGGTAACCATAGCAACCAGAAACATTCCATTTGTTTAATTTATCACACTTTATACTAGATTGGTTGTAATTTGAGCCATGGAGGAAGCCTCTATCCCGTTGCCATGGCAACATTGTAATTCTTGTATCACACCTCTAACATGGGAATAGCATACAAGTTATTGAGCTCAGTTACATAGTTTGGTGTACATTTCCCATATTACATTAAAAATTATATGAGGAGAACTACAATGAGAAATAAAGATATCATCACGGGGGAGAATACTCAGGCTCAGCCAGTGGGCAAACCTAAAATTGCAAATATTTATTATCATTTTCCTACTTTAATTGCTCTAAAATTGTTAATATCTATCGGATAACAAATACAAGCACATGTATGGAATGCTGAGGTCACCCCCGAGACGTTGATATGTCTAACAGTGGTACCCACTCAATAATTATATGATAGAACCATGTAGGACTTCAGATATGTGCAAACTACGCCATTTCACGCCATTTCACGCCACTGGGCCCCTAAGGGTTAAATCGATCCAGATTCTTTAAAAATGAACTAGAAATGAAAAAAACAACACTTTTGTTATGATACATTAGACTTCTGTCTTGCTAGCATAAAGTTAGTTCAACAATAATTATTTGATAAACACTTGACAGATTTCAGCGAATATGAACATACAAATCAGATAAATGTATGAAACATGTACTGCTTGATACCCCATCAAATTTGTGTCAACTTGTAACATTAATGTATGGTCAGGATACGTTGAGATTAATTTTCTCGGACAACACAGTACATACAAAATCTGTCCCTGTGCCCTAACTTGGTCGCCTAGAGTAATCACTGTTCCCCGTCATACCTACCGATCCCAATATATGTGTAAGGCGAGAATGACACACAAGGTATCGTGGTCAAATGGTTATGATGCTCACTCCGGAGACTGGAGGTCCTAGGTATAAACCCTGGTGAAACCAAAAATCCATTCTTGCTGGACCACTACACATGTCCAGATGTATGGTGAATGGCACAAGCAAGTTTATCTTGACTTCACATCATTTGAACTAATTGAAGTATGTATTTATTTTGGAACAATATGAAACTTTTGTAGGGGTCGGATTCCCCGTACCCAGGTGTTTTCCGCGACCTCTACACTTTCAAGAACTAACAGCTTTTTCAGAAAGTCTCTGTTACATATATATACGTTCATGCCATAACTCTCACAAATTACCTGCACTGCGCCTCAGGGGATCATTATTGTGGTATTCAGACATACCAGAATATCATGAGGAAAGGGAAGGATGTCATTTGGCAGATTTCAGTGTATATGTAGCACATTTAGGCTTGGCCTGGGCATGGCAATCATTTCTCCATTTGGGCAAGATATGACTTTGTAGCAGGTACAAGGAAATACACATATCTCAAGGTTATTCAACTCGGCCATTGCCACTCATACAAACACAAGGGAAAAAAACTATGTACTCATGGCAGCTAATGGACTGGTATTCGCATATTGCAAGTAAAGGTAAAATTTGTTGCACAAAACACCAGAAGACATTATAATCAGAAGATCTTGAATTTCCATACATGAATTTATTTTCAGGAAATACTGCAGACATCTCCAGACACCTTCAGGAAAGCTTTCAGGTAAATAAAGAAACATGGCGGAGACATCTCCATGAAGTATTCAAGAGTGTGGCAATAGAGGTGCTGTCAATGCCAAAGCTTTGCATCACTAAACTCAGTTTGGAGAACAAAACTTCTTAGAACATTCATTTAGTTGTGCTTCCATGAGCTGACAGCTATCTTAGGATGTTATCAATTCTTATGCCATTTTCGGTTGTGTGTCTGGCCAAAGAAAAGATTTGCTGAAGGACACTCGTAATTAATGGAATAGGGATTATTTGGAGTTTTACCTCTATTTTGATCCGTTCATGGTCATGGTCAAACATATCAATGTAACTGATAGATATTGCTGGAGGTCTAGGACTTGTAAATCGATGGTAGAGTTGGGCATCATCTTGTCAGCTGCTTATATAGATAGAAACAAAACAGCTGTCTTCAACAGAACACACTGCAGGCATTCAACAAGAAGTAACAAAGTTACTTAATGACTAAGTATCTGTGGTGTAGTTCTACATAATTAAGTCATCATCTTATAGGTATACGTTTTTAATAACATCTGAGAAATATGACTGTATATCATTATACACTTCTTGGGATATTTTAAACTTTGATAGTAAATAAGCTGTCATGTTGAATATTAGAATATAAAAAAATGGTGTGTATTTGCTTGCACTAACTTGAAAAGATGTCAAATCTGCCCTTACTTTCTTTATCCTATGAAAGTTGCAGCTACCCAGTTACAGACCTATTGGCTTACACTTATACATATAGAGATACCCTATTTGCACTTATTCCTGTTAGGACTTTCTACTTCTTCCCTTACAGAAATATGCAGTGACAGGTCTAGATGCCTGACCCTGATGTACCCCTTTGCAGGGGCCCAGCTCTATTCACACTTTAGTGCCTGCCAGACCTCGTGACAGACCACATGTGCAGACCTTGTCCAAGGTCACGTGGGGGAGTTCATCCTTTATAAGGTGTCAATCAGCATTGACAGGGGTCCTGCTATAAGGGTATATCTGGTTCCTCAGTGTGTGCGGCCATCTTGACCTCCCAACACAGATCTTGTGAAACTAAGGCTGGGGCTAAAATTCCCACACACTAAACTGTTTCAGGTACAAACTCAATCCAGGTTCAAATTCAAATCTTATAGCACTGAAAGTTTCTATTAAGTATTCACTTTATATAGAGTGACTGTTTTTCAGCAAGTTAACTTTGAGACAATAAATTAGTCATCACAAACTGATTCAAAGGAACAGGTTTTTGGTAAAAACTTTGATATAATGTTTGTCAATATAACAACAGATTAGTTGTCCTTGGTAGGAAAACATTGCATTTGAAATTAACGTAAGCAATATTTGTAGTACAATTTTAAAGTTACATCCAGTAATCAACAAAATATACTCTAAATGGCCCATTTTTGTCAAGAAAGTCTTTCCTTGATTTCAAATTTCTAACGTCTTAAAAGGCAACCGTATTTGGTTTGTTTGTGCTTACATACCTGAAACAACAAAAAAAATGGGTACGATTTTGTTATGAAATTGACTAAAGATGTAAGCAAATAGCATGGACTAAAGTATTTAGTTATTATTTTGTAGGTTGGTAGCAACAACTAGTAATCTAAAAGGAGTAAGTGTTTATTGCTAATGTATGCAGTCTGAGCGTGAAGAAGATTGTCCACTCGGTGTTATCCCTTCTAAACAAAAAACCTAGAGCTAGACTACTTTGTGAATCTGAACCATTTATGTCCTGCTGACCACCTTGCCTCACCCTCCCTCACCTACTTGGCCCCAAGCCATTCCATCACTGTAGTGCCAACCCAAATACTGCCACTCATCATTCACTATCCTTCTTTGAGGAGGTTAACAACCAAACAAGCCTTCAATGATGAAACCTGTTTGTAGGATAGGCCATAGTACCAGCGTTGATTGGTTGTCAAGTCACATCCACTCCGTCAAAAAGATTCCCCAAAGGCTCTAGGTAGTGTAGAAGCATGTATACTGACTCTGAAGGCAGAGTGATAGGAATATTCACAAGGTTCTGAAAATAACCTGATGGATATGAAATAGGCACCAGTAGATTCTGGTTCAGGCCCAGTAGGCTTCAGTTAATCAAAGTAAAAAGACTCAATGTTCCTGAATGATTGACAGCTTATTTTTCATATTCCATCAATTTCTGTCAGTGACTGCTGTGGAAAAGTGATTCAAAATGAGAAACCCCAGGGGGAAATGTCTACACAAAGCTGATAAGCATTCGAAAACACCTTAATTAGACTCAAACCCATTAATTTTGCCTTTGAAGGAAAAAAGGTGGGAAAAAACTGCAGAGAATGACACAAACGGCAAGCTATGAATGTTTCCCTACAATCCCTTACATGGCTTGGAGAGCTGAGACCTTCTGAGAGGATCCCAAGGAACCAATTCTGTGATGGCCAAGTAAGCAGCTGTCACAAGGAAATGAGAGCGGCTCATCACAGAAGCTACACCCTTGGGGAAAGCTTTTAGGGAGTGCTTATTTCCTATCAACAGGGGGGATGGGCAAAATGATTGCAACCCTTGTTATGGATGGAGAAGTATTCCACTAGTTTTCCCAAAAAGGCACGTACATTGCCATATAGAAAAGCATGCAAGCATAAACAATTTCCGACCTTGTAGGGGAGGTACCAAATGTACTAAGGCCAAATAAAAAAAAGGTTTGTTTCAAGTAACATGGGAAGAATATCTAAGGTCGGTAGGTCAGATTTTTTCAAACCTTTTTTTCTTAACAGGAGGTACCAGATGTACTAAGGCCAAATAAAAAAAGGTTTGTTTCAGATAACATGGGAAGAATATCTAAGGTCGGTTGGTCAGATTTTTTAAAAGTTTTTTTTCTTACAACCCTTCTACGTTACCCTAAAGTTTAACAAAAAAAGGTGCTAAATTGGGGGGAATAATTTCAAAATGTTTGTGAACCTAAAATTGACCCTAAAAAGTGTACAAATCTTATACCATTTACGAATGAGGCAAACAAAATACGATCCTATAATTATTGTGAAGAGAGGAGCACTCCCTAAACTTAAAAATTGCCTGATTGCTCTAAATCAAAAGTCAACTTTTAAATTTCATGAATCAGATATTGTGCTGCTATGTGGTACCAGAGCGGGTTGCGCCTTATCAGGATCCTTGTGAGTATAGAATCAAGAATGGTAAGACATCTGGATTCATTTGATATACTTATTGCCTGATTATTTATTCATCAAATATCAACTAGCCAAATACAAGTGAAGTCGGCCCCAGAGAGAAGTCGGCCCCAGTGAAGGGTGTTATAAGTGCAGTTGATTATAAGTGAATTCAGCTATGTACGATGTCCTCAAGGTTTATTCCTATTCTTTATAAGAGCTTAACAGTCTTAACCCAGTCTCACAAATGTCTTACAACTTGAACTTATATGCAGACTTACTCTAGTTCTTTACTCATGGGGGGCTCTGCCCCCTAACCCCCATTTTTCTTTTCTTTTCCCCCCCTTTTTTAGATATTGTAGATCAGGTTGTAAGATATTGTAACACTAGGTTAAGACGCACTATAAATGTTTGTAACTGTACTCTGGGGGCTAACTTCACACTGGGGCCGACTTCACTGGGGCCGTTTTCTCCTTGGAGCCGACTTATCCAGATACCAACTAGCCCCTTCTTGAAGGGTATGTTGTATTTAGTGTAGGGCAATGCATTTTGTGACCAATCTTAGGGTTTGGAAATCAATATTGACCCTGCTTTGGATGGGAGCCAGACATATTCTATGGGAAAACTTTAAAAGGTGTGTCAGCAAAGGTTTAAAAAATCCCTAATCCCTTTAACAATTAGAAGTTGCTATCTTGATCACAACAAGACTTTTATCCTGGTCATTTCATCTAGGGGCACTTAACATCAATTGGCCACCATATGAGACAAGCTGGATTAAGAACAGACGCTACTGCACTGCTACAAATTAGTTAAAAGCATCCTTGGACAATTTCGTGTCAGGGAATTTGAACTGCAGTGGGTGACGCAGGTCTTGCTTTGTGGTATGCCTCGAAGGTCAAACAATATGTTGAGTTAAGCATGTAATAGTGTGTGGTCTTTCTTGATCATCTACATCTAAAAGGAATTATATATATACATTATTTCAGATTAAAACAACAACTTTTCTATATCTTGAGAAATAAATGGTTTATAAGTATCTAACTTCCTGTTATAATCAATCAAAAATATTCAGAGAGTTATTTGGTGAGTGTAGATGTATTAACAAAGCCAAACAATGGCAACATCATTCAAGAAATATGGTGTGTTTTCTTTCTTGAAACCCAATATCTTGTGGGAAATTAATGCCTTATTTTGCAACTCAACCTTGAAATTAACTGATGGAATGCAAAATGTGAGAATGGAAATATGTTTACAAAATCATTGTTGAGGTGCCAAAAGACAGGGAGGCTTTCTAAGGGCTCTGCTGATAATATTACTATGCCATTCCTGAACTGGTCTGATAAAAATGGTTGTATTGGAAACTAACACATTAGTGTGCATTTATTAAGGCACTACCAAACCTAATGGGGCTCTTGAGCATGTCTGCAGTTTTCATGTTACCCTATTTATGTTTGTTGAAATGCTGATGCAATCAGAGAAAATTTTAGTGCAGAACCCAATGTCGAGTGTATTCAGGAAGTTGGGGCATGTCATATATATCTATGTGTATGTGTTTGCAATACACTGGCTGCTCATTTCTGGTAGTAATCAATGTAAATACTTCTCTCAATGCTGTTATATAGTGCTATAAAAACCTCCTATGGTTCTCATTGCATTTATCATCCATGGTTCTCATTGCATTTATTATGCATGGCTCTCATTGCATTTATCATTCAAAGCAATGGACCAATACTCAGGGTGTTGGTCAGCGGACATAATCAACAAAAGCAGGGCGGTTAACTGGCAGTGGAGCATTACTATGACAGATGTTTGTAACCTTTACCCGAGCTGCTTTTCACTATGTTGCAGCCATGAGTAGCACACTAACAGTGTTGACAGAAGGCCTACTCCTCCTAATTGACTGCTCAGAGCTCCTGAGGATCAAGGGTCACCACTAGACTGTTTCTAGGGCTTTGTCCATAGGAGCAGAAGCTTTGTGCATGGATCACAGCCAGCATTGACAGATCTATGTGAAAGGAAGATTTGATGCTATGTTTCACAAACATAGTTATGATGATTAACCCTGTACTGGCACATCATGCAAAACAAAGTCAGGAAAGTGTCAAAGCATGGACTAGACCTGCTGTTCTGCAATTACCAAGTGCAGGTCAGATAGAAATTAACCATACTTAGAGGGTTGATCACTAGGGTTTATTATTGATTCTTGCTGTATCTGAAAGCTTAGACAATAGGGAAAGCGAATTAGCTGCACTATATAGGAAAAACTGTGTCTAGTGAATTGTATATTAGGCCTGGTCTGGGCCAAACAAATCAGGCCTCTAATATGATAAAGCCTCTGTGCTGTGGTGGCAACTAAACCCCCTCACAATGGGATAATCAGACAGCTGTGTACATAGGTCTTTCAGTGGTTCATACATGCATGCATTGTAGATAGTTCAGCCTCTGTTGTGTTGATATTAGCTAAATATCTCCTATGGATCTAATCCAAGCTAGTCACCTTTGTGAGAGGGGATCTTAATAAGGTGCACATTGCTGTAAATGGTGAAAAAAATTGTTTGCTGACTATGCCTCACTCCTTTCATTACAGCTAACTCTGCATTTCCCTTTCTTGTCAGTTTACATTTGGATTTGCTTTTTATACATATAGAACCATGCCTTTATCATGTTTCTGCCATCACCTGAGTACCATTCTAACCATTCACTCTGTTGGACCATCTGCAAATGTCACAGCTGTTTTATGTTTACTCCACTGAAAGGAATAGTCCATTACAGCAGCAATTGGCCCCCATCTGAGACCATTCTGAATTATAAAAAGACTATTCTTCACCATCACAAATTAGTTAAAAGCATCCAAACCATTTCTTGCTTCCAGTACCCTTTATAGGTAACTGTGTGAGCAGATATACAGATGTTGTTTGTCCTCTTATAGGCAGAATAATCTTATTTGCTAGATAATCTGAGAGTGTCTGAGTGTTTGACCCTTTTTCAACCACTAGAAGGACTAAAATTTGTCCTTTCATTCCTTCACCTTAAAACCTGCCAGATTTACCTTATAAATAATCAAAAAGGATTATTTGGAATTTTACCTCTGCATCTTCTATCATTGGTCTGTCCAGCCTCCAGGGTCATGGTCAAACAATGTAACTGATAGCTAAGTTGTTGCTGGAGGTCTAGTTATTATGGTAGAATTTGGCATCATCTTGTCTGGTCCCAGCTACAAAGTAACTTATCAGCTGCTCATATAGATAGGATATGTCTGCAACAGAACACACTGCATGCATTCAACAAGAAGTAGCAAAGTTACACAATATCCAAGTATATGTGGTAAAGCTCTATAAAATTGGGCCATCTCCAAGCCATCATCTTATAGATTTAAGTTTTTAATAAGATCTGAAAAATATGACTGTATGTTATACACATCTTGGTATATTTTAAACTGTAATTGCAGTTGTGATTGTTGAACATTAAAATATAAAAAGTTTACGCTTCATTGATCATTGACATTGAAGATACAAATATCAATGAGATACTTATATTTAAGTATTCCATACTCAATTGTATTCCATACTCTATTGTTTGAAGAAAAAGTCAAATCTGTCCTCTCTTTCTTTATCCTATGCAAGTTGCAGCTACCTAGATACAGACCAATTGGTGTACACTCATACATTATAGAGATACCTTATTTGCACTTATTCCTGTTAGGTCTTTCTACTTCTTCCCTTACATACATATGGAGTGACAGGTCTAGATGCCTGACCCTGATGTATACCTTTGCAGGGGCCCGCTCTATTCACACTTTAGTGCCTGCCAGACCTCATGACAGACCACATGTGCAGACCTTGTCCGAGGTCACGTGGGGGAGTTCATCCTTTATAAGGTGTCAATCAGCATCATACAGATGATAACATAATAATGAGTAATGCATTTAAGAACAAAACTTTGGAAGTCCCTGTGGAATTAACATATCAATTGAGAACAAGGAAATATAGACGGACTGATTGGAACACATGAAGAGTTTGGTTCCAAAACGCAATAAGCGCCATTTTGAAAAAAATGACACCAAATTTTGACAAAGGTGTAAGGTAGGAATAGATAAATTGAATTTTGGAACAAGTTTTCTTCAAAATGCTATTTTCATGTCTTTAGGTCTTCTCTGGTGTACACATTATTTCCGAGGCACAATAATTGCCAATAATATGGTAGCCTTAGAGAAATCACTACATGCTTCTATTCTGAAATGGATTTGTTGCGTTTTGCAACAAAAATCTTCACATATCTAATGTTGGTGAGTAAACAAAACCACAACAGGAGAAAACATAGACTAACAACACGTTGAAACACCCTATGCTACGTCCCCATAAAGAGGCTGTGTAACCTCTAATGACAAAATGCTGTTGACCCCTGCTATACTTTATGGACCTTTTTGATTACTAACTAGCTTATTTATCACCTTGTGCCACCTACAAAGCATTTGTGAGGCTCCTCAATTGGGTTTCATTTGAGGTGAAAAAGCCTCCATTTGATAAAAAGTAAAGAAACGCACTGGTTGAGAACGTGTTTCCCTAGCATCATACATACCACGTCAAGGTATTGCAATGGTCTATCTGATGACATCTCATGCAGTAACTCATTAGCTGCTATTGATGAGATCAAAGCAGTAGGATACAAGGAGAATGCAATACAGGCACATGTACGGTGTGAGGTAGCAATATAATGACACCATATAGGATGGTCTATGAATGGGAGAATGTCCTGAGAGTGTCTCATCTTACCTCCTCAGGAAACGATACAATCACAGAAGAGATTTCCTGTTGTCTGGGAAGACAGCATTGGTGCTATTTTAGTAAGTGTAAATGAGGCAGAAGGAGGTGTGTGGGCGATTCAGAATGAATATATAGACAGAGCTGCACGCTTAAGTGACCGAGTCAGTGGTTATTGCATGAGTGGTGCTAGGGCCGTATTGCACGATGGCCGTAGGCCGAGTGCAATACGGCCCTAGCACCACGAGTGCAATAACCACTGAAGAGGGCACTTTTAAGTGCCGCTCTGTATTTATTTCAGGGTATATCGATGTAAAATAGATATGTAGTCTATGTTTCTTTACTTCCACAATGTTTCTTTACTTCCGCGGCGTTTGTTTACCTCCGTCGGCCGCCATTTTGAATTGAGTACAAGTCACGTGACATTTGGTAGCCTAGAAACGCCATGGCGACCCCATGGCGACCCATGGCGACCCTCGGGAGCGTGCAATACGACCCCCGCGTGTAATACGACCTAGGGTTATTGCACGCTGCCCTGGAGAACGGCCCACCCATTGCTTTAACCTTGACTGTCCGTATTCACCATGAAATAAATATAGGTATTCCTAATTCTACACTGCACAGAGACATGATGATTGGTTTGTGTGCTGCTTGTGCTCACTTACTTGGTGTATTTTACAAGATAAAGATGAGTTATTTAAAAACCATTGTTAACTTATCTGGTGGTTTTCTCTAACTAGTAAACATTAATTGTATATAAACATAAAATTTCCTACATATTCCCTATGTATATATTGTTTGTATTCTTATCGTACATGTCCTTGATGTAAATGCTCAACATGAATTACTACCGGTAATAAAGATGACATTCACAAAAAGATATATTTTATATATAGTTGTAATTAGAAAGTTGTCTTTGCTAGTGTCTCGCTAGGTCTATTGACATCAGACTCTATAACAGACCTCACTGATGCTCAGATCCTATCCCATGTCAAATAGGGGAGAAGGCCTTGCCTTAGGTGTCAACAAATATTGACAGGTGGGAGGCCCCAAAAGTGGCAGTAATAGTGAAAGGAAAGTCGGATGACACATGCTGGAGCATACATTATTAAGGTACTTGCTCATATTT
This sequence comes from Harmothoe impar, assembly GCA_947462335.1. Taxonomy (NCBI): domain Eukaryota; kingdom Metazoa; phylum Annelida; class Polychaeta; order Phyllodocida; family Polynoidae; genus Harmothoe; species Harmothoe impar. The sequence goes on from OX381718.1 coordinate 45,790,371, forward strand.
ATAGGTACCAATGTGGTTTTCTATTTCTCTTTCCCCTACATCTAAGTGTTTATTAAAAACATAGTGCTTACTCATTTTTATTTTACACCTGAATAGAGTAGATCAACTTATTCAAAGATTACTCTGTCCCAGAAGCTTATAATGGATGTGTGCATAGCATATTGAATCATTATTGAATATTTTTATCAAAGGACTCAAGTTCAACCAGAAAACATTTATTTACATTGATTCGAAAGATCTTGGAGATTGCTTACATACCTAAAACAATTAAAAACATGGAAAATATTTTGTCATGAAATTGACGAAAGATGTAAGCAAGTAGGATGGACAAAAGTATTTAGTTATCTTTTTGCAGGTTGGTAGCAACAACTAGTAATCTAAAAGGAGTAAGCATTTATTGCTAACGTCTGCGGTCTGAGCGTGATGAAGGTTGTCCACCTAGAGCTAGACTACTTTGTCAATCTGAACCATTTATGTCCTGCTGACCACCTTGCCTCACCCTCCCTCACCTACTTGGCCCCAAGCCCATTCCATCACTGTAATGCCAACCCAAATACTGCCACTCATCACTCACTATCCTTCTTTGAGGAGGTTAACAACCAAAACAAGCCGTCAATGATGGAACCTGTTTGTAGGAGAGGCCATAGTACCAGCGTTGATAGGTTGTCAAGTCACATCCACTCCTTCAAAAACATTCCCCAACGGCTAGGAACACGTATACTGACTCTGAAGGCAAAGTAATAGGAACACTCACGAGCTGCTGAAAACAACCTGATGGGTATGAAATAGATCACTGGTTCAGATCCATTAGGCTTTAGTTAATCAAAGTGAAAAGACTCAATGATCCTGAATGGTTAACAGATTTTTTCCATCAATTTCTGTCAGTGACTGGTGTAGCATAGTGATGCAAAATGAGAAACCCCAGGGGAAAATGTCTACACAAGGTCAATAAGCATGAGAAAAACACTTTAATCAGACTCAGCCCCATTTTCCTTTGAAGGAAAACAGTGGGAAAACACTGCTGCAGAGAACGATGCAAACGGCAAGCTATGAATGTGTTCTCTACAATCCCTTACAGTGCTCAGAGAGCTGAGACCTGAGAGGATCCCCAGGAACCAATTCTGTGATGGCCAGGTAAGCAGCTGTCCTGGTAGTCACAAGGGATTGAGAGCTGCTGATCACTGGAGCTATACCCTGGGGAATGCTGGCAGGGAGCCCTCATTTCTTATCAACAGGGGGAATCGGCAAAATGATTGCAAGCCCTGTTATGGATGGAAAGGTGTTTCACTTGTTTTCATAAAAAGGCCTTTACATTGCCATATAGAAATGCATGCAAGCATAAACGATTTCCGACCTTGCAGGGGAGGGACCAAATATAGACCAAACTATACAGGTAAAGATATAATGTATTATTCATGAGCTGCTGATCATATAAAATAGGCACTGACGGATTCTGGTCCAGGTAAAGTAGGCTTCTGTTTATCAAGCAAAAGGATTCAGCGTCTCAGGGACCAAATGTTAGATCATCTAGGAATGAAGTTAACCACATGCCATCCTAAATTGTCAACATTTCACGTATTGTGCTGCTAGTTAAAACTACTCTTATTGTCTGATTATTCATTCATTAGCTATTAACTACCCTATTCTTTGGCCATGTGCTGCATTTAGGGTTGCGCAAAGATTCTGTGACCACTATTAGCTGTTTAGGGTGGGAAATAATATCGCCCCCTCTTTGGATGGGAGCCAGACAGATTTCATGGGGAAAATTAAAAGATGTGTCAGCAAAGGTTTAAAACATCCCTAATCCCTTTGACAAATTGAAGTTGCTATCTTCATCACAACAAGGGTTTTATACTGATCATTCAATCTGCTCAGGCCCTGCTCAACGCAGCAGCTGCAAATGTCTCACTTGTTTTATGTTTGATCCTGTGGGAGCATCAGCCAATTACAGGGGCACTTAACACCAATTGGCCACCATCTGAGACAAGCTGGATTAAGAACAGACGTTACTGCACTGCGACAAATTAGTTAAAAGCATCCTAGGACAATTTCTTGTCAGGGAATTTAAAATGCTGTGGGTGAAGCAGGTCTTACTTTGTGGCATGATCTCTTGAAGGTCAAACAATATGTTGAGTTAAGAATTTAATAGCGTGTGACCAGCTCTTTCTGTGACCATCAAAATTTAAAATAAAAAGAACGAAAACCGTTACAACGTCATCAGTCCTAGGCAGAGAGCAAAACCGTTTATTTTATATTTCAGATTGAAACAACATTCTGCTAGCTCCTGTGAAATAAATAATGTATAAGCACCCAACTTCCTGTCATAATTTAAGAAAGTAATCTCATGAGTTAAGAAGTATTGACAATGCCAAACAATGGGGACATTATTTGAGAAATATGGTGCGTTTTTTTTCTTGAAACCTAATATCTTGTGGGAAATTAGTGCCTCATTTTGCAACTCAACCGTGAAATTAGCTGATGGAATGCAAAATGTGAAAAACGAAATATTTCTACAGGAACTTTAACGATTGTCGAGGTGTCAAAAGACAGGGAGGATTTCTCAGGGCTCTGCTGATAGTATAACTATGCCATTCCTGAGCTGGCTTGATAAAAGTAGTTGTATTAGAAACTTGTACTTTAACTAGTGTGCATTTATTAAGGAATTATCAAACCTAATGGGACTTTTCAACATGTCAACAGTTTACATGCTGTCCTATAAAACAGTCATGTTTGTTGAAATGATAATGCAAGCAGGGATCATCGAGTGCAGAACCCAATGTAGTGTATTCAGGGGCTTGTAGCATGTCATTTATATATTTCTACATGTTTGCATTGCACTGGCTTTCTCATTTTCTACAGAACACACATCATTGCAGTGATCAATGTAAATACTTTTCTCAACTGTTATATGTGACATGTACTGGGAATAGGGACCTTAGTGCGCCCTGCACTAAGGTCCCTTTTCGCAGATCGTGTCACATATAGTGTTGTAAAAGGTTTTATCATGGTTTGCATTGCATTTATCACTCAAAGCAATGGACCACTACTCAGGGTGTTGGTCAGTGGACATAATTGACAAAAGAAGGGTAGTTAACTGGCAGTGAAACATTACTATGACAGATGTCTGTAACCTTTACCCTAGCTGCTTTTCACTATGTTGCAGCCATGAGTAGCACACTAACAGTGTTGACAGAAGGCCTACTGGTCCTAATTGACTGCTCATAGCTTATGAGGATCAAGGGTTGCCACTAGGCTGTTTCTGGGTCTTTGTCCATAGGATCAGAAGCTTGGTGAATGTTATGATGATTAACCCTATACTGTCACATCATGCAAAACAAAGTCAGGACTGTATCGATGCATGGCCTAGACTAGCTGTTCTGCAATTACCAAGGGGAGGTCAGAAAATAATTGATCATACTTAGAGGGTTAATCGCTAGGGTTATTGGTTCTAGCTGCATCTGAAAGCTTAGACAATAGGGAAAACTAATTAGCTACACTATATTGGAAAAAAACTGTGTCTAGTGTATTGTCGAAGAGGCTTGGTCGTGGCACCACAAATAAGGCCTCTAATACAATAAAGCCTCTGTGCTGTTGTGGTAACTAGACTCTCTGATAATGGGATAATCAGACAGCTGTGCAGGTCTTTCACTAGTTCATACGTACATATATTGTAGATGGTTCAGCCTCTGTTGTGTTGATATAAGGCGTAAATGTGCAGAATTGAGGAAAGACAATTTAAATGGGAAAGTCTTTCATCATGATTAAGTTTTTGTTATAATTATTTTTCTTATGGATCTAATTCAAGCTAGTCACCATTGTGAGAGAGGGTCTTGATAAGGTACACATTGGTTTTAATGGTGGACAAATCGAAAGATATAAAATATTGTTTGTTGACTATGCCTCACTCCTTGCATAAGACCTTACTCTGCATTTCCCTTTCTCGTCAGTTCACATTGGGATTTTCTTTTGAAACATATAGAACCATTTCTTTATCATGTTTTCTGGCCATTCACAGCCATTCACTCTGTTGGACCATCTGCAAATGGCTCAGCTGCTTTATGTTTACTCCACTGAAAGGATTAGTCCATTACAGCAGCAATTGGCCCCCATCTGAGACCATTCTGAATTATAAAAAAAACTATTCTTCACCACCACAAATTAGTTAAAAGCATCCCGACTATTTCTTGCTTTCAGTCTCTATGGGTAACTAGTTGAGCAGATATTCAAATGTTGTTTGTCCTCTCATGGGCAAAATGATGTTATTTGCTAATCATTTTTGTTAAGTAATAAATCTAACAGTGTCTGAGTGTTTGACCCTTGAATCCTATTTCAACCACTAAAAGGACACAGACTCAGATTTCCCTTCAGTGTTTCATCTTAGAATCTGCCAGATTTAACAGATTAAAGGTTTTGATAAGATATTGAATGTATAAGGATGAGAGTGTATCAAAATGTGAATACGTATTGTTATAGTTGTACAGCATGATACATGACTGTACTGAGAAACATTGAGGGTACGTCCAAGAAATGATGCAGACTTTAGGAAGATTCTTCCTTTTTACGTGAAGTTAACATTATTACATTTTCTTTGATGAAATAAAATGAAACAGTCTTTCTATGTTTTTGAGACATTTAGCGGGTGAGGCAGGGGGTTTAACGATGCCAATAAGATTGAATCACCATACAGTCTAATAAGCATCAATTTGAAGTATTCAGAATATGTCTTGGTAGAGGTGTCAGCCAGACTGGTTAATTGGCACCATATCTCAGGAAATGTCCATCCATCAATAGGTAAGGTGGTTACAGGTCAGGGTGTCACCTCAGTAAATGTATCCTACCTAATTAGAGAGTGGGGATAAGGAGAGGGGAAGGTCGTTATAGTGTTCAGAGTGCTAATCCCGTAGTGTCAGAGGGGAGTATCTTAAAGGGTGGGGGCTCTCAGTGACTCCTGGATCTACTGATACCACAATGAACCTTCGGCTCCACCATCAGTGTTTCTCTGTTGATGCTGCCCCCATAAAAATGTATACCATATTCGATGTAATAAGCGCCCTCCCCCTAATAAGCGCCCCCACCCCTTTTTGAAGCATTTTTAGACTAGAACAAAGGGTCTAATTTTGCTACTTCGGTGACATTTAAACTCTTGAGTGCTAAAAACGTCATAAAAATAGTAGTTTGTTTCTGTGGTAAGTAAGATATGCATGATATATCCACACTTCTACAAATGCTGCTCTGTAGCAATACTCAGTCACTGTGAGTTATAAATTATCACTTGTGTGAAGCATGTGGTATAATTATTTTCATTATTTAGATATCATAATTACATGCTTATATCCGAATCGAAAAAAAGGATAATGCTTCAGTTAAAATGAAGAAGGCAAACCCTTCTATATAGAGATCCGAAAGAGTTGCTCACTATGTTAGTCTCTAGTGACTGGACTTTTAAGTGAATGTGTGAGCAGTGTGTACCCACACTGTTAGAAGTGTTCCTGTACAGCAACTATTGGGGGCAACTTTGGTTCCAGTAAATTCTGCTGTAGACCTACAGTAGAATCTACTGTAGACGCAGACCTGAGTTCTAAAAAGGCTCACATATTCAACATCTTGGAGATTTGAACCCCCTGGTTCCAATGCATAGTCCTGAACCATGACCACTACACCGGTGAATCCTGCATGTCAGGTGCATTGAAACACCTCCTACTTATGTGTGAATGGTAACAAGGTCAACACAGGATCCCTGGGGACAATTTTAGAACTAGACTGTTCATGTCTTAAGGGTTAATATGAAAATTACCCTATTGCAGTAATGTACTAATAAGTACTGAACTACCATTAGTAGGAGTGTAATCTTGATGGCCTATAGATGTTTTTCAAAGTAAATTTTACTATCTTTCATGCAGATTATAGAGATACATTGGTTTTATACTCTGCATATTTTCAATAGTAACATTTCAGTGTACCAAAATATAGTATACTTTAGAATTGCATCAGGAGAAATGAGAGTTTCCTGCCGGGACTAGAACTACTGACCCTCAGACTACATCTCCCACTGCTCTACCAACTGAGCTAGAGGGGCAATCACTTATAGCCTGCATCAATAGGCTTTTGAAAAGATCAGGTCATATTTGAGCTGTGGAGTATGGTACTCCCTCCAACCTCTCTGCTCTCTCTCCCTCTGGTTGCATGTTATGGGATTCGAACCTGCATCTACAGTAACAGAATTGTATGTGTACAGCAAAAGTTGCTGTATTATCTTTTACAGCTAAAGTACTGTATAGTTACAGCACATATTGCTGTTCACGAACAACAACTTTTTACAGTGCATCTGTGATTGTATTTATTTACTAGTAGGTGAATTACCATCTCTGGTGGCTGCACAGGTGTGCTTGCCCCCTGGCCCTGGTTGGTTTGCACATCTAACATTGACACATACATGACTCTTGGTAATAGGGATTACATGCCCAATTCACCTTATTCAAGGATTCCAATTCAATGATTCAGGATCCTCATCTGGTTATCATTGATGGTCAATTGTAGTCACCCAGTGACAAAACTAACTTTAACTTCCCATCATCATCATGCATAATTTAATGGCTACATACTGTATGTCTAGCTGCATACTGTGTGTCTACATAAAATTGTGTTTAGCTACTATCAAGACAGTGTCTTTTTGCAAGAAAAGAAATTGTGTAAAGTAGAAAGGTGCATCCACTATATACTGTATAAAATACACCAAGCATTCAATACATCACTTATCACATTCGCTGTATTCCAACAGTGATGGGACTGCACCTTCCTTCTGTTTGAAAGATGTTCACATTCTCAAGTATACCGTCTGGCCGTGCATGACCTGCTTCAGGGATAGCTGTCAGGACATTCATTACGACACCTGTCCCATTCCATTAGCAGACCTGTAGGAAGTAGTGCTATAGAGGGCCAGAATATATAGTTTTGTTGAAGAGGTGAAGAGCGAACTTGTGAACCATTCCATTCCCTGTTTTTCATTGGTTGAGTCCGTTTTATCTCCGCATGGATTGATATGTATCAAGCTAATAGTAGGCCTGATAATGATCTTATTCTTATAACACCATGTCTCCTAGACTCACACCTTTGTTATAAAGGGACAAGGTACCAACCCTCGCTCCACCCAGACTGTCACTAGAGGGGTGTCAAGAATCTATCCTTCAAATGGCAAGAGGTGGTAATATTGCAGCTAGTGTACATGTGTTAAGAACCAAAATGGCATGATCTGATAATGGATACCTTTGTACAGGGGGCACAAGGCCCTCTCTTCTAGTACAGTCACATATTGATGTCTTCAAGGCAAATGGTTCAATCATAGATGATACACGTGGAACTTCTTTGTAATGATAAATATAGCTGTGAGAAATTAGTGACAAACATCGGTTACGTGTTAGGACCTGTTTGATATCTGCAGGCTTGTATCAGCTATGAATAATTATGGGTTTCAAAAAGGCCAAAAGAGGCGAAAATGCAGAAATACATAGCCTTTTTGCAAAAGCTGGCATGAATCAAAGAATGAGCAATAATGACGTGTTCAGAGATGAACTCAATTATTCCAATTTAGGAGAACAGAATCTTGTCTGAATTTGGCCCCCCATAGAGTAACCGGTATTGGAGAATTGTTGCACTGTGAATGGAAATACACCTCAGGGCAAAACGATCAAAAGAGCCAGGAATCAAAATAATGTTGTAGAGGGGATAATGGTGGTAGCAGGGAGCTGTAGAATCCTACCACACTCACCATAGTGTCCCACCAGTTATGTTTGTAAATTAGTGTTTGCTCTTCCTTTGGCATGTAGAGCAACAAGCAATATCACACAGGAGCTGACAGTGATTATGATGAATAACTACTGTTTCTTTATTCACTAGATTCTGCAGAAATATATGATGGATGTCTATATGAAAACCTGCAAAAACTGAATGATAAAAAGGATGCAGATCGTTGATTGTTACAATAATTGGTGTTTTCTAAAGGGATTGGTTAGTGAGCAGAGCAGTAGTTCATGAGCCACTGCTCTGCTCTGGTCAATTCATTTGCATTCTTTCTTGCTTTTAAACAATAAATACATGTTGAAGGGGACTGCTTTAATCCTGTAAAATGTATTGGAAAAATAAAGTCTAGGGTACCCCTTTCAGGCAATTCTGCCAAATAGTCCTATAATGATCGGATGCAGAAATGTGGATCAACAAGGGAAAAGGGACCTCCGCGGGGGATTTTTAGTACCAACTTTGGCCACCAGGGGGCTCCATATAGCCAACAATGTTCAAAATATCATAAAAATTGTTCTATACTACTTTTTGATGGAGAATACAATAAGCCACTTTAGAAAATTCCAATTTTAGTGAAAACCTTCGATATTTGGAATGTAAAAAGAACGTTTTTGGGCCTAAATTGGTGTTTTTGCACTTGTTGGTTGCCATGGAAACATAATTTTCATTCTGAATTGAATTTTTCAAGAAATTAATGGTTACAGGCCCCACAAAGATTTCAATGCTGAAATGGAATGTAAATCCCATTTTAAGATTAAAAGCTGTGACCAAGTGTTTGAAAAAGTTTGGATATTTGGGAATTCTTATGATTATGCTAATTAGATAGAGATATCTCTAAAACAAAGTAAGATAGAGCTTATTGGCATTTGAGATTGGACAGTGCCCACACATATTCAAGGAGCCAGTTCTCAAAAAACTAGAAGTGGTACCTGCTAATGAAATATATCACTGGAAAGCTGATGACCTCAATTTTATAATTGAGTTTAACCTTTGGAGGACCCTTTTCCCTCGACTGTCCACAAATAATGGTCATAATCCTATTGGGTCTTACTTTGGCAATGGAGTTTTGTGTCCACCTGGCGACTGATAAAAGCTCTACCAGATCAATACATTTTACACCTTTCTAATACATCTGTCAAGTTTTGATAGGGCTTAACTTGATAGATGAGAAACATGTGAGAGTCTGACAAACACACCATCTACAACAGAAACCCTCCTTTAGAGGAGAAGAGGAAGCTGCTGATTTAGAGGCAAGGACTTGCCTTGTCAGGTCGGCTTAATAGCGGTGCAGTTAAGCCGAAGGATTGTTCATTTTGTGATAAAGGCATGGAATTTCTACCACAGAATCTACATATCCCAGGGAACATTTTAAGAGATAGAAGCACCCTGAGCTCCTTCTGGAACCAAGATGGCCGCCATCTGAACATAAAGTACCTGGGAAAGGACAATCGGATACTTCTTATTGAATTTCCAAGTGTGATACATCAATGTATAGATTTGAGAGGGTGGGAAACTCAAAAAAGAGGCTCAAAACATATTTTGGTAAACATCTGTCAACAAAATAGTTCCCATAGCAACCAGCATAGCTACCGAACATATTAAAAACTGTGAATTTAGCAATTCTTATTGGATCTTTTTGTGAAACATTATCATATAAAGGTTTCCGGGATGTGATGTGATAAGGGATGAAGTTCAGTGGTAGGGCAATTGCTTGGCAGGTGAAAGGCCCCAGGTTCGAGTCCCGGTGTCTCTAAAACATCATTTTCTGAGAAACTGTGTCCCTCACACTAGCGGAGACACCAAGCACACTCAGGGTAATGTCCGCTAGATGGCAGGGAAAAAAAGATTTTGGTAAATATATATCAACAAAATGGTTCCCATAGCAACTAGCATGCCCACTGAAGGTATTGAAAACCATATATTAAGCCATTCTTATTGGATTGTTTTCTGAAACACTATCATACAAGGGTTGCCTGGATATGATGTGACAGGGGATGTAGTTCAGTGGTAGAGCAATCACTTGGCAAGTGAAAGGCCTCAGGTTCGAGTCCTTGTGTTTCCAAAACATCATATTTCTGAGTTACTGTATCACCCACCATTTATCAATGTTGATTCAATGTTCTGTGCCCACTGGGTCATTCCCTTTAAGAAATATTACATTTACATATGCACCTTTCAGAGATAGCAGTATAAGAGTCTCCAGCATAATGCAGTGCATTTGAGGGAAGCCTTTTGACGCTGATATTACCAGTACATTCAGTACTTTCTTTCATCCTCAGTGAATAAGTTCATAGCATGATTTAGACAGTTGCTTATTGTAGTTTTATCCACAGTGGGTGCCATCCAAGTGTGTCCCATTGCCAGCCCCACTCAGAAAGATCTGGCAATTCAGGATTGGAGTGCAATGCTTTAATCCAAATGTTAACTTGGACATTTTTTTCTTGCAAGCCATTAACTGCTGGTCTTGAAAATTGTAATTTGGGCCTTAACCACCGCCCCTATGCCATGATAATGTGCAAATGGGCATAGAGGTAATGCCCTGGGCTAGTGGCCAAGGAGTGAAATATGATGCATTGGATATGGGGAATTCTTTGGCACATTCACAGCATCTTGTAATATGCAATTCAAGATGTCTGCCTTGACACCAGGCTGGAGCTTACTATTTGATACCAGTGCTGGTCGTGCCAAATGGTTTACATAGGGGATGAACAGGTCAAGATCTCCATAGCATGTTTAGCAACTATATACAGTCATGAGAAAATATACCTGTCATTCCTAAATGCTTTTGGTTTTATCTTTTGGTCCGATTAAATCTTCATGGGAGATGTTCTGAAAAATGGCAGCTTGTTTTTCTTGATTGTTTTCATTTTGTGTGGATTTTCTAGCCTGTCCTTAACAAACTACTTTTACATTTTTTAAACAATATCCCTGATGCTCCGAAGTAAGTTGCAGACAATGTCATCCATAATCATAATGTCTCTAATGTCAATAACCAGGCCTTTGCTTTCTTGCATGAATAGATTACCAATATCTTGCATTGCCTGTGTTAATTCATTAACATCCCTATGCAATGCATTTTGAGCAGATAGCTTATTATGCTGTGCATGAGCTTCACCTTCTGGCAGGCGTGGGTGCAGCTGCTGAAATTCTGCTATTAGTTTTGGGCCACCATCCAGTTTCTCAGAGCTGCAGGACTATCTGTCAGTCCGACTGCACCACAGAAACTCTTGGTGAAAGCATTATTCTTTGCATGACACCGATCCAGTGCCATTGAAGAGAATCTGCTTTGTGTCTTGTTGACAGCATATTTGCCAGACTGAAAGTCAGCCCCATTAGCAGGGTGCTTCTTATGAAGAGCAGCCATATCACAAATATGAATGGACATAGATCCTGAATGTGGTCCAAAGCAAACATCTTAGGAACAATTTTCACTTGTGACTCTTTGTGCACATAATTTGAAACACTTATTTTACTTTGCATATGACAGTCTGTTTGCCATGGAAACACTCTCCATAAAGGTTCAGGGAAATGACCAAAATGATACACAACATTACACATAGAATCTGAAACAAGTGTTGATTTTGCATTTTTCAGTGCGGTTGTCATGTTAAGTGGTTTTCCTATAAAGTCATATATATGAATAAAGTCACTTGTGCTGGTGATCCACCAACTTGTCATAATCAAAAGGATTCTACTCTCCCGGTAATTTAATTACTCATCAAATAAACATTGTCAAGTGACTTTTTGATTTTTCTCCCCGGGCGAATATAATAGTTGCTAGGAAAACATATTTTCCAATGATTTAATGATGGAATTGGGACCTTAACCACCTCCACATCCTGGTATAATGGTGTTATACCAAACAGTCAAATAAGAATTGCTACATACATAGTTTTCAATATCTTCGGTAGCTATGCTGATTGCTATGGGAACTATTTTTTTAATGTTTTTGGAGACACCGGAACTCGAAACTGGGGCTTTTCACCAACCAAGCAATTGCTCCAGCACTGAGCTACATCCCTAGTCACATTACATCCCTGAAACCCTGGTATGATAGTATTTCAGAACACAAGCCAATAAGAATTGCTTAATACATAGTTTTCAATATGTTTGGTAGCTATGCTGGTTGCTATGGGAACTATTTTGTTGACAGGTGTTTACCAAAACCTTTTTGTGAGCCCCTTTTTGAGTTTCCCCCCTCTAAAACATATATATTGCTGTATCACACTTGGAAATCCAATAAGAAGTGTCCGATTGTCCTTTCCCAGGTACTTTATGTTCAGATGGCGGCCATCTTGGTTCCAGAAGGAGCTCAGGGTGCTTCTATCTCTTAAAATGTTCCCTGAGATGTCTAGATTCTGTGGTAGAAATTCCATGCCTTTATCACAAAATGAACAATACCCTTGATATCTTGAGCTTAACCGCAACACTATAATGGTGCACCTTGCCACCATCATCAATCTGATGACCACTGGGCAATATTGGAACATTTGCATCCTGGTAAGCTGCTAGTTAGACATCACAAAAACATTGAGCAGCCATGGGGCCTCCTCTCCTTGAGCATCCAGGAGCTAAGCAGGTCGTAAACTATAATGTATTGCGGCGTATCTACTTTATGAGTGAAATGTAGTCAAACATCACCTATAATAGAAGCCTTGCAAGAGCCCCAAAGGAAATTTGGCCAGAAATTTTTAATTATTGAAATGTCACAGTTGTGGCTCATAATCAATAGAGAGGTATTATTATCGTGATGTAGTGCATGAAGGGTATCGTGAGCAGAAAAAACCTGATGTAATGGAGCTATATATTACAGTATATATTGTACTATGGATCATGTCAGTCATGTGCATAAGGTACCGCCAGAACAATGTCTGCAAGACCATAAAAACACTAACATCCATACTAGGCTATATGCGCCATAAATAAGTATTACTGGAGAAAGAATCTGAGGATGTATTGGATTGAAAAAGGAACGCTTCTGATGGTCCTACAGACTGGGACTAGGGTGGTGGGCTTTTTTTTATGTTGACCCATTGCCAAGCCACCATGACAAATTACACAGCTCTTTTTGGCCATATTACAGATGGGCATTGCATCCTGGTGAGTTGTTGGATGGACATTATTCTGGCACTGAATGGCTTATAGGGACATGCCCCCAGGACATAATTTAGCAAGGGGCTTCTGTGGTTGAGCAGCCAGCAATTGTGGCTATGGCAGAACATTCATGGAAACAATTATCACCTAGATAATGCCCTTAATAGCATATGGAATATTCAAGTTTATGTTATAATCCATGCAATATGATTGGCAAACATTCCCAATAAAGAAACATTTTCTTACCTATGTAATTTCATACATCAGAAATTGTATAAGGTGCTCCCTAGGGAGATGACGGCTATGAACAGGGTGACCTTGAGATGTGTTCTGCTCTTATTGCACTATTGCAATACAGAAGACTGATTATGACTTATAAAGTAACGCATTAATTGCTAATGATGAGATCAGAGCAGCAGGATACCAGAAGGACACAACACAAGCATGTATATGGTGTGAGGTAGCAATTTAATGACACCATATACGATGGACTATGAATTTGAGAATGTCCTGAGAGTGTCTCATCTGATCTCCTTGAGAAACGATCACAATCACATAAGAGATTTATTGTCATCTGGGAACATGGCATTGGTGTTATCTTAGTATTTTGTAAATGAGACACAATGAGGTGTGTGGGTGACTAGGAATGAATAAATAGCTATATTTAATTGAATACAAGCCAGAGACACATTTCTTCATGATGTGTTGTTGTGTTTGTGGCTGTGCTCAGTTATTTCATACCTTTAGAAGTGGCATCTTACTGGATATTTCCTAACTAGTCAACCTTAATTTCATACTCCTTACACTTCTCAATCACTCCAAGAAATGTACTTTATCCTGAAATGAATTTTTAATTACCTACACTTAACAATGTGTTGCAGGTTTCGCAAAACTAGTTTTTATTTCATGTAGAAGTATAGCAAATTATCCCTTGTGCCACTGAAACTGAAGGGTCCATGCTCCAAAAATTAAAATACTTTACTCACATTGATTTGAAAGGTTCCAAAGATCGATTACATACCTGAAACAAGAAAAAAGGATAGTGGTAAGATTTTACTGCATCATTAAATCAAGACAAAACCGAGCAACATGGACTAAGATATATTTTTGTTTGTTAGTAGCCAGTAATCGGTAATGTACCAGCAGGAAGATCAGGTAGCACATTATAATATGTACCCAAGGCTATCCATGTTTAACAATGAACAGTGTCACAAGTAGATTTTATTCCAGACATATAAGCCTTCAATTGAGCTAAAAGTATTCAATGGTTCGGACTGGTCGACAATTATTTCATTCATTCCATCAGTAGTTATTTAAAATAGGCTCTCCATCAGCTGAACGAGGTCTGCCTCAGTTAGAGAATGAGGTGCCATTATATCAGTGGAATCACCACTTGAAGCATTGATCTCTGAGCCATCAACTCAACTATTCTGTCGCTGACCCCATGCAAATCCATCCTACCAATGTAGGTTTCTAATGGATCAGGTTGTCTGTTGTGGAATGGGGAAGCATCAAGCCACCATATAAGATCAGATAGGTTTTCCTGTCCATATTATGTACAGTTAGGAGTCCCTGGGAACCTATAAAGTTGTTTGTGGCCATAACTGTTGTGTTCAGCTGACCACTTTTTTACTGAGGTCTTTGTGGTGGAGCAGGTGACTGCAGTTAGGTGGTAGCTGTGGAGAGACATAGGCGGGAACATCTCACAATGCCCTTAAAAGTAGCCTGTCTTCTTTTCACCCAACCTAAATTTGATAACTCGGCTGAGCTAATCTTTGACAACCATGTCCTTAGAATCTCAGTTTCTAATGATTATTAGATATTTATCCAGGTCACATAAATATATTCAATACAAATACTATTTACCTGTACTGCCTCACATTAAAAGATGCTTTACAAATTCTTTCCTAAGTCTAAACCCTACTTGAATGTTTTCCAGATACTGTTAAGTTATAATTCATAAGGAATTGGGGGACAGACGATCAGATGTAATCCATAAAAAGAAATTTTTCAGTGTATTTTCAATGGAGGAAATTGAAGTATGCATTCCATATTTAGCACTCTAAACATAAATCTGGCCATTATATTATAGTAATATTAGAGTTTAAACTATAGGGGGAAATCAAAATAAGCTAGTGGCAACTAAAGCTTGGTCTGGGTGAGCATCCTGGTCTAATCATTGGACATACTCTTTTTAATGGAAATTACCGTCACTGGGTGTGAGCAGACCACTGACCATATTGAGAGTGCTCTACGTTATGAGGCGCTGAGAGCTGTTGGGGCTCAAGGGTCACCAATAAATAGTTGCTGTACAGGCGGTCGTTTTGTTGAAAGCTTGGGCAGAAGAAGCATCTGGTTGCTCAATGGTATCCATCCAAGATGGCAGAATGGCTATGATTTTCGTGGTAGGACAGGGGACATAACATAATATGTATATCTCAGTCTGTATATAACGATGTATATGTGTATATCTCAGTCCAAATAAAACCTCCTCAAAAACGGAAAGACTGAGAAAGAAGGGCTGAGAAAATATTCTGCTAGATCCTGTGTAATAAATGATTAATATCCAACCTTCATGATACTACTTCACTTCTGTTTTGATCTTTTCTCATTTCAATTTCAACATTAAAGTTTATTTAATAAATTTCAATATTGAAATTGACTTTCTCAGTATGATATACTGAGAAAGTCAACTACAGATCAGTGCAACAGTCAAGATTCAACACAGTGTGCAGGAATAATAAAACATCAATTACATCCCCACATTTCCGGGTCTCTCTCCATTCAAAAGGGGTCCATATTTTTGCCCCATCCAAGCAGTATTCGCATTCCCAGCCTATGCCTACCTCCTTAAATGCAAGCCTATTACCAATTCTTTTTTATATAACCTTATATAATCTTATAATATTATTAGTTAATAGACTCTAGCATAGCTTAGAGTCTTGACTCCAGTACTGCTTCATTCCAGAGTCTAGCGCGGAGTTGGACTCTGGGTGGAGAGCAAATAATTTTGCTGGACTCTAGAATAAAAGGCTGTTTGGCCACATTGGCTGACTCTCACTTAGTAATTCTCTTCACCCTGAGCTTTCTATATTGGCCTTTTAATTTGTCTCGGTTTTGCACAAAATGATTTCCAAATGTCTTACTTCTTTTGTTGTAATAATAATCCTCTGGAGGCATTAGCCAATTATGGGAGCACTTGAGACCAATTGTTCAGAATGGGTAATGAGAAAAAGAAACTTCACCGCCATGAATTAGATTAAATTTTCCTGTGACATTTTTTTGGATAAAGATAATTGGTTGGTTTTACGCATCCAAACTGTTTTACCAGCGCAAGCCACTTTCAAACAAGAGCGATTGGGAAATAAGTTGGGACCATTGATAACAATAACCACATGTATGGAATTTGGGAGTAAAATTGTATAGAGTGGCGTTCTTAAGGGGTGATGTGGGTTGGAGGAGGAGGGGCGGGAAAGAGTTTTACTGACACTTTGAGTCAGAGTACCCCGAACTAGTTTAGTATGATAATCACAATCAATATTCATATCAAACAGAACACAATCTCACAAGTGTTCACCGTAACCACTCTCTCACAAGTAGCTCAAATATCGTTTAACTAGAACAATCAAGTAGGTTGTAGGCTTTAGAGTCTAGAGTGGCTAGTCCAAATAAGAATCACTGAAAATTGTACCAGCGAAATGTACAAAAAAATATGAGATAATTATCTTTGCTATGATCGTGATGGGTACAAAATGATTGCCAGAGTACGCCATGCCCATATTTAATGGACAAATCTTGAATACACTGAGCCATTTCCCCTTTTTTCTAATTGGTATAATGTTTAAGGATTTCTGACAGTATTATGCATCGTCTATACTATATTGCACTATTGCAAAAGTTTAACCACAGTGTCCAGCCTTTCACAGACTAGCTCTTTTAGCAAAAGATTCTGCCTGGTAGCATGATAGAAGGTCAGAGCATGGCTCATGTCAAGCAGTCTACAGGTCCATGGCTAAGTCACCCAATTGGCCTTGACAGGCAGCGTGCCTCAGTATAGTGAGCAGAATGTAGTGGACTGGTGGCAGTAATAGTAGTGGTGAAGGAAAACCAGATGTATTGGGTCTATATAGTTTATTAGTTAAAGCACATTGCACATCATCCTAAAAATGTTAGACAAAAATACTGAGTATATTAAAATGAAATTGAGAGAACATTAGGATGACATGCATAAGTGTGAGGGTGTGTGTCTGATAAGATGGATGAGTCAAGATGGTAGACTAGAAGTCCAGTGCATATAACTCCTAGAACATTATATTTCAGATTGACATCCAAGTTTTCTTAGTCAAATTGTCAGATCCAATTTTTTCTGCAGTTGGCTTATGTTTTTTTTCAATTGCTAATGCTAGTGACGTCTATAGATTGATTAACAAACCCAGTTCTGGTTTGTAGATAAATTATGTAGATTTAGGTATCCTGCTTGCAACAATTAAAGGTGTGGTACAGGGCAAAATGATTGTTATAAAGTGAGTGGCTTGGAACAGCTTTTGGACACTTTTGGGACAGGTTTAGGACAGGTGACGCATTAGGGGATCCAAACTGGATCCATTGGGGTAGGCTACATTAGGCCTCCATGTAGGGCAGTGAAGATGCATATCCCAGGTAAAGACAAGTAGTGAGAGGGAAGTGTAAGGCGTCACATTTCAAGCTGGCATTGGGCCAAGACCAGGTGTTAGAGGCCGCCTTATATAGTAGGGCAGGTGACCAGTACTGGCAACTGGGAATGAGATCTAGTACCAAAAGTAATGGGAAAATGTTACCTGAAGCCCCCATACGAAATGGAGGGTGCAGGTAACACCCTAATCACCACATGGCAAAGGAACAGGATCCCTGGCGCCCATTCACCCAAGGTGACCTTGGTCACCCAGGTGATCCAACTGAGACCAAAAATACAGTGTATAGTGTAGGATAATATGTATATGGTTTCCCCGTGATAGCCAACCACCACACTGGCATTGGTCATGAGTTGCAGATCCATTAGTGTGAAGCAAAACTGCCAAAGCCATTTGCCATCTGAATATGTGTATGTTTGCTGTGCATTGGTGGTTTGTTTCTCTGTGCATACATTCTTTGTCTCAGAACCAGGGAAGCTATTGTTAACACATAATAAATAATTACCCTTTCCTGTTGTTGCCATTAATTCTTCATATATGTTGTCTCTCTCCTACCGTGACTCTGATTAGTCAGCTACCCAGCCCTCCACAGTGATAAAATGAAGCAATAATCATGAATCATATCTGGTTAGACACCAACTATGACAACACAATAGCTACAAAAACAAATATGTGTAGCTGTGTGGTGGCACAAATCAGAAGCATTCCATCATCATGACCTATTGCATGAAAGGAACCATGAATACATAACTATGGTGAAAGTTTCGCAGAGCATTTTAGTTTGTCTTGAGGGAAGCCACACTTTGGCTTCGTCTCAAAGGGTGGCCTAGGTCTAAATCTGATTTGTAACATCTTTGTTGTCTGGTTTATCTATAACATGGTACTTAAGTTGAAGTAGACATTTTCTTGATTTTTTTAAGTGTCATTTCTCTTTATAGATGTCATACATAGAAACAACTTGATGTATCAATAATACATTTTTTGAAAGACATGCTATATTAATGGTACTGTGTCATTGACCATTATAAGCCCATAGCAAAATATGATACTGATGTAATTGCATACCTACATATAAACCTATGGAAATCATAAGTATCCTTAAAGCAGGACAGTTAAGTGGCAGTGGAACATTATTATAACAGATGTCTGTAACATTTACCCCTGCCATCACTCACTATGTGATAGCCCTGTGAGTGACTGGTATTGACAGAAGCTGTACTCCTCCTAATGAACTGCTTAGCGCTCATGAGGATCAAAGGTCGCCACAAGGCAGACTCTAGGTATGTATCCATTCGAACAGAAGCTTAGTGAGTGAACCACATACAGCATGGACGGATATTTTGAAAGTAACATAATTATGTATTTATGCTGCACAGTGATTTGGATTAACTGCACTGTTACATCATGCCAACCTTTCATTCCAACCACTCATGAATATCATGCCCAAAGGGTTGGCCTGATGCATAACTGCAGTCAGGGCAACTAGACTCACTAGGTAGAGCACACCTAAACAGTGTGTTACCCTTATAGTGTTAATCTTCTAAGGAGATTCTTATCGCATCAAACGCTTTGGCAACACTGAAAGCTAATTTGATATAATATTTAGAACAGGGCTATATTCGCTGTATTGTAGAATTGTTGGGGTCTGATTACCAGAAATCAGACCTCTAATATAATATAGCCTCTATTCAACCACCTAGGCAAATTTCCCTACTGTGCTGTGATGGCAGCTACACTCTCTTATAATGGGATAATCAGAAAGCCATGTGAATCTATTAGTGGTTTGTTAAATCTGCTAGATGGAAATAGTCATGAACATGACATGTGCATGACTATTTCCATGTACATGACTATTTCCATCTAGCAGATTTCGATATTCAAACACAATCACAACCATCATAATCCAATCTATTGGAATTAAAATTAGGAAACAGAAAACGATTCCTCCCTGCTTTCATAAAAGCTGACTCTCTCTCTCATCGGTTTACTTTTGAATTTTATTTTGAGAAGGTAAGTATCTTTCCTTTATGCCCTTTTCTGCCACTGCTAGAAGATACTCTACACTTATATTCTATAAACCTTAGGCAATACTGATCTAATCCTTAGTAATTCTTTTAGTCACTATACAACCAACGCAGGTCAGTAAGATCAGTCAAAACTTACCAACTCGCCTTACTCTTTCCATTTCTAGGAATGATATGTGTATTAGGATGGGTCATTTTGACTTACCTTGTTAGTTAATTGTGATGCATCATGGGAAATGGTGACATTAGGGGAAATAGCCAATAATGCTCTAAACCTAATATTTTAGGAGATATTACAAGAAAAAAGTAAATAGTTATGAGAAAATTGCCCTTGGCCTAGTTTTTCTGGTGATTTCTTATTATGCCACCTTAAAGATTTCATAATTATTCTAAATGGGCCTTATTTGGAACGCAAAAAGACTATTTCACCCAAATTTAGCATATTTCTTTGATGTTTGGTTGCCATGGAAACCAATCCAATGATCCCAGAACTGAAAACAGAGTACCATTATTCTTTCTAGGTCCAAATATATCTTTCATAATTGGCATTCATTATTATATATTTTGATGTGATAATTGCAATGGATTATGCAAAGTTGTCTTGATATCTAAAGGAGCTATGATCTATTTTGAATTTCTACATGTTCCTAACATCCCATGTTTGGGATGTCAGTGACATGCAATCCTTTGGGACTATTTTAACAATCAAGGTACCAAATTGTAGCTGAAAACATGAAACTAAAAATAGGGATTTGTCCCTAATGTCACATTATGCCACGTTTTGTCACAATTAGTTGACATGGCTTACCCTTGGTCTCCTGAAAAGGACATCAACTGTTTCATATCATATGCGTTTACAACCCATGAGCAAACTTACTCTAGGATTATTGCAAAGCAACATTTTTCAAGGTGTGGATATTATATGTGCATATTACACTTAACACAAAACAGATGTTTATAAAAATTATTGCTAGAACAACTTCCTTCAGAGGGTTATCGATTTATATGGAGTATTTCTGTTAAACCTACTTTAAGTTTAAATTGCAAACTCTCAATTGCATAATGTAATAAGATTTCATGATTATGTCTACATTTGTTCTGGACCCTCTGAAAATTATTCATACAAACTTTGCTGTCATATGGTGTGTAATTTGTGTTATTTATAACACACTTAGTAATCCCTGAGTATCAGTTGGTCCAAATGAGCAATGCCTTTATCGCCAATCCTACAGAATATCTGTGTAGCCAGTCACTCTGTTGCCTTTGCTCTAAGTACCATCTGCAGGTGTCTCAGCAGTTTTCTGTTTACTCCACTGAAAGGATTAGGCAATTACAAAAGCAATTGGCCCCTACCTGAGACAATACTGAATCATAAAAAGACTGTCCCTCACAACGCACAAATTAGTTAAAAGCATCCAGGGATAAGTTCTTGCTTTCATTCTTAAAGGGTAACTATTTAAACTGATATTCTGATGTTTGCTCTCTCATAGGTGCAACATTTTGGTCAGTAAAGAATGTGAGAGTGTCTAATTGTTGACCTTTTTACCAAGAAACCTATTTGAATCACAAAAGAATCAAGAACAAAAGCATTATCTTAGATTTCTCTTTCATCACTCTAGTTCTCTATTTTATAACCTTGGCAGATTTGGTTCAAGTATATTAACAGTGTTGAATAAGTATAACATTTCCCATTTTTCATTAAAGAATATAAATCGAGTAATCAAGGCATGGGGGAAAAGTGAGGTGGATGAAGTAGAACTTCCAAACAGGCTAATAACTGTCACCTGGAGTATTCAGAATGCTTCATGGCAGAAGTATTAAGAACATGTCTTGGTAGAAGTGTGATTAGCAGAGGGTAATGTACACCTTACTGCACAAAAAGTCCTTCAATAGGTAAGGTAGTACGGGTGTGAGCTCAGCACTTTTATCTGACCTAATAAGTGCCTGGAGTTAGGGAAAGGGGTGGTGCTTTACGACTTTCAAACAATAACGTACCTGCACCTTATTTCCGTATATAAGGTGGACACAATGCTCTCAAATGTCCTGTCTGTACACAAAAAAAGGTAAACCCAATCCAGTCCCATCTGGCCGTCTGGACATCAGCTGCAGGGACAGTTGTCAGCACATTCATAATAGCATCTGTACCCTTTCCACGAGCAGACCAGTTTGAAGAAGTCTTATAAATCTTCCTTAAGTAAGACGAGTAACGTAGTAGTATGTTGTTTGGTGACTGAGTATTTTATTTTCCGTGTGGGAGACAAATGCCAGAACATAGGCCATAACGATACACACAAGAAAAAAAATTTTATATATCAAGTTCATGTACTGAGGAGACGGTGGAGGGTGCTGCCGTGTCCGCTGCTGTGTGGTGAGTGACCGGTGTCCGGCTGACTGCCTTGGCCGGCAGCCCACCCAAGTGGTTGACCAATCACACGCCAGCTACCCTCAGTGTCATAGGTCAATTAGTCCTGCATAAGTCCTGATAGACCTGCTAAAGTCTCCTGGCAGTTCATATTTATAATTAAATAATGCGGGCATTATTTAGCCCATAAATCTTCCTTAAGTAAGACGAGTAACGTAGTAGTATGTTGTTTGGTGACTGAGTATTTTATTTTCCGTGTGGGAGACAAATGCCAGAACATAGGCCAAGAGCCAAACACCCAAACACGAAGTGACCGCCGAAGAAGGGGCGAGTCAGTAACTCAGTCACAGTCCTTGTAAGTCTAATGAAGGACCCATAGTCTCGTAATTAGTAGTAACAATTTGTGCATGGGCGCACTACCGTAACCATCAAAGTCTAGGTCCAAGGTGAGTTACGCACACAAGAAGTGAAGATAGCGGACGATATTCTCCTGTCCAAGTCCATCCGGCTCTCCTTTGTCCTGCTGAGGTACAGCAGCACTGACATTGACTTCCAATCACCCATCTCTCTGATCTCACAGAGTGGGAAGCCTGCCATATACAGCGCCGCGGAACCACCCCTGCGCAAGGAATGTGAGGTTAGTTTGTCTAGTTTTAACAACAATACCACATCAGACAACCGTTTCATGAGCCACTTGTAAGAACCCCTGACCACTTTGCCAGCGTCAATAAAAGAAACTAGCTGGGAGTTGGGCGAAGGATGGGGGACCATTGAAAGTAACCTCCTGATGAAAAAGGACAAACAAAAAACTGAGCCCGGTAGTGAAGTGAAGGGTATGTACAAGACCCTCTCCCTGAACTGGATCGTCTTGGTCTTCCTGACTGAGATTGATACCCCCCAGGACTGAAAAGTGACGTCCCTGAGAAGAATAGCTAAGTCTTCCTCGACCATGTTACTTTTCCTAAGTAACCCTCTAAATCCTAATACTAAGGTAACCCAAAAGGCCACATCTTCTGAATCATACATGTCAAGCGTGAGATAAATCATCTCCAGATCCAACCTAGAGATAGGCCTAGCCTTGACTGATTCTGTACCCAGCTCCCTCTTGACTCCTTTAAGAGTACATTGAACCTTAAAACTACCCGGGTCAATATGCGGCAGGTCATTAACTTTATGAAGTTGCCAAAGTGCAACCAAATAGTTTGTCAAAGACGCGTATTTCAGCCTAGCCGCCATATACACAATATACCTCAACACTGTAACCTGTGAGGATGGGAGAGGGGGATCAACCCCCAACTCCGCACAAAAGCGGAAATAAAAATTCCACTGGGAGCTCCTAGTCCTCATGGAGGCCTCAGACAGCCATAAAGACTGGTATCTGATCACCTCCCGATCCAATTCATCCTCACCTGCAACAGCAAAGGTGAGAAAGATGGCTAAGTGGGAGCGTATTTTTGAGTTTAGGGTCAAATATACGGGAAAAATAATCAGCTACAATATTATCTGCAGACGATATGCGTCGAGCCACCAAGTGAAAGTTACCCACAACACTGTACCAGAATAGCTCTCTTAGCCACCACATGGCCCTAACTGACTTGGCTCTCCCTGAGTTGATGGCTGCTTGTACCTGAGTGTTGTCTGTATAAAAAACAACCTTTTTGTCTTTCCAGTTAGAACTCCACCTGAAGGTGGCAGCAACAATGGGCCACAGCTCCAGAAGGTTAATACTATCCTCCGACGAGCACTCACCTGGTGTAAAGGACCAATGGTGAGGGGGAACTACCCCTGTTGCCTGCTGGGCATGTTCATTCTCCCATACCCCCAGACACCAGTCTGAATAATGGACAGCAGAAAACCCAGTCTTGGAAGAATCTGTAAATAGGATCTCCTCCCCGGTCCTGGAAGGACTGATAATCTTAGCCGCCCCATTGAAGGCTCTGCAGAATCTGGCCCACCAGTTCAAATCCTGAAAGAACCAGGATGGTAGGTTGATGGGACGCCCATCTTGTGGGGCATAATTAGTGAGATTGATTACCCTCCTGCTGAAGGTCCTTCCCCCTCTAACTACCACACTTGCATGGGCCAAGTGGCCTGCTAAAACTTGCAGGTCTTTCTTGTTAGCCTTTGTCCTACACCTAAACTCGTCCACTGTGGACACTAACCTGTCTACCTTTTCATCAGGCAGCCTTACTTGTAGAGCCACTGAATCTATTTCAACACCTAAGTAAGTGACACAAGTAGAAGGGTGGACAAGCTTGTCCCAATTGATATTAAAGCCTAATAAGGACAAGACTTGAACCAACTTTGTAACGTCTTGAAGACATTGATCATAGGTGGGAGAGACAACTATAAAATCATCTATGTACCCAAACACGTGACCCACTCCCAACTTAGAGACGCTCCTACAGATGAACTCAGTGAGGCTGGTAAATATGGCCGGTGCACACTTGAGACCAAAGCTTAAAGCTCCATCTAAGATCCATTCCTGTGCGCCAGCAACATCCCACACAAAACCCTGAAACTTCCGGTGTTGTGGGTAGATGTTGACTGACCTATAAGCTGACTTGATGTCAACAACCGCCATTACACAGTCCTGAGTCACCACATCCACCACCTCATCCAATTTAACAAAATTAAACTTAAATGAAGTGGCCTCCATGTAGTTGTTTATACTTTCGTTGAGAGGGCGCTTCGCGTCAGTTATAGGCCTCAATTTGTTTGAATATTTCTTCCTGATAGCACCCATAGCATGAACACATGCGGGCCTATCTTGAGTAACTACTATCTTACCCTGAGCTAACTCCTCTGAAATTATCTCATCCATTTGAGGTTTGAACTCAGAACTCATGATTGAGTTATAATTCTTACAAAAGTAAGAACCACTGTACCCGGGATCTACTATACGGAAACCTTCACTAACCCCCTTTAAAATATATGAGGCGTTAACGTCAGACCAGTTGTTACCCACAGCTAAATCAAAGAAACCACAGGGATTCAGTTGACTGGGAAGGCCACCTAAGCTGTGAGAGAGACTACACTCCCCCGCACACGGTCGCACAAATTCAATTCCGTCTATGATCCTACTAGTTATCACCGGGCAGAGGGGTCGACGCGCCGCATCAAAGGCGTGCCGCAGACGAGAAACCAATTCTTCCCCACTAACTTTGGCGCATACGCCATTGTACAAGTCTGAGCTATCATTCCCGTGTAAAGGCGGGTCAAATAGTGTTGTATTAAACTCACCAGAACCAAAAGAGTCCGCTGCACGGTGGTCATAATCAACAAAGTCCAAGCCGGGATCGCCATTTTGAGCAATGACGTCACAGTTCTCGCGGTGCGCGAGAGATTGGCCGAGACTGGCGGGAGGCACTGAAGGGGGGCCGCCTACACCGCCCGCTTTCCCGCCTAAACTGTCTTGGCCTAAACCACCTAAACTAGTGGCCCCTTTTGCCCCACCTGCCCCCCCTTCCATGACTGGGGAACAGTAAATACCATGACCTTGGTCTGAAGCAAGCACACTATAACCCGTATCCTGAAAAATGTCCGCCAACGCTCCCGCAACAACCGAGGAACCCCCTACAGGACCCCCCTCTCCCGCCTCCCCACGGACGCTACTATTAGCGGGCCCCCGAGCGCCCCTATCAGGGCCTCTCGAGGTTCCCGCCACGTCTAAATCTACAATTAGGAGGGGCGGGTGGGAGGGGGTTTCAGCGTGGGTGCTAGCAATAACTAGACTAGGAACAGGGCACGACTTGGAAAATATATCAGAGTCCAGATAACCCGGACTCCCTTTATCCTACCCTGTATGGGATGGACAAGTAATACCCCTGTGCTGACCCCCACACAGGGTACACTCGTGCTTGTACTTGCACGGGTTATCACTGCAACCCTTCCTCCCGTTGAAGTCGTTACAGAACCCGTTTTTCTTTAGAGGATCCACCTTGCTTTTCTTTTTCCCTTTTGACTTTGCCTGGTGACTGCCCTGGGCCCCCTGGACTTTGAGATTCTCATACCCAAGGCATCTATAGAAAAATTCATGGTCCCCGTAAGTGAAACTCCCCAACCCATACAACTCAGCTTTTTCCCTACAGTACTGGTCGTACGCCCTGATGGCGTCAGGATTGTATATAGGGGACCTGTCAACTAGGAACTGAATGTGCTTGGCGTAGCTACTGGAGTCATACCCTGCCCTGTTCATTGAGAACAACATGCTCATGGAAGCTGAAATTAGTTCATCTATCGTGGCATTGGAAACAGTTTTACCGATGGGCAAGTGCAAATCTAGATCAAACACCCTACACTTACGCTTCTTGGTTGTGGAATCAGCACAGCACTGCACGGCGTAGGCTGGGGCCCCCACCTGTGGAGACTGGTTGGCTGTGAACATCTGAGAGGTAGCGCTGTGACCTGCCGGCACAAACCCCGGGGCCGCCGCAGACAAGGCCGGATCACTGAATGGTGCCCGGTAGTAGCCGGCGGGGACAGGCGTCACAGCCGGCGGCGTGGGGATGACCGACGGCGGAGTGGTGCCCGGGACGGTGGGTAGTAAGCCCGGGACCGGGTACACTGGTCCCGGTGGCAGCTGCGGGGGAGAGGAACCAGGTACCGGGGGAGAAGGCTGAGGCACGATGTCCAGCTTCAAGGTCAGCTGCTGCATGCTGGCCGCCATTTTGGTTATAGACTCGTTCAAAAACCTCCTTTCCTCAGCGCCGGCTATCAACTGGCGCTGAAAGTCTAAAAACTCCGGGCTCAGCTGAAACGGCCCTGGAGGAGCCGGTCCCGGCCCTGGAGGAACTGGTACTGGGTCGTCAGGCAATGGGACCTCCTCCCCCTCCCCGTACAGGTAAGACTGGTTGTCGCTAGCAATCAGGCTACCGTCCAGGTGGAGTTTGAATTCCTCCTGAGTTCCACCCAACGACACACTAAGCAGCCTGGCGGCAGCCGCATACTTGCATGCTCCACGGCCCCTCGGTTTATGGGTCTCCCCACACTCAGTACAATTAACAAGTCTTCTTACCATATTGACGTATAAGGAATAGAACTACAAGTTCATGTACTGAGGAGACGGTGGAGGGTGCTGCCGTGTCCGCTGCTGTGTGGTGAGTGACCGGTGTCCGGCTGACTGCCTTGGCCGGCAGCCCACCCAAGTGGTTGACCAATCACACGCCAGCTACCCTCAGTGTCATAGGTCAATTAGTCCTGCATAAGTCCTGATAGACCTGCTAAAGTCTCCTGGCAGTTCATATTTATAATTAAATAATGCGGGCATTATTTAGCCCATAAAATGTCATGATATTTATTATTGCGGTCTGTAGCAATGCTATTCCATCACCTACTATAATTTCTATTCATAGATAAATTTGTAAATATGTCACCTATGAATCTGATCTCAAGTCTGAGGTGATCTTTTGTTTAAATAACTATGTACTTTTAATGGTAAGAGGCAGCACCATTTTAGTTGCTGTGTAGGAAAATGATATGAGATTATCCAAGGTAATGGCTCGATGACATATGACAGCTGTGAAACTAAGGCAACAAGATAAAGGTAGATATAAGCTCTCAGAAATCGATGATGTATATAAGCAGCAGCTTTGGGACCTGTCTGTGGGCTTATACCAAATAGCAAGGACATTGTTGGGGAATTGTTGTACTATAAATGGAAATATGACTTCAGGGGAAACATAATCAAGGGTGCCAGGTAGGATCCTTGTAGGATACTGACATGGTAGGGAGAGGGCTGGAGCTGGCAGGGGGGTGTAGAATTGTGAAGTGAGACCTTGCTGTCGATCTGGTACCAGCTCTTTGAGTAACTCATCAGGTGCTCATTATATCACACAGACAGGAGGGAAACAACCTACCACCAGGCACAATGCAGGCCCATGATGTGAAGTAGCTGTGGTAATAAAGGATGATTCCCGCAGATGGATGGGAAAATATCCTGAGAGTATCCCATCACAGAAACAGTAACAGTCACAGTAGACATGTTTTAAGACACCTCTGTTTTTGAGGGATAGGGGACATGTGTGGATGTCTGCAATTAGATAGAATGGTGAACACAATTAATAACACTTCTTATACAACTTAATCATTATGGGAAGATGTTAGTGTGTTACTGTTAGATGATTGTTTTCCAACAAAAAGTCTCATTCATTTTTCACTATCAGATATTTCCCACCAGTCTAGTAATAGTCAGTGATACCAACATTCCTGTAAATGGAATACGTTTGCTCCACAAAGAATAATCTTGGTGGTGTTCAGCATAGGAAGTATTATGGGACCAGCAGATATAGTGATAATCCGAACTCAGATGCTCTTGATATATGACACCTATTTATATGTAGTGGCTAATGGATTCATACTCATCATTAGCCTGGGACATAACTCATTGCATTGATGTCTGTAATACATAGTTTGCTGTTTCATTTGCATGTCAAGTAATTTATGCAATACCACACTAAAGTTGATAATTAGGACCCTATCAATATCGGTGTTGCTCCCAAGATATATTGCATGGCGAGGTGATTTTGTTGGGTCCTGGTCAGCGTTCAAGTTTGTGCTCGAAGCCATGTTGCTCTTGCCTGAGGGGGGCTCCCCAATATGGGGGGGGGGGGTCATTGCGCCCCCTCAAAATAGGCCCCTACACCCTGCAGCAAAGCTGGTGGTCATTATGGAAAACAGCTACTGTGTCTTTTTTTCACCAAATCTGTAGAAACTAAGAAAATCTGTATGAAAACAATCTAACTGAAAAGAGAAACTCATTTTAAATTTCTGCCTTGATGAGTTAGTTGTACAGAGCAGCTATACAGAGGAGCCTTGAGTGTCTGTTGAGAACAGTGATGCAAGAACAGAATGAGAATAATAGTGCAGATTGCTGATTGTTACAGTGATTTGTATTATTTAAGTCAATTCCGCTGAACAATCATACAGCGATTGAATACAGTAATAATGGTTGTAATCCTATAGGGTCTGGCAAATGAGTTTTGTTTCTACCTGTATTGGGCAACAGGTTTGCTAAAGGTCTCTACCAGATGTCCCATTATAACCAAAGGCTGTCTGTCCTTATCAGAGAAACAAGGCAGGTACATCCCCATCATCTTTTTTTGAATGAATGAAATTACTTGAAGTAAAATTATACGACTTAACATTCTGTGCACAATTATGATCATCAAAATATAATTGTCCTGCCCTGACAACAACCAATGATGTCCTTTCATGGTGTTGATTGGCATTGTAAAATTGATGAAACAAATATTCCTTGGGTTCCCATTTGTCGGTGCCAATCAAGGAATTTTTATCCTTGTACTACCCTGTTGTCTTTGACGATCCTCAGCAGCTTCACCAACAAACAACAACAATCATTTTGTAAATTGATTTTCCTATAATACTCAAAGCCATTAGTCTCCGGTATTTATTGAATAATATGATGTATACTTCATCTTTATCCGCTATAAGACTCCTCATATGGGATGCTGCATTTCCTCAATAGTGCCCTACCAAAGCTCAATGATAAATGAATCCTAAAATGTTCTGGCATGAATGTGTTATAGTAGGCACAAAAAACACTACAGCTGTAGCTCATGAAGTCATCTGGATTCAATATTACAGGGATTAAAAAAGGCTTGACTGAAAAAAACTAGGCAATAAAATAGTATCTATGTATGGCAATTAAGGTTGTATATCATAGTATTTGCCATAGAATGCACGAAGCTACCCATAATGATGTGGCTATGAGGTACTAAAACCGGTAACTATGACAGATAAGATGTTTTGCGGCCAGGGGATTCATACTAGGCCAAGTACTACATCAACAGGCGTTTATAGCAAGAAGGGGGCACAACGCATGAGCGGGGAAGGGGACGTTTCTGATAGCCTTGGAGGCAGTGATTTAGTTGGTCAGCTATGCTCTAGGATGGAGGTGAACTTAACAAATAATTTTGGACCATATTACCCTAGAGATTCTGGTTAGTTGTTCGGTGATCATTACTCTATAGTGATCTAGGTGTTATTCATATATATTATAAGGAGTACATAAGGCATTTCCATCTTTGATTTAATATGTAAAATCACTGCATGGTCATGTTCTCTGCTACTAATTATGTATGATTTCATCTGAAGGCTATTCCTGATTGCCTACTTGTACAGTATTTATAATGTCTTAATACTTGTAGTTAATCTTGTGTATTTCTCAGGAATCACACAAACTGTAGACACTAGAGATTCTAAAGAATAGTGAATTTCCCCAGTGGCATGTTCAATGGTGATGTGTATTTCCCAAGTTTTACTTGTTCAAGAAAACATCCACAAATGTTCTAAATTTCCCGAGTTCCACTTGTATAAAAAAACACAAGAAATTCTATGGACAAGAAACATTCCAGAAACGTTCTCTGTTTCTCTTAGGGATCACAAGTCATGGCTCAAGAATGGCAAGACTTCCACTTGAGATATTGTTTGCAGGGAGGTTATTTGTTTTTCATTTAAGGTGATTCTGGAATTGTGTAGAATCAATAAGGACAAAAATAATAGGCCAGATATTTCTCCAAGGATATCAACCTAGGAAATAGGGAAGACTTATATGAAACGTGTACATTCTTAATACACTTTTTGTTTTTTTCTATTTACAAACTATGACTAAACTGTGTCAGACATTTCAAACATAACATAACAGATGTTATTATGATGCAAGTGTGACTCATAATCACAACTGCAATACAGAAGAATGCTTTTTCAATTACAACTCATTGAGTAACTCATTAGCTGCTAATGATGAGATCAAAGCAGTGGGATACCAGGAGGACACAATACAGACAGGTCTGTGGTGTGAGAACAGAAGGTAATGACACCATAGAGGATGGTCTACGAATGGGTGAATGTCCTGAGAGTGTCTCATCTCACCTCCTCCAGAAACAATGACAATCACATGAGAGATTTCTTGTTATCTGGGAACATGGCATTGCTGTTATCTTAGTAGGTGTCAATGAGGCAGAGGGAAGTGTGCGGGCAACTGGGAATGAATAGATAGGTATCCCTAATTGATAACAGCATCAAGATATATTTCTTCTTGATGTCTTGTTGTGGGGGCAGTTTTGCTCAGTTACTTGGTATGTTTTATTTAGATAGTTAAAGCCTTTGGGTATGGTCGCTCATTGATTTCACCTCTCCTAAAACTGTGTGTTCACATTGCATTGTATTATATTTTATTCATACGGAAAAGCAAGGTCAATAACCTTCAGGTGATTCACCTCTATGCAGTCGAGGGTAAATGAAGCCAGGATGTCCTTATATCCGTTTTTCTGAGGTCATAGGACCAGAACCCATGACACATATGTTTACTGCTGCGTGCTACATAACAAGCAAATCAAGGGGTATAATTATACTTCCTTGCCCTAACTCAAAGTGTTTTATAATGGCTTGTCTGGCGAGTAGCTCCCCTGTATTATACATTCAAACCTCATGAAAACACAACGGATCTGGAAAGGGTGGATGCGATGCATAATACAAGCCTGTATTATAAGGAAGAAGGTCACAATACAGCAAATAACTCTGCAGTTTGTAGAGGGTTAAGAGGAGATAGGAAAGCCTCTGTTAGTCTGAGAGGCAGGAATTCGGTCAGTCAGCCATGCCTGATGGTGTACCCTGGACAAGTCCCTATGGGAAATACTTGTTCACTACTGAGTGGTATGGGGGCCGCTATGGAGGATAGGCCTCATCTCTAACTACCTCCTTGTTCACCAGGAGTTCGCATAACTAAACATATATTTTGACCTGAGCAAGTGCTCTGTAAGCTGATAAGTTTACTGGAGTGGTCGTAACTTTGCAACAGGATTAAAGTGGCCGGTGTATTTGGGGGGATG
Organism: Harmothoe impar; assembly: GCA_947462335.1. Classification (NCBI taxonomy): domain Eukaryota; kingdom Metazoa; phylum Annelida; class Polychaeta; order Phyllodocida; family Polynoidae; genus Harmothoe; species Harmothoe impar. The sequence goes on from OX381718.1 coordinate 45,822,166, forward strand.
GGGGAGGGATCAAACATATTGGCTTACTTAGAGGGATGGGCGCAAACAGACACAATCGTGGGAGAATCCACCAACATCCGACTCCTTAAATGTACTTTATACAATCTAGCTAATTGCAGATTGACCAACATGTTTTTCCTAATGATTAAAGGATATTGGCTCAATGCTTATAGGGAACACAAAGAAAAGAAAAAGAACCCTATGTCAATGGGTCTTTTGAAGGGTATGGAGGTCAGAATATCTACACAGTAAAACATTTCCCAACAACATGTCAATTAAAATGCAGGCATGCATTCAGATGATCATTAGAAACATTAAGGGTCCTAGATTAATCCAAATAATTTCTAATCTATCTACTCTATCAGCCTATGGGCATAGCAAATATTATAGTTATCAGGATACGGAAAATGCCAAGGTATGGCACTCAAATTGTTGATAACGGTAGATCATTACATAGTACAGGAAGAAAAGTCTGCTTATATTATGGTTGTAGGTAGTCTCGGTTTTTGCTACCAGATGCTATATGCCTGAATCGTAAAGTCCCTTTAATATCAGTTTCCCTATAAGCTATACACAATTCAGCGTGCTGAGAGTACCCAGTCCTGGGAGAGGGGGTTGAGCAGGGTGAGCAGCTGCCCTGGTAGTCACCAGGGGGAACGGCCCAACAGTGGTGCTACTTATCTGATGTTTTCCCAAGCAGGGCCCAATAGCAAATATTGATGTCAAGTAACTTCAGTTAAATTCAGAATAAAACATATACATGTATCATCTAAATGAATGCTCATCTGATCACAAGATTTCATCCTCATCAAATAATTTGCAAATCTGGATACTGAAATTTTGCATTGATAATTATACTGGTATTACCTAATATTGCCTAATAGAGTCTAGCATGGCTGAGACTCATGGCTGAAACTCCACTACTGCTGAATACTCCTGTAATAGTCTGGCTGCGCTGACTCTGGATGGAGAGCAAATGATTCTTTACTGGCATGTTTGGCCGCATTGGCTGACTCTCATAAATTGTTCTCTCAGCAGCTCTTTTTGCCATAAGCTTTTTATATTGATCATTTTGATCATTTCAAACTCTGAATGTCGTACTTGTAAAAATAATTCTCTGAAACCATTAGCCAATTATGGGAGCACTTAAGACCAATAGTCCAGCATGGGGAATGGGAAAAAATACTTCACCACCATAAATTAGATTAGGTTTCACTTTGACTGCTTCTTTTCTGGGTATGGCTAATTGGTGTTTTTATGCATCCCGCCCCCTTTACAAGCTTGTCACTTTCAACAAGGATGTTTGTCAAATATTCCAAGGAAAATAACTTAGGACCATTAATATACAATAACAGCATGTATGTTTATATTCGAAGCTGTTATGCATCGGCTAGATTATTTTGCACCATAACACTAAAGAGTTTAAATACAGTTTCTAACCTTTCACAGTACTAGCCTTTTCAGAAACAGTTTCTATCAGATCTCATGACAGAAAACATGGTCAGGGTCTGGCTACAGTTACAAGCTTAGGGCGCCCAGACAGCATTGACAGGCACTGAGCCTCAGTATAGGGACATATACTTTAAATGGAGCTCTCTGGTGGGAGTGATAAGGGTGGGGAAGAAAAACGTAGATATATGGGGTCTGTATAGTTTATTAGAAGTTATACACTACTCATCACACTAATAACTACGAAAATAGACTGTAGCAAGCATAAAAGTGGCGTGCGAAAGAGTGAGGATGTGTGTCTAAAAGGATGGTTGTCTCAAGGGGGTAGACTAGGATTCCAGTAAGTCATATAACCATGTATTTTACATCAGATTAACATTCATTTCTTCTTAGTCATTAAATTGTATCACAAGTTGTGTTTATCTTTCTGTACATGACTCATAGCTGTCTAAAGGCTAATTCAATCAGGTGTCATCCGTTGCTGAACCCAGTACTGTGAACCAGAACTGCCAGGACTGTTTCCCATCTTTAGGTGTACATGTTTGATATCCAATGGCAGCTTATTTCTGGTTCAGCTCATGTCAGACAACCTGACATGAAGTTTGTCTGACAGTGGTTATTCTACAGTAAATGGCTCGCCTCATATTATCCAGCCACTGAGCAACCATGGTGGGATATTAAGTTAGCCAACCCTGGTTAATAGGTTAGGTGTTGTTCTAGCAATAGGTTAATTTACTCAAACACATTAAGCATAATATTTCATGTATTTCTTGTCTGCCCAAGCCAGCAATACTGTGGGCAGTGTTCTGATTAACAGGAGATCGTATGTTCAGAGGGATGAGGCAGAAAACAGTATGTATAATTGGAAAGCATAACATGGGAGACCAACCAATTGACTCTGCCACTTTATTTTAAAAAGATTTAGTATAAGTGCAACTATGACATAGACTGACATGAATAAGGTTTAAGGAATATACATGAAGAAGGGCAGGTGACAAAATACCATACTTAAAAAAATACGGCCTCAGAACTTCTGAATTGTTTTAATAGTAGTTAATTCACACATAAATACTTATCCTTTCGTGTTGCCTGCCATTAATACTTCAAATGTCTCTCTCCAGATCATGATCTAAAGAGTCCTACCTAGCCCTCCACAGTGATTAAATGCAGCAATAATCATTATTCATAAGCAGCCAGACACCAGCTACAATAGCTATTTAAATAAAATAAAGCTATAGGTCTGTGGCACCCCTAATTAAAATGTTTCCAGCATCATGATTTAAAGCATAAAAGTACAGTAAGTAAATATGATTGAAGTTAATGTAGTGGCTCATCCAATATTATAGCTCGGTATCCCTAAGTGGTACAGGTCTGGAAAAAATTTGTCACATCTTTGTCGACTACTTTGTAATGGTAGACATTTTTATGGTTATTTTCGGTATGTTATTTCATTATGAATGCAGTTGGATAAGATGCCTTAATATATCCAGACATGCTTTATTAATGGTACCAACTAGGTAATTTAGCCATTTAGGTCCATAGTGAATATAATATATATGCAATTGCATATTTATGCATGAACCCTTTGGATATTAGAGCCTATTTTCCTCTTATTTTCCATGTATCCCTAATGCAGGACAGTTCACTGGCAGTGGTACATTATGATAATATTATGTTTCTAACCTTCACCCTAGCTGCCTGTCATTATGTTATAGCCTTGCAAGTAGCACACTGATTGTGTTGACAAAAGGCCTACTCCTCCTAACTGCTCAGAGCCAATGAGGATCAAGGGTCACCACTAGGCGGTTTCTAGGTCTTTGTGCATAGGAACAGTAGCATAGTGAATGGACCACATTCAGCATGGACTGATGAGGTGACATTATGCTGCACTAACACAGTGATGATGATAAACTAACCCTGAATGGGTACATCATGTCAACCGTGCTGGACTGTATCACACCCAAAAGGTTGGCCCGATGCATGAATGCAGCCATGGCTAATAGGTTTGCCAGGTATAGCTAGCTCATTGAAACAACAAGTCATCATCATAAGGTTAGTCCTATATCCTTAATCTTCTAATGAGGGTTACTGTTGCTAAAAACTAAGGCAATAGGGACAGCAGAATACGTAAGACAGAGCTCTGTTCAGTGTATTGTAGAATAGTCTGGGTCTGGGCACCACAAATCAGGCCTCTAAATACAATAAAGCCTCTGTTCAACCACCCAGGTTCCCTGTCAGCCAATTTCCCTACTGTACCCTGCTGGCAGCGACACTCCCTGATAATGAGATGATCAGACAGATGCATGAAGCTAGCAGTGGATGGTTGAGTCTGCTAGATGGAAACAAGTTATGTACATGTATTCTAGATATTCAAACTCCTCTCATATTGATGTGAACACGTATTTACCTAAAATAGCATCAAGGGTTATAATGTCAATATGTGCTGTGAAGGGTAAAAGAGAACCCTATTCAAGTGTGCATGAACGCCTTTTAATATGATGTATAATATTATGTTTGACTTTATCACAATCACTATAACCCAAGTGCCCTTTATCAGAGAGATTGATAACAAGATGTACATTGTTTTAAATGGCAGACAACTTGAAAAAAAGATGAAGAAATAGAAGATAATTCACTTTTTGATTTAATAAACTCTGCATTTCCCTTCATCATCAGTTTGCATCTGGATTTTATTTTGAAAAGGTTAGTACCTTTCTTTCATTTTGTTTTCTGCCAACGCCAGAATATTGTTCTAGCCATTCACTCTGCTGCTTTTGCTCAAAGAACCATCTGTCTCAGCCGTTTTATGTTTACTCCACTAAAAGGATTAGTCAATTATGGGGGCAATTGGCTCCCATCTGAGACAATCCTGAATAATAAAAAGACTGTTCCTCACCACCACAAATTAGTTAAAAGCATCCTGGGACTAGTTCTTGCCTTCACTCTTAAAGGGTAACTATTAACACTGATATTCTGACGTTTCCACTGTCACAGGTGGGACACTTTGGTCAGTAAAGAATGTGAGAGTGTCTAATTGTTGACCTTTTTACCATGAAGCCTATTTGAATCACAAAAGAATCAAGGACAAAAGCATATTATTTGAGATTTCTCTTTCGTCACTCTAGTTTTCTGTTTTTTAACATTGGCAGATTTGATATCTTGATACCTTGATATTCTAGACTTTGTTTGCCTATCATAGGTGAGTCATTATGGTTAGTAAAGAATCTGGGAGTGTCTTACTGTTGACCTATTGATCATGAATCCTATTTCAATCACAAAAGAGTCACTGACAAAAGAATCTCTCAGATTTCCTATTAGATTTCCATCTTTAAATATTTGTAGACCTGGCATCTGCTAGACTCAAAAATATGCAGGACTCAATTTTCTTCATTGAAAAAATGTGTATTTAGACTGTATTATTTGAGCCTTTTTGTGTGAGGCAGGGAGTTTACATGAGGCCTATACATTACTTAGCATCTTTGATGCATTTAAACAATAAAGTGCCTGCACCTTCTTTCTGTATATATACAAAGTGGACATGTATACTCCTCTCAATTGCCCTGTCTGGCCATAGAAAAGGTAAACACAATCCTGTGTCATCTGGCCGTCTGGGCATCAGCTACAGGGGTGGCTGTCAGCACATTCATGAATAGTGACACTTGTACCCTGTCATTAGCAAACCAGTATCGAGCAGTAGAGGCCAGAATAAAACCTTATATTGTGGTCTGTGCCCATACCTTTCTCTTCCCTCCCTTGCATTGGATTATTTCCAGTCAAAGTTTCATAGACATGTGATTATGCTTGCTATGTCAAGCCTGATATGATCTTTTTTTAAATAACATTTATGGCAAAATTAATGTGCAGCAACATCTGCGTGTTTGTATAACCTCACATAAGTGTATGTTTGAGAACGCCAAAAGTTGTCAAAGGTGCAGATAGAACCCATAAGTTAATTCTGGGAGGCAACACACAATCAGCAATAAGAAGGCAGTCATAAATGAATGTAATCATTCCAATTAGGGATGACATAACCTCCAATCTGCATTGGGCAATCCTAGACTGCCTTATTCCAAATAGCACTGATGGTGTCTGATATTGGGGAATTGTAGTAATCCAAATGGAAATACAGCCAAGTGATCGAAGTTGCCAGGAAAGATACTGATGTTGTGGAGGGAGTGACGGAGGTAGGGGTGGGGTGTAGCATCTGACATGAATTGTGAGGTGAGACCTTGCTGTCGATCTGGTACCAGCTCTTTGTGCAACTCATCAGATGCTCATTATTGGGTACAGACAGCAGGCAAACAACCTACCAGTAGGCTCAATGCAGGCTTTTGGTGTGAAGTAGCTGCGGTAATAAAGGATAATTCTGCCAGATGGATGGAAGAATATCCTGAGAGTATCCCATCATCTCACAGACACAAGGATAGTCACAGTAGACATGTTCCAAGACACAGTTGTGGTGTGATGTTAATATTGGTCATTAATAATTGGTGCAGTATGTGGGTGTTTGTAATTTGATAAGATATATGTGGCATGTACTGGGAAAAGGGACCTTAGTGCACCCTGCACTAAGGGCCTTTTTCGCAGATCGTGTCACATATTATAGGTTCGTGACCTTATCTGTTATTTAATGCCACCATGTCAAACTGCAGAAGCCGAGCAGAATTAGAATAGTGATATATGAGGGGTTAGGGATTAGGTCAACAAATATGTGTTAGAATCGGGATGAGACCAACTTTATACACCTTCTGATAGAGGATTTCAATGAAAACCCAATACCCTATTTCGTTTCCTACAAAATGATGATCTGAATAATATTAATGATAATCGTTGTTAAAAAGATTTCATAGGAGGGATGTGGAGGATACCATTGCTTGATTTGGCTTTGAAAAAAAAAGAAGTGTGACAATGTACATTGAGGGATGGAGTGGGATGGATGATACATTCATGGACATTTCATTCGATCATATGAATTACAGATTCCTTGCTAAAGTACATAGAACAAAAATTTGATCATGCTTGTCTATTTGTCACATCCTGCCAAAATAGGAAAAGTATGTGAAAAAAACTAAAAGGAGAGACTCATTTTCGGAACTACACTGTACAAAGTTGGTTGCCATTTTTGTACAGTAGATTCTAATGTAGGTGTACAGTTCATTGTAGGCAAACAGTAGAATCTACTGTAAATCTACAGTAGATTATACTTTAAATCCATTCTACAGTAGATTCTACTATAGAACTACAGTAGATTATACTGCGTGATTATCTTCATGAGCTGTAAAGAGGAACTATGAGTGCTCATGACGGATGCTTATTGTCATGCAAGAACAGAATAAGAAAAGAAATAATAGTTATTGCAATGCTGGGAGTCACCTTCATGTAATACAGATACTTCCATGATCCTTCTTGTTCATTGTTACTTTGTTTGGTAATCCGTTAACACCATTCCACCTAACAACCATACGGTAATCAAACACAGTCATACTGGTCATAGTCCTAAAGGATCTAACAATCACAATAGAGCTTTGCACATGCCTACCTACAGTGGGGAATGGATTGCCAAGATTGGCTTCCAGATTATTACATTTTGCTCTTTGGTCGCTCATCTCTAATACTGTAAAACTTGAGAGATGAGAAATAGATGATATTATTCCAATAAAACACATTGCCTAGGAGGGAACTCCTTCAATTGTTTCAATCCTTCAAAGATGGAGGCAAGGATTAAGCTGACCAGTTATGCTTTATGACACTCCTTGGAAACAATGGTGATTCAATAGACATTTGGTCCATGCTGTATAATACATTTCTGGTGCTGCATTCACATTGCCCTAGCATTTTGGGCCCTGCTCTCCTGGTAATACTTAATGGGTCTCACAGGTAGGGGAGGTGCTATGAGCAGGACAATTGCTAACCATATTGAGAGGTCCCTACTTTATGAGATGCTCAGAGTTGTTGGAGATCAAAGGTCCATACTAGAAGAGCATGGGGCCCTTTTCCTTAGTTACCGGATCATTGTCTTATCCAGCCCTTGGGTAACAACACAATAGTGAATCATCCCAAATACTTTCATCTTTGATAATCCTGTTTCTCTGCTTGTATGTGAGCCTGTACACTGTAAAAGGTGTGTTGCCACTTTTGTAGGAGTACAGTAGATTCTACTGTAGGTGTACACTTTATTGTAGGTAAATAGTCGAACCTACGGTAAATCTACTATTTATGCATTCTACAGTAGATTCTACTGTATACCTACACTAACTATTTACAGCGTATGTGAGCTTACCATTTGACACTTACACATTTAGATGGGTATTATATTGACATATCCATCTATCTGAGCACCTTTCAGAGACATTGGCTGCAATGGAATCCCCCCTTTCCCAGTAGGCACAGAACATGGAATCAACATTGATAAATGGTTGTCAATGTTGATTCAATGATGATTCAATGATGATTCAATGTTGAACTGAATTTTGTGCCCACTGGGTTATGTGCCCAAATTACTTCCTCGGATTCGAATGATACTTCAGACTAACGCATTGCATTGGAGTGACATTATGTATAGTTCCAAATGCAGTTTGTCACCTTTTGGATTAGAGGTCGAAAGCACGACGATAAAAGGGATTCAAACAGATTGCAAAAGATATAAAAGATCTACAGCTGTGTTGATTAGATGATTAGAATTTGTTTTGGGTCTTAAAGGCATTCTTGTCAGCTTGGAACTAGATGGAAAAATAGTCTCTCTTAGAGCTTCAAACATCTACTGCATAGTATTATATTATCATACATTAGAAGGGGTTCCTCAATGGTAACAGCTGTCATAAAATAACATTTACACACAGAAAAGTAGAGATGTCAACTGTGTCTCCCACGTGGCTCTGGCAAAAATGGAGTGTCAAACAGCTAATGATTCTGCTATTGACACTGATGGCAGAGAGTCAAATCAAGTTGACATTGATAGTACAGAGTCAACTCGAGTTGACCCTTCATATAAGCAGAGTCATTAGCTGTTTGACTCTCAATTTTACCAGAGCCACATGGGAGACACAGTTGACACCTTTACTTCTCTCTGTGTAGAAATATTGAGAGCATAGAGCCTAAGCATCTCAAAGGACCTGTGGAATTCAAACTCACTATTTGAGTAGCAAAGTTAATTACGGAGGCATAATTGAGACAAGCAACCAAAGCAAATTAAGATAACCCAACAAGAATAATAAACATCTATTGGCAATTAATAAAACAAACAGTGCCGACTAATCAGACCAAGTTCCAATCAGTCCATGAAGAAAGAGAAAAGGCAAAAATCACAAGGTAATAACGTACAAGCAATTACTCTGTAAATGGCAAGCTAAGGAGGATGACTGTGTTCCCCTACGATCCCGTACACAGCTCAGAGTGCTGGGAGGATTTACGTGAACCAATATCGGGAAGGTCTATAGAGCAATGCAGCAAGAAAGGGTCACTTTTTGTTGTTGATAATTTTCTTGTTTGGAGCATGACCGACAAATACCTGAATATGACCTCAATATCCTGCATTCTAATGTTTACTATTTGAAAGATAATTCTTCTGTGAATTATCTGATATGAGGTGTTTGCAAGCAACGCCATTACAAACAATGTTATAAGGATTCCACTAAAACCAACGCAAACACAACTTTTTCTTTATGGAAACGTCACCCTTTCTTGATGCATTGGTCTATAGTGCGCACTGGTCACGGCACATTCCGCAGCAGACGCAGTCATCACGATCCCTGTCTCTGTTGGGTTCAAATCTCTAGCAGCGGCATCACTATCACTCTCCAACCTCATATTTAGTCTACACTCATATCCTACTGCACTCATATATTTAGATGTATAATCAACAGACTAGTCCTAGGGACGGCTGTAATCTTACAGAGAACAAATTCAGCTGGATGGGTGGCGCCATCACTCACCACAGAATGGTCCTGAGAATAGTGAGAAGGGACCAAGAGCTCTTCATCACTGCTAGTGTCGCCTGGGGGCATGTGAGCCGCTCACGATCTGATGAGTGACTGAGTCATGTCCAGATCCAGGCCTTGAGGCACTAGAGAAAAAGGATGATTATCCATGAAGTAGGCCTGGTATTGCTGTAAATATACGTATCCTCCTATTACTGACTCGTGGGACCACTGATATAGGCGGCCATGGCTTCAACTAGAACTAACTTGATACACACTGGTAATCAGTGATCACAATGGGTACCATTTTTTACATAAGGCACCCTCAGAATTCCATAGTGAATGCCAAGGAGGTATTTCATTGGTCAAGAGGATACTCCTCAATTGACCTTCCCACCCGAGTTATTTGTAAACATCATCAAAAACGGTAAAGTGTGTATAAAACTTAAAATGGGTGGTACTGTAATGATTCAAAACATGTGTGTGCAGCAAGCTCATATCATACCACTCAGTGGAGAAAGGTCGTAACTGCTTTGTCTTGATTATCATATAATCATATGTGGACAGTCGAGGGAAAAGGGTCCTCCAAGGTAAAAACTCAATAATAAAATTGATGTCATCAGCTTTCCAGTGTTATCTTTTATAAGCAGGTACCACTTCTAGTTTTTGAGTACTGGCTCTCTGAATATGGGTGGTCACTGTCCAATCTTAAATGCCAATAAGCTCTATCTTCCTTTGTTTTAGAGATATTCCTATCTAATTAGCATAATTATGCTAATTACCAAATATCCAAACTATTTCAAACAATTGGTCACAACTTTTTATCTAAAAATGGTATTTACATTCTGTTTTCAGCATAGAAATTGTTTTGGGGCCTTCTTTCATTCAATTTTTTTTTTTTTTTGATTTAGAATGAAAATCATGTTTCCATGGCAACCAATGTGTGCAAAAACACTAATTTAGGCCCAAAAACGTTCTTTTCCATTCCCAATATGGAATGTTTTCACCAAAAATGGAATCTTCTAACGTGGCCTATCATATTCTACACAAAAAAGTAGTATAGACAGGTTTTTGCTATATCTTGGTCCTTTTTGGCTATATGGAGCCCCCTGGTGGCCAAAGTTGGTACTAAAAATCCCCCGCGGAGGTCCCTTTTCCCTTGTTGATCCACATATATTATATGCTAATTGTGATATGACATTTGGCTAGATATGATCTAGGGGTATAAAACCACATTGTGCATAACGGCGAAATTCCACCCCTTTGATATGACTATTTTTCTCAAAATAGAAATATTTCAGAAAGAGAGACTTTCAGTTACGACCTTTCTCCACTGAGGTGACGAAGGAACAAAAATTAAAATACTGGGACAAAATCCGCATCAACATAATTATCATCTGGCCTATATAGGCGCAATGGTCAGTTGGTCAGGTAATAATACTATGGTTTATGAAATGCGTATAGATAGAACACTTCACTGCCACACATTAGAGCTTTCCTGCGACAATGTATTGCCTTCCATATTGAAGGATAATTAGCAAAGTAAAATTACTTGATGCCAGCGCTCATTTGAGACCCCGGCGCTCATACTGGAAAGAGTTCACATGATTTAATATCATGTATTTGGGTAGAGAATCTGCCAAATTCTTGTTATTTGCCTCCTCTCTATGAATCTCATGAAGTCCTTCAAAGGAGGACGCTGATACATGCATAGCCTTAAACAAGATTGAGTGATACAGAGCAGGATGACACGTATCCGATTTCCCTTTGAAGTGGACTCCTCTGTGATTCCTTGGATGTTTATCTTGTGACCTTTAACATAATACTTCTTCACCTTTTGTTTAGAGCTTACTGAATTCTGATATCCTTGTGTGTAATGGTTTATTAAGAGTTCAATTCTTCAGATGACTTTCGTATCCCAAAGCGGTTCCAGCTATAAATTTCCCAGTATAATATCTAATGTTTTTGATAGTGACAAAAGCGACAATCTTAATATTGTGATCTATGATAAGCATCATCAAACATACGGATCACCTCTTGCTCGGCTGTTTAGGGTGGAGCCCAGCCCAAACCATCCAGATCCTAGTTATTTCATCAGAGGATGGGTTTTATGTTTTTCTCATAACTTTTTAAGTTGAAGAACGTCATTATGATGACATGGCGTAAAATGAAGACAGTGTTTTCTTAATGTCTCAGAGAAGAAATTGGGATTTCATTGCATTTTGCAATCAGATACTTTAAAATAAAAGTCAATTCTGGTTGGGAATATTATCATTTTGTAATGGGAAGAGAGAATAAAATAAACTTCATCTGGTCGTTCATACGGTAGGTTGAACACATGAGAGTTAGTGTCGGATATTTGTTCACTTCAGGAAAAGATTTCATATCAAATAAAATGAGATATTAAGATTTTGAACTACCTAAGCAAACCAATTTTCAAACAAAGATTTCAGAGAGTAAATTCACAGTAGATATTTAAAAAGTACAGATGGGCCTAATAGATTTACCATCCGTCTGATGTATCATCTTTTCTTGGTAAGGTGGTTTTTTTTGGCAAATAATCATTTCAGTAAAAGTCAACGTATTTTTGTTTCTTATCAGTTTAGTATGACCAAAACCATACAAAAATGAAAACCATAAGTGTTAAAAGTTACAGTTAAATAGATTCATCATGGAAATACAGTCAATGTTATGGAGTTGCATGTAGTTCATGTTACAAAGTTGCATGTAGTTCATGTTGTAGAGTTATGTAATTTATGTTGTAGAGCTGCATGTAGTTCATGTTATAAAATTGCATGTAGTTCATGTTATAGAATTGCATGTAGTTCATGTTATAGAATTGCATGTAGTTCATGTTATAGAATTGCATGTAGTTCATGTTATAGAGTTGCATGGGTTTATGTAGAATCAGTAGAAGGAGAGTGGCTATACAGTATACAATACAGGTTCCTTTTACAAATATATCTTCACTTGTAAGTCATTGGAGGCAATATGTCGATTGTCAATCATAGATGGATCAGTCTATGGTTCCTCTAAAGCATACAGTAAAAATACATCTAGTTATTTATTGCGTAAATAGACGGAGGTGATCTGTCTGAACGACCAGTTTGTTCCTCAGTAGTATGTTGTGGTGTATTTCACAAGACACAGCTCTCACGATACCAAGCGTGAATAGACTAGTAGTTTGGATTGATTTTAGTAGATCTCTGTAGTCATGTAATTATTGATAAGTTTTATCTTAAAACAACATGTAATGATTGGTTTCGTAGCTATTTTACTGACGTCACCTTGGAGAACATTCAATGAAGAATGACAATCTGCTTCTGCACGGTGGTGTGAACAAGTCTCATTCTAGCACTTAAGCATGACAACATTTTCTCTCCACACTGACTAAGGCCGTATTCTCAATGAAATAGTATTATCTAATAAAGCGAGGAGTTGGCATTAGGGGTGTTGTACATGGCTTTAATTGAACAATTAAAGCCAATTAAAATACAATGTATTGTATACGCATTGCAAATACATGTCATGTGTTTGCAGCAGTATGTACCTTGGCCAGCCAAACTTCTCTTTTCATTGATTGCATTATAATCCTTTACAATAACGTTAATTTGATAATGCATTGTCTAATTGCCTAATGTATAATCCATAAGGAGCAAAGGCCCAGAGATCAAAGCCCCCGTCTGCTAATTTCAAACATCCCGAAGTGAATCAGAATATGACATGAAATTCTATACTGTCAGCAATTTAATCATAATCCCATCAATTCATTAACGACATGGCCTAACGATACACACAAATACACATGTATACATATTTTATGTATACATGTCTGAGTACAATGCAGAATGAGTTCCCTGCATATATATACAAATTGCGGATCATCCTTTCTGATTGGCTGCACATCAGTCCTGACACAGGTCTCCTATGGGTTTACACTGGAAGCAGTCAATCAGAAAAGATGATCCAGTAGCCCAATGCCGAGGGGCCTTTTCTGCATTCTGCACACTTAGTTATCATTGTTATTCAAACTTTCAGGAATTATTATCTGTAGAACAAACTGATGGAAAAGTACAGATTATGTGTCAGTGTCCTGTCTTGCACTTCAAGTATGGCTTTAGTTATCTGCAAAATCACATACATTATCTGGAGACAGCAGTGGAATTATGCCAAGGGACTTTTAGTAACACACATTTTTTTCAATAAAAAGGGGTAATATATTTTTGGTCCCCCCGCACCTCAAGAGGTCCAGGTGTGCCCCCCCCCCCCCCCAACTCCAGTTCTACCAGGCCCCTCCGCCATGTTATTGATAAATAACCACTCCCTAATGTGAAACGAGACAAAAAAAATGACTGAAAATGACACCTGGGTAGAATTTAGAAACATTACTCATCATATAAGATATTTTTCCAAATCGGATGTCCAAGCAACCAGACAGGATAAATTGACTTACCCCACAGGTAATTAAGTCCAGGACTGGTTTAAAGCACCAGACGTCAAACATTGTGACGTGTGGGCATGTTGTTTATTTACTCAATTAACCCTTTAAGGATGGCATGCCAATGAAATATATCCCCCGTAGAGTAACTCGCTTGGGCTGTATTGGTGCATCGTGCCGACCCTTTAAGAGCGTCTCAACCCCATTAGCCCAGCATGATGCTTGAATGCATCACTGGTAAGTGACTCACCAGGGCTGCATTCATACATCATGACCGCCAAGGGCATAATGTAATAACGCATCATGCTGCTCTTAAAGGGTTAACTCTAACTTCTGAAGGTAGTCTACGTACGTCATAGTATAAATAGTGGGCCTGCCGTTTACACTCTACTAATTGGAAAGTATATATAGGCTAATGGTGTGTATTAATAGTAGCAGCACAGATGCTGTGTGTTCAATGATGAATGGGTGACAATTTTATCGTTTTTGTTATATTCAGTGTCACACATACTCTTGGTACTTATGTGTACGGCTCACTGCATAGATCTGTCTGAATAGGGCGAGAAAAATGTGTATGGCATTGTTTTTCAACATATTTAAAATGTTTTCCTTAACGTCATATTAATAATGCATGCGGGCTAGGCAATATTTATTTGTATAGATATTCAACATTGAAGTTGTTTCTACAGTTAACAGTTGAATTTGCATTAAAATCAACTATTTGTAAATGTTTACCTGGATACTAGATTGAAATGCAAGCCTATCACCATAGATATCATCCATTATGTATTGAGTGGAGCGGGGCAGAGGTATGTAAGAGACAGACAGTGCAGGTTGTTTACCCGTATAAAGTGAAATACAAAATTACGAGACCTATCATCAGAAAGGAAAATATGTTTGGAAGAAAATGCAAAGGACTGTATGTTGGTATCTAGTCTAGATCCAGTGTAATTTAGCACAATGTGTGTCAGAGTCTGAGTTATTTTTTGAAAACCTTCCCATACACTTCAGAAGAGAAAAGTGGTCACTGCAGACCACAGCTAGGGTGATTACCAGTCCTGTAGGCCTAGTGTAGCACTAGGGACCTCAAAAGGGGCCAATTCTCTACTCCACTTGATCCACTTGAATTGCCTATCATGTCCATGATAATCAGTACAGAATAGAAATTCCAAATGGATGTTAAAGCCATGATATCTCACAATAGGCCCATAGGTCTATATTAGTATTTATTAACTTTGTAATTATTCTGTTACCTCCTACATCCAGGGAGTGCATTATATAGCCAGGGATATGTCCCGATATAACCTAATATCCGTTTATGACCACTGGAGATACAATCTAACATACAATAATTTTTTATGAGCTAATAAATTGCATTCTAAGATGTGCCTACCTCCGTTATGATTATATGGATTTTTCATGGTGATCTGAGCTACTTGATTATAGTTTTCATCAGCAGATCTACACACTAAGGAAAAATTATAGAAAAGTGGAGCTACAACCCAGCTGTAGAGCAAGGTCTTCCCTACACCCCCAGGGTATCAGCATAATTTATAAAGCCATAACCCAGGTAACAAATAGAGGTTGTTTAAACGTTTATTTAACATCATTTAAAGAGTGGGATAACTTGTGTTTTGCATCTAGCCTAACTCAATTTCAATGTTGAGTTAACGTTGATTTGACATTGAACTATGGTTGAAACCAACCTTGAGTTAACACATAAATTTAATGTAAAAGGGTTCAATGTACTTCTTTATAACATAACTTTTATTTCATTTTGTTTTTTATGTTTTTGATATATTTTCTTTCAATTATTTATTTCTTTTTTACCAAGAGCTATGCCTATTGGGCTTCGTTTTTCATAAAGGCCCAACACTCTTACACATTTCATGCGGGGTACATTAATTCATAGACATGTATGTGGAATAGCTTTGATTTGCCACACAATGGGTGGTTAACATACCACATATTTCAATGACGGCAATGTATTACTATTTGACCAACCTATGTAACATAGATAGATTCAAAGTCTAAATGTTAATGTAAATGTTGATTAAATGTCATAATATTATATCAAAATAGTTTCATTTCGGTCAAATATGATCATGAAACACTATGTCCAGAACCATTATCGGCTCAACTGACATCTATGAGATGCACTGGAACTATAGTAAAACGTTCAATCAACGTTGAACCAATTGGTTGGATCAACGTTGATTCAAGTCCACATTCTCAACGCTGATTAAAGGTTAACTGAAAAATATCGGTTTACTAACTGTTTTGCAATGTTAAATGAACGTTTTCTAAAGCACGTTTTCCTGAAAACATTAGGTTAACGTTAAAAAAATGTAGTTTCACAAACATTGGTTCAATTAACCAAAAGCGAACGTTCATCAACGTTAACCGAAGGTTTCTTGTTACCTGCGGGTACGGATTTAGAATGACAGAACATGTGTCCATAGCAGAGAGTCCACAAATAGACCCACTCAGTGCAGTAACTGCTGCGGGAGGGCTTTTTCTTAGAATGATGGTATTTTTGCTATATATAATTGCATTATTCAGGTGGCCGCATGCATGGTTTGATAGCCTATCATCTTGGCTTCCATGGGGTGACATTATATTTCTGATAATCCTCTTATTTCTTATAAAACATGAGAAAATACTGAAGCGGGGTAGAGAAACGGCCGTTTTAACGTTATATAACGTTTATCTAAGGCTCCTCGCTATGGCATAACGTTATATAAAGTCTTAAAACGTTACGTTGACGTAAAATAGCCATTTCCCTGATAGCTGGGAGACGAGGGCGAACCCCAAGTCGCCCTACCAGTGTGCTGTGGTTAGTTCTAATACCCTTTCATTGTCTATCTGACTAAACCTTCGGTATTTAATATAGCCAAGGTGTGAATCCTTTGTCTTAGCCCTCCACGGTGGGACTGAAAGTCTCAGGGATAGATATACATCGCGAAAGGTCTGCAACGTGAGATGCCTGATGAGTCCCTTTGGGACAAAACTACTCTAATAGGTACCGCTGCAAGCAAGGACAAATCCGGTACGGTACATTTAGGAAGAAGACATTTCGGAAGAAACTTAATAATAGTAGGCTCGAAGACGTCTAAATATAAGTTCTTCTGGTCTACAACAGTATTAATGGTAGGTTTTCTTTCTCTTATAAGAAATAAATAAAATAAGGGAAAATGTTAAATCAGAATACGACCAAACTAACAATTATGAAGACAACATTTGAATATTCCAGATATTCTGTTGGATGATGTGAGAGAGAGCGAGAGGGAGAGAGAGGGGTGAGTGAGGGAGAGGGAGAGACGGAGAGGGAGAAAGAGGGAGACAGAGAGAGAGACAGAGACAGAGACAGAGAGAGAGAGAGAGAGAGAGACAGACAGAGAGAGAGAGAGAGAGAGAGAGAGAGAGAGAGAGAGAGAGACAGACAGAGAGAGAGGAGGGGAGACAACCAACAGAGACGGAGTACTGCTGAGTGACCTAAGTAGAAGGTGTGCGTGTCTCCTTTCACTCCCAATACAACTTACAGAAACCGACTGCATTTAGAGCCGGAAATCGAGATTGATGTGACTAGAATGCTTCACCCAGAGTCTCCTGGGTCACCCTACAAAACTCATTTCCCTCTTGTCCCTCGGCTCCCCTTCTCCCCGCCGACCTGCCCCAATCTGTTGTCCCCGGGAACGGACCACAATGGGGGACAAGCCCCCCTCGTGCACACCACCATTACCCAGTCAATTGGGCTGCAGGGATATAACATTGCACTGGTATTTCTGTTGAAATATATTGAAGAGTTTTACTAATGCAGGTTGATGGCAGAGATATACTTGCTGAGAGTGTTGTTGTGGAGGGGTAGTTCTTCGAGAATGGAGGATAATCCAGATGAAAATTTATACACATTTTGTAACTGCGTATACGATCTAAGATGGCCGAATTTAAACTGTTAAACATGAAATCTAACTTTCCCTAGAGTGTATACTATTAACTATAAGGCTGTACTGATTCTTTCAATTTGCAAACCAGCTTGTATACATTGACAGCATATATCTCAACCACTGTAGAGTGCTAAAGTAGTTTCTTGGGTAAGGTATACTCAGCCAAAAATAATTATCTCATTTCAAGAAAATCCGATTATTAAACTCGTCTGGCGGACAAATCACTTGTTTAAAGAAATAAGTATTTCCGCCAGACGAGTTTAATAATCAAAATTATTGTTGAGCCTCTGTTTACCCATGTAAGCCCCATTTTCAGTCTCTGATTGGCCTTTTCACCAATTCTTAGGCACATAACCGGTCCAAGTAACTATCAAATGATATGATAGTCGTATAGTCGCAAAGTCGTATATATTTATATTTAAAACCACATGAAATAAATATACCCAGTATTGATAAAGTAAAGAGATCAAGGTTTTCATAAACTGGTTTCTGTCGTGCGTGTGCTGAACCCCATGGTCTCACACCAGACTCTCTTATGGCCATCGCCCACTGGGGATCTTCGGCCGACTAAGCCCATACATTTCCTATAATAACTTCGGCCAATTACAGCTCAGTGGACTGTGGCCCTAAGGACCAGATCCTTTCAGCTCATGCTATAATTCAAATAATATGACAATGTTGGACTCTGTAAATCTAGGAAAGTCGATCTAGCATTGCCAGACCCTCCAATCATTTGAGTGAGTCCAGCATCCAACAACTCACTTCCCAGGGTCAAGCGTTTGAGAGATAATAGGTATTGTTGAACAGGCTAGAGGAGGGATGCATTAGAGTCCAGCATTGTCAGCATCCAGGAAGACACTCCAGCATTGTCAGTGTCTTGGGTAAGTCCCGCATCGCAACTGAGGGTCCAGCAATGCCTGACTCTCACTCAAATGCTTGAATCTGGGAAGTGAGTTGCATTGGCAACAATACAAGTGTCAGTCTGATCGTCATGATTTGTTTCTTCAGTGTATGTGTGCACCAAAAACGTCCCTTTGGACGATAGCGAAATAAGGTAACTGAAACTGACATTGACATACATCATGCGGTTCAATAGTATGGTTTGAGAGGGAGAATGATAAAATTGTTTTATTCAATCAATTATGGTTCGATGCTGGCTGTATCTATAAATATGTACACATGTATAGATGCAGCTATTATTGAACCAGAATTAATGTGATGAAATGACCCTTTTATCGCTGTTTTTATGTAGTACATATATCTATAGAGAAGCAGCAGGTGGTGTTGTCAAGCTGTGACACTTTGAGGTCAGATCCTGCGGCCCCAACCACACACATCCATTAGACTCGAGTAAATCCCAGACAGACAAAGACCACAGGTCATACTGTGGGAGTGCTCATCTTTTAACCACAGGAGTATCAGCATAATTATTTTCATGCGAGCAAGCTGAAAAAGTATAACCCCTATATATATAACTATATATGCATAGTACATACAGTACCGTCGCCATAAAGCGCCTGGTCTTGAAAGGGCGCCGGTCTTGAATAAGCGTCAGGGGTATAGGGACACCCTAATGTTTCTTAAGCACTAAAATCATGACCTTGAATAAGCGTTTTTCTTGTATAAGAGCCTGTGGAAGAGCCTCGCCAAGAGCATCCTGGCGCTTAATTGTGCCGGTACGGTAACAAGCATTTTTGGAGAAAAAAAAGCAGTGAAATCGCGTAGGTACTTCCCATTTCAATTAAATATAGACCAGCATGACTATAAGATGATCTCCGTCAAAATCCATACCAAAGGAGAAAAGGGGACTTGATGACTGAGTCCAATGACGTGCTCAAAAAACACCTTTATAAAAACCAATGAGTCAAAAAAAGACACGACCCCTAAAAACCAATAAGTCAACAACAAAAAACACGACCCCCCCCCCCCTCCCCTGTTGTTAAAAGATGACCATCCCTGCAGTGCGTGCCGTTCCGCAGCCCCACCCACCCATATCTCCGACCCCTTCACTATCTTCACCAGACATGCGTCCAGACACAGGTGGTTCAATAGGCCCCGTGCTGCCAACTACTCACCACATGGCAGATTAAATGCAGCTAAATGGTCTTTAAAATCTACTAAGAGTACGTTTTTTCATGCGTGCTCGAACAATGTGCCTGCAGCTGACTTTGCCTTGAATCATGCGCCTTGGGGCTCCAAGAGGGGAATTTGCTCATAGTTTTATCTACACAAAATGATTATAGAACGGACCATCTTTTTTAGTTAGATTCGGAATTACAAATATCACAGCTCCATGGTGATGTATTGTTTGCCATTGGCATTCTGAAAGTCCTATTGCTAGTAACTCTTCCGCAAAGTTTCTATAATTGTTCTGCCTGCACACACTGTAGCCCATGATAAGTTAATTAATAGTCGATGGCATGGCAGGACACGCATCGACTATAGTCATTGTAACTCTATGGGATTCCACAAAGCCTCGTCCTTAGAGAAAAATTCTGCAAAATATCTCGCCCCCACAGCTAGCTTTAACAATTTCTTGCCGTCCTTAAATTAAAAGGGTTAACTGTAACTACCCTTCATTGTTTTAATAATCATAAACCTCTAAACGTATCCAAAATATTGGAGGATAAGGTCACTGCTTTCCAAATTAATCTGCTACGCAGAATGACGTGCCCATGATTACCATATTCGACGTAATAAGCGCCATGGGCACTTAATATATTAATTTGAGTGAAAAAATCAGCCTCAGATATCGATTGTAGTAAGCGCCCCCCCCCCTCCGCCATGGCTGTCATATACAGACTACTGGCCCACCTACTGAGCCCACCTACTGAGCCAGTAGTCTGTATATAGCTCCTACCCACCTTTACAGGTATTAAGTGCGAAACAGGTGCGAAAAACAATAACAAAATTGGAGGAACACATACACAAATCTGGGGGAATCTAAAAAGGGGGAGGGCGCTTATGAGGGGGAGTGCGCTTATTGGCGCGAATATGCTACCTGTATTTGAAAACAATATTTACATAAATTACTTAATATCAATATTATTGTTAACATAATTATCCTTACCAGGTAGGGGACAGGAATAGGTTGTTGGTACGTACTACTATTGCGGTACAGTCCAGTCAATTAGACCATACCAGTATTCTGGTACGGCCCATGCTCCAGAGCCATACCATTTAAATGGTACATATTGTGTGATCATTAGACTATGAACATTAGCCCATGGCAAGGTATGCAGTCCCCTCAGTGCCTTATCTATAATCATATAACAATGGGGTTTATCTATACCAACATTGGGGGCATTGGTAGGGGAGAAAACCCCACATTTTTGCATGATTTTCCCTATTTCTGACCTTACCATTCCATTAGCAGATAAAACCAAAACGCAGGGTCATAGAGCAGTATCAAGGCTACCCCTCTGTATGTTTATTTCTTTCAGCAAATCTAACAGAAAATTCGGAAATGAATTTTGCTGGGTCTCTATGCAAGTATATTATGAATTTGACATGTTTAATGCATGATATCTAAATGTACATAAATGATTAGAGTTTGTAAATCGGTTAGAGTATAAATCCGGGCGTCCTCTTTCCAATGGTACCATACATGATATGTTTTACATTCGGATTATCAGAGAAAAATCATGTATATGATAAGTACACTGATGCTGCTGGGCAGGCCAGTATACTAGTACGGCCTAGGTGGTGAGTATACACCCTCAGAAAAGTGAGAGTCATTATCGCTCAGGCAGTGCCTGACCCTCAGGTGAGGGTAGTTTTAGCGACAATGACTCTCACTTTTCTGTGTGTATAGGTACAGGTTATTTAGGGCGTACTAGAATAGTGGTTCTGTCCTCAACCTGCTTATCTGTTTATTGGCACCATTTCCTACTAGGTATAGGTGCGGCTACCTGTAGAATTAGTGGGTCTGTCTCACCAATCCAATGCATATGATATTTTGGGTCCCGTCAGCTTTGTACTGGTCCAGTACTTACCCAATCCATCCCCCCCCCCCAAAAAAAAATTCTATCATGACCCCAAGGGTTTGGCCTATCTGGAAATGTATACTTTTCTACATTTTATTGTAATGTATGGGGGTCCAGGGGGCCAAGAATATTGAAAAAATGCAATTTTTTGCAGTTTTCTGCATACATAGCTCAATAAAACACATACTTATGGCACAATTCTTGTTTTTCTTTTTTTCCCATGTAGACAATGCCATTTCCTCCAAATAGTGCCATTCTCCCAATCCTCCTCCTAGTAGAATCCAGCCCCCACATAAAACAAATTTCTCTCTCTCTGACCTGTAACTAACCGGATACCGATTCCTACACTTTTCTCTGCCCTGTGTCCATTTCCCTGCATCAAACATCCCAGAAAGCACCTTGCCGCATCCCTACGTAGTGTTTGTACTGCCCCCCCCCCTCCCGGTGCAACAACATGTCATCGTTCCTGTCAGCGCCATTTTTTTTCCCTGAAAGTGAAGTGACCTGTACCTAACCGGTTAAGTTTGGGAGTGCACAGCACCGCCCCAAACCATATTTAATATAACACTATATGTGCATCATATACTGCTGTCCCCCCCCCATTCCTCCAGCATAAAAAATATATGCAACACCTACCTTTCCGTCGGCAGCAATCGGTAAAGCAGACTCGCGTCATGTTTTTGTGTTGTTTTGACCTGTACCTAACCGGGACGCGAGGCGGCGACACGCCAGTATTTTTCCACTCGGTGGCGGCGCGCGGTGTGATAAATAGTAACTAATGCTCCGCTGGTTCCCGACGATGTACCAGCATGTTTTTTCCGGTCAGATCGTCCTCCATCACCGGTAAGTGAGGCAGCACAGCGTCCTCAGAGCTGTTTCTATCCCTTCCTTTAGCCTATTTCTCGATATGTTTCTCCTGTTATAAGCCTTGTATTGCATACAATAACCCTTTGTGACACAGCCGACATGTTGTATATCGCTGTGTACGGTCCCCTGCTATTGTTCTCCGAAAAAAGATGAGTCTCACCATGCCCTGCACTTGACTGAGCCACTTTGGTGCTTTATCCTAACCGGTTAGGTACAGGTCACGTAAAAAATATCATAAAATAATACCCTCCAACTCCCCCAAAACCTTTTCATGTATTATATACACAACCACACCTTACAATACACTAATACACTGTACCTCTGCACCCTCCTCTGTACTATTTTGGTCCTATTTCACCATTTTTCAAATTTTTTCTCGAAATGTCAAAATCTAAAAAAATCCCAATTTCCTTCACTACCCCCCTCACGTACAAAACATGGATCCTTTCACTACAGCATCACACTTTCCTACTACCCACCTCACATCTTCACAAAAAATAAAGAAAAGATATGTGACATATAATGGTATCATAGGCCGGTTAGGTACAGGTCAGGTCCAAGCATAACACCATAAAATGTATCCCGCCCCCCTCCCCACTATTCAACTGCTTTATATCATAATGTGATATGTCCCCTACCCTCCCGGCCTGTACCTACCCATGCTGTTCTGTACTATTTAGGCCCTAGATTTCACCATTTTTCAATATTTTCAAAAAATGTCAACATGTCTAAAAATTCCAATTTCCTTCACTGGCCCCCTCACGTACAAGACATGGATCCTTTAACTACAGCAGCACACTCTCCTACTACCCACCTCACATGTAAAAAAAAATAAAGAAAAAATATGTGAAATATAATACTATTATGGGCCGGTTAGGTACAGGTCACGTCAAACCAGGTAACACATATATTTATACTTTCTTCTCTCTACAGAAATGCCGAAGAAAAAGGCCGGAAAGACCCACGTGTTCAGCGTCCCACTCCCCGTGGAGCTACCCGACTTCCCACGGGGGGAGGAGGGGTACCAACAACTATTGGATTGGGTAGAGGCCCACAAAGTCGACGCGCGGTACTACGGCCCGACGGACCGGGCAGCATACCAGGATGGGCGTAACAGGTTACGGGCACGGACTAAGTACCGCAAGGACCGGGCTGGTCCACTTGCGGCACAAAAGATAAAAGAGAACAAGGAAAAGTCTGCAGTAAGTTGATCCATACAAAGCAAAATATGTGTAATATTATGTATATTCTATCATACCATGTTGCAAATTGTCATGCGGTCAAAGCCCCAAGCAGCGAGGAACAATACCAAAATCCCCAGGCCATGGGCCTTTCCGTTTGTTTCATGTTTTTTGTTCTTACATATGATTTCATTCATATTTAAATGGCCATAAGGTCACGTCATAGGCCAAGTGATATGGGACCATTGTATGCATCTGACACAGGGGGGGCCTTGGCCATTTTTAGTAGTTCAAGCATAGCGATATTTGTATGCATAATGACATAAAACATTCTACTTTTACACTGTAGTTGCACCGTCCCCCGAAGGGCTCAGCTGCATACACTCGGCAGATCGACTTGGGCATCGTGGCCCAGAAAAAGAGGAGGGAGTTGGCCAAGGCAGGGAGAGAGGAGGCTGCCGGTACCTCTCGGGCCACCCGCTCCTCCGGCGGAAGTGCGCCAGTGCCGGGCGGTTCTGGTGTATTACCCGACAGCAAGAAGAGAAGGCGGAAGAAAACCACTACCCCCCTTACTGAAGACAGCACAAGTGGTAAGAAAATGTATATAAATCAATCTCCCGATTTAAACTGGAGAAAAATAATCCAATATAGCAAATGTTCCCACTCTACTGTTTTCAAACATTAATTATCATGTATATTACAGTAGTACTATACTCATAGCAATATCAAAGAGAAAAATTATTTTTATATTATTATTATATATATTTTTTTTGTTGATATCATGTATACTCTTAATTATACTGTATTTGTAGTAGAAGAAATGTGCAAACACTTATTAATATGTTAATAATTCTTCTTGTCTCTTGTTTTTTTATACAGAAGAAGAGGAGCCCATCCAGAAAAAGCCAAGGAACACCCACCAGGATGGTGCGGCCCGCAGTGCGCGGAAAAGAAGGGCCCCGTGTACTGACTCTTCCCCATCTGACCACGACGCCGATCAGAAAAGTAGGTCTCTTCAATATAGGAATTAAAATGTATCGTTCTAACTCTGTCATACATCTATCAACACGTAGAGAAGACAAAAATAAATCCATTCTACTCAGTTTCTCTAACCGGTTAGGTACAGGTCACAATAACATTACATGTTCCCGCACCCCTCGCCAAATAGACTGAGCTTTAGAATTTCTGTCAAAATACCAGTAGTGAAATAATACTGTCTCCATGATAACGTCCTGTGCATTTTTCCATTTCAGCTGAGACCCCTAATGCCGCTCCGCGCCGCAGTCCGCGGAAGCAGAACCGTTCTGATCGCTCTTCCCACTCTGACCACAACGCCGAGCAGAAAAGTAGGTCTCTTCAATATAGGAATAAAATGTGTCATTCTAACTCTGTCATACATCTATCAACACGTAGAGAAGACAAAATAAATCCATTCTACTCAGTTTCTCTAACCGGTTAGGTACAGGTCACAATAACATTACATGTTCCCGCACCCCACGCCAAATAGACTGAGCCACTCAGATTAGAATTTCTGTCAAAATACCAGTAGTGAAATAATACTGTCTCCATGATAACGTCCTGTGCATTTTTCCATTTCAGCTGAGACCCCTAATGCCGCTCCGCGCCGCAGTCCGCGGAAGCAGAACCGTTCTGATCGCTCTTCCCACTCTGACCACAACGCCGAGCAGAAAAGTAGGTCTCTTCAATATAGGAATAAAATGTGTCATTCTAACTCTGTCATACATCTATCAACACGTAGAGAAGACAAAAATAAATCCATTCTACTCAGTTTCTCTAACCGGTTAGGTACAGGTCACAATAACATTACATGTTCCCGCACCCCTCGCCAAATAGACTGAGCCACTCAGATTAGAATTTCTGTCAAAATACCAGTAGTGAAATAATACTGTCTCCATGATAACGTCATGTGCATTTTTCCATTTCAGCTGAGACCCCTAATGCCGCTCCGCGCCGCAGTCCGCGGAAGCAGAACCGTTCTGATCGCTCTTCCCACTCTGACCACAACGCCGAGCAGAAAAGTAGGTCTCTTCAATATAGGAATTAAAAAGAAATCCATTCAAATCAGTTCCTGTATCCGGTGAGGTACAGGTCACAAAAACATTACATCTTCCCCACCCCTCGCCAATTAGACACTGTAATCTCGCTACTCTTACATTCTCATGAAAATATAATACTATTACATATAACATATAAAGCCCACTATATTCCTGCTTGACATATTACACTGTTCCGCTACAGTCCATGTAATAACTGTTTATAATATATATGTCATACTAACATACTTTCCATTACAACAGCCCCTGTCTTCCGACACCGGAGGACCCCCACAGTGTCCTTCGTGTTGGACCAGGCCGAAGAGGCCGCACTGTCCAGCGCACTGTCCAGCGAGGACGAGGAGACGAGCACGCTACACTCGGACCAGGAAGGAGAGGCTGCACTGTCCAGCGAGGAGGAGGGCCAGGAGGGAGAACCGCAGCCGGTACTAGAGGCAAAGGAGGCAGGCGCGTCGTCGGCGGAAGACGAAGAAGTGGTGAAACGGTAAGTTTGTTTATTCCCATAACTCCTGTTCTATCTAGTTAAGTGTTTTCTAAAAATCAGTGTATATATATATTATGATTTCTTTACACCAGTTGTATAGAATTGTAATATAGCAGTGCCACTGACTGAACAAAAAAAAGGCAATTTTGTTACTATTTCTTTTTTGTGTTTGGAACTAACTTGTTGAACGTTACATAATAACCTATTTTACAGTGTACGGCCCCCTTCGTCCCTCCCCGTCCAGGCAATCAGTACCCGTGAGGACGAGCCTCCATACTCTCCGCCCCTTAGGCGATCCGAACGACTGCAGCTCTTCATCAACCATCTCATACGGGAGGAGCCCTATATTGCGGTCCCTGTGATTGCGGCCATGGCCAGCTGCAATATACCACTTTGCTAAATAAGTATGATATTAACAAATAAGTGTGATTAACAGCTGAATTTGCATTTTTGTACTAACTATTAACACAACCATGTCACGCATTGTTCTGCTTTTATACATGTCATCCAGCTTTCATTTTTATCTGCAGTATTTCATGTGCCTTTTAATTAGCGCGATTACCGGTTAGGTACAAGTCATGAATGTTGGAATAACTATGGGGGGGGAGGGCCAGATTTTATTTCATACCGGGAATGGCTATTAACATGCTGAATTTGCATCTTTGTACTAATGATTAACACAACCATGTCACGCATGGCATCCATGTAAATGTAGCTTTCATTTTTATCTCCAGTATTTCATGTGCCTTTGAATTAGCGCCAATACCGGTTAGGTACAGGTCATGACTGTTGAAATGGCTGTTAACATACTTTAGTATTAGAATTCTCATATCGCATTGTTCTACTTTAGTACATGTCACACTTGCAAATGTAGCTTCCACTTTCATATATAATATAGTATTTTATGTGCCTTTAAATTAGCGCAATTTTCTCCGGTTAGATACAGGTCATATGTTTTAACTTCTACTGCCCGATTATCAGTTTAAACAGTAATATCATATACATTTACCAGGTACGTTCCTTCAAACGTCATTTTTGTCTCTACTTAGAACTTCTTAGTTATACAGATATAAATATCTCTTTCCTGACTGGTTAGGAACCGCTGATTCACAATAATTTTGGGGGGAGTGAAATAAACGTTCCTATAAAAATCATGCACATGTGGTGTTCTTCTTCTATATATATGTAGTATTTATACAAAACCTTGATATAATATATATATATTGGTTACAATACAGTGCTCGGGAAAGATATTTGGATGAACTGGAGGAGAATGCTGACCGAACCGTGGACCAGCACTATGCTCTGGATTTGAGCATCATCTTCCAGACCAACACTGACAAACACCCTCTGGACTTGTCCTTGACTACTGCCCTGACTGACGACCCGACGGTGACGTGTGAGGACACCTCTGCCTCCCTAAACAAGGAGACCGTTGTGTTCTCTGTCGTGGACTCAGTCGACAGACCAGTCTCCCATACTGAGGAGACTGATCTGCCCACTGTTTCCGCGGGCGTAACCACGACCGACGACCTGACTACTGCCCCGACTGACCAACATACGACTGGCCCGATGGTGAACGTGGAGTGTGTGACAACCAACACTGACAAAGACCCTCTGGACTTGTCCTTCACTACTGCCCCGACCGACGACCCGACGGTGACGTGTGAGGACACCTCGGCCTCCCTAAACAAGGAGACCGTTGTGTTCTCTGTCGTGGACTCAGTCGACAGACCAGTCTCCCATACTGAGGAGACTGATCTGCCCACTGTTTCCGCGGGCGTAACCACGACCGACGACCTGACTACTGCCCCGACTGACCAACATACGACTGGCCCGATGGTGAACGTGGAGTGTGTGACAACCAACACTGACAAAGACCCTCTGGACTTGTCCTTCACTACTGCCCCGACCGACGACCAGACGGTGACGTGTGAGGACACCTCGGCCTCCCTTAACAAGGAGACCGTTGTGTCCTCTGTCGTGGACTCAGTGGACAGCCCAGTCTCCCATACTGAGGAGGCTGATCTGGCCACTGTTTCCACGGGCGTTACCACCACCGACGACCTGACTACTGCCCCGACCGACAACCAGACGGTGACGTGTGAGGACACCTCGGCCTCCCTTAACAAGGAGACCGTTGTGTCCTCTGTCGTGGAGTCAGTGGACAGCCCAGTCTCCCATACTGAGGAGGCTGATCTGGCCACTGTTTCCACGGGCGTAACCACCACCGACGACCTGACTACTGCCACGACCGACAACCAGACGGTGACGTGTGAGGACACCTCGGCCTCCCTTAACAAGGAGACCGTTGTGTCCTCTGTCGTGGACTCAGTAGACAGACCAGTCTCCCATACTGAGGAGGCTGATCTGGCCACTGTTTCCACGGGCGTAACCACCACCGACGACCTGACTACTGCCACGACCGACCAACAGACGACTGGCCCGACGGAGAACGTGACCCCAACTGACCCAACTGACCCCCCACCTGTCCCACAGGGCCTGAACAATCTGGTCAAGGACATGGCCCCTGACAACTTCAAATGGGTGTATGATTTGCAGGACCTTTGCCTTGATCAGGTTGTACAGCATGACGTGGAAAACTCTGCCTTGTTGCTGTGGGACATGTACCAGAACGACCAGAACGACTTGACAAAGACCAGATATGACTTCACCAAATTCAAGATGACCGACTACAACCTGACGCTCCCTGCCCACCTCATTTCTGCCCCGACCAACGACCCGACGGTGACGTGTGAGGACACCTCGGCCTCCCTTAACAAGGAGACCGTTGTGTCCTCCGACATGGAGTCAGTGGACAGCCCAGTCTCCCATACTGAGGAGGCTGATCTGGCCACTGTTTCCACGGGCGTAACCACCACCGACGACCTGACTACTGCCCCGACCGACGACCAGACGGTGACGTGTGAGGACACCTCGGCCTCCCTTAACAAGGAGACCGTTGTGTCCTCTGTCGTGGAGTCAGTGGACAGCCCAGTCTCCCATACTGAGGAGGCTGATCTGGCCACTGTTTCCACGGGCGTAACCACCACCGACGACCTGACTACTGCCCCGACTGACGACCCGACGGTGACGTGTGAGGACACCTCGGCCTCCCTTAACAAGGAGACCGTTGTGTCCTCTGTCGTGGACTCAGTGGACAGCCCAGTCTCCCATACTGAGGAGGCTGATCTGGCCACTGTTTCCACGGGCGTAACCACCACCGACGACCTGACTACTGCCCCGACTGACGACCCGACGGTGACGTGTGAGGACACCTCGGCCTCCCTTAACAAGGAGACCGTTGTGTCCTCTGTCGTGGACTCAGTGGACAGCCCAGTCTCCAATACTGAGGAGGCTGATCTGGCCACTGTTTCCACGGGCGTAACCACCACCGACGACCTGACTACTGCCCCGACTGACGACCCGACGGTGACGTGTGAGGACACCTCGGCCTCCCTTAACAAGGAGACCGTTGTGTCCTCTGTCGTGGACTCAGTGGACAGCCCAGTCTCCCATACTGAGGAGGCTGATCTGGCCACTGTTTCCACGGGCGTAACCACCACCGACGACCTGACTACTGCCCCGACTGACGACCCGACGGTGACGTGTGAGGACACCTCGGCCTCCCTTAACAAGGAGACCGTTGTGTCCTCTGTCGTGGACTCAGTGGACAGCCCAGTCTCCAATACTGAGGAGGCTGATCTGGCCACTGTTTCCACGGGCGTAACCACCACCGACGACCTGACTACTGCCCCGACTGACGACCCGACGGTGACGTGTGAGGACACCTCGGCCTCCCTTAACAAGGAGACCGTTGTGTCCTCTGTCGTGGACTCAGTGGACAGCCCAGTCTCCAATACTGAGGAGGCTGATCTGGCCACTGTTTCCACGGGCGTAACCACCACCGACAATGTCAAATTACAACAGGACCTTATACTATGTGACTGCATCAATCAGATGTTTGACGAAGAGATGGACCTGCCAAACACAACTGGGGACATTGACATCAGCAAGCTGACACTTGCTGGTATCTCTGACAACGAGTGGGATACTGACGTTACCCAGACTGACGAGACTACAGGACAGACTGACACTCCCCAGACTGACGAGACTACAGGACAGACTGACACTCCCCAGACTGACGAGACTACAGGACAGACTGACACTCCCCAGACTGACGACACTGACACTCCCCAGACTGACGAGACTACAGGACAGACTGACACTCCCCAGACTGACGAGACGACAGCACAGACTGACACTCCCCAGACTGACGACACTACAGGACAGACTGACACTCCCCAGACTAACGACACTGACACTCCCCAGACTGACGACACTGACACTCCCCAGACCAGTACTCCTGTCAAGGGTGGAGACATAGACGTCACTTTCAGTGACATGACCCTAACTACCCCGGACTGCCAGGACAAGGAGGAGGAGGAGGAGGACGACAGTGAGACAGTACAGGACAGTTGGCCAGACTGCACACCAGTTTTGGACAGTGACGGTGACTGGGTGAGTCAGGCTGACAGTGACATGGACTACAGTGCGGGTGACTATGACTGCACTGAGACTGACAGTTCAGACTGACGTCGACAGAAAGGCCAAGACAAAATACCGACTGTTGACACTGTACGACGGACTGACGACAAAGGACGAGGATATAACTGGAGATAACTAGGACCATCCAAGGAAGTACGTACCCTTCGCAGCCAGTCAGCTCTGAGGCAGGCCCGCAGGGAGAAAAGGAAAAGAAACTCAAAGGAGGAGGATGTACCCAATGTGATTTTTCTGGAGGAGCCCTCTGAACTATACTTGCCTCTCGGCATAGGTGAGCAAAACCGGTGTAACATAAAAAGTTAGACATGTAATCCAGTTAAATATTACAATACTTTGCAGCTTCTTTTTTCCGGGCCATCTCCTACATCTTGTCTCACGTTAGAAAAGCAACATGTATACATCAATGTAGACATATATATATTTATATATTCAGCTACATATCATTTTACTACATTCAATGTTGTACTACTTTATACCGCAAGGGACACACCGAATGAACCATAGGAGAATGCTGAGACGAATGGAGACAATGATGCGAAAAGATGAGGATGTTCCCTGTCTGCCGCCTCAGGAGGAGCCCTCTGAGGCTGACCCACAACCCTATGCAGGTTAGTTAATAACAACATAAAAATACCCTAAAGAAATATGTGTATATATATATATGTTTAAATGAAGTATTGTCCGGACCTGTAGTTCCAGCAGTACAGCATAAACAATAACACTGTGCAACGACGAAAAAAAAACCGGGGGCAGACCTACCTGACTAGACTAATTTGAGGTCACTGAATCCAAAAATCATGGTAAAAAATGCCTCATAAGTCTCAGTTTCAAGATATTCCAACCATGATTATTTGTCG
Organism: Harmothoe impar; assembly: GCA_947462335.1. Classification (NCBI taxonomy): domain Eukaryota; kingdom Metazoa; phylum Annelida; class Polychaeta; order Phyllodocida; family Polynoidae; genus Harmothoe; species Harmothoe impar. The sequence goes on from OX381718.1 coordinate 45,853,932, forward strand.
GTCTACCACTGAATATATGGTCAGACCAATATACAGCAGGGACAGCATTCATAAAAAATTGTCAATTTTGTTTGCCTGGCAGAGATAACATGACTCTGAAGCACATTTAGTGGTAACATACCGTAAAAAACAAGATTCTACACTGTTATGAAGCTAAATTACTGATATTTTACATATATTAATTGAAAAAATACCATAAAATATATAGATTCATCCCAAAGCGATATAACAATTTTTTAAGCTACTAAGGTCAGGATTGTGACCCTTTCTGACAAGAGGAACCTTCAGGGAAGCTATTAGTACTGTTTTTAGCCCCCACCAGTGCCAGAATCCCAAAAGAGTAATAAATAAACAGAAATTTGCTCGGATAACCCCTTATGCAGAATACAATGATAGATCATTGGTGTTACATCTTTAGGATTAAAATTCTATATCTGTAATGGGTTTTTTAGACAAAAATGGTACAAAGGCCAGTTTCTGGTTACCATGGTAGCCATTGACACAGTCAAAATATTAGATATTGGCTCTAGAATATTGGAAATGTCATCAATATCGCAAACCTCAAAACAGGCCTTGCAAATTCCTTTCAGAACGAATTTCCTACTAAAAGGTATCCTTGTATGAGGATATTTGACCATAAAACCTAATTTTACATGAAACATTAGCCAGGTACATTGCTGGAATATGGTCAGAGGTGGTCCTTCTGCGGAATACAATAGGAAGACAAAGCGACCTTTTTAAGCACTAGTTATATGTTCCAAAGTGTTTTTTTGGACCTATTTATTCACAAATAATATTTATTTCTACAACAGATCAGTAATATATTAATAATGTAACTAGTTAAAAATGAGTTTTACATGAAAAGAAGCATTTTCCTACTTTTTGAACAAATAGTGTATATATAAGCTCTAACTGGGTATACAAATAAGACCATGTGAAAATCTGAAAACTGAGACTTACCACACAATTTTGAGTGCTATTTTTGAATTCCCCAGGTCAAAATACATAAGAATAATTGAGTCTGGTCCCGGTTTTTTTCAATTATTGAAAATTTGTTGTACAGTGTAATTAGGTGGTAACAGTACTTCTTTACTGTACATGTATGTATCTATCTATTTATCAGCAGATGGGACGAACGATGTTAATGCTGAGTGCATAGCGCGATACGCTCATTGGGTTGACCGTGAAACCCATCGTCTCTGGGTAGATGGACCCGAGCATGTACCCCCCCACCCAGAAGAGGATGTACCCTGTGTGCCGCATCGGGAGGAGCCCTCTGAGGCCGACTCCCACCTTTCTTCACGTGAGTTTAAATTGAAAAGATATGTTCTTATAAAACAGGAGAAAACACCTTTGAAGATACCAATACTAAGATACTATTCATAAAATGTAACCCATAGCAATAAACGTCTACAGGTACTAATTCGTTAACTTTACACCTGTACAGGAACACGAGGAGAAGGGAAGAGGAAGTCTTACCACAAAAAGAAGAACAGCTTTGGCCCAGGGGGGGACAGTGCTTCGGATCCAGACTACACTCCACTGCGAAGAAGTAAGTTCAAGCATTACATATTTAACAGGCATTGAAAGCACTCCGTAACTGGTTAGGAACAGGTCAGACTGTACAGTCACCTCACTGTACCAATGAAAACCATACAAATAGCTGTAAAAAGGGTGATACATAAGCGGTTAGGAACAGGTCCAAGGTGAAATATTATCCCATGACAGTGTTTGGCCACTGAAACTTGAAGTCTACACAAGAAATGACCTGTACCGAACCCCTCAAAATGGGTTTGGGTACTCAAAATGGGTTTTGTTACTGAAAATGACCTGTACCTAACCGGTTAGGTACAGGTCATTCCAGACACATGGTGTACACAACAGCACTCAAAATCGGCTTTGTTACTCAAAATGGGTTAGAGTGGTACTCAAAATGGGTTTTGGTACTCAAAATGGGTTAGAGTGGTACTCAAAATGGGTTTGGGTACTCAAAATGGGTTTTGTTACTGAAAATGACCTGTACCTAACCGGATAGGTACAGGTCATTCCAGACACATGGTGTACACAACAGCACTCAAAATCGGTTTTGTTACTCAAAATGGGTTAGAGTGGTACTCAAAATGGGTTTTGGTACTCAAAATGGGTTAGAGTGGTACTCAAAATGGGTTTGGGTACTCAAAATGGGTTTTGTTACTGAAAATGACCTGTACCTAACCGGTTAGGTACAGGTCATTCCAGACACATGGTGTACACAACAGCACTCAAAATCGGTTTTGTTACTCAAAATGGGTTAGAGTGGTACTCAAAATGGGTTTTGGTACTCAAAATGGGTTAGAGTGGTACTCAAAATGGGTTTGGGTACTCAAAATGGGTTTTGTTACTGAAAATGACCTGTACCTAACCGGTTAGGTACAGGTCATTCCAGACACATGGTGTACACAACAGCACTCAAAATCGGTTTTGTTACTCAAAATGGGTTAGAGTGGTACTTAAAAATGGGTTAGAGTGGTACTCAAAATGGGTTTGGGTACTCAAAATGGGTTTTGTTACTGAAAATGACCTGTACCTAACCGGTTAGGTACAGGTCATTCCAGACACATGGTGTACACAACAGCACTCAAAATCGGTTTTGTTACTCAAAATGGGTTAGAGTGGTACTCAAAATGGGTTAGAGTGGTACTCAAAATGGGTTTGGGTACTCAAAATGGGTTTTGTTACTGAAAATGACCTGTACCTAACCGGTTAGGTACAGGTCATTCCCACTTTTGAGTACCACTCTAACCCATTTTGAGTACCAAAACCCATTTTGAGTACCACTCTAACCCATTTTGAGTACCACTCTAACCCATTTTGAGTACCACTCTGACCCATTTTGAGTACCAAAACCCATTCTCAGTGCTGTAGTGTACACCATGTGTGTGGAATGCTTGTACCTAACCGGTTAGGTACAGGTCATTCCTAGTGCAAACCCCACTTTTGAGTACCACTGTAACCCATTTTGAGTACCCAAAACCCCATTTTGAGTACCACTGTAACCCATTTTGAGTACCACTCTAACCCATTTTGAGTACCACTCTGACCCATTTTGAGTACCAAAACCCATTTTGAGTACCACTCTAACCCCATTTTGAGTACCACCCAAACCCATTTTGCGTACCACTCTACCTTTTTTCAGTACCAAAACCCCATTTTGAGTACCACTCTAACCCATTTTGAGTACCACTCTGACCCATTTTGAGTACCAAAACCCATTCTCAGTGCTGTAGTGTACACCATGTGTGTGGAATGACTGTTCCTAACCGGTTAGGTACAGGTCATTCCACACCCTACAGTACTCACATGGAGTACTGTACCCAAAATCCACCTTTGACCTGTCCATGACCGCTTATTTTGGAATGAAGAAATGCTATATCTACTAGAAAAAATAAAACTGTTTCTTTCCTAACCGGTTGGGATCATGTCCACATGTACTGTGGCTCGTCAAACACCCTACAGTACTCAAAAACTATAATGCACATGTATGTATCATACAGTCAAAGTCCAAAACAGGTCAAATAGTAGCATTTGCGGCAATGTCATAGCTTAATCAACCTACAAAGTACATGTATTGGATGTCATACTTACACTTTTCCTTCTTTTCCAGGATCAACCCGGACCAGAAGATCGACGGACGGCCCGATCCACCAGACCCGGAACATCCAAACGACAACGAAAAACGACCACCCCCAGGATAACGCTGTTCCAACAGTGCCAGATCGGAAGACCATGTTTGACAACAATGTGGCTCAGGAAACGAGTGACTCTCTGAAGTTCCTTGGTGTTAGCAAAGCCAAGCGGACAAAGGATAGAGTCAATTTTCTCCGGAACTTGATTCAACTTAAGGAGATCATACGGAACTGTTCCACAAAGTTCAAGAAAGCTATGATGGAGTACCGATTTGGCAAAAAGGAACACGGCGACAAGTCACGCCTCTCTCGTGCCATTGAATTGTGCCGGAATGACGTGTACCCTGGTAATAAGTCCCCCAAGAAAGCCACCACCAGACGTCAGATGGCCGAGGCTAAGGGTCAGAGCGGTGGACGAGTTCTTGCGCCGGCCCGATAACTGGCTATACCCTTCCAGACAAGAAGCATTATCGGAAAGACGCAGGAAGGTTCATCGATGTTGTGGCCCTCGTTGACTGCTTACGGATCTACACCAGAAGTTTGTCAACGAGACCACAGTGACCATGTCATTCTCGACATTCTGTAAGGCCCGAGATAGACGGACAATTAAGTCAAGTATCTTCCTCAAGCGATCGGTTTGTCTGTGCCAGTCGCATGCCAACATGAGTCTCATGTTGGAAGTGGTGCAAGACTTGCCCAATTCCACAAGAGAACTGGTCGACATGAGTGAGGAGAACGTGAACATCGGACTGAGTTGCATACACGACCATCCAGAGTGTGCGGTTCAAGCGCTGGAAGAAGACTACTCGCGAGTATTCTAAAGGTGCCAGAAGATCCCAGGAACGTGTACCACACCGAACTGCTGAAGAAACGGTTAGACGGGAAATCCTTTAAGAACACTATTTCAATAAAGATTTGCCAGTATTCCGTGAGCACTGCCGCCGCGTACAAGAGCAGTACGAGGCAGTACGCTTACTAAAGTCCACTCTACCACCAGACCACGCGATCTGCCACATGGACTATGCGGAGAACTGGCCAACATCTTTCTTTTCGGAAATCCAGTCTGCCTTCTTCGGCAAAGACCAGATCACCCTACATCCAATGGTAGTGTACACCAAGCTTCAAGAGCCTCTCAAACCAAGTGCTACGTTGGTGTGACTGAGGAAAACAATCATAGATTCCCCACCACGCTGGCATTCTTGATGGAGTTAATTGATCATATCAAGCTGACTGTACCTGACCTGAAACACCTCCACTTAGTGACGGACTCACCGACTCCCAGTATAGGAACCGCTATTCCTTGTGACATGCTGGTTAGGGCTGCAAAGCAGTTCGGTATCCGTATAACCTGGAACTGGTTGGAGGCTGGACACGGAAAGGGACCTTGTGACGGTGTAGGAGGAGCGATCAAGGGACTTGCCGATCGAGTGGTGAAGCACCGTGGATCCATCCAGACTGCCCTGAGTTTGTGGAGGAGATTTCTCAGCAGACTGACAAGGTCACGCTCATCCAAGTTACCGGGCAAGAGATAAAGGAGTACGCTAAGTTGGTCGACAGTTGGTGTTCACGTGGTGTCCTTAACATCACAAAGCAGCACCAAGCCACTTACGCGAATGGTAAACTGTACATCCGAACAACATCTTGTTACAAGGATTGTTGCTTCACGGCTGCCAACGACCTGGTTCCGGCGTGTGAAGGTTGGGAGAGTGCCACTTTTGGGGCGCCTGCCAAACCGACCAAGCCAAAGACCAAAAAGAAATCCAAGGACAAGGGCACAACTGAAGCTGAGGTGCAACCCGAGATGCTACCTGATGTGCAAGCTGAGGTGCAAGCTGAGGTAGAAGGTGAGGTGGAAGTTGAGCCACATGTGGAGACGGCCGCTGTACCTGAACCTAAAGCGAAATCCAAAGCCAAGAGTAAAGCCCTGTCCAAGCGGAAACGGCAACTGACTTCTGAAACATCCGACGCTGAATACTCTTGACTCTGACGAAGTATTTGATGAGGGGCACGAGGTGCTGACACCACCCTCTCTCAGAGAAAGACCAGCTGTGCAACCTGCATACGCAGACTCTGACGACGACTCTGAACTTGAGGACCATGTCGGAGGCAATGAAGCTGACATAGAGGAAGAGCAGTTCAGTACTGACGATGAAGTAGGGGAAGTAGCTGAGCAGATCCATCTTCGGACTCGACTTGAACGCAGACGTGTGAAGAAACGCTTCTTCATCAAGTTCCGGGAACTTGCGGCACCATTTGGATCAGAAACGGCAACCGATCCGGATTCTTCAGACTCTGAGGATGATGTGAACGAGCCTGTCTTTCAGCATAGACAGGAGACATCCGAAGACCATGAAAGAACCGTGAGACTAAATGCCAAAGCTGATCAACAGGCCAGCAGGAGAAGGGCAGGTGAAGTTGTGAACGAGTGTGTTGAGGACGAGGACGAGAGCTCCGACGATGAGGACCTGATCTTGTCTGTCGCAGATTTTCTCCGGCAAGCAGGTCAAACTGTGCCTGGGCCAGCACCATAATCCGAGCTCAAAATGGACAATGAACCCGATTCGACTTATAAGACCTCATATATGAATGCTCTATGGTTTTGTATTGATATGGTCAACTATTCTGTTGTACATGTATAGTGTATTGTATACTATTGATAATACTCAGTATGGTCGCCTGAATTGATATAAAGATTCAGGCATGGGATTCTTCCGGATTTATCCGGATTTCCGGATTTTTAAGGCCAAAAAAGTCATCCCTGTGAATTGTGCAGATCCAATGAAAATATGTTTTAACATAAATAGGGGGGGGGGGTTTAGTCTCTATAGGGATTTTTGCTATGCAAATTATACAAAATTCCCCGCAGATCACATCTTTTGGCTGCTTTTTGGACTTTTCTTCAAAACTCAATCCCATGCCTGAAGATTTCTAGAGTGTTTTGTATGTGAGGTTTTATAGCATGCTAACATATATATGTCTTTCAGTTTTTACTGATCCTAAATTTACTTTGGTACTACATATGTGGTACCAAAATGGAATTGATGTATTAGTATAAAGTGTAAAGAGATTTCTGACATGTCACTGTCACAGCGGTAGAATAACAGGAAAAAAATATGAATATATATACATATGTAGTATGCAAAATTTAGGTAAGTACCAAAGGTTTTAGTAAGTGCCCTAATATAGCAATATATTACATGTTTTTTTGAAGTGCTGTGATCTGTGACATAGCTGGCAATACAAGATTTTAATTCTGGGTAGAATGGTGTTTTTTTTCCTGTACCTAACCACTTGTACTGGTGGTAGAAAGAGTAAGATTGTAGATGGTGTATGGTGTGATTTTCGTATGAAGTGACCTGTACCTAACCACTTGTACTGGTGGTAGAAAGAGTAAGATTGTAGTGGGAGGGAGTAGTAGAATGGACTGATCTGTTTCACTGTGGTGTGACTAGGTAGTATGGTGGTGGTTTTATGTTGCACTGCGCTGCTTGTCATGCCTGAGAGTTGAGGTGTGTATGGTGGGAGTAATATTTTAGCAATTTTTTGAATTTTCGGCATTTTTGGGACCCCCAAAATAGTAAAACTCTGTACAAGAACTGCGTGTATGGGGCTTGGGAGAAGAGGAGGGAGTGTTTAGTTGATGTACAATAGGAAAGGTTGTGGTTGTGTCATGTTGTGGTGCTTTATTTAGATCTGTGTGTGGTGTATGTCTTATGGTGTGATTTTCGTATGAAGTGACCTGTACCTAACCACTTGTACTGGTGGTAGAAAGAGTAAGATTGCAGTGGGAGGGGGTAGTAGAATGGACTGATCTGTTTCACTGTGGTGTGACTAGGTAGTATGGTGGTGGTTTTATGTTGCACTGCGCTGCTTGTCATGCCTGAGAGTTGAGGTGTGTATTGTGGGAGTAATATTTTAGCAATTTTTTGAATTTTCGGCATTTTCGGGACCCCCAAAATAGTAAAACTCTGTACAAGAACTGCGTGTATGGGGCTTGGGAGAAGAGGAGGGAGTGTTTAGTTGATGTACAATAGGAAAGGTTGTGGTTGTGTCATGTTGTGGTGCTTGATTTAGATCTGTGTGTGGTGTATGTTTTATGGTGTGATTTTCGTATGAAGTGACCTGTACCTAACCACTTGTACTGGTGGTAGAAAGAGTAAGATTGCAGTGGGAGGGAGTAGTAGAATGGACTGATCTGTTTCACTGTGGTGTGACTAGGTAGTATGGTGGTGGTTTTATGTTGCACTGCGCTGCTTGTCATGCCTGAGAGTTGAGGTGTGTATGGTGGGAGTAATATTTTAGCAATTTTTTGAATTTTCGGCATTTTCAGGACCCCCAAAATAGTAAAACTCTGTACAAGAACTGCGTGTATGGGGCTTGGGAGAAGAGGAGGGAGTGTTTAGTTGATGTACAATAGGAAAGGTTGTGGTTGTGTCATGTTGTGGTGCTTGATTTAGATCTGTGTGTGGTGTATGTTTTATGGTGTGATTTTCGTATGAAGTGACCTGTACCTAACCACTTGTACTGGTGGTAGAAAGAGTAAGATTGTAGTGGGAGGGAGTAGTAGAATGGACTGATCTGTTTCACTGTGGTGTGACTAGGTAGTATGGTGGTGGTTTTATGTTGCACTGCGCTGCTTGTCATGCCTGAGAGTTGAGGTGTGTATGGTGGGAGTAATATTTTAGCAATTTTTTGAATTTTCGGCATTTTCGGGACCCCCAAAATAGTAAAACTCTGTACAAGAACTGCGTGTATGGGGCTTGGGAGAAGAGGAGGGAGTGTTTAGTTGATGTACAATAGGAAAGGTTGTGGTTGTGTCATGTTGTGGTGCTTGATTTAGATCTGTGTGTGGTGTATGTCTTATGGTGTGATTTTCGTATGAAGTGACCTGTACCTAACCACTTGTACTGGTGGTAGAAAGAGTAAGATTGCAGTGGGAGGGAGTAGTAGAATGGACTGATCTGTTTCACTGTGGTGTGACTAGGTAGTATGGTGGTGGTTTTATGTTGCACTGCGCTGCTTGTCATGCCTGAGAGTTGAGGTGTGTATGGTGGGAGTAATATTTTAGCAATTTTTTGAATTTTCGGCATTTTCGGGACCCCCAAAATAGTAAAACTCTGTACAAGAACTGCGTGTATGGGGCTTGGGAGAAGAGGAGGGAGTGTTTAGTTGATGTACAATAGGAAAGGTTGTGGTTGTGTCATGTTGTGGTGCTTGATTTAGATCTGTGTGTGGTGTATGTCTTATGGTGTGATTTTCGTATGAAGTGACCTGTACCTAACCACTTGTACTGGTGGTAGAAAGAGTACTGTTGGGATGGGAAATAGTTGTTGTTTTAGGTCAACAGTATGGTATGTTGTGTTTTACATGTAAGAGAGGGCAACAAGGTAAGTAAGGTGTGTTATGTAAATAAAATAACATGATTGAGTGGGTGTAAAGTATTATTTGTGTTTATGTTAGATTTTTTTACATTTCCCAATTGATGCTGTGTTAATTTTGTTCTAGTATAAGGGTATATTTACGGTAAAATAAGGAAGAAGAGACATGATGCATGTAATAGTGTAAATAAATTTTATTTTATTCAAGTTTGTTCACAAAAAATTACCAATCTTGTTCTGTGTCCTGTACCTAACCGTTTATACCTGTAACCTAACCGGTTAGGTTCGTACCTAACCGGATATTGGCACAGCAATCTGCTAATATTTCACATACATCTAAAATATATGAGAAAAAATGGAACGCTATGTTGTAGAGAAGGGTATGCCCTAGCTGTATGAAGAAAGAAAGGCATTATATACTACAGATGGAAGCAAGGAAAAAACCTTTTGATATAGGTCGAAAATTTCATGAAAATATTGAAAAAGTCCATTTTTTTAACAGGGGGGGGGGTAGACATGGTGAGATATAACGTAACACACTACATCCTGCTTGCACTACATGGGGATGGTGTTGAAAAAATAATACAACATATTTATAATATTAAATGGGGTAGGTACTGTACTGAATCTTGTTCTGTGTCCTGTACCTAACCGTTTATACCTGTAACCTAACCGGTTAGGTTCGTACCTAACCGGATATTGGCACAGCAATCTGCTAATATTTCACATACATCTAAAATATATGAGAAAAAATGGAACGCTATGTTGTAGAGAAGGGTATGCCCTAGCTGTATGAAGAAAGAAAGGCATTATATACTACAGATGGAAGCAAGGAAAAAACTTTTTGATATAGGTCGAAAATTTTATGAAAATATCGAAAAAATCCATTTTTGAACAGGGGGGGGGGTAGACATGGTGAGATTTAACGTAACACACTACATCTTGCTTGCACTACATGGGGATGGTGTTGAAAAAATAGTACAACATATTTATAATATTAAATGGGGTAGGTACTGTACAGAATTGCATCGTATCCGGTTAGGTACAGGTCACGGGCCGACCGCTTACACTTAGGGATGTTGCTATGGAGACCATAGGAATATTTAAATGAATTGAATGGCCCAGACTGACGTAGTAACACCTGTACAGTACCCTCTGAACGTAATATGGAAATATAAAGATATTTTGTGGCACCCCCCCCCCAGCTCATATGCATTGGATTGGTGAGACAGAGCCTTGTATGGTTCAAATTAATTTGATGACGGTCGATCATTTTAATCTAATTCAGATTATTTCCATAGAAATGCGATAGCTTACTCAGCAGAAAAACAGTTTACATCGTTCTTCACTAATTGGCCTCCCGTTTGTATCAACTCATGTGAAAAATAATGTTCCAGACTCCATTGTCATATTCCGCTTGAACAATGAGCTCTAAACAAACTCTTATATTGACAAGCAACACGTGCAACCCCTGGTATACCTTTATCACCATTAACTGCAAAAAGAAATAGTGATTCAGCAATGGTACTGGTAGTAATATTGGCATGTACTCCAGTTTCATGGATATATAAAAGTTTGATTACTACCGTAAAACCTCGCATAGAAGCCTAACTCGCGCATAAGCCACTCCTTAACTAAGAGGAATGATGAAAGCTTGAATAGGGGTCTTGAAATTCTTATTTTAGTACAGTAGTATGGAACAAAAACTTGTGTATAAGCCGAACCCCTACCCTGAGCCAATCCTTAAAGACACACCGCAATCTGACTTGTGTACTAGCCGCAGTTTCAAAACACACGATTTTATGCATATGCATTTGGCTTTTGACTATCTATCTTTTTGTCTTGAACTAAAACCAGACCTGCAGTATAGTAAATTGATGTACATCTCCCAGAGGCCTCGGTCGGAGGCAGTTCAGGAGGCAAGGTAGGGTGTCCGGCATGAATAATTCTGACTGGCTCTAACAGAGAGAGACAAGCTTTTCCAATTCTGTTGTTGCTCACTAGACTATAACTGCTGGCTGGAGTATACATCAAGATATAATGTGAGTCTACCAGCAAAGAGATGTAGCTTGATACAGTGCTAATTAAAACATTAGCCGGACAGTGCCCCCATCCCACTATGTAACATAGTCGAGGACCCACATAATCAGACACAACTTTGGATTATCTATTTCCCTGGTAATTAGCCATGCTTATTTGACAATAGTTCTAGGAGAATATAGACAAAAGCCAATGTTAATGTGATATATCTGCATGTGTAATTTTTCCTGCGTTGGACCCGAGTTGTATCACAAAAGGTCTTGGCTTGGGTCAATTTTTCAATTTTGTATGTTTGCACTAATAGACCCACAACAAGCACTTGGAAAAAAGGTGTATTCCACTGACCATAATCGGCCATGATCCTGTTGTCAGATGAAAGTTAACAATGTTAAACTTATGGACACCTCTGGTCCAAGACTGAAATCATGGCTGGTATCAGTAGAATAACACTTTAGTGCAGTGTGCTTGTTATGGATGTAGCGGTCAGTATGACATATAAAGTGCCGAATGGCAAATAAGTCTGAGGTCAGGTGTGATACAAAGACAAAGGTTCTCAAGACTTGTGAGCAGGCAAGCAGAAAGGGGTATCCCCGCGGGAAAGGTACCAATTTTTGCCACCAGGGGGCTCCACCATGGCTTAAAATGGTAGAAACAGGCTAATATTTGCTTTTTGGTACTTTTTTCTGGCGAATTCAGTAATTTTATACAAAACATTCGATTTTTGGTGGAAAGCTTCCTTATTTGGAATGTGAAAAGAACGTTTTAGAGCCTAAATGGGTGTCTTTGTTGATATGTGTTGCCATGGAAACATGATTTTCATTCCAAATATAGAAAACAAAGAAGCCCAATGATAGAATGATTCACGAGGATTACTATGGTCAAAACAGAATAAAATTATCACTTCTAGATCAAAATCTATGGCCTATAGAATGAAAATACATGGTAATTTTCTAATTATGCTAATTATGCTCATTAGATAGAGATATCTTAGAAACTATGATACTTAGAGCTAGTTTGAGTTTTGGATAGAGCAATGCCCACCCATATTCAAACAGCCATTTCTCAAAAACTAGAAATGATATCTTCTCGTGTTATATATCACTGGAAAGCTTATAATATCAATTTTAAAGTTGACATTTTCGTTGGATATCCCTTTTCCCTTGCCTGTACACACTTAGTGTAAATCTGTTGACTGGGTGTTTGCGGCTTGACATGCAACAGGTGAAGTATATTGATATGATTAAGAGAGTGAAGTATCACCCATGTTTTAAATAGACTAATGCCAACGACCATCGATTATTTTAAAAGGATTGTTTATAACATAGAAATATATTGATGACGTTGTCTTCATAATATTAATTTGTATTCAGAGTAATACCCGTTTTTGCAGACTCATAACTTTTATATATACAAGGATTGACATAATCATACAGATGAGTGAAGTGGTACAAAAGAATAAAACAAGTTTTATCAGTACGGTTTTATCATAGTGTTGCAAAAGCACGAATTTTGTATAACAATGTCATGTAGGAAAGAAAATAGTTATCAAAGCTCGGATCACAGAATAAGCCACACACATCAGACATTAACAAGGTTTCCAGCAGGACAAAAATGCACATCACAGAAAACAAAGGCAGATCACTAACTCAATTCTTTTGTCCTAGATTATTTTCTCCCTTCTTTTTATTTGGAGGAATATGTAAAAGTAGAGACTGGGCTGTTTTACAGCTTGTGCCCTAGTTTTTCTATTCCTTCTGAGATTAAGAAGCTTAAATTGAGCATTCCTTTCATGTTGGTGCCCAGAACTGTTTTAGTACAAGTTTTGCCTTAGCTTCTTCACTCAGATCATTCCATTGTAAAGCACCCCTGTAGAAAGGCAGTATTCCATTGATGTCGGTCGGCCGTAATTCCTTCATCCGATAAAAGTCTATAATGTTAAACTTATGGGCAAATCTTGTCCGATGAAGGAATCTTGGCCCATTTGTCTCAGTGAAATACATTGAAGGGGCCGTTCTTATAACTCTGTAATATAGGTCTGATAACTATGAAGTTATGTTTTGCTTCCCTTGGTTCTAGTCTCCTTGGACACAGCCACAATTTTACTAGACATAGAATACATAGTGGAAAGTAAAAGTTGCTTCCTTCTAGTGACTTGTTTGGGAGTTTCACAAAGTCATGTAAGTTAACTGTTGCTTCATCCGGTCCATCAGTTAATAAGTGCTAAGTGTCTCAATACCCTATTCTGCATGGACTTGAGTCATCTTATTGTCTCCTATGACATCAGATAGGAGCAATAATCCAACCGCAGCAAAATGGTTGACTTGAATAATATAATTGCAATACATGCAGTAATTAGGTACCTTATGTTGCCAAGTTTAAAAGCCAATTGGTCAACCTTACACTGTACTTTATCTGCTTCTTCTTCCAAGGTTAGAAATTGATCTTAAATGTTACCTTGATACAGGTTCTACACTGTATCCATCTACACTGTATCCATCGAACACAATGTTAAGTTATGGACAGTTTACTCTCCTTTGTGTACGTAGAGCGATACCAGATGCTTTTTCGTTATATGAATATTAACTGTCAATCAAAAACTCGTATAGTGTGGTAGCAAAATGGCACAGTCATTAATTTAAGCCGACAGGACATTCTGCAGATCTCATCTAACAACATCAGGACACTTGTGTATACAACTATATCATCTGCATAACGTTTGACTTCAGACTTTAAGAGGCCTTGAGCTATGTTATTAATATAAATCGTAAAGAGGGTAAGACCCATTACAGTTCTCTGTGGGACACCAAATATTGTCTTATATTAGACATCTTCCCATTCATGAGAGTTTTCTGCTTCCTCTTTACTAATATGAGGCTATCCAGGACTTCCAGTACTTAAGCATAGTAAAGCCTGTATCTAAATATAATAAAAGCCCATAATCTCTCAGTAGTAGTTATCCACAGACCGCTTTTCCATTGTTCTAGCCACACATGGGGATAAAAAAGATAATGAGATAGTTATGATGCATAATTATGGCCTTATTCTCCATAGTTACTAATAATCTGCTCATTGTTTCGCTAACCTCTTTTTGTGAAAGTAAATATAGCTTATCTCATTATTTTCTTATCAAGCTACAACCCTCAATACCCTGCAGCTGTTGTTGTCTCAAGTGTTATCTACCTTGATTGCTCGTTAGCCAAAGGCATTCCACCACTGTCTAATATTGTGTACTAATTACCATTCTCTATGCTAGTAATTACCGAGCTATTAATGACTCTCCCTTAAGGGTATAGAACTTGCTGCCCCGGAAGCGTCAGTCAAGAGTGCAGGCATGACTGGTACTCAACCCGTTATATATACGGCGGCCCGGGGTCTAATAGGAAACCTTAGTTCTGTACAGCTGCAGGTTTTTATCCTTAACCGTCTAAGGACGTCTGGTACTGCATTGGTGCATCATGACGACCCTTCGGGGGTGTATCAGCCCCAAGAGGCAGCAGTATGCTTGAATGCAGCACCGATGAGTAACTTGCCAGTGTTGCATACATGCATTATGACGATAAGGGTACAATGTATTAATACAGCATGCTATCCCTAAAGGTCTAAAAGTCAAACATATCTTACCCTTATTTAGCATCTAATCCTAGTGAATAACATTAGTATTATTATTCGAGCTTTGTACAATGAATGATACAATATTATAATTATACTAAGTGTAACCACAAACACTAATCTCTAATACCGTTAAATGTCAACACAATCTAATTTGAGCGTTAATGTAGTATAATATAAAATTGCAAGTAGCTGTAAAATATTTTGCAGAGTTTGAGAAACCCTACGCAAAGTGCCACAAGTCCCCGACGTATCTCACAACCAAATGCAAACTGATTAGATTGGGTGGGAATCTAGATTCACCCCATGTGCAGATTTGTAGAGTAAGTCTAACAGAATCCAGAGAGAGTGAAATTCAATGTGACTACCTTCTGGAAATCTATAATGTCATTTTAGTATAGTCCCTGTCACGCAGCAGAGTGTGGGACTGCATTAGGACCATATAATTCCGCTGCCATCCTACTGCCACCCACTAATGCACGGGCGTGGGCAATATGAACTAGGCCAAGAGAAAGCTATGTTTCAGGCCAAACATTTAGAGTAGGTAGGATTTTTTTTTCTATTTCAGTTTTTTAAGCTAGAAAGTACAAGAGAGGCGTCACAGACTCACAACTCATCAGAATGATATAATATTATAGCAATTCCTTTTGTAACTAGAATATCAATGATTTATTGAATATTCTTCAAATAAATAGCGGTTTCCTGGAGTCAGGCTATTATCGAGGCCGGTGTGAGCTTGTTGCTCTTTTTTTTAATACAAAAAAATCCTTAAATTGAGGAGCAAAGGCTAGGATCTACCCCTTTTTGAAAGTAGGGCCCGGTTGCTTAAAACACACCTCTTTCTTGGCCCTAATTCATTATATATCATTGCATGGGAATTTCCAGAATCTAGCAATAAGTCCTACGCAATAGCGAAGACACTGAGAAACCTATAATTGAGGACCAACTTACCTAGTGATTAACCATGACTGATACATACCCCATGCAGGTTTATTCCAATATTGCTTATAACTCCAACGCCCTAGATTTAGCTCCCCTTAAATGCGAGATAATTTACGTTCAGGGATATATAGCTAACAATGCATTCCATTTGCCCTTCAGCAATAGGATTAGCCCCTCGTTATACTCTTATGTAACCTTACCAGTTGGTGAGTGGTCTGCTCCTGATGTTGACATTGGTGTTGGCAATGGCTAGAAGGCTTTGGTAATCATAGATCGGCAGAGGATAACATCCAGCCCTTGCAAATAATAACTTTTATTATTCAACCTCTATTTACGCTCATATTGATATTTTAGACTTACAATAACAGTCTACTGATGGACCGCCCATTCGTCTATTTTCCACATTTTGATGAGACATCTCAGGTGAGCTGCTCATGGCAACTTGCACGTATTAATCACAGGAACAAGTTTCCTACCATTTACTCAATATATGTAGGCAGGATTCTTCACACATACCAGCTTTTATAAATACTGACACGGTTGGAAGTCATGGATTTTAAACACTGACAATTCACTCATACTCAGTACAGTTTCTGGCTTCAAAGGCCCATAGGGCTGCAGCAGCTTGGCCATCAGATGTGATTTAATTCGAATGATTACTAAAAGCTACAGCATGTTTTTTTATGTTGATGGGATCCTAGGGACCATTAAAAGTGACGTTGTGGTCGTGATATCTCGTGCAGGCTATATGAAAATGGCCATTGATTATACACATTTTCTGTTATTCTGGTAAAAGCAAAATAATATTAATTTTGTCTTCCACTCAATCAGAAAGATTCCACACCCACTATAAAGAACATAGAAACATGATTTGAAGTTCTACATGTGTTCCTGAAGTCAGGGAATTCAGATTTATGATTTATGAGAACACAGGTGGCAGCCATCTTGAATTTTTAATGAGGTTGGGCAGTGAATATCTGAATATCTTTAAAAATGTGGTTTCCAGTTGTTATCATCATGCAGGACCATTTTTTGGTTCAGGAAACCTATGTTTGATATAATGAAGTGATAAAACTTGAAACTTAGCATGATGTATGTGACAGCCATTTTGAATAATTAATGATATTGATGGCATAATGTACCAAAACAGACTGACAGTTATGAACTATCTGATTCTCAAAATAGGAACACAATTAATATTGAAATGCTGCATTTCTTGGGTCAAGACATTAAGATTGCTTATTCATTAGGAGCTATATAAGTGGCAGCCATCTTGGATTTTAAATGAGGTTGGGTACTGGAAGATCTGCTTTTCGTAAATACCTGCCGTGTTGGGGTCAGATGTGCCAAATAGTAAGAAAACAGGCAAGCTTCCGGCTATAAGATTCATACTCAAACCTCACCATGCCTTCATCAAAATAGTCAGAAACCTTCATATATAATGAGACCCAAAGAGACCATTTTAAGTCTTATTGTTATGATTATAGGGATGTTAGCCCCTCTGGGGAGGTGGTTCATCCTTGGTAAAATACTGATAAATCAGCTATTTTGAAGGTGTTTTCTCCATACAATCAAGTCCCTATACTCCTTAACATTAACATGAGACCTCTCAGGCGCAGTTTGAACCCTTCTAGAGGGTCCCTTATTTCTGTTAACTACCTCCACCTCACCCCAAACTAAAAGCTATGGAATAAGCCCCCCCCCCCCCCCGCTCGCCTCCATATTACATAGTACGACAGAATGACGGGATCTTCCAACATTCTCAAGCCTGACATGTCTTGGGAGTAAGACAGTGCTGTGGTTAAAAGATGTGTATGGGGTATGAAGAGGCCAAGAGCCCCCCATGCCCAATACCAATCCTTTACCAAGAGGGGGGTGTCACCCCAAGTATCAGACAACCACTCCCTCCATATTTCCCAGTGCACAGCATTACCTCTCATAATATGTATCATACCTGTGAGTGGGACAGTGGTGTGGTTAAAGCCCACAGCCACCCCCCCCCCTCCAATGCCTCAGAAGGAGTGAGCTGGGTCTTTTTGATCACCCTGGCAGGTGTATACATATACTACAGCTGGTAGAGGGATACTGAACTTCAAGTCAAATCTGGCTTCAATAATCGGTCTTACATTGAAATATGTATTCATCTGTCACCAAAGTTTGATTTCTACTGATCTGCTCTTTATCCCATATGGGGGATGGCATAGATCTGCCAGGCCTATGTTGTATTTGCATATACCTGAATATTGTAACAACACCAGATGTTGAGTGTATGCAGATGTAGCAGATGTTGAGTGTATGCCTATCTTTGACAGATCCTTAGTATTGCAATGACATAGCTGCGGTTACCTACCCTTCCCCATAATAAAAAAGCAGGGTTTTGTATTATCTTCAATAACCTTAAGGGTTCAGAGTATTTATTTACCACCCATTCTTTTCATTTTCTTTTCAATTTCAGTTCAGAGACTTAACTTAAATGGGAGGATTCCATTGGTGTACCCATGTTTTGGAGCATGTTTTGGAGCAGATCTTATACAACATACTCATAGAGGTGCTAAATTGTATTCCCTACAGGGGTACAAGGGGTTTAAAGTTTAGGCTAGGGAGGGTCATTAGGGGGCGGGGTGGTGGTGGAAGCAGCTCAATAAACTCACCAACATCTAGACAGTGGAGGGGGTGTTTTTGCTGAGAAAACAGCCAGATTTCAAAATTATAACAGTTGGGAATATAATGAACTGGATTTTATTTGAGGATAATCTTTGCATAGATCTATTAGTCAGACATTCCCACAGATGTCATGCATTTTCTTCAAACAGATATTCAGTAAAGACATAGATATTCAAAATTATTCAAAATATTTAACAGAACTCTTCACCCTACCATTTATGAGACCTACTGTGGGTTCAGAGGCTCTTCTGTCCGTTATATACTATTGAACTACCAGCGGTTCTCCTGCCAAACACCAGGCGGCGCTACTGCAAATGCACCCAATATCGCCCACGTTTGACGGGCGAGTCTGCACATTTGCTACGGGAAAAACCATGTTTCATGGCCTAGAACCATTAATATTGGTCGTACCAACAAACCATGAACATCTATGGACTCGTGACGAAATTTGCTATCGATATTCACAACTTTATATTTATCTACGATGAGATATTTTCATTTATAGCCATATATCAATGGTAGAGAATGGGCAATCTGCCCGTCAGGAGACCCGTATGTTGGGGTTGGTGCGCGATGCCACTGACGATTCTGGCACTGGTCGATTCCCTGTATAGCTTCCCCTCCCCTTTACATTGTCTCTTGTCTGGGGTAGTGACCATGTAAGATCTGGACTCAGATGTATGGACATCAATTCTGATTTAGAGTCATTTGCAGGCTTCCTCCCACCCCACCATCCATCAGTCTATGCATTTCACCACTTGATTGGGGAGGAGGGGGGGGGGGTATTTCTTGTTTTATTAGGCTATAGGAGATGTCGACATTATATCTCAGCTATAAATATCATAGAACTACAATGTATAATTAGTGTAATATCAAGCGGTGTTCTGGCCTATGAATACACATGGGGTGGGGTACTAAGCATATAATGGAAGCGCGGGGGGAGGGGGGGGGTTGTAACCATTGGTGGGATAAGTGAAAAAGAATTATAGAGACATTGGAAAATAGTATTACCTATCTTGGCAAAGGTTTCCAAAAAGCTCATGTATCTTTATTATATCAATGATGATGTCTTTCCCAAAAGGGGTTATATTCATAGAATCACATGAATATAAACTTTAGTGGTCTCTTTGGGTCCCATATCAAATTTGTGGTGAGGTGCTAAAGCCATTCATGTATGATAGATACATTATAAGAGGTCTGATGGTTGGAGTGGCTAGATGTGCTCAGGTAGACCTTCTCATGAAATGTTTTCTTATTGTGTGGAGGGGGGGGGGATATGGGCCCCCCTTCATATCCCCTACCCCTCCTTTAACCCCTGACAGCTGGATTTCTTGTAACTCAGTGCAATTTTGTGCATTACATTGGCTTGCCGCGTGGAAGGGGTCAAACACACGACTGTCTTACTCCAGGCCAATGTGTATTTGAATGCCTATTGATGTTAACAGATCCTGACTCCTCATTCTGCATACAGTACAATATGGAGATAAAGGGGAGGGGTATTTGATGGGTATTGCTGTATGCTGAGGGAGTGTGTGTGTGTGTGGGGGGGGGGTCTAAGGGAGTAGTTAACAGAAACAGGGGGCCCTCCAGAAGGGTTTAATCTGCCTGGTTAGGTCTCATATTTTGTTCTATGGCAGTATAGGGACTTGATTGTATGGCCTTCGAAATGGCTGATGTATCAGTATTTTACCATGGACTAACCCTCTAACCCTCTCCACCCTTATAATACAAAAATATGACTTTGATTGGTCTCTTTGGGTCCCATATGAAGGTTTATGACCATTTTGATAAAGGCATGGTGAGGTTTGATTAAGAATCTGAAAGTCTGAATTTTGGCTGTTTCCTCACTATTTGGCTGATCTCATTAAATATTCAAAATGGCTGCCATTATGCATTATGCCAAGTGTTGACTCTCAACTCCTTACCATCAGAAATAATGTTTCTTGATCTAAGAATTTGTTTTGCATGCTGATATGAGCTAGAAATCACATTCTCAAAAGAAATTCGTGTATTCTGGTGCCCGACCTCATTAAAAATTCAAGATGGCTGCCACTTAAGTTCTCATAAATGATGAATTTGAACTCCTTGACCTTGGAAATGTATATTTTGAACTTAAAATTATGTCTCTATGTTGATTACAACTAAAGATATGTTATTTTGAATAATTTATAACATTTTGGCGGCTATCTTGAATTTTTTGGTGCCTGCACGAGCTTTGATCATGACAACATCACTTTTCTCCATCCAGATGACTGGGAGAACATAAAAAAACATGCCATAGCTTTTAGTAATTCCCAGAATTAAACTCCAGAAATATTGCTCTTTTGGAGGGTCTGCTGCAGCCCTACCAGGCAGCCAAGGCTTATTGAGTTTGAGTTTAGGTCATGGCTCAATTGGAAAGATCGAATCCATTCGTAATATCTGCCAATGAAATGATATTGTCATTTTTATGATCGGATTGACGATGGACTGACTAAAACCTCACTCATTGTGCCGCAGTGCCATATGGCCCTCAATCCGTTTATGTCATGTCCAGGCAAATCATTCCACATACTCATCATTTACAATTAAAGCAGGGATTCCATTCATACTCTTTTTCGTGTAATGTCCTTTAAGATATGTTTAAGCATCACTATGAAGGAATTTTATCACTTATTCCAGTCAGAACCATTGAAGGGGTTGCCGAACAGTATCTAAAATGTAGCATTTGTAGCACAACAATGTCTTGAGACATCCAAACAACCACGGTGGAAGACCCCCCTAAGAGAAGTAACAGTTGAACAGCCCAGCCGTTCATACCCCAACATATTGGTACCCTGACAGCAGCATTTGGAGTAAAAGCTGGACAGGAATTCATGATTAACCCTTTTACATCTCGCCCTAGGCCTTTAGGAATGCATAGTGTATGCCTGTGATGCCTTGTTCTCATCATGTATGAATGAATGCAAACTCAAGCCTAAGCCTAAGGGATTGGTACCCTTACCTGCTGGCAGAGGGTCGTTATAATGCATGAACACAGTACCAGTGCCGTATGGAGTTGATACCCTCCCAAAGGGTCAGCATGATGCATGAAGACACTGCCAGCGAGCTACTAGTCGACTTGCATTGGTTCATCATGACGACAAATGTTGCTTTAAGGGCACCATGACATCCCCAGAAGGTTAACCCTTAAAGGATGGCATGTCACTAAAAGGAGACATTTGTCTTCATGATGCACTAATTCAGCTCCGGTGATTAACTCGCCAGTGCAGCATCAGTGCCTCATGTAGATCCTTCCAGACAGTCTCAACCCAATAGGGTCCGAATGATACTTAAATGCAGCAGTGGCGAGTTACTCACCAGGGCTGCATTCATGCGCTATGACGACCAAGGGCCTGATGCATGAATGTACTTTGCTGTCCTTAAAGGGTTAAGAGAGGGGATGGTGTTCTTGTCAAGATCCTGCACCAGGGTTGGCATCCTGTGTGAATGACCCTTTCAGGAAACATGGGTATTGATAGGTCTGGAGCGGGAGGGGAGCTGCTCAGTGGGTTGACTGAGTGGCTCCTACGGTGGGGAGGCACTCAGAACATGCTCATACCACAGCACAGTGCCATGTGCTGTAAGGGGGTTGTATAGCAAGCAGGCACAGCTCAGCTATCGCAGCAGACCATAATATGGTGATGGGACACAATGGTATCCTGATATCTACAGTGGTATGCTGAACATTACTGTAAATATTAGGTACTTTGTAATAAGTGTTATTCAAACTAAATCACAACCTTTACAGCAATTATCAGAAGTTGAATACAAAAATGCATTTATATACATAAAATGACATTCATAATAAGCTTAAGCATATAGATATAGTATTGGACTAGTCAAAGTAGATGAAATAAAGACAATTTTGTTTTTCATTGAAATTTCGTTATTGACAAATATGTCAATAAGTGGCCTGGTATTCAGAATGTGTATTTTATTGTATCAACTCAGTATCAATGATACAGTATAAATGTATCAATAATCTACCAAGGGGGTATCAATGAGGCGTGTTAGTCTCCTCGTTTATGCTTCGGTAATATAATTTAAAAGTGCAATGCTGGTACATTGTACCCATATGATACGTGTGTATCCGTTGTGTGAAACGGTATGATGCCAATGGGTTGCCGTTAATCATTATCCTTGTCTTTTCTTACATTGGAGATGCTTTTTCATTTATATCTCGGTATGTTATACAGACAACCCTGGGTAGCCCTTAATATAGGTAAACTGAAATGTCACATTATCTTCTGCCTTATTATTCTTGCCTTAAAGTGGCACAATCACCAAGCGTATCCCACTCACAATTCTAGTGTTGTTCTAGTCTTCTATGTGGTTAAGTGCGAGTGGTGAGAATGCCCCTTTTATATTCTTAACGTGAACACTGGTGTCTTTGGTCATGTGGTGGCACTCCTCCGGTATATGATTTAACCCTCTGAAGACAACACCTTGAACCAATGCATCATGCCCCTTATCGTCATGATGCATGCATGCATCACGCCAATCCTGCGGGATTGATACACTCCCGAAATGTCGGCATGTTGCATACATGCATACTGCATCATGACGACAACGGATATATTATATTAAAGCAATATGCGACCCTTAACAGGTTAAGACAATAAGGAATAGAGCTCCCCTGCTATTTTGGGCCACCATATCTTTTAATGATTTCATCTGAGCCAACAGGTGAAAGAACTAATGTTTTATGAACATGCGACAGCTTGCCTCGCAATCCGAAACTCACATTGTAAAAAGCTTACAAGAAAATACCATCTTTTCTACCGTGGATTCTACCGCTCATTCGACTGCACATTCGATGTCGTTGCATTATAAAGCCACTGCAGAGCAAAGGCAGGCAAATTTTAAAAAAAACTTAGAGTCACCTATGGCCATAACCTACTGGCCGATTTGAGTGTATAATCGGTGAATACATCCAGAAAGTAACACTGCAAAGCACTATAGGTGAGGCTCTACTAACCGATTTTCTTCACAAATCGGGGCTATTCTCACGAATCTGACTCACCTATATACCATAACCATTACATACCTTAAGCAGGGAGGTACTGTAGACTCTGCTATAGGTTTATGTTTGTAAATAACGTTTATGTTTATAAACAAGTGGAAAATAGAATTGCCAAGGCTATATAACACGGTTAAGATCCTGATTTAGGTCCCGATTTTGCAACCAAGGCCGATTTTTGGCCCCCGAACTCATATCAAACTGGTTTGATCTTTATTTAACTGAACAGTACGATCTCTAGGCCTATGTTCATACCTGATCAAACTATATATATATATCTATAGTGAGATGTAAATATTAACAACCCCTCAGATTCTCCTGATCGCATTGGGTTTCTCTTGTTATTCTTTTCTGAAGGGAAAGCTACGGTGTTCTCATAGGATCGGATCGTGAGAATTTCCCAAAAAATCGGCTAGTGGAGTCACAGCTTAAGTTGTGTGTGCTAATAAAGGGTGTATTGGCCGGTAAAGCATCCAAATCGGCCAATAGGTGTCCAGCCTTAACAAGGGATTCTCGTGAGCTCAAAGCTGGGATATTGAATAACTGAATAATGCCATTTTCAAATTTGTGTGACTCATATGTACTAATTATTAACAGTGTATCGTTTACTTTATTTTTGAATATAATATACTATCTGATTGACTGGAGTGCAACATAATAATTAAGTTGGCGGCCATTTACACCTATTCATCAACCTTGTTCATTTTATAGATATTATACTGGTTATTAAAATATTGTCGGCCTATATCTTTCGTTCATTATGTCATGTTATGTAGCTATGACACCAGATACCTATAAGCTATCCTCCGCATACTTGGTGTTAATTCTACCTGTGATGTGTCATCTGAAATTACTTTAATATTAGCGACATGTGTGCTGTGTATTTTGATAATATCAGTTCTGCCCACACACACTGCAAACATTGTCCCCCATATGAGATGCAGGTGCAGTCGAAATGATAAAGCCCACTATCCTAAGCCATTATAGGGTTAGAACTAGGGAGATTAGGCAATTGAAAACAAAGGGTATTGTCACAAAAGGCAGAATGAAAAAAAAAATCAAATCTTAGAATAAATTGTAGTATCGTAATAAAGGGCATTATTTATGCTATAGAGTGAGAGCATAATGTCAACAAATTAACGTGAGATTGTGCAAGCATTGTGTATATACACAACGGCTCCCAATTGCGTGGGCTTGTGTACACAAAGCTTGCGCAACCGCACTCTCATTAGATGGGATAGTAACAAAAGGGAATTAGCATTTTAATTACTTGAGGTATTGATAGTGTGATTTAATAAGGGAGCACAGTACAGTATCTCCCTTTGTTGAAAATACAGACCATAGAATTTGACAATAATGTCATGAACGTTGATAAGGGTATACACTCTAAGAACAGCGTGTTATGTTTACACATTTATCAACACGCTTTTCTGAAGCCCCTTTTAACACACATTTTGGTGTAACACACTACACATTCTTTGCCAAATGTGTGTTGATCCCAAAAAGTGTGTTGCAAATTCGTGTGTGTAACTCCTTACGCATGTTCCCACAACACACATTTCTTAGAGTGTATAGAGGTTGCTGATAGTTATTTTAAAATAGAATTTCCTCAAGGTAAAATCTTGACCTGTGGCCTCACTCTACAAACTCGTACCACGCCCTTTTTGAAATGTGGTTAAAACTTGTCTTATGTTGATTCAGCATTCTGCATACTATCCTTACAGAATATTTAAACTGAGATCCAAAACGATACACACCTACATTTTGCCCGATGCATGTTCCAAACTGGAAAAAAATATAATAGCAAGCTATGTATAATAGAATAAATAGAATGATATTGTAATAATTATCGTCCTCGACCATCTATGTTAGTCCCCTATCTGATGTGCGCTCCAAAACCTAGATGCGAGAGTGTTAAATTAGCATGCAAGACTGTTAAATTAAAGAAGGAATATGTGACAAAGCGTATCATTAGTAGCGTGTAGAGAGTGAAATTTGATCATGGTGATCTCATATCTACCTTGATAAGAAATATAATGTAATCATAAATGTGCTTTGATCTTTAAGATCAATGCACCCATTAGTTAATAGGTGATTAGATATAGTCATAAAAAAAGAAGTTTGGTGATTGGTAAAACCGTTAACGTTGACTTTGATCATCCTTAATCCTTCTGTATAGCTCACGGCTCATGAAATTATAACCGTGTGTGGCCTAAGAAACTACACATCCTTTGAAGGGCATGTTACATACAAAGAGTTATCGAGATATCTTCCCAGCCCCCAAGGTTACAATAATTTTAGTCTCAGTAATCCACCTGATAATTTTGACATCACCATCCTAATCGCTCTTTGAAGTATGCCATGGCCATTGGACTACAAAACACTTTAGTCTTTAGACAAAGTATATTTGTAACACGAAAACACCATCTTCAAAATGCAAGTCATAAGAAGGAAATTGGCAATGACAACTGACAATGACATTGGGTGCATAAACTGCCGAGTGAATTGACTGATAATGGTATTCAAATATTGTCTATTCAACACTATTTGCATATACATTAGAAAACAATAAGTCGGTGTATGGCAAAGGTAAATACACATCCGGCCCAGACCAATCAGGCATATTCCTAACAATGGGGCAGTGTGACCAATGTGGAGTGATTGCTCAACCAATAGCTCCCTGCGCTGCGCAAATCCCCAGTTGAATAAAGCCCTATGTAATAGGGATGTGGAGGCAGGATACAATACAAGCCACCAACCGCAATAACCCCTGCACCTGCTGAATTGATAACACTATGGGAAGGCAATTATGCGAACAATTAAAATATCATAGCATTGGCACCATGGAGAGTTCATTGTACAGCGATCGTTAGAGTAATTGAATACGCTATCTATGCATTGTCTCCTGTGGTTTAATTAAACCTTATAATTAGATAAGTGAGGGCCTGGTTACCCGGATATTAAAAATTCAACAAGTCATGGCTTGAACCCCCAGTGCCCCTATATATAGGGCTGAGTACCTGCCCCGACTCCCCTCCGACTGCCGCTGGAGGGGTACCGAGATTTGCGGCTTTAATAGGGCCTATACCTATCTAACCTGGTTATGAATGTCAGTATAGTTTTACAAACCAACCCCTAGAGCTAATACATCATCTTCACCATAGTCGCCATATCCTCCATGTAAATCCGTTCTATCCCCATACCATCCACCTGACGGGTATAGAGGTAATGCCTGAGATCCACTAAAGGCCCTGTGATGCATTGATGCTATGAGAAAAAGTGAGATAGGGAGACTTTGCTCATAATAGAGTTGTGTTTACATTGTTTTTAACGTTATCGGCATCATAGTTCAACATCACATATTGAGATTTAATATCAAGACAATCATCTTTCAAATAGTGTAATTATTTATAATACAGGACTAGAGGTATTATTTACACATGTTTTGTTGCGGGAAAGACGGCTATAACATATTGATCTCAATCTCACTTGGAGAGATGATGTTTACCGCGGTCAAAAGCATTATGTATGAACAACTTCCCTGAGAATACATCCTTTCTTTAATTGTATTGGTCGTTGGATGGCTATAGCAACAATGTAAAATCATACTTTTGTAACACCCACTTACGTCATGAGAAATTATCGCTATCTTTTGTAACAGCCCCCACAGATCCCTGGATAAAGTGAAGTGACTGGGCAACTCTGATTACCAATATTCTCCAGGTCCTGTGAGCTGGTCAATACCCCCTGGGTGATCTGTATTCAGATCAGTCCGTGACGTCACCATCCTAATATAAGGTTATTGGTATTGTGAATGTATGCCTCCATAACTGTATATGCACAGTATTACCTAGACTAGTTGCGGGTGTGATGTCGCACAGTGATTTTCAATACAGATTACGTTGCTCACTTGGTAGCACAGGCTTAATTCTTTCCCGATCGCGCATTTATGCGAATTTTTGGCCGATTTTTGGCCGATTTTGAGCCCCCTGCCATCTTCTGAGAAATTGCTTCAAAGCTTAGATTTTTAGGATTCTTACTATTTGGTATGTGTTCTCCAGTGACCCCGAACCATTTGTTTCTGCTAGTATTTTCCTTCATATTGTTGGCTTGCCAACATGAGGGACAATCATCCCGATTTTTACCCATATTTAATCGATTTTTCAGGTAAAAATCATTAAAAATGTTGGACAATACGTTAGAAGTGTTTCATGAATAAAAATATGGTACTTATATTTCCCATTATTTTTGGTGTGATTTTGAACAAAATATCCGTTGCCATAGCAACATATATGCTAGAAATAGTGATTTTGTGAATTATTGGTTGCCATGGTTACCATATCAAATATGGCCGTCATGACCATTCCACATACAAAATCTGAAAAACCTACAATGTGGATTTTATTCCATCTCAATTGATGAAGGAAATCCTGAAATATTGCAGTTTGAATATTGGTTCAAGATACACTTTTTTGATATTATTGCTATTTTGATAGAGCCATATCTTGCTTATTTAATTAGATATGGATAACTAGGCTACCACCCTTTTAAGTCAACATCCTTAGTTCATAGTATCACTACTTCACTTGTAGTTTGTATATTTACATAATTCCAAATGTTTTCGAATGCTCATGCCATCATGTATAGTCCAAAAAATACCCAAAAATGATCTGGTAAAGGAAGAGTTAAACTGGGAAGCATTGAATAAGGCACTTCAGGACTTAAGTATAGGGAATTCTGTATTAAAAAAAGAAGAATAGACAAATGCCAACACCAATTGATACCGTCTCTGTTGTATTTCATGCTGGGGCCATAGCCCACGAGGCCACAGGCTGAGGGGGATATACCCCAGGCCCCATGAGTGATGTACATTGGAGACTGTATTAATGTAGTTGGCATTTGATTTTGTTTTTAATTTGAAGCCATTTAATGAGAGAAAGACAACCTTAGTCTAGCCCATTGAATACAACCTCATTGTATTCCATGGGGGGGGGGGGGCATTAAATATGGCGCATAAGCATAGGAACTCTTGTATTTAGGAGAACATTTACTATCATAGCGATCGCACATGAATATTGCATTGGCGTCAAACGTACATATTTACACACTAGATTATAAATGCGAGAGTGTTTTTTTCTGATTCATACAAACTAAACAGTGGTAAATAGATAAGGCATGTAGCATTACTATGCAAAATACCTTTACTATCGCCATGATTTGCCTCCGCGGAGAGGAAATATTGGATCCCGTGGTGGGGTCTTTGATTAACTGATTCTGTCACCACCACTACCACGTCTACACAATCATCTATATTGGGCGTCACCTAAGGGGACTAAGGGATGGTGAGGGGGGCTCCATCTATTTGGAGCCTTGCTTCTGCTCATATATGTACACACTGATTTGAATCTGTTTAAAAGAATATCAAATATAAGATATCTGACTGCAATTAAAAATGCTATTTCACCAAAGATCAAGCTTTGGACAAGCTAAGCACATGCTTACTTTACCGAATTAGTATTGTTTAAAGTAATCATGTAAGATACGAGAATTCCATTTTTCATAATTTGAAGGGATCTCAAACCCGAGGCTGTACTGAAGACTATACAGTATGCTCCCAATGGTGTGCTGATTTATTTATGATTTATCCGTAGAAGGGCAGGAAAAAAAACACCCAAAAAAACCAAAAAACTTCTAGATAACTAATTCATTCCAGATAGTATTCAGTGGTATTTGGTTGTTTTGATATGTTCAATGACAAGTAAGAGTAAAACTTTCCACATGTAAGTAAATGTATATGGACCATGTAATGAAACGAAAATGAGAAAATCACCCAACATTAGCTGACATACCTTCGTTGTGTGTCTGCGGGAAAATGGGTCTATGGAAATAGTCGTAGATAAGGTACAAGTTAGTAGCTATATGAGTGTTAAAGGCCAAGGACAGGGTCATTCACCAAGGCCCCAGAAGAGGTCAATTACCATTATCTGCAGCTTATAATGCCATATCCGACTTATACTCTCAGTAGGATAGTGAACAATGGACCGCATTAATGTACACAGATGTATGTCCTATACAGACGGCCGTATCCCTTTTGTCTTTTTGTCCAACTGCACACAGGTGAGCTTAAAGAGACAGGCTGACCCGCATCCCTCTCCACTCCTGATAAGAGCCCCTCCCTGAGGTGGTCAACCTGCTCTTGTCTTGAGCCTGGGGTACCTGTCACCAACACCACGCCGCTGCTGCCACTCCACTCTTAAAAAAAAGTCTCTCCGGCCCTTGTCTTTGTCATGTCGCCTGGTCGCTGTCAGAAACCCCAGTTCTCTTTTTCAGTTGCATTGCAGATGCACTTGTATGAAAAGTTAGGTGATGAAAAGTCGACAAACCATCCAGAACAGGGGTTTACGGTCGTGCCTGCATATTAGAAACCCCAGAGACATCACTCAGGATAAATTGCATGCCCAGTGTAAAAATCCAAAACTAGTTAAACGTCGAGATTGTCAGCTTCTGATGTACATGTTCAAGCTTTCTAAGCATGAAAACAACATAGTTACTACTGAGAATCCCAGGACCAGAGCAGAAAACAAAGTAAGGTTTAAATTGGTAAGATCAAAATAACAGCTGATTAAAAATCATATGCTATGGCACCCCCCCCCCCCCGGGAATTCCTTAGACTTTCCTGTTCAGAACACAGACTCTCAAAGTAAGTTTAAAGGTATCGTTGAAAAAAATTGACTTCACCCAGGTTAGATTAAAGCATAACAACCTGATACAGTAAATCATTGGTAAGTATAGTGCACCAGCACTACTCCCCTTATCTCGTATTGTTTGTGCGTAAGTACAGTGCCCAAGCACTGCTACCTTTACTGGTAAAATTCACATTAATCGAATACCTACTGCTATGCACTCATGTTCAGTGCATAAGCACTGCTTGTCATATCTAAATGGTTCTTAGAAAGTCTAGTGCACATGCGCTACTTTTAGTAATATATGTGGCCAGTACAGTGCATATCACTGCGGCCATTTAATTAACACCACCTTTTATAATAATACAGCATCCAGCATGCAGGCACCACTTGTACCAAGAGATAAGGTACCAGCAATGACACTAGGGAACAGAGGTCGCGGTGGGGCAAGCTTGGGGCCAAGAGGTCGTCCCAATGAGTTATCACCCACCAGCCCCTGTCTTGATGAGACTTGATCCCTTAGCTAACTGAAAGACTGCCTTAATGAAGAGGGCCACGAGCAGACCCTACATGGGAAGGACACATCCCCTCCATGATGGTACTACAAGTGTAATAGCCTCATTTATGTTCATCTTCATGACCCACCTGCCTGGGCCAATCTGTCCATGAAACACCCGAGTCTTGAGAACTGCCGCTTCAGGTAAAGAATCAAACAGGTGTGTTTCAGGTTAACCGACCCTACCTGGAAAGACAGAGCCTAGCCTAAAATGAATATGTTATTCAAATTGTAAAAATGTATTTGAATATTAGATTGTTTCGGGGCTATTTTGCGGGTCAAGGAACGAAGTCTGTGGTCTGCCACTTGGTCCATGTATCGATTTTCAGGTCTTCTAGAGGCCGAAAGGTAAAAAGATAGAAAGTTTAAATTAGTTTTCCCTTCAATAGTTAAACCATTGGCAGACCCTTTTACTGAGGATATTGGGTTAGTCACTGCTAAGCACACTCGTCTGCAATTTGTGATCAGCCTTGACTGTTGCCATCCGCAGTAAAGGGGCCAGGTTTAACTACTGGTACTACATATATATCACCCGCATGGCAGAGCTATTCATACGGTTTGTTAGTCCCTCGAGGTCTATAAATAAAAGCAGAGAAGGACATATAACTTACTCTAATCCAGTCACCAGTCCAAAGATATTTGCTCAAAGTTGCAATATGGAAAGCAAACAATTTATCGTGACAGCTGCATTCAGTATACATCAACTAAACACCAGATAGCTTTACCTATAAATCTCTGACCTTTGAAACGATTTGAATATATTGAAGTCAATGCAATAACAGAACTAGCATTAATTGCAACGGAATACTCTATGGTATATCATAAATAACATTATGGACAATGAGCATAAAGTGTACCTAGTAGGAGCACACAGCCAAAGATAAATTCTGATTACGAGAAGATTTTCTTGAAATGAGTATAATTCGTTTTTTTCTCTTTTGTCCGTCAGATTATTTAACACATGTCCTTGATATGAGAAAATCCTTTTTTAGCTGCAAATGTACACCTTATTACTGACAGATTTTCCCGGTAACCCCCTCCTCATGCAGTTCAAATTGTTCTCCCCCTGCCAAATCCACCCCACCCCCCTCCTTGTTGTTAAAGTATACCAGGTTCTCATGTCTCAAAGATAGTCACCCATCTCGGTTGATGTGAGTTCATTCTCATATAGAGGGATCACGTTGCTTTCAGACTATGCACGCCTCTGACTAGATAGGATGCCTTTGATAACACCAGAGAGGCTAGAGACAAATACACTTGTTGATAACATGCGTAGTATGTTAAGTAAAATTGGCCTAAAGGTGTAATGTATAGCACTGTCTGTCGATGCTGGCACCACTGGTCTGACCCGTCTCTGTAATGGGAGATGCCCAGGTGACTCAATCTCAAGGCACCAACAGCTAGCACACCTGTGGCCACAAGGTATAACGCTGTCTGGACACTCACACGATTTCAAATTTTACTCTGCCTACCTGCGTGTAGTATATTACACGCAGGTGAACACTTATCAACTGTGTGAGCCAGATACGGCCAGGTTTGGCCAAAATTTATGGGGAAAAAGGTTTTCCAGGGCTGGCCCATCTGGGCTCACACTGGTAGCCCTGGACAGAAAGGACCATAACCCAGATATGGGCAAGCCCAGCTGGCCCAAGTAAAACACAGATGGGCCCCAGGGACCAATGCTGGCTGGGTAGTGAAATACAGAGGTGCCACCTAGCAGAAAGGGCCTGGACCTGGGTGATTGACAGGCAATATAATGGTGTTCACCTGTATGTAATATAGTACACGCAGGCAGCCAGCGTATTCAAAATTAAGATCACCATACTACCCTTAAAATTACTCCCCTAAATAAATCGTTTCAATCAAGACAGTGGATAGATAATTATTGTGTTCCTCTTGCTTTAATTAGGTCTATAGTCAGGTTCTATTATGTACATTCTACTTAGACGTTTCAGAATGGTTTTCTATTACACCTTATTGTGGCCAAATGCTGAATAACGTTAACAACGTTATTTTATTATCTGATTATTATTATTAAAATAACAGTGCATCGCCCCAGACTGGCCTTCCTTGACTAGACTAGACTAACTAGTCAGTGTGAGGACAGTGATTGTGCCCACGCAGATCCGCTCCCCTCCCCTCCCCCCCCCCATCCCCCCCCCCCCCACACACACACACTTAGTTTGACTTAGTGTCATTCACTCATATTATATTATATGATGCAAACAGTTGGCATGATGCACAAATTGATGAAGCACTCGCCGCCATTTATATTTACTGGTGCTGCATTGGTGCAGCATGACGTCAACAAAAGTTGATATTGGCGCAGGAACAATTAAAGACGATGTTTTCATCTTTCTATCAGACTGATTTTTGTAATTGCCCCTTGGATCAAGTTACATCCGCCAGGGGAAAACGAAATTATTTTCTGTCAACTTTGAGAGATGAAATCTGGCATGTTTTCGGTTTGTCTTTAATTGACATCAGTGGGCAGGGGGTCTCGGTGAGTGATCTTGAGCGACCTTGTTCCAGGTTAAACACAATTATGAAGTCATTCGTTCTATCATGCTCATCAATGGATGTCTCATTGAAAATAATATCCAAAGACACCAAACCAATTTTCTTGTAAACATGACGTCATCATAGGAATGTCGCTAGTGAAGTTGTTAATGTGACGTCATAATCAACGATGATTGCTGCCATGGCATGTGTTCCTAAAGCTTCGTGTTTTATGGTTAATTCAAAACTTTCCAGATCGCTATCAATGCTCTAGTTTATACAGAAAAGTAAAGGTATCAACTGTGTCCCCCATGTGGCTCTGGTAAAATTGAGATGCAAACTGCTAATGACTCCGCTTGTATGCAGGGTCAAGTTGACTCTGATAGTACAAAGCCAATTTGAGTTGACACTGATCATACAGAGTCCACTCAAGTTGACCTTTCATATTAGCAGATTCATCAGCAGTTTGACTCTATATTTTACCAGGGCCACGTGGCAGACACAGTTGACACCTTTGCTTTTCTGTGTGAATTGGTAATCCATAATATACTAGTCTATCAAAAAATGACAGAACTACCAAGGAAACAATGAAAGTATGTCCTTTTATACTGTACAAAAAAAAAACAGTATTCTACTCTCCAATGGGTCGTCCACGTTCACTATACCATAGTATGTATAAACTACTGTAGGTTCCACTGTCAATGTATAGTAATACCGTACTATGTACTGCAAAACTACAGTAGACTCTACTGCTCAGCTACATTAACTTCTAACAGTGTACCTTGTCAACCCATGTAGCTTTTCATCCTTCTGGGTCGGTCACAGCAAATTACTGTGACCGACCCAGGAGGATGAAAAGCTACAAAAGAGTAATTGGTGAATTCGTAGACACAAGGTCAAAACCTTCGAGTAATCTTATTCAATAGGGCAGCACCTCTCCAATTGCCTCTCGGTATGGATAAGGCCATCTCTATCCCTCAGCTAATAAAGTATGTTAATTTATGCAGCTGGATGAGAGTCTATACCAAGCACCTGCCCGTAGAGTACCAATAAGTGTCTACTCAGGGTGCTATACGTGGCATCCATGGACCAAGGGCAATGTTATTATATCCCACTTACCCTCATCTCCCTACGGTTTCCATGGTAATTAATACAGGACGATATTTAATTCAGTACAAATATATATGATCTGTATTAAGGATAGAAAACTGTATGAGGGTTCCATTTCATCTAGACACTGACCGTCGGGAGGCTGTCTAAATCACATAGTTCACGGGTTGATGGTATTGAATTGCTTTTTAATAACCTGTTAATTACCCTACATGAAAGGCTGAATACC
Organism: Harmothoe impar; assembly: GCA_947462335.1. Lineage (NCBI taxonomy): Eukaryota > Metazoa > Annelida > Polychaeta > Phyllodocida > Polynoidae > Harmothoe > Harmothoe impar. The sequence goes on from OX381718.1 coordinate 45,888,348, forward strand.
CCGGAGTCTATGGGATATAGAAAACCTCAAATCTAACCCTGTCATTGGTAAATACAAAATACCAGGTTCTGAAGTCCTTATCCTGTTTGTCTGTTATATGAGCTTTGATTCTCCTGTTGTATAGGATTGACAGGGCCTGCCTTGAATAAAGCCAAAGTCTTCTTGGAAGGAAAGATGGCTGAAGATTACATACCTTCACATTATGGTGACAGCGACAAGCTTGTCCACTCGGTATCCCCCCCCCCCTCCTTCATCCCCCACCCATGAGCCCCGGGAGTAGCCTTCTGTCCAAGACCAGCCTCATCCCCAGATTCTAGTATTATCATTTATAACGACATTTCATTGTGGGTGATTATCGCAAACACTAATGGTATAATCTGGTATATTGCTGAGTAGCTGGTGTAATCCAGAAATGAAAATAATTGACAGCAACATGTATGCATTTGCACATTACTTAATTACACAAGTGGCTTATGCGTTTGGCTATAACGTTGAGGATATATCAGTAGGTATCCTATAGTATACACAGAGAAAAGAAACCTAAATGAGTAAATGTTCCAACTCAAGGCATGTTCCATAACAGGTTAACCGCATGAGCAGACCTATTAAATCAAACATTAAAAAAAAGATTTAATTGTGCATGGTATGGTCACCATACATAGCCTTGAGGGGATTTGAACTCAGGTACTCATGGTCATGAGTCCAATGTACTAACCACAACCCTATCCTGGATAGGTAACAAAAGGAGTGTCCAGGCACAACCAATGCACAATACCCAGATGTAGAGGCCCAGTGAAAGTATTGCTCCACTCTCCCCCTAGAGGTTGGGCTCCCCTCAAACTCACACTGCTAGTTCTAAATGCTCATATGGGGCAGCACTGGTATCCTTCTAGTGAGGAATAACACGAGTGGTACATGGAAGAGGACTTTTTTAAGTGATTGTACAATCAACTTAAACTTAAACTTAAACACCCTCTTCTGGGCACGTGGAGAACTAAAGGTTCTTCTTGTTGCCGCCTGACTACTAATGGAGGCGCGACGGAAATGTTAAGGTACCTTATAGCACATAGAGGCATGATGCAGGCTTGAAAGCGTTAGTCTCTTATTGCAAGGACATCTTATAATAGCACAATAAAACATCCTAGTTACAATACTCCCGAGCAGCTCACATATCAGTTAACAGAGCAGCTCTTAAAGGTGTTACCCGCGGCAGTTACATGATGCTATAGAACAGACCCTACAGGGCATAAAGCAGGGTTAACCTGACATGTAACTGCCATTAAGGGACATAGAACATCTCCAGGGTCTTGTAGAACCGCTGGGGTGGCTGTTACAGCATTGAGATGGCCCCTGCATAGCGGGTATTGGGATCGACTTTACTACCCGGGCTGCCAGTGTAACTGCTGAGGCTATAGGGCCTTAGCAAGATGACCAGTGGATAGCGCCATTCCCACTGGTACTAGGTCTATTCCCAGTACTCACAGCAACCAGCTTAGCCAAATCTCGTGGCCGAGATTAGGGTACAAGCACGGTGCAGGTATTGTGAATAGGTTGTACCTGGACACTCCTAATGTCACCTGTGTCCAGTATAGTGTAGTGGTTAGCACTGTGGACTCAAGATGCAGAGTACCTGAGTTCAAATCTCTTCCAAGCAATGCCTGGTAATCAAATTCATAAGTATAGCAATTTTGGAAACAGAATACATTATTCACAATACTAAAGAAAATTTAGAAATATGTATTTAAAGGACATAGTGTTATTTGGCCTGGTAGGGATTTGAACTTGGGCTCCCAGCATTATGAGTCCACAGTGCTAACCGCTACACTATACTGGACACAGGTGACATTAGGAGTGTCCAGGTAGAACCTATTCACAATCCCTGCACCCTGCCTGTACCCTAATCTCGGCCACGAGATTTGGCTGAGCTGGTCCTTGCAGAGCAAAGGATAATGATTGTTACCAGTGTTCCAAAAGGTGGAGCCACTGTATCTCGCTAATGCGGAATACAGCCTTAGTATATCCCTGAGGTACAGGTAGTCGGGGGCCTAGACTCCTATTTGCCCTTTTTTGTTTATTTCTTTTTGGCGGGCTCTCTCTTGTTTACTTTCTTCAGTACTTCTTCATTAAATGTTGAAGAGAGGAATCACAACTGTAAGTGGAGAAGTTTGAGCTGATGTGGCTTTTTATTGTCTACAATGTTTCGGAACAGATTCGTCCTTCTTCAGGTGTGATATGAATATACATTCATGGTTTTTCCATTACAGCAACTTTCAATTAGATTAGCTTGAAAGTAATCGGATATATATGATATCCTAGTGAACTAATGCGACCCTATTGGGTTGCCTTTGGAATGCTCACGGCATAGACAAGCTCGCACGTGTTGACTGGTACCTGAGAAACCTGCTGGAGGATACAGGTAAGCCAATCTTGACTGGAACCAACACTGACCAAGGCAGTGTCTTTCAATCAGTCTAATTAGTCCAGACAGAGATTAAACTAGACTGTATACGCTGGCTATATGTAATAGATAGACAATGGTTATGAAAAGGTATGTAGAATTAACCACAGCTTGCTAGTGGGGGCCAGACGAGGGCGAAGCCCAAGTCGCCCTACCAGCAAGCTGGTTTTTCTCAATGCATCATAATGCATGGATCTACTGTCTGAATGTGGAGCCAACCAACTCTTGGTGATAACATATTCTTCGTATCAGGGTAAAATGAAGTATAGGACTATATACCTTTTGATGAAGGATAAGAAAAGCTATGATTCGGAAATGAAGCATAGACACACAGATGTACATATATGGTGATTTCTAGAGATAACCGAGTCGCTGTCTTATGAAATCTTTTTTACTTCTAACAGTTCTACACTGTACATAGTTTACACCGTTTACCTACACTAAACAAGACAACTACAGTAGATTCTACTGTATTCCTGCAATAAACTGTTCACCTAAAGTATATTCTTCTATATATCTATTTTTTTTAAACACAACTTTTTACAGTACATGCATAAATGCCATGAAGTATATAAACCTTATCCTTATGAAATAGCCCAAGGGATATTTCAGACTATAAGAATGTTGAAAACGTGACACTGTCCATGGAAAGCAACGAATACATGATCTATAATTATGAGCACAAAGCCTGAGGATTTTGACAGTACGGCTTATTCCATATTCAGCACCTTTACTCCTTCCCCGCTGATATTGCTCGAAACATGAAACAACATAGCTGATGTATTGTCCAAAATAACTCTGCCATCGTTCTTTTCTGAGGCAAATTACCTGTCCATTTTGAACCATCAACATCTAATACACACATAAGGTGACGTATGGGAAAACAATAATCCGGCCGCTACTTCCCAAACTCTTTCCCTTTTTATGAAAATACGTTGAACAACTATCAGAGAAGATTGGTTGGAATATCATTGGTCAATTTCTCACAAAGTAAGCAGACGTTGTCTCTGCTAGATGGCCATAATAAAAGGTCTTTCTTTTCAAATGCCAGTATAACAAAAGCTAGCCTATGAACTATCGCCTTTTTGCTCCTATGCATGAATGCAGCCCTGGCGAGTAACTTGCCAGTGCTGCATTCAATCATCATGCCAACCTTATGGGGTTGAGACAGTCTCGAAGGGTCATCATGTTGCACCAATGCAGCACTGGTGAGTTACTCGCCAGGGCTGCATTTGTGCATCATGATGACAAATATCATCTTTTAGCAACATCCGTCCTTAAAGGGTTAGACCAACTTGTCTCCATGTAATTACATCCCACTGCATGGGACTACAAACTAATTGGAACAGGTGCAGCGTAACTTATCATTGAGGACAGGAATATATTTGATTGTCACAAACATGTGGTAGGCCTACATGTATTATAATGTCAAATTGATATTTTCTATCAGGCTAGAAAAACTATTCGTGATAAGATAAAGTACACATGATAAATAGACAAAGGTTCACGAGTTTTGGTCTGTTGACAGGGTTATTTCATGAGTTGGAGGTGACATAGTGAAATAACCCTTCAACAGACCAAAAAGAGTGTCCCTTTGTGTTTATTTTTTATCCTTTCCGATTCAAATTCTCAAAATTATGATAGAGGAGAGCCTAAAATAGCGTTTTCTACGCCATTCAAGTGTAAACAAACCGCCATTGATGACGTCATTGATGACGTCACAGGGTCGTGAAATACGGCCATGGGTTATTTCACGGGGGGGCTGTTAAATACGGCACTCCTTGGTTAAGTCTATAGGACTGCTGTATTTCATAAAAAATAAATATGCACATACCTCTGGTAATCAAAGGGTGACCTGGTATATTTTCCAATATGTTCACCTTATTAAATATCACTGATCACTGGTACCAGCTGTCCCATGGGTACCAGTATCATCAACCTGGTCTCCAGAGGGCACGACACAGTCGTGGCCTCTGGTCCTTTACCATCAGGATTGTGGGATATAGCCTGTACAGGTTAATTAGATGCAGGATCATGGGGCTGCGGTGATCAGGGTAATACATAGCTGTTGTTAGGCATGGGAAATAGTTCCTACCTATGGGCATTTTTTTCTATCTGTACATGGAAATATTCTTGCAAACGTATAAAGCCCTAGAATCTCAGGTAAAGGCGCATGACAAACGTTTTATAACAGTCAGTGGTAATATAATCACATGTGTTATGGACAGGCTCACTATTGATAAAGTGGTTCCTGCGATGTCTAAAAAATTACATGATCACTTATAAATAAATAAAGATAAATCCCTTTCATTTTAAGCCTAGGAGTTGGCCTGTCGTATTTGTTTATACATTGCGTGTAGATTCACTGCTGAAACAACCCTGACTAGCCTACTTCCACCATCCACGAGAGACTGTGGTAAACAGTCTGTCATAATGTCATTTTGTAAATGTATCATTATCACCCCTTCCAGTTTTACCCCCCCCCCAATATCTATGAAGATCCACCAACTAGGAAGGGGATACTGCTATTATTCTGCATTGTACAATACTGGTAAGTACGAGTACAATGTGTGCTTCTTTTCTTATACTTCAAGTTGTAACACTCTGGCACAATCGATACTGATAGGTAGTGCTAATTATAGACTGACCAGCTTAGAACTGTGAAAGGTAGGGAAGGATGTATATTACCCGTTTAAGTGGGGTAATGCATAATAACCCTGTGTCCTCGTATAATGCTGGCTTCTGTGAGTAATTGATAGGCCATGCTTTTAGCCACCCCCTCCCCCACCCCGCCCCCAGCCCCCTCTACTACCACTACGACGAGCACCCACCCACTGTGGGTTAGGCAGTGAAGAGTGCATGTTATATAAAATGTTGTCAAATTTCGTTGCATATTTTTTGGAGTACCGGTAGGTCCAAGAAGTAGCAAACTTTTTCCAAAAAAATTGTGAAGTAGAGAAATCCATCATGCATGATTATATGGCCTATAATGAGCCTCTGTAAATGTATTCAATATCAAGTGACTTTATGTGAATATATAGTATTGCTACCTTCCAGTCTCGAACAATGACAAGTTGAAACTGTATGACCTCAGTAGTAGGACCCTTCTCCTATATCTGACTGCAGGGCGGCCCTTATCCCGCCCCGATAAAGCGCAGTTCAAGACCCCCCCACTTGCCCCACTGATCACTGGCCCTTTCGTGAGATGCCTTATATGGACTAGGTCTATATGGTTGATACAATCCAAAGAATGGTATAATATACAAATGTATGAATGCAGCCCTCAGGACTGCATAAATGAATCATGACGACTAATCTATCATGGCATACATCTATATGTTTCTAGTATGTGGACATATTTTTAATACATTTACATGTATTTTCATTTACTGTGATTAGTTTCTTTAAACATTCATCATTTCGATTCTAATAATAATTCATAGTGCCATCGACAATCATATTAAGTCATAAATCCAGATTCAATGGATGATGAAAACGTAGTGTATAAAATGCATAATAAAATTATCTGTTTTCTGTTATTGTTGATACAACATGAACATGAATAATCAACTGACATCCTATATTCTATTACAGTCGCACCCACCAACCTACACTGTCCATGAAGATGAGGGACCATTCCCAAAGGAGCCATCAAGGAACCTATAGCCAATAGATTCTTATAATTACGGAAGAACCAAGTGTAAATTTTCTTGAACGCACCTATGTATTCCCTTCATGTTATTATACTCAAACGAACCTAGATGTATTCCCTTGATTCGCCTATCCAAGAACCAAGTGTAATTAAAGTTGAACGGACCAATGTATTCCCTTGATTCTTGTATCGAAGAACCAAGTGTAATTAAAGTTGAACGGACCAATGTATTCCCTTGATTCTTGTATCGAAGAACCAAGTGTAATTAAAGTTGAATGGACCAATGTATTCCTTTGATTCTTGTATCAAAGAACCAAGTGTAATTATAGTTGAACGGACCAATCTATTCCCTTGCTTCTTTTATCAAAGAACCAAGTGTAATTATAGTTGAACGGATCAATGTATTCCCTTGCTTCTTTTATTGAAGAACCAAGTGTTGAGCGAACCTATGTATCCCTTTGGTTCTTTGTATATAATGACAGTATTAACATAATGGGGTTCACAAAGTTGTGAAATAAAAGAAACAAACTTGTTGTCCTTTTTATTTATCTAACAAACCATCTCTAGCATGACAATACTTATCAACTTAATTAGCTTAATCCAAGAGCCCCCCTCCCATTGCATTCTATACATAAACCTAACAATGAATATGTCATAATAGGAAAAGTAAGAGTGTGATGCGTACCGGTAATATCTTAAATGTATTGTGATTGTTCTCCAAGGAGTATTATTCCCTTTTTATATTCATGAAGTGCACTAGCCAAAAGCTTTCTTGCAGAAATTAAAGAATATTAAGAAAAATTGTTGTATTCCTTTTACCCGACCTACTCTATTTTTTTGGCAGAGCCCTAACGTTTCTTGGGCTATTTTGAGAGGGGAAATGGTTTTATGCCCAAAGTTTGGCGAAATTAACCTCACGTAGACATAGGAGGGAAATCCTTTAAGTCTCAAAGGTGGTCTGATTAATGTGACTTTAATACTGTGCTGAACTTTAAAAAATCATCATATTAGTCGCATCTAGAATTTGGCCAAATTATATACTAGTAAGCCTTACTGGGGTGCTGCACCTCGTACAAGCCACGGTTTCTACACGAGAACTTACAACATCTACCTTACTTTTCTTGAACCATGTTAATGGAACACAGCAATATTTTTTCTTGGTCTAATAGCCATCCCACCCCGCCCATGTTAAAAAATGACCACCTCCTTAGAGGATATATTAATTGTATCTCCCAAAAAGTTGTAATTCAAATGATTGTATCAATGAACGGGGAATGTTTTAATTATTTGTAAAATCATTTCCAAACAAATTTAAATCCAACGGGTACAAACAAAATTTGTTTGGATGTAAAATCATATAGTCTAGCACTGTTTATATATATACTATAGTCTAGCACTCATGCATCAACGTGTCTTATGAGAGTGGATGTAATTAAAGTGTATTGATCAGGGGGGATCAGGTGTAGCCTTATTTGTTTCCACCTCCTGTCCCTGCCGATGCCGTTATCTAATTATAATAGGTCTGTTTTCAATTTTCTATATGTACCATTTGGCAACCCCCAACAAAAAGAAAACCAAATTAAATGTTTGTTCTTTTGTCATTGTCCGTGTCTGGGCCATCATTGTTTATCAATCAATGTTTAACTTTGGGAAGAGGCATTCATCCATTATACAATAGCAGTTAATTGCCAATGATTTAAATTCTTTTTTGACTGTTCTCCCTTTCCCATTCTTGTGCGAGTCTTCATATATTATAATACAGTAAGATCCCACATATAACCCGCATATTGTGTATAATCCGCTCCGTACAATCTGACTGCTACTGGACGTACAGTAAGATCTGCGGCTTTAAAGGCGCAACTATCGGTACCCCTAAAGCAACAGTCGGATTGGAGCTGGCGTAAGTACTCGGTCCTATATATAAAGCGGGTGGGGTGATAACTCTCAGACAGTCCCCAGGATCACGACTCAGAGTTACAGCCATAACTAGGCTATAATATAGTAACCTTTACAGTAGTCTTTATTGTGGGTGTGGGTTCAAACAAAACAAGGCTTACCTGAGTGAGTTAGGGTGAGGGCCAGCATGATGAGTAGTATCCCTGCACCTGTTTTTGACATCCTCCAGGGCCTGGACGTCCTTGTATCTGCCCTGGATGTATCCCCTGATCCTCCTCCAGTGTCCATCATCTTAATCAGTGCACCGCCCACGGGTAAGGCACGGTCCTCCATGGTGGTGGTGGTGGTGGCGGGGGAAGGGGGGGGGGGTATTACCCTGCCTCAAAACGTTCACAACTATAAGATAACTTGCGGTAAGTGCAACTTCTAAAATAGAAAGTCACAGAAAATGTATAGATAGGGGTGCTGGCGGCAGAAGGGCAATGCACCTGAAAGGGTGATTAGATCCAATAAATCCGATTCCCACTGTCTCTCCAGTAAGTTGTGGTCCGGGTTAAGGATAGGTACGCTGGGCCTTATATATAAGAGAGGTGGGAGTGAAAAGTACACAACAGAATGCCACACAGGAGCTGGGGTTTGACTATCCTGTGATCTGTCCAGATGTATCCAACCTGTGTAGGTCTATTAGATTTACAAAACTAGAAAAAATACCTGTATGTCCTTGGTGAGAGGGTCAAATTGAAATTAGTTTTGTTTTGTGGAAAAGTCAAAATTTCATATATTGTACGAAATAAGGTTAATTGATTGGCCTTATTGCCCCCCTGTATATCGATGGTATATGTCCTTTATCGTATCTTGTCCTGCTGTGTGAAATAAAATCATAATTATCACCCAAGAAGGCTGGCTGGTTTTATAAGAGACTATCCAATGTCTTCTCCTAATGAGGGACGTTGATGGTGACTTAGCAGTTCTTTGAGTCACATATGGATTCCATTGTCACATTTCACAGTTTACACACTGTTCCTGTTTGCAAATGTCTAATGCACTTCTAGACAGACGTCTCAATTTGGTTCACAGTGCTTTGTAATACTCACAAGGCACATTTTGCAGAATGCCTTTTCTGTTAGGGACATATCGGTATAGCACCTTATCTGGATATTTCCTTTAAGCTCCAAGATTAGTTAACCTTTTTTCAAAATAGTGAATACTATTATGAGTGAGTATCTAATCCATTACAGTTAATGTCAAATCCATTCTTAGCGTGTTCGCAATTCCTTAGTAGTAAAGACACATCCTTCAGTGGATACTGCAAAAAATAAAACAGAACTCGTAAAAGTTCCACCGCTGTAGATTCACAGATTCCTACTTCAATCCAGAAAATCCCAGAGAAATGTTACTCTGGAACCTCCACTGTCTATCGCTATTCCATTAGAACATTACTACAAAAACTATACTATGTAGATCCTTAGTTGGGATGCCGCTTGAAGACTGAATCCCGCGGAGAGAGTCTGTGGTCGGCCTAATCCAGTGGTTTAGTGCCCACAGGCTGCTGTTACCCCGCGTGTAGCGTGCTGCTAACGGCCGCTGGTCGGCCTAACTGCAGAATGTCGTCTGCCTTTTGGCGCCTCTTCCCTTAGTCCAGTCTGGTTCCACAGCACGCCACTAGTCGCCACCTTGGCGCTGTTGCATGGTGTGGTATATTGACCGGGCAGGTTATTGGGTGGTGTGTTCACTGTTCACTAGTGCAGTGCTCACGCAAGCTGAATAGGTACACCTCTAGCTTCATTGGTGTGATCTATGCTTCTAATGGACTGCTGCGCCAATAACCTCCCCAAACAGTTGTACCACTCCGATTATACCCGATTAAAATGAGCATCAAAGGGTTGTATTCTATGATAAGGGACGTCCACCTGCCTGCCCTGACCCCACTCCTCACACACCAAATTAGGCACTCATGTTGTACAAAACACGCTCAAAGCTCTTGAACTATTATGATTCAAGAGCAGTTATTAGCACTAATAAAGGACATTTGTGTTGACTTTCATTATGTGTTTAGTATTTCTTGAATTATAAAGGCTTTCTTGGCATCCTATTCCAACACAACCATTGGATCACTACAATCAGTGATGCATTACCTCAACATCGGTAGTACATGTGCACTGACAGGTAAGTATATAGATATATTGATAGTCTATGTGGGCTAATATATATATATATATATATATATATATATATATATATATATATATGTGTAAATATATATCAATAAACAAGTATAATTATTAGACAAGTTACTATTGTAACTACCGCTAACTAATTGTGACTTCGTTGGCCGGTTAACGGGTGACGAAGGATCATTGAGGACACCTGGTGAATAAATTACACACCAACTCTGACGTCACTTCCGCCTTCCTCAATCCACCCCTCATACCATTTCAAACATTCAACCTCTCCACACCTGTAATTACTTTGGCCGCCATCCTGGCCTTCACAATACAGCTACTCCACAAATACAGGCACCAACAATAAGTATACATTTTAAACAAAGTTAATTTTATTATTGGTATACTCCCGGGTGCCACATACCAAGGATTGTGGTGGATTGAAGTGGACATTGTTTGAAATGGCCCCGCCGGCTAAATCGACCCTCAAGAAGAAGGGCACCAGGCAGACCAAGCAGCCGGCAGCTAGTACCAGGGCCCTCAGAAGCGTCAACAATGTGACTCTGGCCGCAACGCCCCTGGTTATACCGACGCCAGCCCCTGCCATGGTCAAACCTGTGGTCCGCAAGGCCAAGAGACGCCGACATGACGTGTCGGGGGAGGTCACCATCGTCGACCCCCAAGCCGACGCGAGCAGAGCGGCCAACACCACCAATCTCCCGAGGGGTGCCCCTAACACCACAGCAGGGAACCTCACACTGGGAGAGACTACTACCAACACCACGGCGCGCTCCTCCAGGAGACACTTCCCAAAGGGTGAGCATCCTGGAGGCAGACGTGGGCGACATCAAGAGAGACGTGGCCGGGATCAACGAGAAGCTCGACATGCTGATAGAGGTGAACCTGGACTCCTCCAGGGCGCACAGCACGCCGAGGCGCGAAAAATCGGCGCGTAGCGTCCTTGGATACGGCGCGTCCCGCGCCCCCCACGCCCCGGCGCACCAGTTTCCCGCCATCATGGACGACACGATGCCGGGCATGATGCCCACAGCCAGACAACTCCAGCATGCCCCCGGAGCCGGGGAGTACATCAACAGGGAGCTCATGAGAGAGCGCTACCAGCTCCAGCCCACCGAGGGTAAGGCCATGTTCATTAATAACCCCTTCCAGACCCAATTTCATGCTAAGCCGTACATGTATTTGGAAAGGCAGGGGTGTTATACGCTCAAGCAGAAGCTGGACGCCCGCCCCACGCTCACAGATCTGGAGTATATAAACGCCCTCTCTCAGCTCATGTCAAAACCCGAGGCCTACGAGGCTAAGAACCTCCAGCATATGCTGGAACACCTCGCCGAGGTCACCAAGGACGCTAAGGAGAGGCACTGGCCTGGTGTCAGAACATGGTCCCAAACTGTGTTCGACAGCGTGGAGAGGAATGACTACGGCTGGGGGGACTGGGGAAGGATACAGCAAGCACGCAACATGCTGTCGTTCGCCCCGGCCCCCAGCCAGTCTCACCACCGGCCCAACACGCACGCCGCCCCCAAGGCCCAGTCTACGGCCACCGCCCCGCAGCACCAGGTGTCACAGTCAGAGCTCTGTGCGGCATTCAACGGCCGCTCGGGCTGTCTACAGCGCACACACCACCAAGGGGCATATCATTACTGTTCATACTGCTTGTCAACAACCGACAAGATGTGTACCCATGCATTTGTGAAATGTGACAGGAAATATAGGACTGAGAACGGAGGGCGGAGTCAATTTGCACACCTCCAGCAGAACCAACGCCAGGGAGCCGACCAGAGCCGAGCCGCCCCTGCAACACAGTCAAAAAACGCCTAGTCGGGTCTGTGTGTGCCGATATCAACACAGACAGACCCGCAGCCGAAGGCCTCAGCTATATATCCGAGCCTGAAACCGTCTTGTTATACGATGTAAACAATAACAAACTCAAGCCACGTGCTCTCACGCCACGTGGTCCCGCCACGTGGCCCGCAGAAGTAAACAACAGCGCGCGCATGCGCGGCACGGCCGTCAACAGCGGTGACGTCATTGCAGCCGGGATTCCCCTTCCCGCCAGCCACCGCGACAAAGATGGCCGTCCCGGGCAGAAAAACACGCACGAGTCGCAGCCTGACATGGAAATTATTCCAAATATCTTCAATATTGGAGTTGATTCAGCGACATCGCCGTGTGTACACACAGAGACTACAACGTCGCAGTCAGCCCAGGCGTCCTCGCAGCCCGCGGACGAGGATAAACGCCACGACACGCGGGGAATCCCTGCTCGGCCGGGACACTCGCCCCGAGTAAGTATTTGCTTCAATAAGATTCGTTCAGTGTGTGAATCGGACATCAATTCTGAGAACATTGACATAGACCCGTATACCTTCCAAGCACATAGAATAGCAAACTGGCCAGATATGGACAGGGACAGTGTAGATTACAGCCTAGCAGATATGTATACAACGGTTAAAGCAACCGGACTACCCAACGCTCTGAGCGCCCGTATACCGGTACACACTAAATTGAACCTGGATGTATGGCGCAGAGAGCTCTCTGATTCCCACGACCATCTACAGCTGATGGATTTCTTGACATATGGATTCCCTCTTGGCTACATAGGCCCGGTATCATCTACAACAGATATACCAAACCACACTAGTGCATTGCAATACTCACAACACATCTCGGAATTTGTTAAAAAGGAATTAGCTCTGGGGGGATTAAAAGGCCCATTCCAAAAATCTCCCTTCATCCAGTGGTCTCATGTCTCCCCCCTCATGTCAAGGGAAAAGAGGGGGACAGACGACAGAAGGGTCATCACAGACATGAGCTTCCCGGCAGACCGCTCCATTAATGCATTCATCAAAAAGAACACTGTAGTAGGGCAACAGCAGACACACAGCCTCCCGACCGTGGAGGCGGTCAGCCAGGAGATACTCAGACAAGGCAAAGGATGCTATCTCTCATCCCTAGACATTAAACGCGCATATAAGAACTTTACAAGTGATATCTTAGACTGGCCTCTGCTCTGCTTTAAATGGGGGAATAAACATTACCTGGACACATCAGTACCATTTGGCGCCCGCGCGTCGGCCTCTCACATGCAGCGCATAGCCGAAGCCATTGTTTCAATGCTGGCCCGACGCCAGGTGTATGCTAAAATGTACCTTGATGACATCATAATCGTTTCTCCCAACAGAGAGAAGGCAGAGAGAGACTTCAGCATAGCCAGACAGCTCATCGGGGACCTGGGCCTACCAGAGGCAACTAAGAAGGCTCAGCTCCCGGCAAAATCGGTCAGATGCCTTGGCGTGATTATCAACAGCGAAAAAATGACTCTGTCTGTACCCAACGACAAACTACAACAAGTCAAGCACAAAATCTGTAAGTTGTCAAAACGCCGCTCTGCATCGAAAAAACAGTTTCAGAGTCTCATCGGTGCCCTTCTTCACGTGGCAAAGTGTATACGGTCAGCGCGCCTATTTGTGGGTCGCCTCCTACAGGCCCTCAGAGACTCCACAGGGCGATATGTGAAGATCACAGGGGAGGTAAGAAAAGACCTGGCCTGGTTTAGAGAGTTCAGTGAAGGGTGGAATGGCATTGGCCTCATAACCTCCACCCACTACACACAGACACTACTGGTAGACGCCTGTCTAACAGGTATAGGAGGCAGCAATGGCCGCTCAGCATATGCCGCACAGGTAGCACATGTCCAGGACAGGGTCGAAAATATCTGCTATCTGGAGGCAGCAAACGTGGTTGTTGCCCTCCATACATTTGTCGGCCCAGCAGACAGAGGAGGGCACATCCATGTGTTCTGTGACAACGAGGCCGCGGTCCAGGTGTTTACAACGGGCAGGGGAAAAGACAGTACCCTCCTGGACTGCGCTAGGGGGGCATGGATGATACAAGCTCTCTATGATATAACAATCACATATGATCACATTCCAGGGGTAGAAAATATCTTTGCTGACAATTTAAGTAGAGCCCACCTGGAGGGCAAGTACCGTAAAGATGCAAATGATTACATCGCCCAAAATGATTTGTTTGTGGTACAACCATGTGACTTCTTCCTGAAACAAATCAACCCTCGTGTGTATTGCAGATCTGGCGCTAAACTGGCTACAGCAACGTGCAGCATCACGCCAACTGTCGGCCCGGGCGCAGGGCACACTCAACAACCGTACATCCACAATGAAATCCTACCTCGCCTTCGCCTACTCCATGGGGATAAAACCCCGTGCCCCGACGTACCAAGAACTGACGGCATACCTGGAGTACCTCAGCCTGTCGATCCAGTCCCCGAAGACAATAGTGAACAAGATCTCACACATCAGGGCACACATGGACAGCGCCGGGGTAAGTCTGACCCCTTTCAATCACCCAAAGGTCAGACTCGCCCTGGAGGCCCTCAAGAGGGACAAACACTACCTGCCAAAACCGAAGCTCCCCCTACCCATGGACTCACTAAGGCGGATCCTAAATCAGTTCACTCAGGATCCGGAGGGGAGGCTTCTCAGGGCAGTGGTGTTGGTTCTGTTCTACGGCGCACTGAGACAGTCAGAGTTGCTCCCTCAGTCAGTGGCGTCATACAACGGTACCTACCACCTCACAAGAGGCGACGTCAGACTGACCCCGCACTTTGGCATGATCAGGATCAAGGCGGGCAAAAACTTGCAGCAGCACGACCAGCTGAGGGAGGTCACTCTACACCCCGTGACCCCAACCATGTATTGCCCCATAGCGGCCCTCCAGAGGGTGATCACAGACACCCCAACTCGAGCCAGCACAGAGCCCATGTTTATGTTCCCGGACACCAGGGCCCCAGTTCCACTCACCTACATGAACAAAAAGTGGACTGGCGCGCTGCAGGTGCTAAACATTCCCCCAGCCCCGTTCAGCCTTCATTCCCTAAGAAAGGCCGCGGCGACGGAGGCCTCCAGGGCGGGTTGCAGCGACCAGCAGATCAAGGACTATGGAGGCTGGGCCTCAGACGCGTATAAAGCGTATATACATAAACCACAACAATCAAAGGTTCACAGGGCGATTTCAAACGCCATATCAAACTGACTAAGACTGTGATAACATCCTCAATTTCAATTGTTCTTAATGTCAATCAATCAATCACAATGTCACTTTTATATCAAACTGTTCTTACATATATGTAATCAATCACTTTTACCAACCCACCCAACCCTCAACCTATACATACACCTTGGCAGGTTTGGCCTTTATTTAATTCATACCCATATTTACCGGTATGTTTATATTTTATGTATAAATTATAATATTATATACGGTTGTCACTACTAAATACAGCCGATTTAAAGGTTTATTACTCTACTAAGAATAAACTTTTAGTACTCCAAGCCTGCCTTCCACCTTGTTTGTGATATCAGAGGATTCTTAATGGTGACTTCGTTGGCCGGTTAACGGGTGACGAAGGATCATTGAGGACACCTGGTGAATAAATTACACACCAACTCTGACGTCACTTCCGCCTTCCTCAATCCACCCCTCATACCATTTCAAACATTCAACCTCTCCACACCTGTAATTACCCACCCACCCTCACCTTCAATAGTCATATCAAACTCTGTTTTATCAACTCGTATAACCCTTTATTTAATTCATACCCATATTTACCGGTATGTTTATATTTTATGTATAAATTATAATATTATATACGGTTGTCACTACTAAATACAGCCGATTTAAAGGTTTATTACTCTACTAAGAATAAACTTTTAGTACTCCAAGCCTGCCTTCCACCTTGTTTGTGATATCAGAGGATTCTTAATGATATATTATCTGATACTAATAATTCGGTGGAGTATTGATATCAAAAGTTACTACCGGTATACAAATCTTGTAAACCCAAGCGGAGGTTTATGTCCATACAATAATATATTGATCATCCAAATATTATAGCAACTAATATTCTAGATATTATTATAATAAATACATGTGAACAAATAGAGTTTGGTGTCAAGCATCAGATATCACCCAGGTATTCAAAATACCATGGTATTCACCATGGTAAACCGTGGTTAATTTACCCTGGTTATTTGGCCAAACCATGGTATATTTACAACAGTATACTATGATACTTACCATGATTTACTATGATGTTTACTACGGTATACAATAATCTTGACTATTATAAAATTAAATGTTTTACTAGGATTTACCACTGTATATCATGATATACCATGGTTAATATTTGAATATACCATGGTATCAATACCATGGTTTGGCCAAATAACCAGGGTAAATTCACCATGGATAACAATGGTAAATGCTATGATCAACTATGGTCAAAATACCATGGTTTGGCCAAAATACTGTGATTAGTTTACTATGGTTTACTATTGTGAATATTATGATATACTATACCATTTTTTATCAATGTATACAATGATAAATATCATGATATACACCACAGTTAATATCATGATAAACCATGGTCCGAATAGTATTATTTGGCCAAAATGTCATTTCAAATTTAAGCCATTGCTTGATTCAACATCAAATTTCAAGATGTCTTTGACATCCTAGTGCATATAATCTTTCTAGACACTTTATCTGTGTGATATACAAGTAAAAGTTGCTCTAGGATTGTTACAGATAAACACATGCAGCAGTGTGCTTATATGTAAATCCTAATAACAAGAAAGGGGTGTTTGTATAGTTTTGACTACTTTCTGATGTATATAATCAATCTATCAGGCATATTTCGTGGAAAATAGCTTCAGATTAGGCTGTTTATTCTTTATAGTTTGACAAAAATAAGAAATTATACGTTATTAAACACTTATAAGCATCAGTAACATGTAGAACCCCCCAGAAAAATCTTCTCAGGAACTAGGCTGCCACCTGGTGGGAAAAGGTTGAACTATGCACAATGATAAACCATGGTTCCCTCACGGTAGTATACCATGGTATACCATTGTGAACCATGGTGTACCATGGTGTTATCATAGTACCATGCATAAGTTTTCTGTATTCCCTATCATATAACCTACCAATGAAAATTCAAACTCATCTCAAGGGCGGGAAATAGGTTTGGGGCCAGAAAAAAGCAGGTTTACTACAGTTGTACAGTATACCCCGCACTGCTTGACACTATAGTAAAAGGTAGCCTATTTTACTACATTTTACTATAGTATTTCCCGCACACCTTGACACTAGAACAAACTGTAGGCTATTTTACTACAGTTTACTATAGCATTTCCCGCCCACCTTGACACTATAGTAAACTGGAGGCTATTTTACTACAGTTTACTATAGTATTTCCCACACATCTTAACATTATAGTAAACTGAAGGCTATTTTACTTTAGTATGCTATAGTATTTCCCGCACACCTTGACACTATACAGTAAAATTCTGTCATAACTAAGTGCCTGGGGCCAGCAAAAAAAATCTTTATAAATGAATTTCTTTGTGTCCAAACACAGCACAATAGACTAGCTCAAACAGCCAGAACCCCCTATTGCATGTATGAGTAAGCAGATAATACAAGAATAAGTCTAAATTACTTATTGCATTCTTCACGATCCTGATAATGAACTGACAATATGAAAAGAAAATAATTTTATAGATACAAAACACAGGGGTAATCAAAGAGAAGTCCTCTGACTCTTTGCCCAGCCCTACTGCCTCTGTACCCGGCCCTACTGTCTCTGTACCTCGCCCCAGGTGAGTGGATATCAAAGAGAAGTCCTCTGGCTCTTTACCCGGCCCTAGTGCCTCTGTACCCGGCCCTACTGCCTCTGTACCTCGGCCCAAGTGAGTGGATATCAAAGAGAAGTCCTCTGACTCTTTACCTGGCCCTAGTGACTCTATACCCCGACCTGGGTGAATGGATATCAAAGAGAAGTCCCCTTTACTGTAGTACACTGCAGGCTATTTTACTACAGTTTGCTACATTTGTATAGTATTTCCTGTACATCTTAACAATATAGTAAACTGTAGGCTAATCTACTTCAGTTTACCCCCAGGCACCTCTCAGGCCGCACACACCTCTGTAGGTGTGAGTGGTCGGTGTATGACGCCAACAGCTCACTCCCTACACCCCCAGGCACCTCTCAGGCCGCACACACCTCTGTAGGTGTGAGTGGTCTGTGTAGGACGCCAACAGCTCACTCCCTACACCCCCAGGCACCTCTCAGGCCGCACACACCTCTGTAGGTGTGAGTGGTCTGTGTAGGACGCCAACAGCTCACTCCCTACACCCCCAGGCACCTCTCAGGCCGCACACACCTCTGTAGGTGTGAGTGGTCTGTGTAGGACGCCAACAGCTCACTCCCTACACCCCCAGGCACCTCTCAGGCCGCACACACCTCTGTAGGTGTGAGTGGTCTGTGTAGGACGCCAACAGCTCACTCCCTACACCCCCAGGCACCTCTCAGGCCGCACACACCTCTGTAGGTGTGAGTGGTCTGTGTAGGACGCCAACAGCTCACTCCCTACACCCCCAGGCACCTCTCAGGCCGCACACACCTCTGTAGGTGTGAGTGGTCTGTGTAGGACGCCAACAGCTCACTCCCTACACCCCAGACACCTCTCAGGCTGCACACACATTTGAACTGTAGGTATAGCCATATATTTTATTTGGATGTGTACAAGTAGACCCAACTAAACAATATAAGTCCAATATTAAAAATATGTCGGTATACCATAATAAAATAAAACTGTAGTATACTGTAGTTGCAGATACCAGGTGTAAATACACCAGTGTGCCCTTTGAAACTATAGGACTTTTTTCAAGACCAGAGTTTACCACAATAAAAAAAAAACTGTGGTATACCATAGTTATAAAATAAAACTGTAGTATACTGTAGTTGCAGATGCTAGGTGAACATACACCAGTGTGCCCAATAATACTATGGTAAACTATGACCAGAGTTACCTATCTTCAGAAAGCATTGTGGTATACCATAGTAAAATCCAACCATTGTTTCCTATAGTTGGAGTGTTAACATTGAGTATGCCGGAATTGATTTTAATAAACTAAACCCTTGTACATCACATATATTTATGTACTACATTAAATTATAGTGGTGGGCACTGTGATATACCATGGTAAAATGTATGACCATGATATATTGTTGTAAATCATAGTAAACAATAATCCAGCAATCATGGCTCTCATATACTGATTCCTAATGATTAGGCCTGAAGTCTTGACACTAAGATGATTTTGCTGATTGGACATGGGTGACTCGTCCTCAGAAAACCAGCCTTCAGGTTTTTTTTTAGTTCTGAGTTTGGCCACCAGGGGGCAAAAGAGGGCAAAAGAGTGGAAACTAGACCCAAAAATGCCTTAAGGTATTTTTCTATGGAGAATACAGTAGTCTAATAAGAATATTTCCATTTTTGATGCTAACATTTTATATTTGGAATGTAAATGGAACGTTCTCTATGAGAAATTAGGACATATGCCACATTCTGGTTGCCATGGAAACCATTCCATTGTCCCATATGGAACATTTTGATCCTCTTTTCTTGGGAATTACATCAGTTACTCAAAACTGAAAACAGACCTCAAAATTCCTCCCAGAACCAAATTTACACTAAAATGTTTGACTTTTTTAGGTTATTAAATAAACCTCTGACTAGTTTACCCCACAGAGTAGTAGCAAGTAAGACGGATGTTGAACCCCATTTAAATATATGAAAACACTATATTCCTATAGGACATAAACTATAGCCCACCTTGCTGGTTTTCATTTGTGATGGCTTGCAGTTATATATTTTGCACCCTGTTATGGACATTTTTTCCGATTAGAGAAATAATACACTCATATAGACTTACAGGCACTTGGTATATGGAAACACAATGAAAATAAAAAATCAGCCAAAATTAGCTGGTAATGTATCTTAAACCCTTTAACCCTTTGAGGATGGATATTGTTAGAGGATGACATTTGTCATCATGATTCCTAAAAAGGCGCTACTTGGCCTGTCTTTTCTATCGTCTGAAGTATAGTATTCCTTTATTTAAACTGAGTAAGATACAGAGGTCGCGGGCCCGGATTATGTAGTACCCAGTCACACCCATGTGGTATGGGTGTATCTCCCCCCCCTCCCTCTCCCTCCCTCTCCCTCCCTCCCTCCCTCCCTCCCTCCCTCCCTCCCTCCCTCCCTCCCTCCCTCCCTCCCTCCCTCCCTCTCCCTCCCACTCCATCCCTCCCTCTCCCTCCCTGCTCCATTAATGGTACCTATTAAGGTTCTGACCTTTAAGTAGGTATCCCAGGTCATTTTCAGATATTATTGTTACACATGTCAAAATGGGTTAGATGGATAGACCATGTCAAATGATGAAAACAGTCTAAATATCATACAAATCGGTCCAGTGGTTTGGATTTTACAGCCATTTGAAGATGTAAAAATGTTGTTTGGACTTAGCCTATTTCAGACCTTAGTCTCCACTAGATTATGCAGGCTTATTGTAAGCATTCTGGAATTCCTGAAAAAAGAAATGGATCCTGGAAAATGCTTGATCCCTGATCACCGAACATTTCTCTATTAATCAATGAAGCGTTGATAAGTGCAGACCTTAATTCTCATTTTAACAGACCCTCAAAATTGTAATATATTACATATGTTCGCCTAGATCTTGCACAGATATGCTTGAATATCTCAAATTTGGAAGTGTCTCATTTCATCAATATGTATGATATCCTGTTGGTTCTTCAGGAATCCTTTATACGAATCATGGAGAGTGTTCCTCTTTTTTTCCTGATCTGGATAACCAAGGTTAACTTCAAAATTTTCATTCAAAAATGAGGGAAACACTAATTGTCCCAATGTCCCTGATCAGTGAAAATGATCAGACTCCAAATCAATACCACATAACTGTTATTTAATGTGTCAAGTTGAATTCTTCTATAGGTATAGGTCAATATGGTATACATCATTTCCAAGAGATTTTTACTCATTTAAGACATTACATAATACTGAGTGATCTGATAAAAATGATGATATTGCCCAAAATTGCTGAAATATCACTGATATTGAGCTACTTTGTGCCATCTTAGGACAACATTTCTTTTTCACCTCAGGATCCAACTTTTAATGTTAACTAATTTATATTATTCCAATAACATAACAACACACTTGTGTAACTTTAGGCCCCATTACATAATGATTTTGAAATCCTGATAGTGTGGTGTTCAATGCTGGGAATAAATTGGTTTGCAATTGATATATTTGTATGGAATCACATGTACAAGGCTCCTGTGGGTTGTATACATTATAATGTATTGCTATATTACGATATGTGCCCTTCATAACCACTATGTTACGACACATGCCTTCAGTCCTGGACTCTGGTACAGGGTGTTAGGATATTAATTCTGCTCTCACCCTTAAACCGTTAGGCATATCAGCTAAGTAGTTAGTACATCTTAGAGAGTGAAAAAACACCTTTCAAACTACCTCAAATGTGTGTATCTCAAGTTTCAAAAAAGTGTTGAAAAGTACTAAAATTGCCCAAAAATTCTTATTTCTTTATTTAAAAATAAATCCAATGGGTATATATCCATGTGCCATACCTCAAAATAAAGCCCTGAATGTACTGCTTTAGGTGGTAAAATTCCTAAAACTTAATCTTTAACGGTGTTGGAGCAAAATCAGTTTCTATGATAGAGCTGCAGGGAGTTGGGAGCATTATTCTACTTTCGCTCTTACGCCATTAATCCTATCAACTGACTTGCTAGTGCATCTCATAGAGCAGAGAATTACCTTTCAAATGATACCAAATATGTATATAAAGCACTTCAAAAAGGTGCCAAAAATTGATCGAAAAATCCTATTTTTTGAATTTTGAAATAGTTCAAATAGGTCTACCCCTACTTATAATACATCAAAATGACGCTTAGAGTGTCCTGATTACAGTGGTAAAGCTCCTAAGACTGTATCTCTAATGGCGTGGGAGCGAAATCAATATATAGACAGTGTGTCCTCTAGGGCTGCATGGCTAATCACTGACAGAATGTCCCGTTTTCCTACTTTTACCTAACTTCACAGCATCAGTAGGGGTATTTAGCATCAAGATACAGCTGTCCTGATACATCAGGGTGATGCAGATACATTAGATCTTTCATTTGGATACTTTAGATAGGTGATACACCAGATAGTTTGGAGAGGAGGCCATTTCTAAAAGTAGGTGTTTTGGTGAGTATACACTCGAGGACACGGCCATGCAGTAGTCTAGTGAATTAAGGGAACGAATTGGCATTATACTTTATTATTGGATAAAAGTGCCAATTTTTTTTTACACATGGTTTGAACCATGAACTTTCACTTTTTTCCTTGCTCCAAAAGAAATTTCCATGCTATCCCCGTTTTTCAGCCATTTTAAAATGTGGTCACCAAAATCATTAATATGAAGAGGAAAACTTCATTTTAAGAACCTTTAGAGAAAAATCTAGGACTGAAACTATATATTAAGGTTAATATCCCAATCTAAATCAATGCATTAAAAATTCAAGATGGCTGCCCTTCATAAATATGACTGTCAGATCACATGAACCCATATTTTTCAGGTTCATTTAGCTGTTTCTTTGATTTGAGCAAAGCCCTATACCAGAATGAAATATAATATACCAGAAACTATATCATGGAACCCATATATGTTTATGGGATGACAAGAAATGTCAGATAAATATGCATATTGAACTGGTAAGGAAACAGCAGCGGAAATGTTATGAGTCACTGCCCGAGGCACCTGCACCTGACAGGCGGGGTTGGACACTGCAAAATAGTTGGTGCCCCCCGTTGGCTGATCCAGGGGAGAGGGGGAGCAACAGGTCTTGCCCCCTCCCCACACACACACACACACACAAAAAGAAAGAGGAGAAGAAAGATGATGGACAATAAGGGGATGGAGAAAAAAAAAGAAAGATGGGAAAACTGGCAATTATTAATTAACAAACAATATTTCAGGGAAGTAGATGGGAAACTTCTCCTGGAGGGGTGGGGGGCAATGCATATATGTGTGAGCAGGTGGTGGAAAACCCATGGGAGGGGGGGGGGGGTAGTTCTGGTTTTGACCAACAGGGGCCACAGGGATAGCAAAACAGTGACAAATAGGCTATAAAATGCTCAAGGGTACTTTTAAAAGTAGAATATTCATCTCTAAATAATCTTTGCTGCCAGGGTTCTACATTTATTGTGGGATATAATGTATTCATACCATTTTCAGTTATACATTTCAACTTATCCTTAAGAAGCAATTCCGACAATAAGTGCAGAAATATTTGCTATATTTTATATAGATCCCGACACTAGCTTTAATTCCTGAGGTGGGGCCTTCTCTCTCCTTCTGGCCCTGCTCCAATGCGAAGCCCTGGGACATGAGGCTGTTTCTCATGAGATTGTCAGGACAAGGTATACCATGTACACCCTCAAATATCCCTGACCCTCACCTTCCATCCAATGTCCACTCTGCTCCCCTCCAGGTCTCCTTCAATGCCCTGACCTAACCCTATGGCTTCCCCTCGCTCTAAGACCCATGTGTTGCCTACTGAAGCGTGGGAAAAGTGAAGCAGTTGGAGGGAAAAGGGAATCATTAGAAAAAAAGGACAGTCAGGAAATGGGATGCAAGAGTGGGGAATCAATCTCTTTCTTTTTTGAAACCAAAAAACGTCCCCTGACTGGTGGCTGCAAATGAATCTGTACAGCTCTGAGAACCCACCAAAATGAACCATTTGGCTTGCAACTATATGTGTGACCTTATGGTTTCTATAAAAGGTCCATATTCAGTTAAGCTCTTCAACCTCGCCCCTCCTTTCCGCTTAATGTCACTCTCTCCTTCTCAATGTGTTCAAAATATCTTGTAGGTGGGGGATACATGCCTTCAGGTGACAAAAGTGTTTTTTCCAAAGAATCTCTCCCTCACAAACAAATCCCAAACAAAATGATAAAGGCTAGATATAGATCAGACTTATGATTAATTGTGTACCAAACTCACGGTGCTTCGCTTGCGGTGTTCTGCTGCAGTACCCAATCTGTCTAGAATGATCACATCTAGACAATCCTACTACTACCAATTTTATACCATAACAGAGTATTACATACATGGAAACACTTTGAATTACCCTTGAAATGAATGAGAGGTTAATAAAAAGTACAATTGACTGCCTGTGAAAGCAATTAAAATGAAAGCATAAAGTCACAATTAGTTTTGCCTTTCAGCTTTAATTTTGAGCCCATATTGCATTTTTGGGGGGCTAACTGTTTCATATTTATGACAATTAATGTCTATTGTAGCAATATTATTAGGTCTCAACACTAGAAACCTGCAAAAGATTAACTTATAAAATGATTTTTGTCATGTTTCACATTTTTCAGGAAAATGACCCAAAAATGGTTTTGCAGGACACTTTTTTCTTGGAGCAAGGAAAAATATTCAATAACACATATTTATCTACCTATAAACCAACTTTGGTACTTTTATCCAGAAATAAAGTATATTTCCCTTAATTCACTAGACTACAGTGGCGGCCTACTGGGATACCTACTTAAACTTTAGGTCTGGGGCCGTACCACGATATTCAATGTCCTCCCTTTCTGCACACTCTCATCTGACAAGTACTCTCCCCTTCACAGACCCATGCCCTACACTGACATTCTGACCTTAGCTAATAGTGGTAAACTACTCAGTCACCCGTGATTAAACGAAGTGGTACATAATACCCTATACCCTACTCACTCAGCAAGCCGAGGTCTTGTTAAGACCTGTGATAACGATAAAAGGACAAATAACCTCAAGGCACACAGCAAAAAATAATAATTTTCTCATTTCAAAAAAATAAGATTAATGAACTTGCCTGCATGGTGGACAAATAGGGTAAATAAACTTGTTTTAAGAGAAAGAAATTCAACATTCTCTTAAAGCTGGTCGTTTATTAGCCAGACGGACTATATCTTTTATTTTCTTGAAATGAAAAAGAAAATCTGTGGGGTGCACTGACAGGGTTAATGATATCCCTGATATGTTAATTGTGCACAGTTTATCATATGGACATTTGTTTCCATCAAGGGTTTTTTCAACCCCTTCCCCCGCAGGAGATACCAACTTTAACGTCCATGATAGAAGATCAGTGGTAATTGGACACTATCTAAGCAACTACCTTGCAGCACCCTTCTAAGGTAGGGCTTTAGTATAGTTTCAAAATCAAACTATGATAGTGTAGCGCTAGATGGCGTGTTGTGCCCCTCACATATGGTTTGACTGGGTGGACGACTGAGGGCCCCGGTGGCCAGTCGGGGAAGCTCATTTGGCATTAGTAAAAAGAAACAAGATGGCCTCTCACCACTGGCTTCCCCATAGACAAATGTCTATGGCCATGTGATTTTGAAATTGGTGAAATAAATCCCTTTTGGAGAACAATATATTTCAGTACTATAATAAGTTGTTTCTTCGGTCCAGCCTGGTAGTGTATAATGTTTCCATGTTAGAAAGAACGTTCCTACTTCTAATTTTCATACTTTTTCCTTATTTCGCTGGTCAATTTGTGGGAATCAGCTATATAACCCAATTTGAGCATGAATCTGGTAGCCTGAATAGGCTCACACCAAAACTCGATGACTAATGTGAATTGACTGTTGGCTCACGTGTTTGCTGCTATGGTAACCATCATTCTAGTACACTGTATACTGGGTTCTATAGTGGAGCTCTGTGGACACCCTCTAGGTCTACCTGGATAATAAAGGTCTACAATTCAACACCCAGTTTCATGTGCAAAAGCACAACCTATCTGGTAGTTTGTTCACCAGATTGTAATTGACCTACAAACGTCTTCAATTTCCACTTTAACGTATCTTAATTTGCATCTAGAAATGAGTTCCTGCCTTCTTTGATTTTGAAGTTAATTGCCGACAAATTGCATCGACATTTTAAAATTGAAATCAGGTTTGAAAGTTCCAAAGTCTCAATTTATGTTAAATTGTAATTATCTTGGTGGCAAACCAGTCTATTGTCTTCATTTTATTGTGACCCAGATGTTGGGATGACATGTCTATGGCTTCATTGTCCATGGGAAAGAACGAATTATCGGTCAATTTATGCCACAATAATCTTAATGTGTTGCTTCTGGAAGTAGAATTACTCTCGTTCCCAAATTCTTCTGAAGGAAGGCTCTGGTAACAGCCACGTGCACATGACCTTGAACTTGGATTTTTGCTGAGTTCAGGAAGTCCTCGTAGTTAGTTTGCAACCAGCGAACAGGAACCAGAAATGGATCCAGAGAGTATGATGGTAGAACTAGCATCATACATTCTGGTTCATGTCCACTGGTTCCAAGCTACCAGCAGGGATTGCCCAAACAAAGTAAAAATCCAAGTTCAAAGTCATGTGGCTGCTACAAGATTTGGGAACTATACTAAAGGAGAATATATATGGCATTGACTTTAACCTGTTTATGTATGTATTCTGTGGTCATGATGCATGAATGCATAACAGCATCATCCGACCCCATGTGATTGATACTCTCTGCAGGGGGTTGGCATGATGCATTCAGGCAGCCCTGGTGAGGGCGAGTAGACTCAGCAAGGTTGGATTCATGCATCATAACAACAAAAATCATAGCAAATTAAAGCATTTTGCAGCACTAACCCTTTAAGGACAGCTGAATGCATTTATATGTCATGCTCTTGGTCGTCAAGTTGCATGAATGCAACCCGGACGAGTAACGCACCAGTGCTGCATTAGTGTATTATCCTGATACCATGGGTTCGATATGGCATGATGCATGGATGCAGAGCTGATGAATAGACTCACCAAGACTGCATTCATCCATCATGACAATGAAGAGCAAAGCATATTAAATCTCTACGCTGCCCTGAAAGGGTTAAAATCACAAATGTTTGAGGCAGTGTTTAAGTCCTGTATAGACCAATGCAGCAAGAAAGGGTGACTTTTCAGAAAAGTTGTTGATAAGGTATTTTAGTACTTCTGAAGCTTGACTGACAAACACATGTATATATCCTTAGAAACCCCTGATTCTTATGAACACTATTTAAAAGATAACTATCCTGTGAATCCCCTGATATTAAATGATATCAAATGTAGCCATTACATACTGTCCCAGTAAAGTGGCTCGAGCTTGCGCAAGCAATGTGCATACCAAGGCCAACCCAGGTGTGTGCCGAAGCCATACACAAGGGTTGCGTAAGCTTACCCTATTTTGCTATGTTTTCATAGGATTCAACCAAAACCAAAATTTATCATGAAAAGGCCCCCTTTCTTGCTGCATGGGTCTATAGCCCCTGGAGGAGGCTGCATGTTGCTGCTCCTCCTGCTGGTGGCCGGCCGCTGTTTGACCTGGACATGTCAGTTTGTTTGTCAGCCCCTCCAGGCATTAATTAACCTAGGTCAGTGCATGGGAGCCGCGTGTCTTTCCCCTGGAGAGGCCCTTCTCCAGAACATGTCGGCTCCATGTCCGGCCTGCCATTGGGAACACCGGACACTTCCCGTGTCTTATAAAACCAAGGTGTGTGGTTAATTTCTCACTGGTTAGCAAGGCTGACCAAGGTTAGGCCACTCCAAATGATATCGTTTTTTCTCATCACTGGGCGCATCTCAAAAATTGTGTTTTGAAGATTTTGTTGTTTTTCTTTTGGCAAATTTTAATGGAAAAATATGATAATAATGAACAAATATGGGCATATGTTATATCAAAGTGAAGCTTACAGTGCTGTAAATACGATGAGATAGAGAAAACAGATATTCACAACGTGCATAGATTATTAATCTTTAATTACTTAAACACGAATTTAGTTTGGTGAGAGCCTAGATTCCCCTAGATAGCCCGCAGCAAAACAAATAAAAGCGCCCTAGCCATATCTGGAGTGGTTTAGTGATGAGAAACAAGGATATCATCTGGAGAGGTCTTATACTTATGTGAACAAAACATTTTTTTAAACATTGAATCAACGTTGACTCAATATTGAACGAACATCGACGTTGATAGAATTAAATTTGCATCATGATTTGTGTAAATTTTATGTTTAAAATCAGTGTTTACAAATGTACGTGTGGCACAACAAATCTTTATCAAATTAATGTGGCATTTACGGTCTGAATGATGTATGTCTATAGATGAGTCAATCTAACTCTTTGAGCACAAGCATGTTTTGAAATTCTATTCCTCCCCACATGGAGTCCGCAAGGCCATCTATACTACAGGTTCAATATTGTCATGAATACTTAATTATTTTCATGCTTTAAGTTCAGGGCTGTCATGCTGGCTGAACATTGCATTCATATCATACCCATCAGTATTCACATAAAAAAATTGAGATTTGCGCCTGTAGGATTTAACCTTCTGTGAGTAATGCACTGTGATCACCATCATTGGTTTTCCATACAGGTGATTTCCTCCTACCTTTAGTGTTCATCAAATGGGGGATAATGGCACGCTGGTCCTGAGGGGTCGGACAGAGGCCGTCCAAGGTTGACGCGTGCACTTAACAGTGACAGGTGCTAAGGAGCTGGTTTGGTAACATCATTTGTGATGTGTTCTGCGAAAAGGGACCTCATTACAGACTGCACTGCTCAAGGTCTCCTTTCTCAGAGCCTGTCTCAAGTTTATGTGGGGAAAAGGTGAGCGTCAGCTTAATTGTGGATATCATTTCAAAAAAACGTATAAGTTTCTATTGTCAGCCATTTAAATGCTGTGCTCGACTCTCATAAAAATGCTTGACTCTCCTTTTCGAGTGGATCATCCTTTAAATGCAAGAGAGACTGGGAAATGCCGGACACTGTCGGGCAATGTTCCCCTGGGAGCTAGTCCAGCATTACCATACTCCCTTGCAGTTTGCAATTTGGGCATAAAATGTCATACCGCCGCCCACCTGTTCTCCTTTGTGATGTTAAGCTTCTACACGATACTCTGTGGAGAAGGAGATAAGGAGGTGTTTACCTGCTTTAGGAACAACAAATTGGTAAGAAAGATGAGATGTTATGATCATTTAACCGCCTACATGTGAGAACAAAAACTTATTAAAAGGTGCAATGTGAGTGCCGTTTAACCATACACTTCGGAAATAGTGAACCAATGTGAAATAGTTTGATCCATCGATCGGGCTTCAGGTTCTTTAAATGGGATGCATAAACTGTATTTCCGATGCATTGATCATTCCAGGATTAAAGTAGTTAGTTTAGAAATACATGTATTTACTGTATTAGGGAGTGATCATTTTTTATGAACAGGGGTGGGGGTGGGTTAGGGGGGGGGCAAAAAAATGTGGACCCTCTTGGTGGG
Organism: Harmothoe impar; assembly: GCA_947462335.1. Taxonomy (NCBI): domain Eukaryota; kingdom Metazoa; phylum Annelida; class Polychaeta; order Phyllodocida; family Polynoidae; genus Harmothoe; species Harmothoe impar. Next base: position 45,917,798 of record OX381718.1, read on the forward strand.
GGAGGGGGTCAAGAAAATTGAGCTATTCAAAAGCCAGCACGTTACTATGCTTCAAAGGGCCTGCGCTCCCGCCGACCGTAGGCAGGAGGGTAAAACATGTCGACCCCTCGACCAGGGGGTGTAAAAGATTTCATGCGCTCTGCATGAAATCCCACCAACCCCCTTTTGTTAAGAATGATCACTCTCTTAAAGTAAGAAAAGAATAGGACTAGAATATTGTTGAACTGCCCAGAACAGAGCAGTAGCTCATCAGTCACTAGTGTCGAATTATTGAAATAACCATAACTTACAAATTCATTATGTACGTAGTTGTTTAAACCTCATTTTGTACAAAAATGACCTCATATGACATATATATATTAGTACTTTTGATGAAACACATGGATCCCGGAGGCCTCATGGGTTGGTGGGGGGACCAACGCTCCACCCCATGTGTAAATGCATAGTTCAACTCTCAGTATTGGTGCCATTTCTACTCATCCATGTGAGCGATTATATTTCTCTACGTCCAAAAACCTTACAAAATGTAGTAACATTGCTTCAAGGTGAGGAACCATCACAAATATGCTACATCCATATGAGACATTTTTAAATATTTATAAAAAGGAAAGCTTTCCTATTCGCCATTCGGTATGTTGGAGATTTGAACCCCTGATCGTCCGATACATGTATGTACAGCAAACATCCCTGTATCATTTTTACAAATCAAGTACTGTGAAATGACAGCAAAATTTGCTGTTCAGGAACAACAATTCTTTACAGTGGAGGCTTGAGGGGTCGATTGGAAGGATAACCCCTCCTCTATAAAATGATGACCTAACTTTAATTGCAGTTCACAATATATACAACTGCATTGATTCAACCGTATTATATGATAACACGTTCCATCTTACACCATAATACTCGGCACTGTCAGAAGTAAGTGTAGCTGCACAGTGAGTTATACTGTAGATTTACAGTATAAGATGACGTTTTCTTTTTGTTTCAAAACCAAAGATACTTATTTTTGGTTTCAAAACCATAAGAAAACGTCCTATTGTACTATAAATCTACAGTGTAACTCACTGTGCAGCTACACTAACTTCTGACAGTGTAGATATTGCTCAGTGTGAGCCACTGCTACTGCCTGTCTGTCTGTTGTAGGCACAAGTGGTCAGTCTGTGTGTCCCCTGTATGTGTCTATACATACAGGCTGCAAAAAAGCTGATGTGCGTGGTCAACAGTAACTAAACCCTTTAACCTGAAATTGCTCGAAAAATACCAAATGTTTCCTTACTTGTGAACAGGGCAATAATAATTGTCAAACTTCAAATGACTGACTCTCTAAATAACCCTAATATTTAAAGCTATAAAACTAGCAGGTAGAAACAGTGTCGGCCCAACAGGTTGCTGTAAAGTGTACACTGTAAATAGTGAAACAAAAATACATGTCATTCTATCCAGTACACCAATCGTATTATTTTACTACCCATGTATACTTATACCACTGTTCATACTGTATAAATACACTAGATTCTATGTCTCAGCTACATTCACTTCTAACAGTGTCAAATACACTTAAAAGCTCAACTCTCTGGGGTTAATATGAGACAGGATAGAGGTGAAGGCGTGAAACCTGTGGGAGTCGCGTGGGCAACACGTGTCACCAAGGTCTGGCTGATCGATCAGGCCAGTCTCCTGTTCCGACAGGTAAGTATATGGGGCTGCCAAAGGTCTGCTCTGGGCCCATCCCTTTCTTACAGGTTCACGCCATCCTCTCGCTTTATGCTGTGTTCAGATATTCTCATCTATGCTGTGTTCACATTGCCCCACCCTTTGTGCTGTGTTCACATTGTCCTTTATCTCAAAGTTCAAATCAAGTTAGCAAGGTTTTATTGTTACTCATCACGTGAATAATCCTACTCCTGCAGTCAAACCAGTACAATCAAAAGGTTTCAAAGATGAATATAAAAGGGAGAATGCGTAATTTAATTATGCTTATGAAGACACAAGGCACATTTTGGAGAAACAATTTGTATTTTGTCCACAATAAAACGCAGTTACACAGTATTAAAACGTGTATGCTATGAATTATAAGATCACAATTGTCTGTATATCCGCCGTCATTAAACACTAATTAACCAATAATGAATGGATATCAAGGCATGCGTGAGGTGTATCGTAGGATATAGGCAAGAGGCGCATAGCGTTCAGTGCCTATATCCATATGATACACCTCACAAGTGCCTTGATATCCATTCAATATTAGGTTTATTACACGATTATTCGATGCAAATGTCATTATTCACCTTAAACTCATCCTAATTTCGCCATTTTGACTGCTATTTACAAAGAATATCTCAGCAAGGACAGCTCCATGTGGATTTTGGCATGCCATCAACCCTGCTAGTACGAGCTGACTGATTGGTGGAGGTGAAACGGGACAGCTAATGAGAGGACGCGATACAAAAAGGCTTCGGCACCTGAGCTGAGTGGGGAGCATTCATTATTCCAAATGGACTAAACCACTTTCCTGCCCAACCTATTCTCAGTGTTAAAGTATATGACGCTACTCCGCCGCGCGACCTACTGGTTTGAAAATTAACCGCTCCCCCAGCCTAAGTTATACTGAGTAACCAGAGTTTCCCTCCCACGAACCATCGCCGCTGTGGCCAGGCAGCTAGCGCTTCCGACTCACACACCACAGGTGCCCGGTTTGAGCCTGGGTGAAAGCGCCCTTTTTTAAGGGGCATATAATATATATATATATATATTATATTATATATATATGTAAAGAAAATGGCCCTAGAATTATCTTAACGAATTGGGAAGTAAACTCCAACTTCTACCTTGATAATGAAAAAAAAAATATATATATTGAGTTTGAAAGAAATTATTCCAAAAAATGTCTTTTCTTCTGTAACTCGGTAAATAATGGCCCTACGGGGCTGAGATTCTGCCTATAGACACCATGTGTTGTCCCCTACTACTGCCAGCGCCTCGCCTTGGGGTACCATGTTCGAATCACCATGAAACTGTGGATTTTATGGGTGACAAAATTTCGGAATTGCTCAGGACCACCGGAAATGTGCTGATATCCCCCAGAAACGTGCTGATATCCACCGGAACCATGCTGATATCCCTAGCTGATATCTTGTCTTCGAGGGATGGTGGGTAGGTAAATCAAGTTGCAATCTGTGCTGGTGTTGAGGGAATGGCGGCTCCCGGTGTGTGTGTTTGAGTGCACTTCATGGAGCTAAATTAAAGGGAATTATGATAAATTCCCCCCAGTAATGCTCATGAAGAGACAAGGCGCGCTTTGGAGAAACAATTTGTATTCTATTCACAATATAACACAGTAACAGAGTATTAAACTGCGTATGCTATGAATTATAAAATCAAATTCTCAGCAATATTGCATGATCAATTGTGAGTTAACTATGTGGCTATGTGAGTTAGCTACACAGAGAGAAGAAGTAGAATCACTGTAACTCTCAAATGAGAGTCCGTGCCCCGATCATTGAGGTAACTCTCCCCACGACTCTAAAGTGACTCCTACCATGAGGGGGTCTTATAATAGGACTCATTATAGAGCTATTAAAGAGTACTGCTACTGTTAGGGAGTCACTTTAGAGTCCTTGGGAGAGTAACCTAAGTGATCAAATCGGGAGTCACAGTGGTTCTACTTCTTTTCTCTGTGTAGGTGTCTCGTGAGAGAGTTAACTTAGTAAGTTTGCCATGATCTGAGAGGACTTTGTATACAACCTGTTTCGGTGCATAGACACGGCTCGTATTCCCCCGTTAGGTGCGGTGTGTCCGGACGTCCTGCTTATTTGCCTCAGCTGATGCATATCCGGCAGTACCAGCATGGTGGGACAAATAAACCGTGGTTGTGGATGACAATGGGTGATTCATGATCAACAATGCAATACAAATCAGATTTGTTACATGGTAGGCAGGTATAGGTGCACTGGTGTCTGGTGAAGCTGGCACTAAGGACAGCATTTGTAAACAAGCCATATATGGGCAGTATGGTGAGCCGGGTAGGTTCAGAGGTTTAGAGGTGCATCAGGCGGTGCTGTAGTGTGTGTGTTCCAGTGCACTTCATGGACATTATATATATATATAAATATATATATATATATATATATATATATATATATATATATATATATATATATGTATATATATATATATATATATATATATATATATATATATATATATATATATATATATATATATATATATATAATATATATTTGGATGCAAAACGACATGAATCCATTTTGGGAGTTTTGAGATAACAGCACATTTCTAATTTTGAAGAAAATTAATGGTAAATAGAGAATATTTTTTTCAATTACTAATGATTAATGGGCAATAAACAAAATATATAGAAATCGGTTTTTGAAATCCTTGATCATTATTGAACGAGAAAATGGCTAATTAAATGTGATTTTTCAGTTTTTTTGCAAAATGACATAAATCCAAAAGCAGTTTTTCTGTATATACCCCTAAATTGGTAACAGACATTTCTTTTTTTTTCTTTTCTGGGTTGAGTAGGACATCAATGAATCACCAACATGTAATTATTAAAGATCCTTGCATCATAATTATATCTTTGATTTAAATATATGTGGATCAACAAGGTAAAAGGGACCTCCGTGCGGGATTTTTAGTACCAACTTTGGCCACCAGGGGGCCCCATATAGCCAAAAAGGACCAAAATATAGTAAAAACTTGTCTATACTTCTTTTTCATGTAGAATATGATAGGCCACGTAAGAAGATCCCATCTTTGGTGAAAACATTCCATATTCGGAATGGAAAAGAACGTTTTTGGGCCTAAATTGGTGTTTTTGCACATGTTGGTTGCCATGGAAACATGATTTTCATTCTGAATTAAAAAAAATTAAGAATTGATTGATAGAAGGCCCCATAACCATTTCTATGCTGAAAACAGAATGTAAAAACTATTTTTAGATCAAAAGTTGTGGCCAAATGTTTGAAAAAGTTTGGATATTTGGTAATTAGCATAATTATGCTAATTAGATAGGAATATCTCTAAAACAATGTAAGATAGAGCTTATTGGTATTTAAGATTGGACAGTGACCACACATATTCAGAGAGCCAGTACTCAAAAACTAGAAGTGGTACATGATAATAAAAGATATCACTGGAAAGCTATTGACATCAATTTTATTATTGAGTTTTTACCTTGGAGGACCCTTTTCCCTCGACTGTCCACATATGCCCAATTATGGTTTTTTGCAAAACGACATAAATCCAAAAACAGTTTTTTTGCAAAACGACATAAATCCACATAATGATAAAATGTCACTTTTGTGTCCATTTTTCATATTTCTTTGAAGTAATAATGCTTATTTCGTTTTGAGATAATACCTTTAGCAGTAGAGAGCAACATCTTATGTAATAATGTTTATTTTAAACATTACACATGCAGGATTTAAGAGTCATACACACAAAAACAATATCTAGTGAGATGGATTTATGTCGTTTTGCCAAAAAACACTTTTGGATTTATGTCGTTTTGCAAAAAAACTGCATTTTAGGCAGGCTCTATCTACGATTTGAGGACATTTTTGAATAAAATTTTTCCACAATTTTTTTCATCTTGCCCTAACCTCCCAGGTAACATAAGTACATTGGGCCATGATTGGGCCAATATACCACTTAAAAATGGGCCAATATTGGCATTTTGATATTGGCCCACCGCTGGTTTGACCGCTGGCCCAGTAATGGCCCATGCTTGGAAAAAGGAATATTGATTTCATGTTGGCCCAATGGTGGGCCAACATTACAATGTTTTTACATTATTCCAGGGTTAGAAATTAAACGTTGGGGCAACCTTGAAATACATATGTCGCCCCAACATATGATTTTCAATATGGGACCACTGCAACAATCACTAATATTGAACAATACTATTTTGATGTGTATAATTGAATGTGCAAGCATACTAAAGACATGACTGTCAAGTATCATCAGTTTAGAAAAAGCCATTTCTGTCTTTTTAATCCATCTTGATCTCTATACCAAATTGGTTAGACACCATACAAACTGTATTACTATCATTTAGGACTTATCTAACTCCATTACCCACACATGAGGTGTCTTCAAGTTACTTTTGACAAATTTCCACTGATGTCATGCAGTAAATGGCACTTTTAGGTATCAAATTTCATCCATGAACTTCCTCTGACCTTTAAACATGTAGAGCACACTGGGGATCACATTTATAACCCAATATGATGGCAAAGTAGGAGCCATCCCGTAAGATATTCTTCAGGCAACATTGAATCCCCCTGGTGTAGATCACAGCTAATATTGGACAAGTGTATTAAGAATTTATGTTGGTCCAACATCAGAAATAATATGATGGCCCTGAGATGTTCCAACGCTGGGCCAACACTGGGTCAATATCAGCCATATCAAGCATGGACCAGCTCTGGCCCAGCGGTCAACCCAGCAGTGGCCCATTGTCGGAATTGCCAAGGGTGGGCCATCATTGTAATTTGTATATTGAAAAAGTGTGTGCATTACCTATGATGGGCCATGGTTGGTATAACGATTGCGATGGAGTCGATCATTGCCGACATTGGCCCAATATACCCTTGCTACCTGGGCTAGCTATGGCTCTAGGCAGTTTTTTCCCGTTTTTGTATTTTGGCGCTTATGTCGTTTTGCATACAAACTCTTCATATATATATATATATATATATATATATATATATATATATATATATATATATATATATATATTATTGTTGGTCTCTTGGCGCTTAATTAATTTAGGGAATTATGACAAATTCCCCCCAATTACTCACACATAAAACACCACATTAAGTTGATGGCACACACACTCGGCCTCTATTAAGTGTACTACTAATACACCATACGCCCACACAGCCCTTCCCCTCCATGCTTAGTCCATGTTTGGTTAGCCCACACACACAGAAAAGGGAGAGTCATCGTCGCTCAAACTGCCTGACTCTCAGGTGAGGGTAGTTTTAGCGACAATGACTCTCACTTTTCTGAGGGTGCATGCACTAACTAACTCACAGAAAGTGAAACTCGGTAGTAAATGTCCCACGTCCTTCATACTTGCAAGAAGGTCACTTTAGTCCCAGCAGGTTATCACGCTCACCGTATGAAGACAGTACTCACCAAAGCCAAATAAAACAGTTATTCTGTATAACTTATAGTCTGTATGAAGAAACCTCGAATAAGAGTCAAACGACCTTCAAGGAAGGACCTGGTCACATATATCTGCCCCATGCCACAGTCCCTCCCTTTGGATAGACGTGCCAAAGTCCTTCCTTGTCAGCATTTCCCTGATATGTCTAGCCCTCTATCCTGTGTTCACATTCTCCTAGCTGTACGGTGTGTTCATATTGACCTTTTCCTGCATGCAGTGTTCAAATTGATTCACCCCTCTATGATGTGTTCAATTTATTTCTATTCTTTCCATTGAATACCACAGTCTTGTTGATTTGGATACGGTAGGCCAGATTTTGTCAGGCCGTTGAAAAAGCGGTGACGTCACAGAAACGTGGTTTAGATTGTTTACTTTTTTTTGTTCAAGTTCTCATTACCAATGTAGATGACGCATTAGCTGACAGATGGCACATATATAACACCTGCACTGTTGATGAGATAGCCACCCTCCATTATTCATCTTAAGATTTGATGGATCAGCCTTCAGGAAATGGCACTACGTTGTATGAGACCCGTCTCTGAGCTGATTTATCCATAAAACAATGTCTACCATAGTACATATTGATGCTTCCTTTAATATTTCTGTAACTGATGAACAGCGAAATACCCGCAACTGCAAATGGCCTAAAACCACCTGGCGTTCTTTTGCCCTTGGGAGTGAAAAGCTCAGAATTATTTGAGTTGACACCATTTCCGCCCCCACCACTCATTGGTCCATGTTTTGGTCTGACCCATGGTCCCCTTTCACTTCCTGTCACGTCATAACCCGATGCACACAGGGAGCACCAACACATTGACTCTCTCACCGACCCCCCCCCCCCCTCCCCCCTCCTCTCCCCGATTTTTCCTTTTTGAGAATAGTACCACTCCTTATCTTCTTAAAAATACAGTTGCTTATAGCATGTGGGAAATTTGGTCACGAGTGTACCATAGATTGTATACTGTATAGCCAATACGATTACATTTTCTTGGTAAATAGCATGAATCTCTGTTAGAATCTTGCAAAATACATGTTGATTATCATAATACCTGCAAAATACTTTACGATATAGAATTTTCCTGAGAGGTGGATGCTGTTGTGGTGCAGGCGGTCCATCTCAAATTGTTGTATTATAGGCTTGATATCAAATGGTCTGAAACATAAACCTTGTGTGTGTTTGTGTGGTCCCTAATGAAGGGATACTCTCTAGACACCGCCCCAGTAGCCCATAACTTACCAGCAGTGTTAGTATAGTGTAGACTACATGATGCATCTTCATCCCAGGGGAGGTCCATGACGGCCTGTGATGCATCTTGGAGGCCTGTGTGTGTGTCACACTATAAACTCTGATAAGGGGAAGATCACATGACCTGTTGAAGGCCCAACTGTTGTTGCCCTTCTGCTTAGAGTTTGAATAGCTGAGCGGATACCAGAACTCACACAGCATGAATTTTCTCATTCAAGTGAATTAAATATGCTTAAAGAAGTACTTTAAGCCTATTCAATGTGAGAAAATGCCGCTATCAAGCATTTTCGCCTCCCCCCCAAAAAAAAGGAATCCCCCCACCCCATATTGAAAAGATTGATACTCCTAAACGTCTCGTAATGTTCCACCTACCTACCTGGGTCCTAATCAGACCAATGACGTGCACCAATAAGACTGTAGATATTGGAAACACAAGCTTTCATTGTGAGAGTGAAGTTACAACGTACATGTCTTAATACCAAAAGAATATAAATAAGGTCAATCTAGAAAAAGACCACATTTTAAGTCCATGAACATTTGTTTTGCAAGTGCATATATGCCACCAGAACAACAAGAAATTCAATCCCCCCAATACATGCCACAATATTTGATCATAGGGCATATTTGCGTAGCAGGAACGCCCTATCCTACTTTTAATTCTACGTGTACTTCAGCAAATAAAATATCCTTCAGCTCAGAGTCAGACATCTTTTACCCATCCATCATATGCAGGGATATCAAACAGTATGCATCATCAGTATGCATCATTAATATGCATAATGTTCTTGTAATACTGCCTGTGGGTCCATAAACAGATGGTAATGTATGGATGTAGGTGAACCCTTTAAGGACCACATAGTGCTTTAATGTGCCATGCGCTTTGTCAGTCGGCATGATGCAGAAATGCATGCAGTCCTGGTGAGTTGAATCCGGATCGAGGGCGGCATTCATGCATCATGCAGCGCCTACGGAGTTGATACACTCCCATCCAAAGGGTCAGCATGATGCATGAATGTGACCCTCCAGCACTGCATTCATGCATCGTCATGACCAAGGGCATATCTCATTAAAACCCAATGCCATCATTAAAGGGTTAATGATACATGTCTGCTGAACCAGGATATTGAACTGAAGGTGTAGCTACAAAGAACTGACCTCACTGCATCACTCCCACAGGATACTACCCCGAGTGTTTGTCGGTACTCACAGTCTCATCACCCATGTGCAGGTAGGTGCTATTTGCCATAATGACATTTTACATAAGACACATAAACTGTAAACTGTAACTAGGTAACATGTACTGGGAAAAGGGAAAAAATAAATGCGTCCTTTTATACTGCAAACCAACAGTACATATATTCTACTGCCCATGTACACTAGTACCCTAGTATAATAATTTATTCCATGTGGAGAAACGAAGTTACTATGCTTAAGTACTAGAATGGCCATTCTCCATCCCCCCCGTGGAGAAACTGGTGCTCATTCTCCATGGGCTGTTTCTCCACTATGACATTACCAAAATAGCTATGAAACCAATCTTTATTTGCATATTTTGATCAATTTAATCAAGAATCACATGAAATAAATACAGAGATCCACTCTAATCAGTCTGAACTCCTGGTTTCTCCACTTGTGGGATCTTGGGCCGCATCACACTCGGCTCCACCTCGTGTGATACGGCCCAAGATCCCACGCGTGGAGAAACCTGTCGTTCAGACAGATTATCGTGGACCTCTGTCTATATACCCTAAAACATGCAAAGAGAGAAGAATCCGAGTCACAAGGGGAGTCCAGGCTATTAAAAGAGAGCCAGACTCCCCGTTGGCTCCCTTTTCAAACTGTTTGATTCCCCTTCCTAATGGCCATGACTCCTTTTCAATTAGATCAAGCTGAGTCCAGGTCAGCTAAGGTGGGTAAATGGTTACCTGGACTCCCTAAGGGAGTCACAGAAGTAAGTATACTAGACAAAAATAGGGAACACAGTAGGTGGCACTACCCTACACTGACTGTAATGCCATCTAGCACATTATGTTTAGAAGCCATGTAACTCTCTTTATAATCAGGGTCAAGGTCCCCTTTACTCCCTTTCCTGCCCAAGGGAGTCGATGAATGCATAAGGGAGTCAAGCAGTTGGTTATGATTAAGCCTGCTAGGTGGTAGCACTATATTTAAAATGGTATTATTCTGTATGCTCAGATCACTAGATCCACGTAATTTGTGATATTGATAATTATGATAATACATGCATATCATTGTAACATCAATATTTCATGGCAGTATTACATTTCATGAAATTATTACAATTAACTTAAAACTGTAGCTTCAGCATGATGTATCAGATATAGACACCCAATTTGTAGAAACATTAGAAAGTTAAATCATAAAAGCTCACATATCTTATTATATAATATCTTATGTGCACTGAGGGACTTTTCTGAGATCCCTCCTCCTTGTGAGGCATTGCACCAAAATAATGTAGAAGGAGCAGCAAGGGAGACAGCTGTCGGAATATTATATATAGAGGGGTAGGGAATAGAAATTACCAATGACCGTCTCTACAAAGGGAGCCGTGATTCAATGACTCCCTGTGCCTAGACTCCCTTTCTGAAGGGAGTTGCAGCATGGACCTGGACTCTGTTTGTGATGGGGAGTCATAAAAGGGAGTCATTTTGGAGGCAAAAACTGGGCTCTCTTAAGGGAGTCACATAACTCCCTTTTAAGGGAGTCAGGTACTGACTCCTTTCATTAAGAGAGTCAAAAAGAGAGTCAGAAAAAGGAGTCATTCTGGAGGCAATCCTGGACTCCCTTTTGACTCTGCTTCTTCTCTCTGTGTGGATACTCTCCATGTATACTAATACTGTAACTACAGTAGATTCTAGGTGGGGTGTCAGCTCATTAGGTAGGGTGTCCGATTTGTAGACAGTTATGTGGGTATGAGTCTCCACTTAGAACCCTGCATGATGATGTTTGAGCTGCGACCCCCCCCCCCCCCACCACGCTGCGTCGGATGTACATCATCATGTGCTTGTCCAACTCACAATATGTCTGTGTAGTGTGGGATGGCACCATCCCCCTCCGCTACTACCCCATGACTACCCCCTTCCCTTATGAGAAGTGTTTTGTATATATCCTTTCATTTTATAGATTGTTGTATGATAACAGAACGTGTTTCCATTAGACAAAATATTATTATGAGTCAGACTAGCGTCAGAGAAGGTCATTAAAGAACCGCAAAGCGGCGGATCCCGTAGTTAGGCCAATGGCTGTATGCTGTTGAGCATAGTATAGGGCGTTCAGGCCATTTTTATTGAGTGCAGAAAAGTTGCGTTTTTTGTACAGGACAGATAGACAGGATCTTAACTAAGAGAATTCTTAAAGAATTGTGAATCTACCACCACTAGAACATAGTTAAATTGGGTTTTCTTTGCAAAAAGTAAGGTGTTTTGGGAGGACAAGAGAGCCCTGTGTAACCATGCAGTGGATTGGTCCTGAAATAGCATCCCCCTGCTACAGTGTGAGTGGCAGGGATCCAGGTGCAGTGGAGGGTGACTTACATAGGGAATGTACTACTCTTAAGAAAAGGTAGATCCACATAAGTGTAAATCTGGGGGCCAATTCTTTTCCAATCACTTTGTTCTTCAGACAGGAGATAGTAAACATATATGGGAATTAAATGTATGATCCCACACTTTTATGCCCCTCTATTTTAAAGGTGATTCCATAGCTTTTAGGAAATATTTTGCTGTAGATCTGGATCTGGTAGTCCATATAACATGTGGGATATAAGTAGTATAGTATGTATCGGAACGGGACTATAGTTAAGTACTGTTTATTACTCAATCGACATGCAGCCAATCAGAGGCCTCCATTTGACCGGAAGTGACGTCACATGCCCATATAAGGGCATACCGGAAGTGACGTCACGTGACCTTGACCTAGTTAGAGGTCAAGGTCATGACTCAGCCAATCAGAGGCTTCCATTTGACCGGAAGTGACGTCACACGCCCATATAAGGGCATACCGGAAGTGACGTCATGTGACGTCACACGCCCATATAAGGGCATACCGGAAGTGACGTCATGTGACCTTCACATGTACATATAAGGGCATACCGGAAGTGACGTCAAGCGACCTTGACTTAGTTAGAGGCTTCTGATTGGCTGGTACACCGGAAGTGACCCATTTATGCAAATGAGGGGCCTACTTCTGGTCAAATGGAGACCTCTGATTGGTTGGGTCATGAAGAAATGTGTCTCTTAATTTAATTTTGTTTAGGAAGTGATCGATTTTAGGATCACGCGACCGGAAGTGACCTGATGAGTCACGTGACTAGAAGTGACGACGACACATACCTTAATTAGACGATTCAGCAGCGACCGGAGGAAGTGTCACTTTAAGAGGACACGCTAGTTAATTGTTATATTTGTTTTACTTACTAATAAAAGAAGACGTATGAAAATAAACACAACAATAATTTTATTTTATTTTTTTATTTTATTTTTTTCAATTCTAATAACACTCTATTTTTGAAAAGATGCGCTCAATCAATCAATAACACACTTTTTTCATATTTTAAAGGACTCGTTGTCACACCGTTAGAATGCACGCGACGCTTATAATACAAGTAGCGCACGTCATCTTTCTCTATGGTGTAAGTGGCCATTTTTGGTTCGTACCACTTTTGAAATTTATATTTACCGCAAGGAGAGTTTTTCGTTTTCGAAAACATTTTAAGAAGACGACTACTTCTGTACACTTTTTTTGAGATTTTCTTTCACCGGTGCCGCTGATTTGATCGTAGCAAATGTAAGTCTTAGGGTTGACACTTGGGATCCCGTCACCTTCTCACGCCGCTTTCTTTTCTTTCTGAAGTATGTCTCTCTCAGGCGAGGTTTGACTACACACAGGCAAACATCAGAGGCACCCAATAGCGCTAATTCTACCTTCAGACAAAGGTCAGGCACGGCTGGCCTATAATAGATGGGTCAAGGGCTATTCTAGTGAGGGTCAGGCTACGCCGGACATTCAATAAAAAGCTGGAGTTTGGCAAACTTGCTTTTGAAAGTCTGACCATGCGGGATCCTCATGCCATAGTCTGGCAATGCTGAACTCTTGGGAGAGTATGCCGGACTCTTGCTGGCCAGACTTTCAAGCAAATTTGCCAAAGTCCAGCTTGTTATTGAATTTCCGGCGTAGCCCGACCCTCAGTAGAATAGTCCTTGACTCATCTATTATAGGTCAGCAGCGCCTGACCCTTGTATGAGAGTAGTATTGGCGACATTGGCCGACTCTGATATTTACCTGTGTGTACGGCGGGAGGAGGGGGTTCACAGCTACTGCTTGCGCTTATAGAGCGCTACTAGCGGAGGTCTGGATGAGGAGACTACGGTGTTTGTCTTTTGCTTGTGCAGCTGCTGCTGCTGCTGCTGACGATGTCACGGATGCCGCTGACAGATACTGCTGCTTGTGCTGCACGAGACTGAGTAGCCGCTATTACTAATGCTACTAATACTAGTATGAGAAAATACATTTAGTCAATTGATTAAATCAAGGAGGTTTTCTGACTTCAGTGGATCGTTTAGCCATCGGCCACGGGCAAAACTTGAAACCATTTTATACATGGGACAATTGGCAGACTCGAAACGTGTTGGTACCATAGGGTCGATCATGTTCATCATCAGTTCAGGCAAAGGAAGTGTGTCGACAGCACGCGAAAACTTCATGTCTGAATGTTTCAACACAAGACTTTTTATCACACTCACACAGCTGCTTTGAAGAGTGAATCCTTGACCAAACTTGTGCTTTTCCAACACAGCTTCGGCCTCTTTCTGTGCAGTAAGGGATCTCTCTTTCGGGTTCATCTCAGTGCTGTCTAGCATGTCCTCAAAGTCTTTAACATAATGTTCCAACGGACTACAAATGATGGACTCCAGATCATCGTCCGCATATGTCGTCTCCTCGCACCATATTGTGTCTTCGCCTGTTTCGAATTCCGTCATTTTCTTGACAATCTCCTCCTGAGTGCCTTGCATATATCGAAGCTCCTTCAAGGAGTTGATAACTTGTATGGCGAAGACTGACAAACTTGAAGGAATTTCACCACAGTCAGGCCAAGTATACGGAGCTAAGAAAAATAGCTCTAACAAAATCTTCTCCCTCTGTCCAAATGAAACTACTGTTCCGATGAAGTTGAAGCATGCTTCTATCCATTGCTCCTTGGTGACGTCCTTCCAATGTTTCTTTACCTCACATGCATCATAGGGCACCGTTTCTCTTCTTGCTTCAAGTGGGAGTTGCTTTTTCTTTCTTGGACTCATTTCGAGAGGGTTTCGATGCTCTGTAGCGTCAACACTTTCATAAACAAAGAAAATAGCAGAACTAACCATCGTAACGTGCTGAGCGAGCGTAGAGTGGACGATGCTACGAAGATGAAGGGCGGGTGGAGAAAGTGTGACTGGTGACAGGGGCGTTTCACTCCTTATGTACCCTGTCCTAGATAAGCCTCTTAAACGGCTGAAAAGACTCTCTAAGTACAGAGCTTCTACCGCAGGTGGGTTTAGACTTAAGCAGCTTAGTTCACACACATGTCTGTTAGAAAAAGCTACTTGCACACGCGCCTTCCTTTTTTTCACTAGTATTCACCCTCTGCCGACTTATAAGACACCTATACACTCTTTCTCGTGAAATCTATGGAAGATGATGGAAGGACCACTGACTACATTTTCTTTGATCAGAGCGTGGAGGACGGCGTCGAACGGAGGGAACGTTGTGAACACAGCTTATAGGTTTTTTGGAAGAGGTCTTGTAAAGTCAAACTGGCGAGAGAGATGGCGTCTTTCAACATGACAATGCTGCTATGTTGGAAAAAAATAGCGTGATTTTTTCAAAAAGCTTCTATGAAAGATTTGACGTCTTCGTTGTTGTAGTGGATCGAGTAATCTGTCATAGTTTGCTTCTTCTTGTCATACTAAACTTTCTGACATGTGGCGTAGTCGGATTTCGGCCATTTTGACGCCCGTCAGGTCGCTGTCAAAAGTCGATCTCGGTGGCAGGGGTTTTTTGTTTACTAGTTTCTTGGTATACGTCATCCATTCGTAAGTAAAGCAACCTTTCTCTTCGGTTGTAGTGAAAGCTCGCAAATAATTCGCGTAGCTGTAACCAAGTGCTAAAAAAGTTGACTACTACGTCAACTATTGATTGCTTCTCTTTATGACGCTGAATTGTTGGTTTCTTCGGTCTCCGGAGGCAAATAACGAGTGAAGGCGTATTTTTTGATCAGGTTCAAGTCGTAACTCTCCGAGTTGAAGCGTACGACTGGAGCTTGACGGATGTATCTCAGAAGCCGCTTCTTCAGTTGAACTAACGGTTGTCTGGTGTGAGCTGCAGCGAAGCCGCCTGGAGAAGGGGTGAATGTCGCTTCCTCTAGCAGGAGAGCTTCACCTATCGCTACATGTAACTTCGCTAAGGTTGGTCGGTAAACTTCTAGCACAGCTTTCTCGATGACTTTGACGTTCTCGTTTATGTGATTTTTAAACTCGGTCTAACAAGGGGTCGGAATCTGCGTCGGATTCTCTGACGTACGCTGCCCTTCCTACCCCGGAAAGTCGTATGCGACGCTAGCCGACATCGCTGCATAGAGGGCAAAACTTAGGTATCGTTCTTCATTTTTCTACGGGTCACTCGTGATTGTACGGTCTTTTAAAAATTTTGAAACACTTTTCGCAAACGTCCTGCGGCATGTTTTTCTTTTTTTTGTTTTTTCACTTATTTACCAAATATTAAAAAAATAAACGTTGTTTATCACTTCGAATACTAGACGCCTCTTACCACACGATGCTATTAGCATAGTGAAAGACGTCTGTAGTGTAGGATCGATTTCAACAGATGTCCATCTTACTGCAGGGATCAGACGAGAGTCGTCAACACTGGAGTGTCACAGCTCACTTTTATTTCTTTGGGTACAGCTGCATACAACCCTTGAACATACATTGCGACGTCGCCGCGTCCCATGTAGTCTTCCAACACTTTCATCAGAGCCATAGGCTCAGACGTCTCGTTGTACTTCCAAGCTTTCAGCACTTCATACACAGGGTTCTTCACAGTCCTGTCAGAAGGCACAGGTTGAGAGATGGAAGTTACTTCATGAGAAGTCAACCCTAAGTAGATCCCTATGGTCTTCCAGTCTCTAGGGCAGAGCTC
Organism: Harmothoe impar; assembly: GCA_947462335.1. Taxonomy (NCBI): domain Eukaryota; kingdom Metazoa; phylum Annelida; class Polychaeta; order Phyllodocida; family Polynoidae; genus Harmothoe; species Harmothoe impar. Next base: position 45,934,444 of record OX381718.1, read on the forward strand.
AGCTAAAAGAGAGAAATATTTCTGCACTTTCCACTCCATGTCTCCACTCTCTAAGCCATCCCACATGTCATGCTTGTCCATGTACTCACGTGAGAATTTGATGAGGTCCATACGGTAAGATTCTTCCAAGGCGGTGGCTAGGTCCTTCCACCTACTAGTACAACTTTTCTGGTACCAAGTAGTGAACATTTCTCTAGCTTGAGTTATGACACTTGTCTCACAACTGAGATATCCCATATCCTTCAAGTTCACTTCAAGGAATGAACCTAACCGTATGTAATCTGATGTCGGCAACTTACCACTTATTTTCAGTAGCATAGCGTCTGACAAGTATCCTAACGGCTCTGCTTTGAAGTATGATGATACAGGTACTACTGCAGCAGAACCAATAACAGGAGCAGCGTCTGCGCTGGTATCAGACGCCTCGTTGTCGGAACAGGGCAACCACATGACTTCGTAAGGTATTGGTGAGGGCAGGCGCCACGGACCGGACGCACTACCAGTGGAAATGAGGTCGAAAAACGGACTGTGCGCCCGTGACCCTTCGGGTTCCTCGTACGCCTCGTCGTCAGCGTCGTTCTCTGTTTCACCCTGTTGCTTTAGGACATGTATGTCTACTACGCGCTGCTGGGGCTGAGTGTCCGAATAGCTGTAAGTCTCAGCGCGAGCAGCGTTGATGGCGTCGGTTGATGAAGCGGTGGAGAAGTTCTGTGCAACGTACTGCGTGTCAGTACTAGTAGCGGTAGTCGCAGCAAGAGGTGTAGCAGCAGCAGCAGTAGCAGGCGCAGCAGCAGTAGCAGCAGCAGCAGCAGCAGCAGCAGGAGCAAGCGCAACGCTAGCAAGTGCAGCAGTAGCAGGCGCAGCAGTAGCAGGCACAGCAGCAGCAGGCACAGCCGCCTCAGCAAGCGCAGCAGTAACAGGCGTGGCAGCAGCAGCAGCAGCAGCAGGCACAGCAGTAACAGGCGTGGCAGCAGCAACAGCAGCAGCAGCAGCAGTAGCAGCAGCACTAGCAGCACGAGGATCACTAGCAGCCGCAGCAGGCGCAGCAGTAGCGGCAGCAGTGTGCTCAGCAGCAACAACCGTCGCGAGTGTAACAACGTCGCTACTACTGCTGTGTGCGCTCGCTACAGCGGGAGGGTGATAAGACCAAGCGGTTGCGGCGGTAGTCTCAATTTCAGTAGCAAGAGGAGACGCTGACAGTAAACGATCACCGTTCTGCGTATTCTTCTTGTTCTTGAACTCGATTAGATCCTTGGACGACAGTAGTTGTTGTGTTTTGCTCATGGTGGTGCCTGTAGAGAGCAGCAAAAGACTGAGTGAGTGAACGGATGTTTCCAGGCCTCTTATATACGCCTTCTCGCTTCTAGAGCTAAGCTACTTACAGCTCTCTTCAGCTGCCCGCCGGCTGACCGGTGACCATTCACAAAGAGAAACAAAAAGTCATAAGGCATGATGTTTTCAGCTGGATCCCTTTCCCCCTCCCCTTTGAGAGATCGACTGACACGAGCTAAGCTACTTACTGCCTTGTTCAGCAATTCAACGTGCGTTAGCTGTATAAAGGATTAAGCAGTTGCTGCCGCCAGCTGACCGGCGGACATTCCCAAAGAGAAACAAAAGACATAAGTCATGACGTTTTCAGCTGGATCTCTTTCCCCCCTCCCTCTTTTTTTTTTGAGAGATGGACTGCCATGAGCGGGCGGTGTACCGACTGTACTAATTCAACGCGCATTAGCTGTATAAAGGATTAAGCAGTCATGAGCTTAGAGTGTGTATACAAAAAAACTACAGGAGGCGTGTAGTGTGAAGCAGGACCCCCTAAGACGGGAGTGTCTGTCTGTGAGTAGAGTCGTGTGCATGTGGTGAGCGACTTAAGTGTAAAACAAAAAAAAATCACCGCCTCCTGCCGTGGTGAGTAGACTGGCCGGCGGCGGCCGGCTAGTTCAATAGGGGTGACAGCTGACTAAGGCTGTGCATGAAAATCCGATTTTCACCTGACCTCTGACGTTTGTTACAATGAATGCCAAAGGGGGAGAGAGTTGTCCTCAGGTAGGGGGTAGGAGGTAAGGCTAATGGATAAGGAAAAAAAAACACCATTTTCAGCTGGCCACCACAGATGGCGATGACATACCCCTCGGCATCTAAGCTCTTAAGAAGCTCTTACGGAGCGGAGCGGCTGCTGGACAGCTGGGGTGAGTAGACTGGCCGGCGGCGGCTAGCTAGTTCAATAGGAGTGACAGCTGACTAAGGCTGTGCATGAAAATCAGATTTTCACCTGACCTCTGACGTTTGTTACAATGAATGCTAAAGGGGGAGAGAGTCGTCCTCAGGTAGGGGGTAGGAGGTAAGGCTAATGGATAAAGAAAAAACACCATTTTCAGCTGGCCACCAAAGATGATGATGACACGCTCCTCGTCATCTAAGCTCTTAAGAAGCTCTTACGGAGCGGAGCGGCTGCTGGACAGCTGGGGTGCTGTTGGAAATAGGATTAAACTCCCTCTGTATAAAAGCTCTGATTTCTGTTGGAAAAAAACCATAGCACCTTTGACCACAGTAACGTCTACTACCACCACCACCAGCACCACCGTCGCTGCCACCGCCGCCGCCGCCGCCAGTCACAGCTGATCACCTCATTAAAAGCATGTGACGTCGTCGCTTCTAGTCACTTGCTTCATCAAGTCGCTTCCAGGCACGTGATCTTAAAGACCCTCACTTCTTAAACAAAAAAAACGAAGAGACACACTTCTTCCTCTCGAGAGGAAGAATGACGTATATAAGGAGGCTGACACGTGTATAGGTGCCTTATTAGTCGGCAAGGGGTAAATACTAGTGAAAAAGGAAGACAGGTGTGCAGGTAGCTTTCTAACAGACACGTGTGTGCACTAAGCTGCTTAAGTCTAAACCCCCCTGCAGTAGTCAAGTAGCATGTGAAAACTTACTTAACAGATCACTTAATTGAGTAGAGACTCTGTACTGAGAGAGTCTTTTCAGCTGTTTAAGAGGATTATCTAGGACAGGGTACATAAGGAGTGAAACGCTGCTCTCACTCATCGTAGCATCGTCCACTCCACGCTCGCTCAGCATGTTATGAGGGTTATTTCTACCTTTACAGCTTCTTTTCTTATCGAAGTGTCGACGCTACAGAGCATCGAAACTCTCCAAATGAGTCCAAGAAAGAAAAAGCAACTCCCACTAGAAGCAAGAAGAGAAACAGTGCCCTATGATGCATGTGAGGTAAAGAAACATTGGAAGGACGTCACCAAGGAGCAATGGATAGAAGCATGCTTCAACTTCATCGGAACGGAAGTAGTTTCATTTGGACAGAGGGAGAAAATTTTGTTGGAGCTATTTTTCTTAGTTCCGTATAGTTGGCGTGACTGTAGTGGTGAAATTCCTTCAGGTTTTTCAGCGTTCGGCATACAAGTTATCTGGTCTTTGAAGAAGCTTCGATATATGCAACGCACTCACGAGGAGATTGTTCAGAAAATGACGGAATTTGAAACAAAAGAAGTATGGTGCGAGGAGACGACATATGCGGACGATGATCTGGAGTACATCATTTGTAGCCCGTTGGAACATTATGTTAAAGACTTTGAGGACATGCTAGCCAGCACTGCGATGACCGCGAAAGAGAGATCCCTTACTGCACAGAAGGAGGCCAAAGCTGTGTTGGAAAAGCTCAAGTTTGGTCAAGGATTCACTCTTCAAAGCAGCTGTGTGAGTGTGATAAAAAGTGTTGTGTTGAAACATCCGGACATGAAGTTTTCGCGGGCTGTCGACACACTTCCTTTGCCTGAACTGATGATGAACATGATCGACCCCGTCGTACCAACATGTTTCGACTCTGCCAATTGTCCCATGTATAAAATGGTTTCAAGTTTTGCCTGTGGCCGATGGCTAAACGATCCACTGAAGTCAGAAAACCTCCTTGATTTAGTCGACTGACTAAATGTATTTTCTCATACTAGTATTAGTAGCATTAGTAATAGCGGCTACTCGGTCTCGTGCAGCACAAGCAGCAGCATCTGTCAGCAGCAGCTGCTGCAGCAGCAGCACGATCAGCACAAGCAGCAGCTGCTGCAGCAGCTGCACAAGCAGCACAAGCAGCAGCATCTGTCAGCAGCATCCGTGACATCGTCAGCAGCAGCAGCAGCAGCAGCAGCAGCAGCTGCACGAGTAGCACAAGCAGCAGCATCTGTCAACAGCATCCGTGACATCGTCAGCAACTGCAGCAGCTGCACGAGCAGTACAAGCAGCAGCAGCTGTCAGCAGCTGCAGCAGCTGCACGAGCAGCACAAGCAGCAGCACCGACAGCAGCAGCAACAGCAAATCAGCAGCAGCAACAGCAGCAGCAGCGGCAATGTGGACCGCTAAATTCGAGATGGTGACATATCTGTTTCTTAGAATCGACATTCGACATGAGGTCTAGTGACATTTGACATGAAGCTTGAAAAACATAGTGACAGGTGACATGAGCAATTCTTAAAATCGACATGAGATATGAGCATAATTAAGCGACATCGACATGCGCCATGGCTATTTTTTATTTTTTTTGAAGACAACCGCCATAGCTTCCTTATCCAGACCTCCACTAGTAGCGCTCTATAAGCGCAAGCTTTGCCTTAAGAGAGCTGTGGCTGTGAACCCTCTCCTCTCTCCGTACACACAGGTAAATATCAGAGTCAGCCAATGTCGCCAATACTACTCTCATACAAGGGTCAGGCGCTGCTAGACTATAATAGATGGGTCAAGGACTGTTCTACTGAGGGTCAGGCTAGGCCGGACATTCAATAACGGGCTGGATTTTGGCAAATTTGCTTGAAAGTCTAGCCAGCAAGAGATGCACATCATCATAAACGCGATCATGATACCTTTCATGGTAAGTAGACTCGCCTCTCTGCCCTCTCTTTTAGAGAGGGCAGAGAAGCGAGTCTCACTCTTAAAAAACCCTGCCCCTCCCCCCCCCCTCCCCCCCTCCCCCCCCATGCATCTTAAAGAGTGCCCCCCAGAGTGCCCCTCCCCCCCTAGAAAAAAAGAGCCACATTTTTAAATTATTTTTTAGCAAGCTTTTTTCAGCTTGCTTTTTTTTTCTTTTTTTAAATTTATTTATCCATCAAAATCTCAAGTGACTTATTTTGAAAGCCAACCTAGTAGTCACGTGACCCCCTTAAGTAGGTCACTTCCCGTCACGTGACCTATTTGAATTTCCTGCCAACATGGTGGTCACGTGACCCTCTTAAGTAGGTCACTTCCGGTCACGTGACCTATTTGAATTTCCCGCCCAAAGGTCACGTGACCGGAAGTAGGTCACTTCCGGTCACGTGACCTATTTGAATTTCCCGCCAAAAGGGAGGCCTCTCATTGGCTGCTTTTGAATTTCCCGCCAAAAGGGAGGCCTCTGATTGGCTGCAGGTCGATTGAGTAATAAACAGTACTTAACTATAGTCCCGTTCCGATACATACAATACTACTGATATATGTAAATGTAGGCCTATATCTTAGCATTACAATCCAATCAATTCTGAATTGACTGCACAAATAGCCTCTCCCAAAAATATATTTTAGTACAGGTCAGCTGCTGGGCAGCTATCAATTACTAGTGCCAAATTGTGGGCCTGCACAGGGAGCACACACTCCCCAGTTTCTACTTACTCATTCATATAAAACCACTGGTGGAAATGTACAAATCTTTGCATAACCCATACATTGTGTAGAATGAAACCATAGCTTTCCAATGGTATGACCATATCAGTAGTTATTGGAGTCAATTAGCCATGAATGGGACATGAGTGTAAATAGAGGGGAGAACAGCTGGTTGTCTGGGCCGTGGCAGGCCGCTGTGAACACCCTACATAGTGTGCTATATATATTATATTCCTTAATAAGAAAATACAAAAAGTAATGTAAAGAAAATACTGCCTTAGAGAGAGCATAGCGGCCTGATTTCTACCTTCACCTCACCGTCACCGGAGGCTCAAATGACAGTGATACCAGATTTAGACACATAGCCAGCTGTCAGTGTTATTTTACACATTTAACAGCAATGTCATTTCCTAGCTGCCAGCGGCTCTGCTGAGGTATTTTGAGGTATTGTTATATGCTCGACATCTATATGAATATAGCATTATATACTGTCAATTAGAAGATGTTTATAGGAGGTTTCTTAGAGCCCAAGGGCAGCCTGTATATATATATCGTCTGTGTCCATTATACGCTCGTTGTGAATATTACCTAGAGAATACACTGTTGAGACAATCAGATGTATAGTTACACTTTTGGTTCTCAAGCAGTCGCTATTATGAAAGATGTCCATGTATACCTCGGGAATGGTTTAACGATATTTACCATTCCATTTTTTATATGCTCTTAATTAAAAGGCAACTGTGAGGAGCCTCTTCTTTTCCAAGACACAGGATTTACATTCATAGAACAACGAAAAGACATCAGTTAACCGGCTTTATGAACGAAAATAACTTCAGCGGATAATGTGCTATAGTCCTTCACAGTCTAATATGAATCTGTACAGTATACAGATAATGACAGGAAAAAAACCTAGACGGAATTACAATGATTTACTGTAGTCTCACATGTATATATATGGTGGCATGATACATTATCTCAAATGGCTTTTTATCCGGTGCGTCATTTCACAACATTATTCAGTAGTGCTCGATCTGACTTATGCTTCAGAAAATATTAGAATTCCTCAGGCCATTCTAGTCCATTCTGTGAAAGGGGATGTCTTAGGCATTTCATCTTACACTATTTTTCCCTATAATGCATATCCATATACAAAGCACCAGGATTGTGGTTAGGATTTTACAGACAGCAAAGCTAATCTGCACCGACATATCCAAGTGGTTGGGCATAGCAAGAGTTCATGCCAAGAAACACCTCCAGCGCCACTCCAAAACCACGTGAGCCAGATAATGGATCAGATGAACCCATATAAGCTGATATAAACAGTTTCAGCTATATTTTTTCTCAGTCCTTTCAGTGTAAGAAAAGGGTTCGAGGCAGTTGTCATGGCAGGCGGTATGGCTGAAGAGGACTGATTGGATGGGTTGAGCCGGCCCCAAGTGGCAGATACGAAGCCTTCGAGGTACTGTATTGAGTTGTGGTGGGAAAAGAGGTAGGATATTGGTGTGGGCGGAAGGTGTGGGCAAGAGACTGGAAGAGGTGGTAAATCTCTGTATTGAGGAGGGATCCGCATGTGTGTGTGGTTGGAAGGGGAAATTAAATACTTTGCCCGCAGTGTATTGAACCAGTGTTGGACAAGAGAATCATTTGATACAGGCAAGGGAGAATTATTATGCCAATGCAAAGGAGTTTAAAAGGTTATTATGGGGTGCCACACATTGAGGAACACTTTAGAATTGAAGATAAAAGGGAATGCTCTGTTTATTTGATGTACAGTTAAACCACCCTTGCGAAATGAATTACTAGTCACGTTTATTAACATACTAGCTATTAAATATCACACAACATATGGATGCCATGTGATTGCTGTCTGACAACTCCAATAAGTAAATAGATTATGTTTTGCAGGGCATGGCCACATTAGAAAAATAGGTGACATAATATAAAACTATTGTATTCCTCTGCAAATAAAGTTTAAATCGGTATTCTAGAAATAAAACTGTACATTGCTGGGTCATCAAATGTGTGAATCTAGGCATTCATAGAGAAGAAAGTAACCTTAATAGAAAGTGAAATTCTTGCATATGCCTCGTGTAATTTGACTCGACTCCCGGAAATTGGAGGCCATCAAAACACAGCTTTTTACAGCTTTTCACGGAACCTACATGAGATTTGTTCTGGAGAAAAGTCAAGTTTTATGTTTGTATTGTTTATTTAGAACAAGTTGAAACTTCACTGCTTAATTCTGCAGTATGAAACCTGAGTCGAGTAGCTTATTTTGAGAGTATTTTACGCATGCAGTTCGTTACTTCACACACAGAAAAGTGAGAGTCATTGTCGCTAAAACTACCCTGACTGGTGAGGGTAGTTTTAGCGACAACTACGCTCACTTTTCTGAGGGTGTTGACTTACTATGGACCTTTTTTTCTCAGTGGGACACAATAGCATCATGATTAAATGATGGCTATATCAGATAGATAAGACAGTGTGAATCGTCCAGAATATAGTTTCTGTGGTGTGGAGGTGAGGTGTAACTCATATTGTGTAGTTGTTTATCCCAGAATAAGGACATTTCCAAAGGAGATGTGGGGCTGTCGTCAATGGCTGTCATTGAGAGGTGTCATCCAGACCTGTTGCCAAGGGCTGTCAAAACAAGGTGTGTCATGCACATGTGGAGAGTCATTAGGCTGGGGTCCACACGGTATTGGCTTTAGACTATAAGATGGAAACAGTAAAGTATATACTCAAGCAATGGAGTGCCTTCCATGTCGTCATAGCGTCTGCCATGTGCATATGTCACGCGCAATATCGGAATATGCGCAATATCAGAACTCCTACATGATTATAAAATATATCATAAAATATATCAGTGTACCCCTCAAACAGAAATGTATGACAAGAAATGCACCTGCAAGGACATTATTTTGTATCATTTGGGGCCCAGGTAGCCAAACCCCCAGTGTTTTATCAAAGCAGAGGCTTTTCTGCCACACTTTATTCACAGCTACACGCAGGTGTGAGATGCATTTGGGTTCTCCCTGACTGTTTATACACCTCCAAAATGCAGTACCACATCCTCAAACATCACTAAAATATATATTTATATTCTATATCTGTAGCTATAATAAAAACAGGTAGAAATTCTGAAACTGTGCAATCTTACTATGGTGCAATTCCGGAATTGCCCTGCGCAGTTCCGGAATTGTACAGGGGCAATTCCGGAATTGTACAGATTCTGATTCTGCGCCTGACACATACAAATGTTACATGCCTGTCGACATAACAGACATATTATCGGCACCTGCAGCACATTCATTAAAACATGGCATACCTTTGCATGTCATCATGGCAGATATAGCCAGACCCTGACTTTTTCTGAACTTAGGCTCTTTAATCGGAAAACATTTCCTTGGTGATTCACCTGTAGAATTTGGCTCTGAACAAAAGCAGTAATTGCAGTGGCGGATCCAGGATTGTCTAGACGGTGTGGGCCCAAACCTGGCGAACACGGAGTCACTGTCTGTTTCCCGTGAGTGAAGCGCATTACCCTCTAAACACAATTACGTAGAGCAGACATAAATTTACGTTACTTTGAGGACCTAACTACATAATTTCAGAAGGTTTGTCAACGCCAAAAGGTTAAGGTTTAGTTACGTTCAACGGACGTAGATGGATAAATTACGTTATTTTACTTCTTTTGAACGCAAATAAACGTAGCAAAAACACATAATTGGACATAGATAATCACGTTTTAAGTCACCCAAATGTAAATAAAAGAGCTGCATTAGTATTGATTTTGATTTTATATTTATATTTCATCTTGTATCAAACTTGTTCAATGTGATCATAGGGGAGGTATAGCTATATGAATGAGAAGCATTACAAAGACATTTACGTTGGAAATACTTATTTCGACGTAGATTTACTACGTTAATTTACATGATTTACGTCTGAATGAGGTAGTAAAACGTAGTTCAGACATTAACGTCAGTTGAACGTAAGTAAACCTTAACGTTTTGACGTCCACAAACCTTGCAAAAAAACCGTAGTTCAAACCTTTGGTTGGAAGCAAACCTACATAAACCTCTGAGCAACGTCGGAGTTACGTAGTGTGTTTAGAGGGTAGCTATAGTAGGAGGGTTCGTGGGGCGTTTTAGGACACAGTAATTATTTTAAGACTCATCCCCCTCCCCCCATCCAGATCAGAGGCCCTCAGTCAGGCCCTATGAATCATACTCCACAATTTCTTTCCCTTTTTTCTTCTCCTTTCTTTTCTCTTCTTCCTCTTTTTCTTTGTGAGGGGGGGGGGCAAGGCCCGTGGGGCCCGCCCCCCTGGATCCGCCAATGAATCGCCATGAGGTGCCATTTACTGCAGACGTCAACTATGCGTCACACCACCCTTGTCCAATGTTGAGAAATGAGCCGCTACAATGATAGTCTTGTTGTAAAGGAATCATTTTAAGTATTTCCAGACATGCATTATTCTACCCCCAAAAATGTAACATACTTCCGAAGAGACTGCGTGTGGCTTTACCTTAAGTGTGTATCCCACCGATGTCAGTTGGCTAGTGGATTCACCCCTTATAATGTTAAACTCATGGGAGAACCTTGTCTGATGGACAGAATGACGGTCAATTTCGTCAATGGAATACCCCCTTTAGGTGTATCATATGGCTTTGTGTGTAAGTAGTGTTTTGAATAACAGGCAGGGACGCTCAACTCAGCGTATCTGAGTAGAGTACTACTGTGTTCAGAGTTATTGCACAGTTATATGGCAGCTACTGCAAAGGTTAGTGTGCGATCTTCAATAACTGAACACACTTCAGATGCTTTCTTTTGTTGTTTCACATCATCGCCTCATATGAGAATGCTCAGTTATTAGTTGTACAAGCCCTGGAAACATAGTATAGCGAGGAATGTATGGTAATCATAGTACCGAATGCCGCTATACATTGTAGGCCTATAGGAATTACTTTTTCCAACAACTATAACCTTCTTGCATCATGTCGAATCATTCATGTGTACACCAGCCATCCTACATGTCCAGGAAAGGTGTCTCACATTTATATTTCATAGCTTTTGTCTAGAGTGTCAGCTCCCAATGGATGCCTTCCTGTTTCTCATGATATATTAAGACTCGTCTGTTGTGCCTGTAGTGTTTGGTCTATTGACTTCTACCATCTTGGTCAAGAATTTTGCTGGGATGTTTGTACAGTCCAGTTTGCATTTAGCTGCATTGGTTACACCTCGTTACTTTAGAAAACCAGCAACTAGCTACATCCCATGCAACCAGCTAGATATAGTTCACCAATACATTCAACACACATTATTCAAATGTTGGAGAGAGGTCACTAATGTGAAGTATTGTGTGTTTAATGGTTTCAGATCCTTCCTCAGAGTGGTTGGTGACCAATGGTCCAAAAAGTGATGAAGAATAACTATAAACATCCTCTGCTCAGTAAGCTGTTGCATTTATCACAAGTAGAAAGGCATGTTGATACAGTATCCACACACACACACACACATGCACACACACATAATCGTTCTCTCATATCCCCGCCCCCTACCTAAAGCATCCCTTCAAGGACCAAGCGTGATAAGAAACCTAATAGAATAAGGGTAAAAATTATAGCGGTGATTGGCAGCAGTGTAAGGGCCGTCAGCACAGCTCAAGTGGCGGAAATTTGGTGATTCAGTCCCTTTTTGCACCGAGACCCCAAAGGACATAACAGCACCTGTGTCCCTTCCATCACCTTCCAATAGATCCCTTGTAATGCTCTTTCTAGCCCCAAGACCTAATAGTGCAGATCAGTTTTGTCCCTCAGGAAGGTAGGGTATTTTTAGTGTCAGAATGTGAAGCGAACTCTTAAAGGCGTCAGTTAGGCATAGCTTAAATACTAAGTCGTGATAAAGCCAGAGTGTTTGAGTCACTTTTGGGTTTTTCAGTATGATCGGAGATGGAATGTGGTTTAATTCAGCTCTGTGAGAATGGATATAAAATGGACAAAATGTGTGTATGGTTTGAAATGTTAAATTCACATTTGTCCTTGTGCTCTTAATATAAGTTCTACTCTATCAAATTAGATTGTGTGCTTTTGTACTTGACTTTACAATGAGATATTTTCTATGTCACTGTGACAGGTCAATGTGACACATGTCCTCTGTTTATTGGCAACTTGTCTTCTTTGACATAATCATAATGAATGTAAATTACATGTCAAAAGGGGTAAAATGACACATAAAGTGCTCAATAGAAGCACTTTCTAATACTATTGGATTCTTGAGCTTAAGCTTGGATGTTGTTGTTCTGCCAAGACAATTAAACAAGAGTTACATTTGCTTCCATTGAATAACAGAATAGAGTGATATTTTGAAACTTTGTGAATGGGATTTTTGAGTACAGCCCTTATCTCTATCGTAAGTGTAGTGATGATAATCAAACTACTTTCACTCCGTTTAATTCGGGAGTGTAGAGAGAGGGATATATTTATACGTCTCTACCCTGTAAATGATAACAGGTATCCTAAAATAAACAGCCAAAAAAGCAAACACTTCAACAGACTAGAACTGTATTTCTATTAATGTTGAGCATTGAGAACATGCTGACCGGCCCACCTATACTGAGTTTGCAGCTTCCTTAGTAGAGGGCACCATTGCTTGATCTGGTAACTGGCGAGATAAGCACTGTTACAGAAATTACAATAGGTACAGGCTGTTACATAATGCCCCCTAAGAATTCCGCAGTGAAGGCCAGGGAGTTATCTCATTGGTTGATAATGCATCCAGCTACACGCCTTATCACCCGCTCCATCTAGGTGTAGGTGGTGGTACTGCAATTAGCACAGTGAGGTAAAGTATGCAATCATATGGGGCTCTTGTAACTGGATCCAGGCATTTGATGACAGCAGATGGAAAAGAGTTGGTGTCCAGGGCAGGTGTGGTGTGTCTATACACTGATGGATGCTTTACTAAGATAATGGATCACTATCCTTTATTGCAGCCATTCATCAAATTAGAGAACAACTGGGACAGGTAATTATCAATGCCTAGATGTAGCCTTCATCAGCAGTTACAGTCACATCTATCTCAATCTCTGTTGTTACTTCTGCTATTGATATCAATCTTGTCCATTTTAAATCGTCAATGCAACCAAATCATTTCTATCATTTTGTGATGGTCTAATTTAATTACTAAATTGTATAGATTGTATAGAATTATTCTTGATTGCTGTACAATTTCCAAAAACAACACTTAATAAATAGCTTCCCATGCATTCAACATAATGTATATTTACCCCTTTCCCACTCTGCATCAGATAGACCCTTTGACATGCATACCTCTAAACAAAGGTTATTAGTTTTGTCATAAATTCCCAATCAAAAGGCAACTGTGTGGAGCTTCTTTTCCTTCAAGACAGAGACAGTATATTCATAGAACAAAGAAAAATGTATGAGGGAAATGCTTGGCTCCAGTCCTCCCTTGCTTTTTTGGGTAATTTTACATTACACAGTTACACGTATACATAAGTTGAAATAAGGTATAGAAAGTACAAACACATCTACTGCTAATATTTAAATAGAATACCATTGTCTTCTGCTCCAAGTGAATCACACGATGGATGCTTTTGTCGATTGTCATTTTAGAGCCGTATCTATACTGTAAATAGTTAGTGTAGAATCTACTATAGCTCTACAGTAGACTCTTCTGTAGACTGGGTTTACAGTAGAATCTACCGATGTTTATCTACAACTGTACATCTACAGTAGAGTCTACTGTACACCTACAAAGATGGCAACTAACTTTTTACAGTGTAGCAAGCTCATTTCATGCTAATCTAATTATTTAAACTCTTGTTGTATCAGCTTTCATTAGCCAACATCTCCTAATGAACCTGTTTCTATATTAAACAGTATGCGAAAAATAGGCCCTACAATGTACATCAATAAAGGAACCCCCCAGGACCCTGGGCTGTACACTACTAACAGCAAATCTAAGGTTCATATAGGCGTATCAGTCTGGTTAAAGCTCCCAGTTTCCAAGTAACCGCATTACACACTGAGAAATAGCTCTAGGGCCACTCGCTAACTACGTGAGCCAGATAATAGATCAGATGAACAGATATGAGCGAGAAAAAAATTAAATAGGAACATTCTGCTTGGCCTTTTTGCAGTTCTTGGGAGTCTTGGGAGTCCTTTCAGAATAGGAAAAGTGTTAGAGGCAGTTGCCATGGCAGGCATTTCGGCTGAAGAGGACTGATTGGATGGGTTGAGCCAGCCCCAAGTGGCCGATACGAAGCCTTGTAGGCATGGTGTAGAGTCCTGGTTTGAAAAGATGCAGGATATTGGTGTGGAAGAAGGTGTGGGTAGAGGAGTGGAGGAGGTGGGACACGAGTGGATGTAGGCGGAAGGGATCGGTATGTGTGTCATGAGAAGGGGAATATAAATACTTTGCCCTGCAGAGTTGATGATGTATATTGAAAAGGAACATATCCCATTGGAGAGTTTGAACAGTAATATAGAATGGGGTCCCAAGCATGTTTCGCATTAGATGTCTACAACCATCTGTCCTGCTGCTACCATTTCAATATGTTTGGTCTATTCCGCACTAGCTGGATGTCCACTGGAGAGCGCCATCTTTGACTGGTCCCAGTATGCACCCTTTACTTTCCAGTCACTGGCTTCAGCAAATCATGTGGACCAGATTAGGGAGCTAAAGCTCTGCTTGGAGAGTGGAACTGCTACATTCCCTGCATGCTAGGACACCTGACATCTTTTACCTGTCCAAGATAGGGTTGTAGTTAGGACAATGAACTCATGACTAGCAGTACCTAAGTTCAAATCCCCTCCAGGCTAGGTGTGGTGACCATTTCTAACCCCATTGGTTGCAAAAGGTTGCACCAAAAGTTTCGGCAAAACGTTTTTGTAAAACATTTTATGAACCTTTGCAAAAGGTTTGGGTATAGTCTTTTGGTAACTACTTTTGGTAACCATCTATGTTACGCTAAAAGCCACACCAAGGACCGAACCCTGGACCTTTAGGTTGGGAGCTCCAGGCTCTCTTGGTTGAGCTATCGAGGCTGACGGTAGATCCAGGTCCAATAGGTAAACTTTGTTATTGATTAATGATCAATGCTAAATAATGGTACACTGCAATAGGGACGTTGAACAACCAATGGGGTCGAACCCAGGCCAAATGTGGTGACTAGACCATTCACAAATAAATCTCTTTTATCTAGGTCTGCCCCTGTGGTTGATCTGTTAGGGAACATGACTTTGAGTTGGAACATTTATTACCTTAGGTTCAACCCCATCGGTCGCAAAAGGTTGCACCAAAACGTTTTTTGTAAAACATTTTATGAACCTTTGCAAATATCCTTTATGCATGGCAGGGTGTGTGAATACAAAATGTCCCTTCACTGGAGTCATAGATCTATATTTTACCTGGAGGACTTCAATTATTTCCTCCTGAGCTCATCTATGCCCCATATCACAGCAAAGTAAATGGTATTTTGCCCATAACACTGGCGGGCAAAGACCTGAACGAGCTTTGGGTAGCCTATAATACGCAAAATTTACATCAGGAGCAGCATATTACTTGATAATATTATTATTGTCATCATAAATGCATTTAATCATCATTAAAACCCTTCTTGATTGATACACTCCTGAAAGGTCAGCATAATGCACTACAACATTACTAGCAAGTTAATGGGATATCCCTTTCAGGCAAAGTGACTGCTTATGTAACTCATTGGTTAAAGTATATTTTATACTTTGACTGATGAGCAATGGATTAGTGTCTGCCCAGCAATTTGTCACATGTGGGATACAGCCGAAGTGGTACAATTGGTGCAACATGACAATAAATTCTACACATTAGGAGCATGCAATCCTTAAATTTATAAAAGGTTGGGTTCAGTAAAATAAATCATGAAGCAAACATATCCCGATATCTAATATGCCTTGAGAGGATAGAGAGTGTCACACTAAACTCTGAATCTCTGACCAGATGGAGCTATCATTATCTACAAGTGGATTATGTATGTTTTATAGCACAGGTGGATTTGAATCTAGAGCATGTTTGTGACAACATTTCAATACTTCAACCCTGCAGAGAGCCCATGGGAATCCTCTGCAGTAGAATGATTTTCTCACACACTTTATCCCACTTTCTACTCGGACACATCTCTCAGTGTTCTGAATATACCGCCAGCCACTTCCTACTTCATCCCCACAGGAGTAGATATCACACGCGACGCATAAAAGGGACACTGGTACGTCTATATATTTAAAGAGACACTGACACGTTGTAGGCCCACGCTGTTCTAACAGTTTACAAAATGTCACATACAGTGGCTATTTATGGTGACAGTAGACTTGGTTCAAAGGGATCTAAGTTCTTGCAGCTAGAAGTAGACCAACTAAATACCACAGGCTGGCCTATACAAGTCAATCCTATGAGTGGGGCTAAGTTTCATACTGTTTGCAATGCTGCCAGTAATTTTATACGTACCCACCCTGAGTCAATAACATACATCTCAGCAGGAATTAATAATATGACAATTCGACACCCTGCTATGCCATGGCAATCCAGAGATTATTATATGTTTGACTGGGCAACAAGTGACCAATTTGTTACTGTTATGTCACATTATATTGAAGACTGGATGGAGTATCTTTACAACAGGCACCCAGACCAACGTATAATCCTGTGTCCCCTGGTTGGAGCTCAACTTGACAAGACAGTGGTGAATGCAAATGCTGAAAGACAATACATCATGAACAATGGCATACGTGAGATCAATCAGTCCATCTACCAACTCAACAGAAAAGCCAAGACTTCAACCCCCTGGATATGTCGGCCAGTACACCAGACACATTCAAAATGCAAGAACAAGAACTCGTATAAGGAAATGTCTGATGGACTGCATCCTGACAATAGCCTCCTCACCAAATGGGCAATCACATTCACAAATCATGTGGATTCCATCAAACAAAAGGTCTCAGCTCATGGGTATATTCCAAATTAACTAACTTAAATTAACATGTCATATATTTATTTAAATTTAATTCCAAATGACCAGGTCAATTATCAAAGCATTACTTGTTTTGTACGATAAGTTTGCTACGGTATAAGGCCAGGGAAGTTGGTAGTACACACAAGGTCTAGTCTACCTAAATCCCACAGTCATAAATACTGCCCGAGCACTCAAATAATTATTGTTGTTATTTTCCCGAACTTTTTTCATTTAATAATATGTACCGGTAAAGCTGTCTCAATTCCCTTCTAGAGGTAGCCCTGTTCATGAAAGAAATGAACAACATCTTGTATTTTTTAATTTTTTCCCTTAGATTAAGTACTAACATAGATAAGACATTGGACTTTAATAGTGGGGGGGTGGGGACGGGAACTGTGTCAGACTTCGTCAGGGAAAATTCCCTAAATGTTACACATATAAATATGAGAAGTATTAGGAATAAGCACACGGATTTTTCTATAATGTATGATGATTCAAATATTGATTTTTTAACCTGTTCTGAGTCATGGTTAACTGCTAATGATTTAAGTAGTAATTATAAATTAGTCGGGTATAATATGTACCGCAACGACAGATCATGGTTAGAGAATGGTAAAATTAAAAAGGCAGGTGGTTTAATTACATATGTTAAGAAGGAATTTACTGTTATTAATGATCATGATCACCTTAATGTCTCAAGTAAAGATTTAGAGCTTCTATGTACAACAATTAATAGAGAAAATAGGAAAAATATTCTATTACTGAATGAGTATAGGCCTCCCAGTGGTAACTTTACTATTTTTTGGAATTGTTTAAAAGATATTTTAAGCAGAATTGGCAACCGTGAGACTAAAGATATATTTGTTTTAGGAGATATGAATGTGGACTTCTTGGAGTTTGATCACCCGGATACAATTACTTTGAAAGAAGGCATGGCTGGTTTTGGCCTCCTAAGTTATATTGATGTACCCACTCGTTATG
The DNA here is from genome assembly GCA_947462335.1 of Harmothoe impar. Lineage (NCBI taxonomy): Eukaryota > Metazoa > Annelida > Polychaeta > Phyllodocida > Polynoidae > Harmothoe > Harmothoe impar. The sequence continues at coordinate 45,952,079 of OX381718.1, forward strand.
CTGAACCAATATCATGTTTAGATTTGATATTTTCTAATAGTTTAACAATAGATGAAGCTGGTTGTGTAGTTTGTAATTTAAGTGACCATGAAATGGTGTTTGTTACATGTAAGGAAACAAGATCTCCATTTACCGGTAAAACTGAAGTCAAAGGTCGTAAAATGAAAAATTATGACAGGCAAATGTTTGTAAGATGCCTTCTAGGCTTCAACTGGCGAAATTTCCACCTAGAAAAGGATGTTGAAATTCTATGGTCAATTATTTTGAAAAGAATTAATCACGTTTTAGATGTTATGTGTCCATTTACAACATATAAAACATATAAGGACAGCAAGCCCTGGCTTACACCTGAATTGATTGGTGAAATGCATCACAAAGACAATGAAATGCAAAGAGCCAAGCGAGCTGGTAATAATGAGCGATTACAAGTGGCAAGAAAGGAAAGAAATCAAACCTCAAAGAAAGCGCATAAGGCAAAGAAAACCTACATTTTAAATAAAGCTGAAGAAAATAAGGATAATCAAAGAAATTTTTGGCGAGAATTAAACAAAATTATTCCTCAGAAAAAAGGTGAAAAAGACACAATTAAGTTAATTGATCCTATTACTCAAGTTTTCATGCCTGAAAATGATGTAGCTGGTTTTATAAATGATTTCTTTACAAATGTAGGCCCTAACCTCTGTAAAGACAATACTACTAATTGGGTTTTTGACGATGATGTATATGATGAAGGTATCATAGATTGGAGTACGAGTCCTGCAGAGGTCATGAAATATATTAAGGAAATTCCATTGCATAAAACAACTGCCATAGATGGATTGAAGGCTAGCGTTCTGAAAGATGCTTTAGTTTGCCTGCTTCCACAAGTTACTTATTTGTTTAATCAATCTTTAATTACTGGAAATATCCCGTTGTCATGGAAATCTGCATGTATTATTCCAATTCCCAAAGATGGTAACCTTAATTTAGTAGAAAATTACAGACCCATATCTTTAATATGTACACCCTCTAAAATACTAGAAAAATTGGTGCATTCAAAATTAACAAAATACTTAGATGATAGAGACATACTGACAAGTAAGCAGGGAGGGTACCGCAAAGGTTTATCAACAATTCAGACTGTAGGGGAATTAACCGACGATATATTAAGGGACAGAAATGTGGGAATAGAAACAATAGCAGTATACATTGACTTAAAGAAGGCCTTCGATACGGTCGACCACTCCATCCTATTAAAAAAATGTAAATTGTATGGAATTCCTTCCAAACCTTTATTATGGTTAAGTAATTATTTAAGGAATAGACAGCAATGCACTTTGGCTAATAATGTTAAATCTTCTTATCTGGACATGGTATGCGGAGTTCCACAAGGTTCTACCTTAGGGCCACTCTTGTTTTTAATTTATGTTAACGATGTAATTAAATCCATCACACATGGTAAGATACTGTTATATGCAGATGATACTGTAATTTATATGTCAGGTAAAGATAAAAATGTTGTCAATCGTCTCCTACAGGAAGATTTATATACATATCATAACTGGTGTCAAAGGAACAGACTTACTGTTAATTGTAAGAAAACCAAATTTATGTGCTTTGGTTTGAGTTTCCGCTGGAAGAATTGTAAATTTAAAATTGGTAATGACAATATTCATGGTGTCTCCAGCTATAAGTACCTTGGTATAGTGTTGGATCAAGCCATTAATTATGAGAAATTTCTGAATAATCAGTTGAGAACTGTTAGTTTCCGTACATATCAACTCACAAGGATGAGTGAGTATCTAAGCATACCAACTGGTGTGCTAATTTATAAAAGCTATATATTGCCTATATTAGAGTATGGAGATATATTTATAGTAGAGTCTAACAAGGATTTGCTCAAGAGAAGGCAGAGAGCTCAAAATAGAGCGTTAAAAATAGCCCTTAAACTAAATTTCAGAGCCCACACTGATGACATTCATGCCCTAGCTAACATTAACTTATTAGAAACTAGATTACTAGCTCATCAATATTTAGCAGCCTTTAAAAGACAATTAATTCCAAAATATAGAGATAATAGACGTCTGAATACTAGAGCTTGGGATGGTCCTATACTAAAATGCCATACTCCTCATGCCAAATCATATACACGTAGTTTAGAATGGACCCTTGCTTTTGCATGGAACAACCTTGAGCCCGAGGATAGGAATATTCCAACCTTTACTTTATTCAAAAAAGATGTTAAAATTTTTCTGTTTAATAATATCCCTGACGAGGTAGAAGTTTAGAAATATTCGGTGCCCTCTAACCCCTTTTCGTCCTCCCCCCCCTCCCCCCACTAGGCCTATCTTATGAGCAAAAACCAGGCTTTATTAACCTTAGTCTTAAGTCCCTAGTAGTCTGCGTTTTGCACGATGCAGCTATCTAGAAAAAACATGTGAAGGTAAATGTTTAACCAGCTATATATTATTCTTTTCTGATATATTGAGTTTTGTAAGTTATCATAATTCTACAGATATGTTTTGAAAAATATGTAAACCTGAACTACAATGCAACATGGCCCGCCAATATTTTCTTAACACTGCTATGAACTATCCATTAAAGGTCGCTGACCTCAATATTAGCCTTTAAATAGGCTAAGATGCGACCCGTCTTTTGATAAAGCCATATGATAAAATTGTACAATAGTGTAAAATGTTTATTCAGCAATAAAGACAAATTCAAACTCAGGTTCTAAATGGCGCCCGGCATAAGGAAAAACATAATAGAATAAGGTTGACAAATATAGCAGTGATTGGCAGTGGTAGGAGGGTTGTCAGTACCGTTCTCTCATATCCCCGCCCCCTACCTAAAGCATCCCTTCAAGGACCCAGCATGAGAAGAAACCTAATAGAATAAGGGTGAAAATTATAGTGGTGATTGGCAGCAGTGTAAGGCCCGTCAGCACAGCTCACATGGCGGAAATTTGGTGATTCAGTCCCTTTTTACACTGAGACACCGAAGGACATTACAGCACCTGTGCCCCTTCCATCACCTCCCAATACATCCCTTGGAATGGTCTTTTTTTATCGCTCAGACCTAATACAGTAATCAACGTAATAAGTACCCTGGGCACTTGAAAGAGTAATTTGAATGAGAAAATCAGCCTCAAATGTATATTCTAATAAGACCAGCCTCTGGCCTCAAAAGCACTAAAGGGGGCCTGGCATGATAAGAAATATAATAGAATGAGGGTGACAAATATGGCAGTGAATCGTAGTGGTATAAGGGCCATCAGCACAGCTCACATGGCGGAAATGTGATGATTCAGTCTCTTTTTACGTTGAGATACCTGAGGACATTACAACACCTGTGTCCCTTCCATCACCTCCCAATAGATCCCTTGTAATGCTTTTTCTATCACCAAGACCTAATAGTGCAGATAGGTTTGGTCCCTCCGGAAGATAGTGCCTTTTTAGTATTAGAATGTGAAGCGGACCCTTAACCGCACCAGCTAGGCATAACTGATGTCCTTGATAAAGCCAGATGTATTTGATTAAGATCATCTTAATTTTAATCAGAGAACATGGTAAGGTTCAACTCTGTTATAAACACAAATACTTAACTCTAGGGAAGAACGTCTTTGTGAGTCATTCAACAATAATATGACATATACTGCAAATGTTAATGTAGCATCCCCTGAAGAGTTTATTCTTTTGGTGCTTTTTGATATTGTTCAATGAGCTGTTTCTTAATCAACAACAACACTTATGTAAAAACATCGACAGTGTAGAAAAGAGTATACTGAACCAATCTTCCTACTGACTACCGTAAAACCTTGTGTATAAGCCTAACTCGTGTATAAGCCGCAATCCGACTTTGGGCCGATCCTATAAGCCACACCAGCGATCTGGTTATGGTGACTTTTATACTGTACCATAGGAGCAAAAACTTGCATATAAGCTGCACCCTGACTCTGTGCCGATCATATAAGCCGCACTGGCGCTCTGATTCGCGTACAAGCCGCCGCTTATACGCGAGGTTTTACGGTAGCAAATGTGTTAACACCTGTAGAGATCTCTGCAACAGATGTAACTTATGTGTTATTCTATCAATGTACAAACACAAGTATTTTTTTTCTCTCTCATCTTACCCCTGACATTACTCACTACAGCGCTCTGTCTTGAGGATAGAGGTCGTCATCGATGCTAATAATGTCCCTGTACACATAACGTCATCTTTATACACCAACGGATGATGTATATTAAAGTATGTGTATGTATTTGGATCAAGCACAGGTCTGTGTTTTAGAAATGGCATATCTGATAGAGAATTGATTCCCTAAGAGAGGCCTACTAATCACTCCTTTGCATCAGGATGACTCACCCCCCCCCCCCATTTAAACCACTATCAACAGACACACATACACCCACACATCTCCCTGTACTGCTCATGCCCCCACCCACGACCTACTCCATCCCTTCAAGGTCCTTAAGAGGGTCCACCATGATAAGAAACCTAATAGAATAAGGGTGACAAATATAGTGGTGATTGGCAGCGGTATAAGGCCCTTGAGCACAGCTCACCCAGCGGAAATTTGGTGATTCCGTCCCTATTTACAGCAAGACGCAAGAGAACATAAAAGCACCTGTGTCCTTTCCATCACTTCCCAAAAGATCCTGTGTAATGCTCTTTCTATCATGAAGACCTAACTGCAGATCTGCTTTGTCCATCGGGAAATGTAGTATCTTTTTTTCTTAGAGCATTTAGTGAATACCTAGTGGTACGAATTTGGCAAGACTTAAGCTCTTCATGGAGTCAGAAACATCTGATGAAATGGACTTTGAATTCAATGGGAGATAGAACTGTTCAGTTCAGTTCTGCTCAGTGCAAATTGATATAGAATTGGTACAATATGCGTATGAATGAAAATAGTTAAATTCACATCTCCACTCAGTGATTTAATTAATTTGAAATTCAATGGTTCTTGCAAAACATAAGGCCAGGAAGCAATCCGACTCCACTCAGTGAAGCCAAAAATCACTTTTGTGAAGTGGCCACTTCTAAGGAAACATTTCTGCTGTCACTGTGACAGGTAAATGTGACACATGTCCACAGTTTAATTTTCTGCAAGGTAACTGCTTTGACATAATCAAAATGAATCTTAAATACATGTGAAAAGAGGTAGAATCCCAGATAAAAACCAAATGGGGAGTCTCACAGAAGTGGATTCTTGAGCTTGAACTTGAAACAGGTTTATTTTGCCAACATAATGAAATCATTATGACAGTATAAGCGGTTACATTAGTTTCCGTTTAAAAACATGAGAAATGGTTGCTCACAATTACTACATTTCTACAACATGTTTGATTACAGCAACGCCATTAAGCATTTTCAAAATTATTGAACTACTATCGTTAATTCTGATTTTACTGTGTGAAGCCGGGTTGGGGGCGGGGGGGGGGGGAGAGAGCAAAGACTACACTTTACCAAAACTATACTTTTCCTATCAATAGACACTAGCCCTGTCTAGTGGTTAGTGGTAGTACTTCAATGTAGCACAATGAGACATGGAATGCAAACACAATGGTCTCTTGTTACTAGATTTAAGCATTTAAGGAATAGAGTTGGTGTCCAGGGCAGGTGTGGTGTGTCCATACATTGATGGATAGTTTGCTAAGATACAAAATCACCACACATTAGTTTAGCCATTCATCAACTTAGGAAGCAGCTGTGACAGGTGATTACTAATCTAAACTAGTAGCCTCCATCAAACGGTAACAGATTTGTCTTAATCTCTATTGTTACTTGTGCTCATGCAATCAGATTTGCTAGTTTTTGATATTCAATGTAGGCTAATTCATTTCTATCTATATCATATATCAATATTTCAAGTCTTTGCACTGCTTTATTACAGCTGTATCTTCTGAGTCTTTTATTATCTAAATTTTTCATCTTTGAGATTCAACTAACATTGCAAACAAATATCCAGGCACCATGATGTTATCTCCCGCCCCCTTCCTTTAATAGGTATCTGCACATTAGATGATATCACATGCATACACAAAAGTACATCCTTCCAAGTAAGGTAGAAAAAGAACATGCATATTCCACTGCTAATGATATAATATTCAATGGAATTTAAATGAAAGTCAATTGATTTCTGTATCAAGTGCATGGGAGAATTGAGGCTTTCCCCATCATTTCACAGATTTCTAGCACCACATAGACAACCGAAATGATTACCATTAGGTGCAAATGTCCCTCCACAATTTTGTGCCTTGTATGAAAGAACCCTGACTTGGAATACGTCATATTGGACTATTTCGACTGTCCTTGTTCTATTATGTATGAGACAAAGTCTCTTTTCTAAAGCAATATGAGAAAGGTAGGCCCCATAATGCACAATAGGTTACAAAAACCTAAGCCAAACAATAGTGAACACCAAACCAACCTTCCCCTATGGGATGGGATGTATCAGCGAGTGTCCGTAGATAAACACACCGTTCTATCGGTACATTATTTAAGTAGTTCGAGTAAGCTAAAGTTGAGAGTAAGTAGACCAAAGTGTCTCTACAGAAAACTATACAGAAGGAGTTCATTGTTTAGAGGAGCGGCTTTGTGGGATGAGCTCGATGCTAGTCAACACTACAAGCTGACAAGAAATCATCTTCTTCTCAGTCTACGATTGGTAAATGAACAATGTGTTTGACTCTGACACTATATAATTAAATCGTGATTATCGCCCCGTGAAAACGGGTGTGAAATCCCATTGTCTGATTTGTAAACCCTTCCTGGTGAGGATTTAATTTAATCTCTGGCTATGGTTACTTTATGTGTGTGTTTTTTTTTCCTTAAAGAACTTGGCAGACTGACCGAGGCGGTTTTTAATTACCGGGTTCTGAAAAGGTGTAAAGGTGGATGTGAAGTTGGATGTAACAGCTGAGTAGTAAAATGTTGGCTGATTTTATTATTGTCCTAACATGTAGTTCCACACACGCTCCATTATTATGCTTGTACCTCAATCTAGTATATGAGTATGACTATGATTATGGTTATAACGATAGCATTACCACGAGGTGCACTAGTGCAATTGATCATGTTTTGGGGTACGTATTCTGGCTGATGTATATTTCTAGTTAGCTATTGACAGTTTTTCATGGTCGATTTCAATCTAGATCTACATGTAAATCAACATCTTGTGTCCACAAGGTGTTGTGTTCAGAATATGCTCTACTCAGTATATGTTGTGTACAGGAGACGTTGTGCTCAGAAGACGTTGTGTTGTTGAGATAGTAGAAAGAAAATACATTTACAAGGTGGGCCATGATGAATAAGCACTTACAATTGTTATAATCAACAGTTAACAATGAGCTCATGGCAAATAACTGATCCAGTCTATACAAAAAAAAAGTCATCATGCAGGACATTCGGCCTGGCTCAATTTTTGCAGGCCCGGACATCGGAATACAATCTTGCTATTAAAAAAAAAGAAATATAAAGCAGGTGATTGTATTCCCAATGATAGTGAATAGGGTTTCCCTATATATGTGTTACAATTATATTTACCATTTTACCATGTAAATCACTAAAGAATATTACAAAACATATCCAAGCATTCTGTTTTATGCTGTAAAAAAACTTAAAAATTGTCCAACTTATAAGCCTTAGAAAATGGCATAGAAGCAGTAGCCCTTTTTCTGCCAGGCCGTCAGACAGTTTGCTGGCTATAGCTGGTGTCTGGCAGGTTTTCGTACAGACTGCTGGTCAATTGCATGTATATTTACATGCAAATCTAAATGTTGTGTTCAGAAGGTGTTGTGTTCATAAGATTACTTAATACACCATTATTCAAAATTAACCCGTTAGAAAGTTGGTATACATTTACTGTCCAACTTGTACATACAACTTTTGCATGTCCCAATAATGAAAATATAATATTTCTAATCATTTCATGCTTTTTTAATCAAAGTTGTGTTCGTTAAACAGTATGTTGAGTTCATAAGATTTAGCAAGACCACTGTTCAGCAGGTATTATTACAGGATTTGGGAAAATTATAGTAAATAATCTGTGATGAGAGGGAATATATGGGGTATATACATTAACTGTTCAGGGGGCTACGGGCAAACTGGGATAAAAATCGATAAAATAAAGACCTATAAATTCCTATATTATATGGAAAATAGTACTGATGATTTCTATTTACTGATGTACGTATAGATATGTGATATAATGCAACATTATACTAAAATTGAGTTATATAAAAAAATATGATTTCCAAGCACATAACCATTGATTTTCTTGTGAATCTCACGAACACAACATGTGACTTGAAGCTAGAGCAGGTGTACATCTTCATGTTACTCCAGAACAATGGTTAAAAAGCTGCTGTGCCAATATTTATATATCTAAAGGATTAGATGACATACAATATCTAGGATAAAGGTGGTAACGATGAGACATTATCTCTAATTTCACCAACATAGTGAGATGGTGGAAAAATCCCCTTCCCCATGTATCATCATGGTTGGGTACAGCTCAGTTACTCTAAAGTTTCCAAGTAACAGAAGCAACCCAGAAATACCTCTAGGGCCACTCTACAACTACGTGAGCATGATAATAGATCAGATGAACCAATATCAGTGGAGAAGAGAATGAGATTGAGAATTCTGTCAGTCATTCTTCCAGTTCGTTTGGAAGTTCTTTTATAATAGGAAAAGGGTTAGCGGCAGTTTCCCTGGCAAGCATTTCACCTAAGAGAACCGATTGGATGGATTGAGCCAGACCCAAGTGGCAGATATGAATCCTTGTGGGCACAGTGCAGAGCCATGGGTTAAAAAGAGGTAGGATATTCGCGCTCCAGTAGCATGTGGGTGGGACAGTGAAAGATGTTCGATGTGAGTAGATGAATGCAGGAATCAGTGTATGTCCGTGTGTGGTCTTAATATTTTTTAAACCCAGGCGTGTGTGCGTGTGTGTTATTTATCTTTATTTTCATGTGATAGAACTTATAACACAGTATGATCTTTGGGGGTGTCTTTCTGATGAAACACACCGCTATGAAATAGGCTTTTACACATAGTTATGTTTAACTAAATATATTCTGATTCAAAAGACCAAGAACCCCTTACTTCGTTCCTCTCTACCCACTGCTAATACATATCATGGGTTCTATTCACTCTCTTTCTCTCTTCTCTGAGGAAGACCATGCAGAAACATGTATACTATTCTACTCTTGACCATTGAGTCATTAAAATATTAGTAAATTATAACAATTGTCAGCTTTATAAGAATACAGGCAGGGTATACATAGCAGGAACATCCACATAAACGTGTATTTTCTTGTTATATCATCGATTACTAAGGCTTAATTGCCTTTATTAAATCCGCTCATCGGAAACTGCTGGTGTTTAAAATAACATGGTCTGCCAGGCCAGTGCACTCCTGCCAAGATAAATAAATGAAATTCAAGTTTAAAAAAATCATCATTTGGTATAACTGCCGAATCAACACACATATTTAAATTTAGAAGTTGCAACATGCACCTCAATGAGATTGTTACATGCAAATCAAATCATCTTTGACATGTTAAATACACTGAAATATACATGTTGTGTACCATGAGCATTATCGGTATACTGAAATGGAACATCACATTGTTCATTTCTTCATCTTTCAGTCTTTATGACTGAGTAAATACATGTAGGTTAAATACATATTTCAATTCGTGCATCCAAGCACTTTTGGTGGGTATCAATAATCACAGTAACTGCAGTAAAGCAGCAAAAAGTTGGTATCTTAGTAAATAGTAGCCTTGCAACTTTCTGTCCAAACAGCTCCTCAGGGTCCATGTTGCCAATGAGTTATGTATACATGTGATAACGTAGTTTACCACCATGTACCTACTCAATCCAATATTAATTCATAGATATTAATAAAAGTCATAAGATCCACTCAGCCAGTTAGCAGCTGGTTAGAGGCAATGTTCCCCGTGGTTTTGTTCACACGAGTAGTATTTATTTTTAGTAGGCCATAGCATAGCCTTCGAAATTTGATACCAACTTGCTCTATACATGACCAAAAGCTAGGTATCAGCAAGCATCAGATTGGCCCCACTGCACGACTTTGGCACCTTCCTGCATCCTGCAAAAGAAGCAATAGATATTTTTTTTCCATTTCTAATAGATATGTTTAAGTATTGTAGGAATTGTGAAATTCCTGAGATGTTTGGAGAGAATGGTATTGGTTGTTCTCCAGGGCCAACCTGTGTGTTCTCTGGCGCCCTCTGTCGTCGATTTAGGTTACATATGAGGCTGCATTCTGCGGCAGAGGTAGTGATTAGAATGCTCCAGTGCCAAGAGTTACACTCTCCAACATAGGCGTCACTCTCTCGGCATATGCTTGGTCAAGATGGGAAGCTACCTGCATGAATTAACATATATGCATTCTCCACCAGTGGATGGATCTATCCGAACAGAGAGGTAATTTACGCTGTAGGCTGGTGTCATCTGTCACTACAGAATATTGAGTATACAGTGTAGGTGTCTCCACCTAGTGTCATCTGTGAGGTTTCTAGGGCGACTAGCGTGGAGTGGATAGCAGTTTTTAGTACAGTGATGTGCTTCGTAACCATTCATACAGAAGTAGACTTATAATTGCGTGATGAATCGGATACATAAAGATCTAGATCCAAGGGATGGGAATGTGATAATGGTTACGATAGTTCAAACCTGCCGAGCAATGATAAAGCTGCTAGTTGGAGGGATGTCAACTAATTCATCTGTATGAAATTGGTGGTGCCTTCTGTTGTGTGAATAGTGAGGCCCATACCCAGTGGGCACACCACCACTGATTAGTAGCTGCTCTGGTGGCTAATGACCTTGCAGGGCGTATTATCCATTCAGGCAGCACACAATAGTTGGTAACATTTAGCATGTTATTTGTACTCTATAATGAACTGAATATTAAGCATTTAATAAGTGATGCACATGCAGGGCTACATATGCCTCCCTTATTAGGCGGGGGCATGCAGCTCTGGTTAGCTACAACAGCTGAAGGGCTACAAAAACAGGACTTATTAATGGTGGTTTTCATAATAACTAAGAAGGCCTACATTTGTAGTCCTTATTAAGCAGTGTATCAACAACCCCTGATAAAGGCTGCTTTTTCACTGTCTAATAACCATCACATGTAAGACCATATTTGAGGTTCTGCAGGGCTGCAAAAGTAGGGCTTATTAATAGCTGATTAACTGTTGTCTTTGTTATGAATATTAAGCCCTGCAAATTAAGTTCTTATCAGTCAGTGCAAGATAAGTCCTTATTAAGCAGTGAATCAGCATGCCCTGATAAGGGCTGCTTTTTCACTGTCTAATAACCATCACATGTAAGGCTTTAATAGAGGTTCTGCAGAGCTGCAAAAGCAGGGCTTGTTAATAGCTGATTAACCATCTTATTATAATGGATATTAAGCCCTGCAAATGAAGTTCTTATTAGTCAGTGCATTGACATCCCTTAATAAGGACTGTATTTGTATTGTCTAAGAACCACCTTATGTCATAACATATTAATACCAAAGGATAAGTAACATAGCTTACTGGTAATGCTAAGAAGTTGTGTGATCTTTGAGAATACTTTGTGTCTCCTTGCTGTCTTCTGTTCTGGTACCTATTTGAGGAGGGAAAACACCATGATTCTACAAGGAGATTTGGTGGCCTAATGAGCAAGTCTCTGGACTTGTGTGTGAGAGGTCCTGGGTGCGATCCCAGAAGGAGCCATGGCACCAAATTTTCCCAAGAGTTGTCCTGACAGGAGTCGCGTCTGTAAGTGTCAGTAGACAGACTGCAGTGAACCTTAGGTGTCCTGGTCTCCCATGAGACTTGCACAGATCCGCTTCAGCCCGTAGAAGCATAATACACTTGCGACTGGTAAAAAGATAGCAGATATCAGTGTTGACGAAGGTGGTCCTAGCCGGGAGGGGAAAAGGCTACAATGGACCACTAGAGACTCTGAGAAAAGGTTGTGACAGCAGCCATCCCACGCTATCTGACAGTGAGTACGGTCAAGGCACATTGCACCACAGTCACCAGTTGGTTATCAGGTGTGTCAGTTTCGCCAGGGTCAGGAGCTAGGATGTGTTCACAGTGGTTGACTATGACTTGTACACTGTCAATACAAACTCAATTTTGATATAATACTGCTATTCCCACTTTTCTGTATATTGTGAGAGGTTTGATAAACACTTTTCAAAACCGAAAAGAAGTGGAGAAAAACTCATCCGAACCTTTTGCTTTTGCTTTACGCAAAGAGCATGGGTGCATAGTTGAAGAGAATAATACTTCCCATCTATTTCCAAAATGAATTGAGAGAGTTTTTCATTCAATCAGATTCAAATAAGACAGTTTTTGCTTGTATCTCACTGCAAATAAAGCCCTTTTTAGCCAGTGCTTGAGCATGATATATGAGGGGCTGCTTTTGCAGTGTACCCAGGGTATGCTAGGGGTACAGTAAGGTTTAGGACCACCACTTATCATCAGCCCCACTAGCTCATGCAATAGCACACTGGACTTTACATCTGAAGGTAAGGAGTTCGATTCCCATTGACAACATTAATTTGTACAACAATCATGAATTTCTAATGTATGTATACTGAGTTGCTTATGAATGTAATATGCTTGAATAAACAGCAGAAAGTTTCAGGGGAATTCCTTTTTAAATAGTGGCACACTTCAGCTTATTACTAATCACTGCTTTGAAGTGCCTAATAAGAACTGCAGAGCAAGTCACTTATAAGTGCTGCTTTATAGCAGTGCAGTAGTGTCACAATTATAATCTTTGAATAAATTTGACTTTTGGTGCCCTTATTAGCTGAATTATTGAACCTCTTGATAACCACTGCTTTGAAAGGCTTAATAAGTGCTGCAGATTAGCTGACTAATAGTTATTACATTCTAGCCACAATATAGATGGATAATAAGCACTTCATTGGAGAGCTTATTAGTCACTTATTAAGTGTTGCTGTGCCCACTGGGTAGTAGCAATTTTCACACAACCTGAAAGAAATGCATGACGGCATAATTATTATACTTATAAGATTTGCTCTTTGATGATAATCCTACTCATCTTATGAACATTGATTTTCACAGATCGCCCAAGGAGACTGCATGCGTTATAAGTATATGGAAAGGGAGATTCACTCTCTACCAAAGCTGTTTGGAAAGATGTTAATATACTTGTGTAGGGGCACGAATAATACGTGTACATATAAGGTCCGTGGAGTCAGAGCGGTAAGTGCCTCCAACGGACACTAGGTGGCAACACCTGAGCCATGTCCTTTCGGTTATCCGGTAGCGGAGCCAGGCAGGGCACTCCAGACGGCGCTACGGAGGAGTGCCACGTCGACACTGCTTGGTCCGCGCTCAGGGTATATAAGAGGCCGAGGTTGGCTACCTCACCAGTTAGTCCTAGGACGAGCTCTGACCCGCACCTTTCGTACCTTCGCTTTGACAGGGGCACCTACACCCCTCCCACGTTATGGACTCTGCACCAGCCATGCTGGCACAGAGCTTAACTGTCCGGTATCGCTAATGCTTCGAACTATCGATAGAATCCTGTGTGTCTTCGAATGGTTGAAAGACCAAGTGAACCGAGTGAGAAACCTTCGTGTACTTTTGAGGCTGTGATCGAATAAAGACCTGTTGCATTCAAACCGAATTTGGAACCTGTGTTCGTGTTGTACGCATATGAAACCCCTACATTGGTGCCGTGACCAGTTCGGGTGAAACACAGAATAGCACAGTCAGTGGGTTAACATGGCTGAACAGGCAAAGGGTGGAGCGTCCCTTCATCCTATTTCGAGTCCAGATCCGGAGGTGGTAGCAGCCCTTGAGAAACATTATGGGCCAAACCGTTCGAGTTCTACACCAGAACCAAGGAGAGGCAATCCTGATTCTATTCGAGAAGATCTGGGGTCAAACCTAGATGATTCTTTGTTTGAAACTGGTGGTTCGGAGAGACACATTGCTCCTATGCCAACACAAGGCATGAGCATACTGCATGCTGAACGACACCAGCGACAGGAAGTGACACGTCGTCATTTCGAAGAGGAGAAGAATCGGTTCGAAGGAGCAAGGATCGCAGAGATGGACAGGATGAATGAAGAGTTTGAAGCTTTGAGTCATCGGTTGGTACAGCTTCGGAACAGGAATGAAGATCTAGAAGGGGCAACGATGGAGAAACAGAACCGCTTAGACACAACGAAGGCAGAACTGGAACATATGGAAAACCAGTTCGCTCATCAACAGAATGTCTTGCGGCGACGTACTGAATCTCTAGAACAACGTCAGGATAAGACCATACATGATTCGGACGAGCTCCATGATACGATCCGAGAAGCTACCAAGGCGATGATGGACGAAAAGGATCGTCTGATCAGGGAGGTGGAAGATTTACAGAAGAAACGAGATGAAGAGGCAACTCGAGGTAGCCGTTCAGGGTTCGATCATGTCAGTGGTGGCATATACAACTCATCAACTGGTGGGGGTAGTGCCTCTACCTCAACCGGAGGGAGACCAAAACGAGTGACCATTGATACAGGGGATCCGGATGGAAGATCTTCGCGGCGTGACCAACGCCCAACGTCGTATGATGACGACCATTCGAACTCTCCCAGTCGTTCCAGCTCTCGAGAGAGACCGAGCCGTACGAGTTCGAATGAGAGATCTTCGAGATCTGATCCGAATGAACGTTCGAGTGGTCCCTCAAGGAGGCCAGGGAGATCTCCTACACATGCTGGTAGACGAGTATCTCGCCGCGAATCGATGTCCCCTGGGATGAAATTGATTTACGACACGAACCCCTGCATTGCTGAGATGGGAGTGGACTGTGTTAGCAGACAAGCTGATAATGCCGATATCGTCGACTGGAGCATCGAGCAGTCGTTTCTGTTGCACAGGGACAACCACAACGCTGCTAGACGCACTGCCAGCACTCCGAGTCCATTCACAGGAAGACAGCCATGGCAGGACTGGTTCGCAGACTTCATGGACGATACACAGTATAGACCTATACCCGTATAAACCCAGGGCAGGGGGGCGTGGCATCGAACCGCTGGAGGTAGTTCCTCCAGCCCTCCTGGGGGGCGCCAGCGGCGCCCTAGGAGTTCCAGCGGCCGCCGGGAGGTGGCGCCCCGGAGTGACGTCATCCCCAGGCGTGACGTCACCAGCCGCGACGTCGCTTGGCGACGGTTCTATCTGTTGTACGGGGACTAGAAAAGGGCACATCCTTTGAACGGTGGTCAGTCGGCCGGTCAATCTCTTTGTGTACACACCTCCCGCAGAATTTTCAAAATTTTTAATTTTTGGGGTAAAGTTCTACTAAATATTGTACTTTGGGATATTTATGATATTTATGATATTTGTGATATTTATGATAATTATTGATGTTCATATTTATTACTGTATAATTCTATTCACCTGTCATCTTAGCTGCTGTGTCTGTTTAGACCTGTGTTAGGCGCTAAAGAATTCTGTTATTGCGATACAGGACCGTGGATTGTCCTAGTCTGCTGTGTTATTTATGGTTATTGTTGGTTATTGGTTATTGTCACTAAAAAGATGAGTGTGACTGCTATTTGTAACTGTGATAGTACTTCAGTGTTAATAAAAATATAGGCTGTTATTTAGGTACTATATATTTCCACCACACTAATGTCTCGTGTCTTCTCTTATATTAATATTATATTAATTATATTAATAGCCTATATACCGGTAGCTTATTGTATGGGGATATCCCCAAGTTTCCATGGTAACTTATCTTTCTATTAAGCCTAGCCCGAGTGCTGGCAAGTAGTCTATATTATTATTGTGCTAATAATATCTTCCACCCCACCTAACCCTTTATATGAGGTATAATCGATGGTCAGAAGAGGAATCGTTGGACGAACTTTTACGGGCATTGAGAAATGGCCCAGGCAAGCTAGCGGTTTCGAGATGGAGAACGATGCATGGTGCCGGATCGTTTACCCAATTGGTGGAATGCGCCAGTTACCTGATAGGTAATGTGGGTAATGAAGACCCGCTTCGATTGTTTCGCAAACGGACTCAAAAACCAAACGAGTCGCACCGTGTGTTCGGTCTAGAATTGCAATCTCTCTTGCAAAGGGCTAGACCAAGATGGCAGTTAGATGACCCACAGTTCCTAGATGATTTGTTCTCGCAATTCATTGAGGGATTAAGGGATTCGGATGAACGGACCGCTGCATGTGATAGTTGGAAAGCTGGAACTTCTCTCACTGATTTGTTCATGGCCATAGAAGACTATGACAGGAAACGGCATCTGCTATCTTCGAGAGTACTTTCGAGAACTTCCAGTGTGGTGCAAGACCCACCAGCCTCTGATACAGAGGAAGGTGATTCTGGAAGGGAGGAGGAGATTGGCGCAGTTGCTCAAAAGAACAGCGGCAAATCTTATTCCAATTCGAATTCGAAGCGCTGTCCGAAGGCCGACAGGAAAACACCACCTGTGACCCCAGGAGTTACAAGCGCACCTTCGACTACTTCCTCAACTCCCAGTTCTATGGAAGAACTTCTGTTAAGGTTGACTGACTTGATGTCTGGAAACCAGCAATCAACAGGGAGGAATTCGAAGCCGAGAGTGGACAAGACCACTAGGAAGTGTTACAGGTGTCAGGTCCTGGGACACTTTGCTGCAGAATGCCCAGCTGAAAAGCCGGTACCCAAGCCTGAAGAGAAGAAAACGGAAAACTAGACGGGGTTGCTCTGGATGGCAAGGTAGTAACCCCTAAGGAGAAAGAAAGCCAACATATCGCACGCGGTGCAAGCGATGAAGTCCGAGGTGCAGTAGAGATTGGAAACTTAGAGGAGGGGCCTGATCAGTCCCTTCTAAGTATGTCCAATGAACCCAGAATAGTAGACGTCCGAGGAGGAAGTACTGGGGAAGCGGCGAATTGGATACAGGAGCTGGAAGTAGTCAGCAGTGCCCGATTGTCCCCGGATCACCCCTGTTTGAAGCACTTGAAACGACGGGGAGTAGATCTTGGTGTCACTAAGGATTTCGAACGTTTCACCGTCAACCCATCACCATTGGATGGGAAGAGGTGGTATTTGACTGTAGCAGTGAGGGGAAGGTCTGCAGAATTTCTAGTGGATACTGGAGCTAGTCACTCCATGATCTCGAAGAGGTTCTATGACCTTGTAGTCGATGAGCCAGATAACTTCACAACGAGGGTAACAGCTCATTCGGCCGACGGTAGCTGCATGCAGACGTTTGGTAAAGCATTTTTCGAAATCAATATAGGTGGGCAGGATTACCTCCTGTCCCCTACTATTGCTGATCTGAGTGATGATGGCATCATCGGATTAGATTTCGCTGCGTTGTACGGTGCAATGTTGGAACCTTGTAGGGGGATGTTAAAGATAGAACATCCATATAGGGTGGCCGTACAATGCGTGTTGAGAAAGGTATCTTCTGTAGCCTCGGTGGTACAGACGGTTAAGATACCCAGTACAGACATGTGATGTGCTGTTTTCGAGTGACAGTATCTTCCGAGACCAGATGGCGGTGGTTGAACCCGATGTGGTGAGACTTGCATCAATTGGACTCGAGAGTGCAGATCTATACTTTCGTAGGCAGTGGCAGTAGGAATCTAATTCCTATTTCGAATCCTGGTGGTGAAGTCCGTTATCTGATGAAAGGTACTCCCGTGGGGCAGGTGATCGTTGCACAGGCAAGCACCAGTATACTCTCAGAAGATACCCAACCGAACCTTGAGGGGATGTCCGATTTACGTCCGGAACTCCAAAAGTTGGTGGACGATTCGAGCTTGGTGACGGGGGACCAGAAAGATCAGTTGAGACGGGTATTGGTGAAATATGATGCAGCCTTCGGGGAGCCCACTGGTTTGGGGCGAACTGACAAGGTGCTACATTCCATCACTACAGAGGACGCTGTACCTTTCAAAATCCCTTATAGACGCCTACCTTTGAAGAAGAAATTGATGGCCGAGAAGGAAATCGCTGATCAGCTGAGATTAGGGGTGATTGTTCCCAGCACTAGCCCCTGGTCCAGTCCTGTTCAGATGGTGACTAAGAAAGACGGCACAATTCGCTTCTGCATAGATTATCGAAAATTGAATGGTTGTACTAAGAAAAACTCCTATCCTCTCCCCCGTATAGACGAGACTATTGATTCCCTGGGCGGAAACCAATGGTTCTGTACGCTGGATTTGCAATCCGGATACTGGCAAGTTGGAATGAAGGAAGAGGATCAGGAAAAAACAGCATTTTCGAGCCATGTCGGTCTTTTCCAGTACAATGTGATGCCGTTCGGATTGTGTAACGCCCCTGCAACATTCGAAGCCATGATGGAATCTCTGTTGAGTGACCTGTTATGGAAGGAGTGTTTGGTGTACCTGGACGACGTAATTGTCTTCGGGAAGACCTTCGAATCGTGCCTGGCTACTTTAGTCAAAATTTTCGAGAGGTTGATAACCCATGGTTTGAAATTGAAACCAAGGAAGTGTCACCTGTTTAGGACTTCTATTAACTATCTCGGTCGGATAATATCCACTGAGGGGGTTAAGGCGGATCCTGAGAAACTAGATGTTGTATCGGAATGGGAAAAGCCAGAGGGACCTAAAGACATACGGTCCTTTCTGGGCTTCTGTAGCTACTACAGAGACTTCCTACCGGGGTATGCCAGAATAGCTCAGCCTATGCAGGCTCTAGCTCACTGGACTCCGGGTAGAAGGAAGGAGCCTTTTCCATGGGGTCCGGAACAAGATCTAGCATTCGAAGCCGTGAAGAACCTATTTCGAACCACCCCAGTTTTGAAATATCCAACAGCTGATGGACATTTCATACTGGACACAGACGCCAGTAATGACAGTATAGGTGCTGCTCTATCCCAGATGCAAGAGGGGATAGAAGTGCCACTGGCTTTCGCTAGTAATACCCTCAATAAGGCCCAGAGGAATTACTGTACCACTAAGCGCGAATTGTTGGCGGTAGTGGTGTATACGAAGAAGTTTAAGCACTTCCTTTGGGGAGGTGACTTTACTTTACGGACAGATCACTCGTCCTTAAGGTGGCTGTTGAACTTTAAGGAAGCAGAAGGAATGATCGGTCGATGGCTGACCACCTTGTCCGAGTTCGGGTTGGAAAATAGCCAAATCCAACACAGAGCAGGGAGCAAGCATATCAATGCTGACGCCCTTTCGAGAAGACCCATACGGAAATGTTCTAGAATGGATTGCGATGATTGTGGAGCCCATAATGCTGTAATAGCTGGAGTTCGAATGCCGTATGATGTAGGACATTCTAAAGCAATGGAATGGTCCACCGAAACCATCAGGCAATTCCAGAAGGGTGATGCTGTCATTTCGAGACTAATAGAACAGGTCTCCAGTGGTGCCCAACCACAAAGACCAACCATTTCGATTGAGAACCGGGAAATGAGACAGCTACTTGCTCAATGGTCTGAGCTAACTGTTGTTGACGGTATCTTATGTAGGTGGAAGATAACACCGTACAAGGCCAAAATTCGACAAATCGTGATACCCACAGCTATGCGAAGGGATATCATGTATTTCGTACATGGACATCAGACCAGTGGACATTTTGGAAAGAAGCGCTCCCTTGCGCGACTCTCCAGAAGGTATTACTGGCCTGGCATGAGTAAAGATCTGCTTAGGTGGATCTCTACTTGTCCAGATTGTTGTCTGAGCAAACCAGGTGAAGGCCTGGGGAAGTTGCCACTAACTCAAGAGCTCTGGGGAGTTAGATTTGCACGCATAGCGGTTGATATCATTAGTGGCCTAAAAACCACTCCTGATGGAAACACGTGCATGATGGTGATCTCCGACTACTATTCGAAGTATACTAGAGTGTTTCCTCTGAAAGATCACAAGGCTCATACATGTGCTCGTGCATTCGTAAAGGGTTGGGTGCTTCATCTAGGCGTGCCCTTGATGTTGCATAGTGATCAAGGCAGAGAATTCGAATCTGAGTTATGGGCAGCAATGTGCCATAGCCTTGCTATATGCAAAACAAGAACGAATCCGTACCGGCCTCAGTCTGATGGTCAAGTAGAAAGGTTCAACAGAACCTTGATACAAGTCCTGAAGCCTCTGGTCAACAGTCAGATGGATGATTGGGACGAGCAATGCGAGTTTGTGGTACATGCTTATAATAGTACGGTGCATGCTTCCACCGGTTGTTCCCCCAATTTGTTGGTATTCGGAGAGGATTTGATTATGCCTGCTGACTTGGTGTTTGGCGTAGCTGGGATAAACGCTGAAACACCCTGTCAGGTGATGTTCGTGGAGGCATTGAGGGATCAATTCAAGTCCGCATACGAGATGGTTTGATGTGAACTAAGCAAATCTGCTTCATGGCAAAAAGTGGGCTATGACGTAGGTTTGAAACTTAGGTCCTTTCGAGTGGGGGATGAAGTAGTTAGGCTACACGACCCCCTACAACAGCTAAAGTTGTCACCCAACTGGGATGGTCCCTTTACTGTGGTTCGGATTGTTTCTGAATCCACGGTGGTGATCAAATCCTTGTTGGGACGCCTGTATAAATCCAATGTAGCTCGCCTACGCCGGTGGCAGGGTGATGCTTCAGCGCATTCGAAGCCAGGGGAGCATTCGAAGTCAGATAACACTGAGTGGAGAGCGACCACCCCGGAACGACGTGGTCCTGGTAGACCTAGGAAACTAGTGATACCCTCAGATGAGAAAAAACCTATGCCTCCTGGTATTGGTAAATTAAAGCGGGGTCGGGGTAGGCCTAAAAAAAAATTTACCAATTCGAGCTTCTAGCAAGAAGGATAAAAAGTGCGGAAAAAAAGTCTTGGCAAATGAAGGTCTGAAGGGGAGGAGGGCTGTCCAATTGACTACTGGACATCCTGTCGAATCTTCCCGGACGACCAGGTCTAAAGAACCCAAGGTCGGGTTAAGACGCAGTCCACGGCATAATCCGGAGACTGCTGTGACCTAATTTGTATACACAACAAGAAGTTTCGATGCCATGATGGTAGTACAGACCTAATTGCTGTCGAGTGAGCAGAGCTAGGGTGAGAGTTGATCATGAACGTCCCCGAGGGTGGCAGACGGAACTATCCGGCGGGTATTCTTATGTTACCCGTAATGACATTTGCCTACACTCCTGAAGAATTCATGATTAGCGGTACCCCTGGTTCTGTGGAACTGACTCAATAAGGATTACACTCCGGTGAGCTACCCGTTCGATTAGTGGCGGGAAACGCGAGCGTCTCCCGCCGTGTTATCCGTCAGAAAAGGGCTATCCGGTGAAGCGTGAACGCTGATTGGTTGACCTTTGCTCCCGCGGCGGGCGTGGCATCACGAGACAAGAAGGGCGGTCGCCATATTGGATCAGTGCCAAGAAGACGCACGGACGCTGCAGGGCAAAGGAGGAGGAAGAAGGGACTTGTAGTCGACCAAAAGTCTCCAAAACCACATCATAAGACGCGCCAACCTGGTTAGTTCCCACTCCTAGTGTCATTAGGACACGCGGAGCTTCGTACTCCGCAAATCTTCGATCATTAAACTTCGTTTTCGCTGAAAACATTCGACTGCAATGGAGGAGCAGTACACCCCCGGTGAGGGCCTCCAGTCCGACGAGATAGATCTGTTCGGGATGGACGATGGCCAATTCGACAACGCTCGTGAGTCGGATTATGAATCCGCCTCTGAATCCACCGGGAGTGCGGTTACCGTTCGTGTAGCGGGGATCGGCTCCTATTCGACGGCTGATCGGGACAGCATGACCATGCCACCCCCGGCTACAGTCAACCTAGGGCCGTTGCCGTGGCGCAATGTCCCGAAACGTGTTGCTTCGAAAGACATAGACAATTCGACGTCAACCCGGCTGAACGCAGCAGGTGAGGAGGAAGAGGACGAGATGCCAGAGTTGGAAGAGGTAAGCCAGAAATTGCCTATCCATGCAGTATCTGACGAAGAAATGGAGGACTTCGTACGAATATCACTGGCCCAGCAACAACTCATGGAGGTGCTGGAGTGTGACCCGCCGTTCGACACCTCGCTGAAGCTCCATCCCACACTCATGGCGATGGTGCTAGACAAGCTGGAGGAACATGGATTCGACCACCATGAGGGTACTTGGCTAGAGAGTTACGAAGGAGCCATCCGGGGAGCATATCAAAATGAGATCTTTGGAAAAATCCTACTGCGATGTGGTACGAACTTTCGGCATCTCCAACAAGCCAAAGCTAGGGAGGAAGCAGTGCCCTCAAGTGATGGGAGCACGACCAGTACGAAGGGGAAGAAAAAGAAATTCTCCAAGACCAAAGGTAGTCGTAAAACTTCTAATGGCAGTACTCCTCCCAATACTCCGCCTAAGTCCGAGGTGTCCGAACCTGCCCCAGTCCAGTCCGAATGCTCTTCGAGTACTTCCCAGTCGGCTTCAACGTCATTCGAAGAACCAACTACGACCACCGGGACTACTGAGTCCCCATCCGAATCCCTTCCGAAAGCTCCGGGACCTTTACCAGTCCCATTCGAAGAAGATTCAGCTAGCGTGGAGTTGGCTCCGCGGGAGATCCATTCGGATACCTCAGGATCAGTTGAGCAAGAAGCCCGTTATGCTCAGGTGGTTAGAGAATCCGATGAACTCAGGGCAGCCAATGAACAGTTACGGCTAACTCTGGAGGCTATGCAAACTGCCCCCAGAACGCCAATGACTCGAGCCCAGTCCCGTAAGAACCCCAATCCGCAACAAAAAGGACGGTCCGTATCCGACGCTTCGGATCTGGAGGAGGTCCCCTTCGAACTTCCAAAGAGCCAGAAACGGAAGGCAAAGAAGAATGAGGCACGACAGCCATGTGTGCCCCATCCTTCGCCTCCCCAAACTACTGCGATTAATATGTCCCCAATCGTGAGGTTGGTGGACGTAGTATCCAGTACGGCCTCTACACCTTCGACGCCTCCTAGGGCACCCACCCGGACGCCTTCGACCCCTCCAGCAACTCCGACTAAAACTCCAGTGCAGGTCAAGGTACCTGCATCTCCGTCTACGTCCTCCGAGTCAGGGCAATCGAACACACCACCAGTGGTTTCGTCGCCCCCTCCAGCTCCAGCTGCAGGGGCAGGTGCCTCGGCAGACGTCCCAAGTTCTCGGGTGGAGGACATGATTTGGCGCAATGCCAGTGGGGGCTTCAAGAAATTTAAGCCCGAGTGCATGGAACACTGCAAACGATCGAGGGATATGTATTCGTGTCCCAAAGAACCGGACCATGAAGGATTGTCTGATGACGAAGAATGGATGAGATCCAATATGGGCTCACCCAGTTCCTGGTCATGGACAGAAAACTGGTTCGGTCGGCTGCTGGATCGAAAACAGTTCCCTGAGACTTACTACAACCATGAGGGCCGTCCCAAAATACGTTGGGCGATGGCCCGGTACAAAGAAGGGGTAAGGGAGGACTGCCCATTCGATTCCTGCCGTGTCTACTTCGCACACGAGAACCGCCCCATGCCTACTCGTCTTCGATTCATGCGACATCTCGTGGAGAAGCACATGCACCACCATGCGATGTATGTCTGCGCTGATATCGGCAAATCAAACAAAAAGTGTTCGGGAATGTGGACCCCTAGAAGAGGCCGAATGATCGAGCACCTGATACAATGTCATGGCCAAGCCATGATGTTTGCCAGAAAGAACGTTGGAGATCTCCATGCATCCCTGGTGGCAGGCCTGGACAAAGTCAAATTCGAAACCATTACGATTGAGACCTTCCAATTCGGAAAGGTCCAATTAACCCGGAATTCGAAACAGTCAGCTGTCTTCCAGCGTACTGATCGACGTGGTCGACTGGACCTGAACGACACCTTGTACCAGCAATTGTACGACTGGAGAGCGGCCAACCCCCTTCCAGGGAAACGAAGTGAGAACAGGAGTCCAGCGACTTCCGAACCTGACTGCAAAAAGGTCAAGTCGGAGGTTCCAGCTCCAAGAGCTCCAACTGCAGCACGAGGGCGCGCGACAACGATCGAGCACCGGTCTCCACTGAAGGACTTGCGTCCTGACTATGGTCCGGACTTCTCAGCCCCCAAGGGTCGCTCCCAGCTGCAAACCCTTCGTCCTCTGACTCCTGGTAACTTGGTCAGTAAGGCCGAGTACCCTTCAATGGACTTCCCTGGTCCGGAGGTACAAACTGAGAAGGATCCGTACAAGAATCTCCCTACGGGCATCTCTGTGATGGATGCCATCCGCCAACAGGACTCACGGGACGTGGAGATGGCGGATTCGGATCACTTTGTGCTGCCTGGGAAAAAGGACTTGGTGGTGACGACCACCAACCTCACTCCTCGGGCAGAAGACAAGGTGAAACCAAGGGCTGACAGTTCTACAAAGTCAGTGGGGCGTAAAACCCCTGCTACTAGTGCGGATTCGACATCCATAAAAGCTGAGCCTGTGGTGGACCCGGTTCCAGTGACCACTTCGAACCCAGTCACCACCACACCAACGACAACTGCTGGAGGAGGGAAGGCAGCAACTGTTGCAGCCACCCTACTCACCACCACTACTACTACTGCTACTGTGCCCTATAAGCCCAGAGTTCGTGAGGAACCAGCAGTGGATCCAAACCAGTGGTATGATCTGATGATCAGTGGTGAAAACATTCGGCCCCAGATACAGATTCCGAAGGACTACTTCGAGCCTCCAAAGGCTCCGGATGCGGTGGTGCATAAAGAACTATACGAACGATGGTTGCAGGAACACCTGGCTGGCATGCAACGATATGCAGCCGGTGTGGCGAGAGCATCAACCGACTATGCCATCACCATGCAGGGCAAGGAGGTCGAGAGGCTGAGGAAGATCTTCGAGCAGCAACGTATTGACGAACAATCGGAGCCAGATAAGGTGATCGAACTCACCAAGCAGCTGGCACAATCGAAGAAAGAACTCTCAACAGCTCGTTGTCTGCAGAAAGCTGCAGAAGATACTCTTGACGATCAGGCCAAAACTCTGAAGGCCCTGAACGTTAAGTTCATTTGGGTATTCGGTATAGGACTCACCCAATGGAGTGGGTCACTCGAAGAACTCCAGAGCGTATTGAAGGACTTATAAGCTAACTTGGGTGTTCGGCTGTTCGATTGTGTGATTGATGACTTGTGCATATGATGCTTCGATGATACTGTAATAATTGTGTTGTTATTATAAAACATCCATGATTAAGGTCATGATTCGAAGGTAAACATAAGCCGGGTGGAAAATGCATAATTGTCAAGAAATGTCTTCGTTGTCTAAAAAAAACAAAAAAAACAAAGGGTGTTCATACTTTAGGTAGTATAACTGATACTACATACTATGATTCGAACCAAAACTGTACATAATGTTCGATACCTACCTTTATCTCCAAAAATTTTCTTTTTGGACATAACAACTGGTATTCGGATTTCGAAAGTATATCTATTGTTAAAGATATAAAGGTATATATCGGTTGCCTCACATGGAGGCTAATATTACTACATTCCTTGGTTATACGAGTTAATGTCACAACTATGTTGGTTCCAAGTATTTTTACATAATTCCAATAGTTCACGTAATTACCTCTCCTGGGACGGTTCGCCCACTTAAATATTTTCGAGCCATTACTTCTGTGTCATTCCGTCCTAAAAAGTCACATATTGTGCAATCTCAACTTACCTTAAAATGATTAATGTAGTAACCATTATTATATCTCAACGAAAACCATACAAAACTGTGATCACTATAGTTAGAAGTAGTATAGAACATATATTCGTATATATTCATATCTTTATTAAAGATGGATACTCACGTATCTATCCTGTCGTTATAGTGTTGGATCTATAAGATCCCTGTTTTGTACAGAGAGATGTAAGTGTTGTTTGTGTAACAGGTAAAATCTAAAATCTATATTTGTACTTTCTACATGTAAGTGTAAAAACGTATATCGTACCTTCAAATGTACCCCGGTATTGTCATCATGTACACTGATATTATTCTCCCATATTCGAGTATATTATATTATATCAGATGTATTTCGACCCTAGTTATAATCTCGTGGGGGTGATGTAGGGGCACGAATAATACGTGTACATATAAGGTCCGTGGAGTCAGAGCGGTAAGTGCCTCCAACGTACACTAGGTGGCAACACCTGAGCCATGTCCTTTCGGTTATCCGGTAGCGGAGCCAGGCAGGGCACTCCAGACGGCGCTACGGAGGAGTGCCACGTCGACACTGCTTGGTCCGCGCTCAGGGTATATAAGAGGCCGAGGTTGGCTACCTCACCAGTTAGTCCTAGGACGAGCTCTGACCCGCACCTTTCGTACCTTCGCTTTGACAGGGGCACCTACACCCCTCCCACGTTATGGACTCTGCACCAGCCATGCTGGCACAGAGCTTAACTGTCCGGTATCGCTAATGCTTCGAACTATCGATAGAATCCTGTGTGTCTTCGAATGGTTGAAAGACCAAGTGAACCGAGTGAGAAACCTTCGTGTACTTTTGAGGCTGTGATCGAATAAAGACCTGTTGCATTCAAACCGAATTTGGAACCTGTGTTCGTGTTGTACGCATATGAAACCCCTACACTTGTATTATCATTATAATGGTGCTGCCTATTGAGTATGTCTCACTTGGAAAATAATCAATTCTCCTTACCTGCCTACACGAAATCAGGAGACGGCTTTATTCTAGACAAGCATAGTTAAATAATCTCCTGCTCCATGAGTCTATATTGAAATACCAACTTGGGCACAGGTTAATGTACCCATTGGTACACTGATAACCCTAATCCTAATACATAAAAGAGGTGTCTATCCTCTAACTGAATTAATTCATCCCTAAAATGCATATCAACCTTACATTATTTCGTATATAAGTTTTAATTGAAATAAACTGAATATCCTCTATATTAAATACATATGGATAATGTAGCCTTTCTCATCGATATCAGCATAGATATTATCAAGACGGCACATATGAATTACACCAGTGTATATTAAGGCATGACGACCCTTAAGTCGTCTGCAATGACCACCTTCTTATAGAGCTTGGTTCTCAGTGTACAGAATAATCTACTGAGTGAGCTTCTGCTTCAACCAATCTATTATTTTCTGTCCAAGGAAAATACATCTCCTTGAAATTAAAGCTGCTATACCTCCTCCCACTCTCAAACCTACATTTTCCTCATTTGATTCTCAGATGATTGTATAATCCTATTCCTCTTATAATCATTTATTGTGACAGGAAAGTATCAATATTGTGTTAGACAGGACTTCAATCTCAACTACTATTCATATTCTGGAGGGGCTTGGATATGTAGTCTTAACCAAAGCCATCAGGTGGCAGGAGTGAGTGGAGGGGAGCATGGAGGTTTTCCATTGCTCAACTCACAAACACAGTCTACTGGTACAGGTGTATCCCTGTAGATGGCAATCCCTTGCTGAATAGAATGCTGGAAGCATTTTATTTTTCCTCATCTATTTCCTTAAATATAGCATGGTTAACAGACATGAAATGTATTGGGATGCTACCAGTACACTCCAACAAGCACACTTTTAACAGCTGTGCAGAAATTGAACTATCTATATATCTGAGGTAGCACAGCAGCTTTAAGTTATCATGATCAACCCTAACATTTCAAACGATGACTAAACCTCTTTCTGATGATTCTGTTTCAGCAGAATTCGTCTACCAGTAAGGATGAAGATGAATCGCAATTCAACAGGGAATCTCATCGCAACTGCAGCCTTCTTGATGTTTGTCTACTCCTGCTTCATCCGCTTACAAGGGACACAACAAAATACAACTACAAGTACATCTGAAAATGAAATTGTGGCTGACACCATCAAACGCTCTGTGGCCACTCCAGTGAAAACCATGAATCCTGGGATTAAGTTCATCAAGCCTGAGAAGCCTGAAATGGTGAAGGATGTCTGGCAGGTTGTGAAGGAAAATTGGGTTAATAAAGAGATCTATCTCTACTCCGCATACTATGACAAAAGAGACACAATAGAACATAGGACTGTTAGAGTTGTAGGGATCATAGAGAATGGGCCACTGATGTTGTATTGTCTTCTCTGGCAAGGGGACAGTGCTACTATACCACCCATTATGGTACAAGCTGTCCGGGACAAAGCAGGGCCTTGGTATTCTCGACATGGGAAGAAATTTCAAGGCGAAGTCTTCTCCTGCGGTGTGCCCGATGGAATGATGATTCCTGATTTTGTGTCAATTCTGAAAAGTGCAGATGTTCAGCCGAGCACTCTCCTAAAAGTTCAGATACCTGAGGCAAAGAATATTCCTCAATATGTTGGTGTATGCATCAATAGGCCCTATGGAGAACTCGAAGCTATGCAAATGGTGGAATGGATGGAGATGCTAAAGTTATTTGGTGTATCTGAGGTGACAATGTATAATAACACTGGAATGGAGAAATTGAAGGATGTCCTCCAGGAATACACTGAGAATAAGGACCTCATTG
The DNA here is from genome assembly GCA_947462335.1 of Harmothoe impar. NCBI lineage: Eukaryota > Metazoa > Annelida > Polychaeta > Phyllodocida > Polynoidae > Harmothoe > Harmothoe impar. The sequence goes on from OX381718.1 coordinate 45,980,550, forward strand.
TATACCCTGTCCCTGATGTCATGGATGATGAAGGCGAGGAAACCCAACAGTTAATGGAAGCTGTTATCATTAACGACTGTTTGTACAGAAACCTATACCGCTACCGCGCCGTGATATCAATGGATTTCCATGAAATCATTGTTCCAAAGACAGCATATGATTATTTTGAATTACTTAATGATATTCAAAAGAAACAACCATCAAAACATCCTGCGACATCTTACCTGTTCAGAAATGCTTACTTTTTCCTGAATCTGCCTCCACTTGAAGGACCCTCATTTTTGATGACACATCGATATAAATACCGCGTGTCTCCAGATCGTTTTGGGATTTCTGGAACAGGCATCACCAGCCCTCAGGCTTGTGTGACTCTCTCCAAACAAACGTGTTCAAAGCTGGTGCCCAAGTATGACACCCAAGGATGGTTGATTGATGTCAATACTGAATTCGCATTGAGTCATAATTACGATTTTTGCAACCTTGATGACTTTTATAACGAGCCTGGACTTTGTGACAACTTAACAATGACTCTTTATAAAGACACCTCAGTTGAGAATTTCTCAGAGGGTTTAGTTCAAGCTACAACCTCTGTGTTATTTAGGCTAAATATGGAGGACGTTATATTTGGTGAAAGTCTTGACAGTCAGCTTGAAGGGCTTGATCTGAACGCCACCCTAAAGGAAATGGGAAACACTGGGGAGACAGATCAGGATAAGGTCCTAAAAGCCTTGAGCAAGAACACTGACAAGCTATTGAAAATGATGGGAAAGACTGGACTGGCTGGTGAAGGATTAGGGAAATCAGACAAGGAAGAAGCTAAGGCGCAATTTGCTCGAGAATATGAGAATATTGCTGGTACTGGCATGGATAGACCGAAGGAGGTAGACTCTAAGGTACAAGGTGTAAGTGATAGAAAACAGGGAAATGTAGAAAGGCTCAAGTTACCAGGTGAAAGATGAAGGGTACAAGAGCAAATTCTGTATCTATGAAACCTACATTTATATAAATTATGCTATTGCAATTTAAAATTCATTTTTTAAAAAGAACAATATCAATTTGCAAGAAAATATTGAATGACTTAACAGAGGTACTACCCCACTTAAAAGTTGTATTGTATTGTATATCAACCATGACATTGTAATCAAAGAACATTAGCTCTTTGTATTAAAGAACAAACAACTCCACCACTTTATTTTACTCATATTTAATAAGCCTTTTATAGTGTATGTTGTAAGCATTCCATTGTACAATACATTGTCATTATACGATCCAACTTTGTAACAGGCAGACAGTGTAAGGCTAGACGTGAAGATATGTCCTCCAAGGAATACTCTCAAAAGTGATATATCAAAGTTTCTCTCCATATCTGCTAATAGATATTGCTTATCTAAGGAAATATATATTATATTGAACCTGTAGAAGGTATATATGATAGATTATGATACAAGAGTATGCAGTTGAAAGAAGGCTATTAGTCAATGCCCAAGGTTGTACAAATTTGAAACTTCGAAGGCTTGAACATTTCAATTAAAAGATTGCTCATTAATATACAGAGATGTCTATTACATCAGTGATTTAATTGGTACCCATAGACACAGTTGGTATGCACTTATATAGTGAGTGATGATACAAACTGGATTACCTTTGTCATTATTTTGAATTGAATATAACATCAATTCTTATAACAGAATTTAAAACTCTCATTAGTCACCTTTTTCATACCATTGTTAGCCTTTAGTATTGATGATAAGGAGGATATAGTTTCCAGGAAATAATGTAAGTAGTGTTTATCATTCATGTCAAGAGCGCTGAAATGTTTACATTTTCCCATTGTATATCAAAATAGATGGAGTATACGTTTGAAATATGTTGGTCCAAGATGATTTTAAGGGAGTGGTCATTATTAAACAACAACGGGTGGATGGTGAATTTGGTGCAAGGGGGGGGGGGCAGACATCTTTTTTACTCCCAAAAGGTGAGCAGAGAGTTTACCCCTTTCACAAACCCCATGTTGCTCTCATTTGAATATTGACCACTTCTTTTATAAACATAACACGATTGCCTGTCTACCTCAACTGTAAAGATCCTTTAGTCACATAGCCGATATATACAATTCAGCACCGAATAACAACGCCAAAATTAACAACCTTCAGAGCAAAGTCACCCAAGTACATACATGTATGTAAATTAGCATAAGGAGAATATTGATAAAGTGAATAGGCAAATAACCTAATGTTAGTTGAATTCAGACAACCCTACGATATCAGGCTATATAACGTCTGTGCAGACCTATCAACTTGACACAATGTAACGGACTGGGGAGCCCGATTGGAAACTAGGGTACTAACAGTCACTGGGAGAAGCCACACATATTTTTGGTATTTAAAGCTGCACCCTCTCCAAGGTTGAAAATGTTGCTTTTCTAGTAGTATGCTAGACTAGTGGTAAGAGTACAGCTTTAACCAAACAGTTTTTCATTTATTTAATGGTCATAATTAAACTTGAAGATTTCATGCCAACCTCGTAGATATATCTGTAAAGGCATGTACACGGGATACAATGTATAAACAAAATTAACCATGACAATGATGATGTAACATATTTTCGTCAAAGAGTACACAGCTTCCCAGCATTGCACCGTTCGCTAAGAGTGTATTCTTCCTGAGTTTATTGTATGACCTATTTTCAGCAAAAAAAAATTTGCACCCGATTTTTCTCATAAAATCTGTACTGTCTCTTACCGTCTTTATAATGCGATGAGTGTTCTTCAATTTGGTTTATCATTTGACCCGGCGCAAAAACAAGACAGGGCTTATTCAGGATCCTATTTTAGTGCACAGATACCCAGCGGTTATACAGAACCAGCATTTATTTTATACTCAACGGTTTTTTGTGACAGTATAGGATGTAATACCGTGTAGCATAAGGTATGAGGAGGATAAGTGGTAGATATGGTACAAGCTAGTAGCTGTAAACGCATTATAAGCCAAGGTTCCAGCCGAGTATAATTACCATTCTCCAAAGCATATACCACTTATGCAACTTCTAACGCATATATACCCATATCTGATTTACACTCAAACTAGACGAGGGTGCTTAAAGAACACACAGACATACAGCTATGCATGTTATATTAATACCCTTCATTTCTTCTTTCAACCAAATTCTGGTATTATACTTATTTAATCACCAATCGGTATGTAGACACTGTGCAGCTTCACCCAGTGAGGAAGACATCCCATTACTAGGGGGTACATACACAAGTCACATAGAACATGCGACTAGAATGAGTCAAGATAAGGAATCAATATCAAAGGTTGACAGTACACATAAGTCTGACAACAATGCATCATTTACTCAAGAAGTACAAACAACAAATTGAAACATTTTTTGTTCTATCAATAGTATATCAACATCATTGCAACATGCATAATATTATTTACCCCAATATTCATTAATTTGTTATGATTATTATCGATTCCATTAACCTGATCTGATAGATTATAAGATTTGAAAATATATGACAATGTTGATATTATTTGATTCATAAGACACAAGGATATATTCATCCTCAATGCACTAGTATACAAATGTGATAAGGCTTAAAGATTATTATCATTACTATTTCGTTTCATGAATTATTTCTCTGAGTTATTTTGCATCTCAGCGATTGCAGTATTCATAGAATAATTATGTATTTGGGCCTCAGAGTCCTCTTCAAGTGCTACCATACTATCAATATATCATCACATTCAATGTAAGGTCAGCTGAATATTATTCTATTCACAATTTATTGTCATATTGAATATTATTTGCCAGGGGAAGCTTTGGTTATGTCACCCTTTGTCCATTTACCCTATGTTAACCATGTTCCCACAGTTTTAGCACACATTTTCAGATTAAATTGTAGAAACCAATACCATATTATATCTCGTTTGCTCTTCTAACCACCTGATATATACAATCATTATTTTGGGATAATACATAACGTTTTGTCTCCTCAACCTGATAATTTTACGTTGATAGAAAAATCAACATCCAATTCGATTTCCACAGTCACTTTGTTTCTTTTGGCTGCTCCCTCACCAATGGCTACCCCCCTAGTCTAGCACGCCCCCTATGAAACCTCCATCACACTAGTATTTCCTTGTGTTTCCGATAGGCGGCTTTCATTAGCCCATAGGCCAGTTCCTGCTCACCGTCCTTCTTTAGTACCCTGCAGAAGGCCCGGAAGGCCCGCTCCCCACGCATGCACAGAAGGCTGATCAACTTTGGGATCCTTTCAGGACTTTGACGCTTCATCACCTCAAAGTTTAGAGTTTTTGTGAAGACTTGCTCCTTAAGGAGACCTCTCAGGACGCTGTTTAGCTCCAGGTCCGCCATCAGGCGGGTTTTGTATTCCTCCAGAGCTGCTCTCTCGTGGTCAGGGATATCTGGAAGAGGGAAATTGACGTCAGAATGAGGCAGAATCCATGATATAAGCAGCCCATGTAACGTCAAAATAGCACTTATATGCTATAATTACAAAGAAAACATCCAGGGTATTTGTCAATTATAAGTTTGGCATGCTTCACATTTTCTAAGGTGTACATATGTTTGTTATGAGAACAATAACATAATATAGCACTCCGAATGATTGTAATGGCCTTGACAAAAATAGCTTAACTGACATTTTCTTAACTTATGAATGCCAAAAGAGAACTAAATTATGCATTCATTAAGCCGCGAATGAATGTTTCGAATTTCCGATCTGCATCCAATGCCAATGAATTCTTCAGACAGTTAAATCTTTTACAACTTGAAATAGGAGAATGGCCTTCAATCTTACTACATTGTTCAAGGTCTACTTTAAAATAAACGTAGAACGATTTTAAAAAGACAGAAGTTGACAGCACAATTGGGCAAAATCGCGTTGAATGGAAGTTCATTAAATGACAGAGAAAAAAGGACCCAGATCAGTCAGCTCCTTCTCGCCAAGCCCTTTAAACTCCCTTCCGGCTTTCGCGTTGTAATGGGTTGGTCCTTTGTAGCCGGTACCATGTTTTACCTTCCAACCGCCAGCCAGCTATTGGCAGACTCCAGTTGCTTGGTAACACTATCCCCCATACCATTAGGCTGGAAACGGTGGGCCATTAAAATCCTACTCAAATGCATAGCTGGCAAGGTGTCCAGGCTACCATGTCATTGCCTTGTGTTGACAACCCAATTTCAGAAGCTCTCGTAGTCTCCCGGCTGGGGTGAGAGTTGGGAAACTACTCGAGAAGTGGAATGCCATCAGGAGGGGAGAGAGGGAATTAGAAAAGCGAACACAGCGCACCCAGTGCCACTAACCATCAACCTGTCTAATAAGTAGTCGGCCATCTTTCCCCTTGAGAGATGTTCTGTTCCTCTAGACTAGCACCACACCCCTAGCACAATCAAGTCAGTTACTACCATAAACGTGTTATTTCGGCATGTTGCTGCAATAGCCAACTCTGCCATTGTCATCAGCTGCTTATATGCTGATCTGTTCTAAAACCGACCAGTAGGTAATGCTATCAAATATTACCCTTCAAGGACTGCATAGTGATCGATGCATGATGCCATTTATCATCATGATATGAGTGACTTACCAATGCTGCATTCACGCATCATGCTGACTCAAGTCGATAATTATATTTCCTGGCAGCATGGACAGCATGATGCACTTAGGCTGTGTTGGCTAGTTGATGCAAGATGATTAAACATGTTGCTTTAATGCATCATGCCGTCCTTAAAGGGCTTAAACACGCTCTTTCAGATCTCACCAGTAGTCTGACTGCCTAATAATGAGACTGGGACGCTTTAATACCGCGGCTATAAGCCTCTAATCCGGGCCCTGCTAAACCGCCTAAATCACATCAGCGTTCCACTCCCCTGGTCACAATCAAGTCAAAATGTTGTCCCAACTTGTAATCCAGTTCTGACATGCTCCATTCTAAGCAGCAAAATAAGCAGAAAATAAAAGTATGAATAAATGCAAAATAATAAGTCCATACATCATAGCATCGGTCTTGGGAATGTTATCAACTGAACTGATTGCCGAGTCAGTTTCAGATGAATGGGTAACTTTCTGATAGGCTGTAATATTAAAAAGGCCCCAGTTGTGGCGATCGGAAAACAACTGCTTTGATTATAAAACGATTTGGCGGAACTTGGGATAATGTTATCTCAAAATATTAAAGGCAGCATTCTGGTAGTTCTGATAACATGTCTATGAGTCAATTCTGCATGGCAGCAAGTGCGAAGGAAATGCCCTAAATGGTTTAAGATCTAAACATAGATTTCACTGTGCAGGTGATTTTCTCGTTAATCAAAAGAAAGCCCCCTCTTAAAGTCTTTCCGCAGGAATCCTATCCGTAATTAAACAACCAGACCTAGGTGAAATAAATCGTTGGTTCTGACAAGAAAGAAGATGTCTAATGTTCAATTTAAATGCAAATCAAACCAACATACAGTCTACCAAGTCTTTGATAAGTTGCTTGGACAGACAAATGAGAAAAATCAAAGTGACTCAGGACCATATTTTATATCCATCCAAATGCAAACAAGCCTTCAAATGGGGTGATTAAAAAGACCATTTCTCTAATCATACTTGCTATTGTTTCAAGAAAGCTTCTGTGGATAAAGCAATGGGTTTAGGAAACCTATTTTGTGGCTATTTGATGGTATGGTTTATGGGGATAGTGCGAGGCATGCTTCTTGTAAATCACTACAACTGACACCTCCTAACTTTTAATGAGTAATGCATAATTAAGGGGTTGTCAGTGTCTCCCCTCATCATCATTAGAATACCACAGACACGGTGTAGGCTAAGATGTAAGACTCATTAGTATTCTAATTACCAGCCATGACTCACTCAGAGAGGCTAAGGGTAAGCGTTTATATAACAAATCACTTTATAATAAAATCTGCACCAATGAAGCCTCAACACACTAATAGTTCGGTCGGTGCTTACTAATGGTCTAACTAGCTGCCTTTATTTAGACACAAAGACATTAACCTCGACATGCATCTATTGTTATTCAAAGTAAACTGAATCAATATTGAGACTACTTTTCTCGGGTGAGTAATTGACATGCACATTGAGACTTATGAAGAGTTCATTTGATTTTTAAATGTGCTTGTATGTGCCCCTGTGATTCATCTAAACTCGATCTGTTTATAGATTCTATTTAGTTAATGATACAAATTTGATCTCTTATGTTTGTTTCATCACTGGACTACGATTAGGTAACATCCATTGTCAGTTACACAGCAGGAAACACTTTTTTAAATTGCTGGAAAGTAATAAAATACAATCCATCAGCACAGTGAGGGAAAGTATTTTAAAAAGCGATATTAATATTATTAGTTAGATGTATTTGACCAATATTTTGAATCTTAATCAAATTACCTATCATTTCAAAGACAATTGCAATTAATCTTACCTCCTCTTCTCCGCATCATACCCTTCACATATTCTGCATCGAAGGGGCAATAATCAAAGGCATCCCTGCCCTCCTTATCCTGTAAGAAAGGGTCTGCTCCCCTCTGTAAGAGATACGTCACTATGGAGATGTGAGACCGGGCACACCGCTGACAAGCCAACATCAATGACGTCAAACCCGCATCATCAGCGACATTGATGTCGATACCGTAGTTTACCAACAATTTGACACAGCGGAGAGTCGGTTGTTCCCTGAAGCAGTAATGTAGCGCCCCCTGTAGTGAGTTGTCCTGGGCGTCTATCGTACCCTCATTGCGTAATAATAAAGATGCTGTTGCCACATGGCCCCCTGCAACTGCCAACATAAGTGGTGTGGCACCATCCTTGTCCTGTAGGTCCATATCACAGCTGTATCCTACCAATAAAGGGATGAGGCTATCCCGCCCCAGCAACGCTGCATGGTGGGCGGTATTGCGTCCATGACAGTCCGTTTTTTGTATCATAGCCCGACCGAACTGCGACTTAAGCAGTGCTTCGGCTACTAGGAGATCACCACTATCTACCGCCGTCATTAGAACTGTGATGCCTTCAGAGTCTGCGAGTAATCGTCGTGTGTGAGACAAGAGGTAGCTTACTGCTGTTAGGTTAGATGACTCAACCGCATAGTACATCGCACACCTCTTCTTGCAGTCCATAGCATGCACATCTACCTTTAGTACTTCCACTAGGTATTTCAAGATGGCTACCCGCGAACGCTGACAGGATGTCATCAGTAACGTGACACCGTCTGCATCAGCATCCATTGTATTAGCCTGGAAGTGCTTCCCAAGCTTTTTTAGCATCTGATCGTCCCCGCTTGCAACCAAGTGGTGAAGGATTGTCCTCCCCTTCTCATCTCTACCCGCCAGGGAGGTACTCAAGCCAGCAGGACCGGTCAGCATGGTCTGTGCAATACTGTGTAGGCCATCATTCATGCACTGGGCAAGTACATTTATACCGCTTTTATTTGTCAGCACTTCAGCACCACGGTTAAGTAGGTTATTTACAACATCTAGTCTTTGTGAGCGCACAGCGTAAAACAGCGCATTCTCTCCTTGCTCATCTAGCTCGTTTAGGTCGAGCCCGAGCTGGGATCCGCGCTCCAGTAAGAAGTCTACGATGAGGTGGTGACCAGCTTGACATGCCTGCATCAGGTTGGTCATCCCGAGGTCGTCCCGACAACATGGTACCCCACAGGCCACAAGGAAGTCAAGAAGTTCTAGATGGCCTCCCTCAATACTATGGAAAGGAAATATAATCATTAATAATCAAGTATAATCTTCAATTAATCATTAGTCATTAAAGAGCTGCACAGTCATCATTGCATCATACCCTTCATCGTCATGATGTATAAATGCATCCCTGCCAGTAACTCACAAGGGGTGAATTCATATATCATGACAAGAACGAGCTTTATTGCACTATATGCAGCCCTAGATATTTTTCCCTGCCTCGTGAATTAGTATCTGTCTCTTTACTGGTGCAAATGAAAATGTTTCAGCATTAACAATAAAGGCAGAGTGATATGGACACGATCTACGAGAACTGTGTGGCTAATGTTGGGTTGTTATAATGCTGCCACAGGACACTCCAATTTTACTTTTGTCGAGACAAATTATACCATAGTTATCTAACCTATGCAAGAATACAATTTTCAGATTAATATAACACTTATTACAAGACTGTGTGCGTTTTAACTTATATCAATACACTAATTCTGATTCTTTTACTCTATGGTTGTTCTATGTTTTGCACATGACATTGTAGCTTTTTACCATCAGTAGCAAAGAGGCTAATAGTATATTGCGACCTTACCAATAGTAAATTGCATTGCGTCCTGTAGTGTCCTTCTGCAACATATCCAGCCCTAACACTTCTGCGTTAAGTATCAGAAACTGCACGGTCTGACTGTGACCGGACAATGCGGCCTGCATCAGTAGATTCCTGTTCTGTTTATCGTTCTGCACCCTGCACCCAGCCTTGAGTAGCATCCTCAATAACTGCACATGACCTCCTCCAGCACAGTAGAAAAGCACGTTAGCACCGTCCTTGTCACAATGGTGCAGGTCCAGGTCTATGGTGGCTGACATCTTGACGAGGTACTCCACCATTTCGCGCTTGCCCTTGTCGACTGCTTCCATCAGGGGCGTGGCACCATTGTTTGCGGCCGTGACCCGTGCGCCACGCTTTATCAGCATCTTGAAGGCATCCACATGGTTTCCTTGAAAAGAGAAAGTAAATTGATGGTAAGTAAAACTCACTTGTTTTTCTGTGCGTTCAATAAAATTGCATCACACAAAATCTTTAGTTGGTTAGGGATCAGCCGATAGGTTCTTACTGACTAAATGACTTAGAATTATACATGTAGTAGTGGAATAGCTTCTTTGTAGTTTACACTAAAATACAATCTGGTCATCACTGTCACGACATTTCTTAGACTATCGAGAAGTCCGTTTTTACGGACTGTGAATGGCTAGCTCCGCCATCTTGAAAGCTGGGATTTCCCTGCTTTTCTGCTGGCTCAACTCGCACATGTTATAGTGGGATTGGAGTTTGGCAGAAGTCACGTAATCAAACTCTTAGAAGTAGAATCTAGTTATAAAAGGTCACGTGTTAATGACGTCCCATGCCGATATATAAGTATATGAACTGTGAGTTGGGGCCAGTTGCAACAGCACCTCATAAACCTAGGCCAGACGACGTGGGAGTAAACTATGTTTAGCTCGAAAAACTAGACCTTTTGGAAATGGAGACTGTTATTGATTGAGGAGAACCAAAGTATGCATATCAACCTTTATATAAGCAAGTATAGGAGCGCTACCACCACATGGGGTAGGACATTAAATTCTCATTTAGGAGAACTTGGGTTCCAACATCAGGCAACAAATGTAGCAGCTTTTAACAATACATTCAATATTATGTCAATCTGGGGCAGAGATCTCCCCCTCCAGTGTGTTATTGAAGAATTACATGCACATTTGAACTGAGAACTGCGCAGTGGGCGTATTGACCACGAGAGCCAGCTACCTGAAAGGTCAAAGTACCCTGCCATATTGAGGATAACAATCAAGTATCTAATACCACTTGATTGCAGATACCATAGTAGTCCTTTGCTGGTGATAATGATTACGAATTACCTGTCTACTTGATACAGCAATCAAAATAATGATCTACCAAGGAACAGCCAATACCACACAAAACCTACCACGGAAACAATCGGGAAATACTCCTATTATCGCTCAGGTTCTGACAAAGGCATTTATTATTGGCCACACCCTGGCACGAACACAAATTACCCCTAATTACAGTTCACACTTTGCAGCTCCATCTCCATTGGGGCATGCTTTGGAAATTACTTCCCAGAATTTGGCACTGTCTTAAGAGGGGAGTGCCCAAAAAGGGCACAATAATAAGGTGTGGAGAATTTCATGTTTTTATCCGATTTGAAATCGCTTTTCGGAGAAGTTTTGAAAAGGCGGGCGGAAACGGATCGGTGTCATTATCTTTTGAGGCTTGGTATTGATGTCAATTAGTTCCGACGTGGGTGAAGCGGGCTGCAAGAAACGGTTCAGATGAGAGGACGAGGGGGTCGGTGATGAATAGTTCTGGTTTTGCTCGCCAGGTGGCAGTGACGTGCCTGTCAATGGAGGATCTGTTTGTGATTCTTATGGGCAGCATTTTTCCAGGCATAACTGGGGGAAATCCAGTTATTTCATTTTACAAATGGACTTTGAGAAAGGCACTTGGTCAAAGCTAATAATGCCTGTCTTATCGGGAACTGGAATTGAAGGACACATTTCCTTAACCTCTTTTACTCCTCTCATGGCACACAAAACCATTGTCTGAATTCATATTAAATGACCCACTGGAAATACAAATAAGCCTATCTGGAATTTCAGATCTAACAAACCTATTATGTATTAGGATCATATTAACTGAACAATTGACCAATGGGAAATACACAAAAGTCTTTGTGAGCTGCAGATCAACAAACTTATTTTGTAAAAGTATTGGGCGAGATGACTTTGGGCTACACAATTTGTTTCAAAAGCCATTATGCATCAAAACTTGATTGTCTATTGTCTTCCCCAATAAGATATTTGCTTTCCTTTGAACTTCAGGGATGAAAGATAGAAGGTTAAAATAACACGGTTTGATGATTTATCAATTCATTGAGAGCATAGAGAAAGCTGAGTTGGATTCGAGTTAAGAGAGAGGTAAAGATCCCCCCCCCTCATCTCCTCACGGTCAGTGAAATGGCTCAGCCTTGATCTCACTGATCCCCATAATTCTATACAGGAAGGCTCTTGTAATCACAATCAACGGAAATATAACCCCAATATTTGTCAAGACCTGTAACATAATACACACAATTTTTAAACCTTACCTCTCCAAACTAGGAATAGGGGACTCAATTACTTCTTTTCCATACAATCCAATAAGTGTACACGTATATTCATCATGCACAAAAATCTATATTTAAAGTTAGTTAGAGTGCCCCCCATAAAGATTTGCTTCCTACGCCTCTGTACTAGCATGCTCTTGAAACTCGAATACAACTGCACAATCAACATAGGCTACATTTATCCACTATTTGAAAAAAATGACTAGTTCAACTGGTGGTGCCAACTCAGTACAGAATGTGACAGAAACTGAGAAAAATGCAAAGTTAGGCGAATGCTTGGAGAGCGGACAACAGAAGCAGATGACATTCACCGAATGTAAACAGGGCTCACCGAGTACCAGCGCAATGAACCCAATAATACCACCAGGTGGCACCACCATCACTCACCACGAGTACCCGGATCTCGACTCAATTACCTGCACTTTTCCCCCTGAGCGGTGATAGTTTTTTGTTTTTTTCACAAGTTGGCCATCTGTGAAGTGATCACAGCTCTCTCAAGACGAATGTGGCCTCTCTGTGACTTAAGGACCGTGTAAATGATGCTAATTGGTGCTAATTATTGGTTCTAATTATAGTTGATGAGGAGCCTAGAGCTAGCAGGAGGAATGGATGTGTATGCTCGACTGGTTCCAGATTGGTAATTTGTCCTAGGTTTTCACGGCAGTTTTTCTTATCGTTGTGAAGCGGTTTTTTTTCACAAACTGGCACTGATTAGATCAGAACCCTTATAATGGTACTATTAATAGCTGTGTTTCACTTTTATCAAATACTATTATATCCAAAATGAAATGAAATATAGCTAGACCCAAATGAAATCAAACAGCTGACCAGTTACACTGTTCGCTATAAATAATTGTCAAGAACCTCCCTTCTTATAAATATCTAAAATAAAGTACAGTGCTGTAGGACATCGTATTAAGCAGTTGCAGTGCAGTTAACCTCTAAAGGGCCTCATGACCTTGATTCTAAGGACATAACATCAGTCCTTTATGCCAATGACAGCGACATTTATTCACTTACTTATTTATTATGTTTGTGGTATCATTACATTTCTTCATGACCATCTGCTAGGATAATAATTATGATCTTTCCTTCTGAAAACTAATATAAGTCATGGTCATGGGCAATTCTTGACAGCCTTATTTCTTTCATTTTACTTATAATTTTTAATTCTATCAGATCGGCTGAATCATGGATTGAAATATTTTCAATTCAATTCAATTCAGTAGTGCTTCATTGCATTATACCACATCCAAGCAGCCTTGGCGAGAATCTTTGCCAAAACTGCAGTCATGCATAAACCAAAACTGCAGTCATGCATCATACAAAGATTCCGCGAATGGGCTGCATTCATACGTTATGATGACAAAGGGCATAGTACAATAAAATATTATGCTGCCCTATAAGGGTTAATGCAATAGAACCCATACAAAGGTAATAGGAGCACTAGTCAGGTCGCCTGATGTCCATTGGCCCCATTTCCTCTGCTACTCTTAGTGTCTATGACCAGCACCTCTAGCCACGTGACTACACTGTCACGTGTCACCTTCTGTGGGCGCCATTTTGTTTTATCAGAAAGCATGTGCTGAATACAGTATAACAACAAACCTCGATGCTTGGGTGGGCATGGTTATAATTATCATGTTCTGATCTCGGAAAGTCTCATGAGAGTCAGGTAGGTACCAAACTCTCATCTACCATGAGTTGTGAGCACTTGTTAGCCAACCCGAGCCAAGATGTGCTTGTACAGGCACCCCTGTTGTGGACACAGGAACCAGTTTCCTGTTTCACTGTTATAAAATCCTAACCCAAAAACTAGCAGTCACTGAAGCTAATATTTACTTTATTGCTGCCTACAGTGACCCTGATTTACATAATTGATCTCTGCATACTGCCCCGGCGCCAATGTGTGGATTAAAAATAGGAAGATATCTGCCCCAAGGAGTGGGTTTATGGAGACAACAAAGCATCATGCCGGGAAACACCATTGTATGATAACAGTTTAAAGTACTATAATTTATGCTCCTTACCCTCTTAAGGACATCATATCGCTAAAAGAGGGCATTTGTCGAAAGGATGCACCAATGCAGCCCGCGGGCGAGTAATCTGGTAACTCACCTGTGCTGCATTAGTACATGATGCCGACCCTTTGGGAGTATTCCAACCTCATAGGGTGGGCATGATGCTTGCATGCATGCAGCTCTGGCAAGATTCTCACCAGGGCTGTATTCAATCATCATGAAAACAAAGGACATGTTCAATGCATTGAGGTATCATGCTGTGCTTTAAGGGTTAAAGGGCTAAACGTGCTCCACCCCTATAGGAGTGAGCCTTTAGCCTTTGGTGTCAGGCTGACTTCCTCCTGGGTGCCTTAATGGACGTTACTGACACCTGAGCAGCTGCAGACTCAGGTGAGCCGGTCAGGAGCAGCTCACCCAGCAGCTCCAGTTCTATGGGCAATCAATCAGACCCACGCTATTATAGGGTAATACCTTTACTATAGCCGGTTATAAAGGTAATGACTACACATGTATAGGCTACCAGTATCATAATTTAGCTTGTTATTAAACTATACAAACTATAATACTATACAGTATACCTTATAGCCAGCATTGGAGAATTTGGCTATATATCTGCATTAGATATCATCTCACAATACTCGTCTTACAGCGCTTTCAGAATATGATAAAGCTATATTGATGTACCACTTCTGAAGTTTTAATGATACACCTAGGAGTTTAGTATGATAATATTTGACTGACAGTGGACTCGAAGGTAATAAAGCTGACATTTAGAGCCACCGGACATTTAATAGTGCTTCCCTATTAAGAGAGTTACATTCCCTTTATCACCTGCAGTCCTATCAATAAGCTTTATCTCCAGTACAAACCATACACACACATAATGTATGTATATATATATGTATATATATATATATATATATATATATATATATATATATATATATATATATATATACATATTATACATATATATACACATATATACATAGCTGGTATTAAAAGTAGCATTTGACAATATTCAAACATGATATCGATGGGTAATATAGGGCCAGATAGGAGCTGGCTTTTTAGGTGCCGGGTCTTGGAAGAAGCGCATTCATTCCTATATTTGGGTACTATCAATACAAATTTGAAGAGGTGTTGCTGAACACTAACATGATACTGCTCCTCTGAACTGTAATAACAGTCCATATGCTTGTATTGATAATATTATGGCTGATAAATTCCTGAAAGCACCCATTTCCAACACATGACCTTTGGTAAGACAGGCCAGGAACTCATATTCCCATTTAATTAGTGGCGTTGAGGCCTTCTTGCCCTGCAGACACATCATTCACACAGCAATTAGACTCAGGCATCCCAAGGTAACCAGAGCCTTCAGATGTGCTATTTAGAAATTGCTAGGACTAGCTATAACTTTTACTGCAATTTTACTGCAGAATTTGAGAAGCTACTTTCAAAATCAATGCTTTCAGATTTGTGAAATATCAATTTCTCATGTATTGATGAGGCTGGTGTATCATGTTATAACATTTCTGCAAGATCGAAAGAGACATATGGCATAATATGCCATTATGCAATTATATATTATATAATTATAATAATATGTCATGAAAAGGTTTCATGCCTGCTGTATCGGTGTACTTCAATCTAAGTTGATGGATTATGATTGGTCTTTATAAAAATCCTTAAAAACATATTGTTATATAACAGGCATGGATAGAACGGACATAATGTCGATTATCGCGCCATTATGTTTACAATAACAGGAAGTTTTCGGAGATTGCTTCCAAGGTATCCCAAGGATTAACCCACCCACTGACCCTCAACTTACGCACTCACTCACCAACCTTCTCTTTCTGGTAGTCTGCAGATTAGTTTTCCCATCCGCCGCCAGAGGGAGATTAGAGTGCCCACAGGCCCCTTAACCCCACCTTGAGTAAGACGCTCAATCTTCAGTCTAACTCTTGCCGCCAGGGGTCAGAGATTAAGATAGGTGACTATTGTTAGTACAGTGGGGAAGGGGAGTGTATAGAGCCACTGGGAAACAGACAACACAGTCAAAAAGAATGTCTCATTTAAAGAAAATAAGATAAATAAATTCGCCTGGTGGACAAATGACTAGTTTCAAGACAAAAAAATTAACTAGTCATTTATCCACCAGGCGAGTTTATTTAGCTTAGCTTCTTGAAATTAGAAAAAAACATTTTTGGTTGTGAAGAGACTGTAGGCTGAAGGAAGGAGCCAAGCTCGTGCCATGTCGACCACTATGTATCGTGGTTCATCGCTCAAACTCTGTGAGAAGGAGCTGCTCAGGGTTAACTGGGTCTTCCTTCAGCAGGCTTGTATGCCCAATGTGGCGAATGAATACCCCTTGATGTCGGGTACATGTTAAGGCGCCATGGGCCCTATCTCAGATAAGGACGATGTTTTCCCCAAATATATGGAGCTTATGCAGTGGAATGTGTGGCAAGAGGAGAGTAACATAACCCAAAAGACCAAAACAACTATATCCAGTCCAGTGGGCACATAATTCAGTTCAATATTGTATCAACTTTGAATCAACATTAAATCAACATTGACAGCCATTTCTCAATGTCGATTCAATGTTTTGTGCCCACCGGGGGCTCAATATTGCCTCAACATTCTTAACTGGCTGATCAATGTTCCTTTTGTAGATCCCACCCCTATACCGTTGATAACACAAAGAGATGATTTCCTTTGAAGGTGCAGAATTACCAAGATAGAAAAGAGCACGGCTCAGAGGTAATTAAGGTATGATAAGGGTGGGGTAGGCCATAGGGGTGACATCAACTCTAAATGTCAATGTACCAATATCCTCTACTCACAGGTGTCGTTGGCACCTTGAGTTGCTCCCCTGTGAATGTCAGTAGTGGCATGAGCAGCTCATACCTCTAGTACTTAGTCTGTCAACACACAGCTTGAGAGAGAAAGATGGCAGTCATCCTAAGGGCAGGAAGGATATAGGGTAGATTCACCATGAGTCGAACACATACCCTGAGACGGACAGTGAAATTTCTAATTACTGATATATGATAAGACTTGTATTGGTGATTTATTGGAAAGAATGACACTTAAACTTTACCATTATTCGCAAATAAATAAATTTGAATGTTTGAATGAGCAGAAAATGAAGTGTCCGTCCAAAGGTATGTGTCCGACTCAAGGTGAATATACTCTAGCTAGTCATTACACATGGTAGATTTACCATGAGGCGGACACATACCTTGAGACAGACACTTCTGAATACTCATTTGTGATACGACTTTTATTGGTGACTTGTCAGAGACAAATTACGCACTTACCATTATCTGATTATTCAAAAATGAATAGAATTTCACAGATTGAATAAGTACACATGCAGGTGCCCGTCTCAAGGCATATGTGTTAGACTCAATGGGATTATGTTCCAGTTCTGCCCATGGATGCTGTATGTAAGAGGCGATGTGCTAGCATTCATAAGTAGGAGGGATGATGGGCAGTGATGGAGAAGGGCAACCGTAAGAGCTCTCTCCACAACCAACTCACTAACCCTTTAAGGACCACATACCCTTGTTCGGCATGATGCATGAATCAGCCATAGCAAGTCTGCTCACCAGGCCTGCATGCATGTATCTCATGCCAACCGCTGTGGAAGGTATCAATCGCATTAACATTAGTAGGGGTCGGGGTGGCGTACCGAATGCTACCATCAGAGACATCCATGGTGTCGGGTAATGCTGGTGATACATCTGACAAATTATATCAATCTAACTGTCTGGGTACACAGAGGAAGTGTGGGTAAGCCCAGAGTCTGACCACCCTGACCCCTACTTGCAGCCTGAAACATTATTAATGAACCTGTTATGGACCGCATAGCACCTCAATGTATTATGGCCTTAGCC
Source organism: Harmothoe impar (assembly GCA_947462335.1). Lineage (NCBI taxonomy): Eukaryota > Metazoa > Annelida > Polychaeta > Phyllodocida > Polynoidae > Harmothoe > Harmothoe impar. The sequence goes on from OX381718.1 coordinate 45,998,370, forward strand.
TTGGCAGGTAACCCACCAGTACTGTATTCAAGCATGATCTCAACCTAATGTTAATGGGATTGATACCTTCCACAGCGGTTGGCATGAGATACGTGCATGCAGGCCTGGTTAGCAGACTTGCTATGGCTGATTCATGCATCATGCTGAACAAGGGCATGTGGTCCTTAAAGGGTTAGTGAGTTGGTTGTGAAGAGAGCTCTTACGGTTGCCCTTCTCCATCACTGCCCATCATCCCTCCTACTTATGAATGCTAGCACATCGCCTCTCACATACGGACATCCATGGGCAGAAATGGCACCTCTGAAGGGTCTGGTTACCTTGGGAGGTCTGAGTCTAATTGCTGTGTAAATGATGTAGGCCTATCTGTAGTTCAACGCCGCTATGGTATTAGTATGTATGATGTCACTAGACCTTACATGATGGCAGTGGTAGTCTAACAGATGAATGCCAAGTAGGTTGACTGTGCAGGGATGGCAGGTAGTGAGGCAGGGGTGCACGAATATTAAATTAATATATATATAATATACTTGTCATTATTAATAATGATAATTATCATATAAGCACAGTATTAATAATAACTGTACTACCAGCATATAACGATTACCTGGGGCCCCATCTAGCTCAGTATAGCGTCATGGCTATAGTCACATTATCGCATTCCCTGCCTTTTGCATGACCCTGTGCCTCAGTTTATTTACCAAAATAGGTTCTCACACGTATCAATACAAGGTGTAAACCAAAGCTATATGTATACCCTACAGAGCATACTCCGCTAACAACCACGGGAAGCCACCATCACCACAATGCCGGATGTAAACAGACGCACAGCATTGTGGGAGACAAACAGGTGCATGCTGGGAGGCGGTCATTGACGACATTAGTTTCTCGCCTTGCCACAAGGCGGAGACACTACAGGAAGAGTGGTGTAGGCACTCGCTATTCACTTGGCAGGATAATGTTCCTCTCATATATATATGGTTATGACGACAGCGGCACCATTCTTTTTCTATAGACTTGAAAGTGTATTCCACTGTAGACGATTTCTTAATGGATAAATCCCTCGCCAGGGCAAGATTGAGAATCAGAAATATAATTATCAGGGACTATTGTTTTGCGGATCCATACTGCCAGTATGTGATGGGGGCAGCAACCTTCTCCCACCTTCTGTCAAAGAAGACATCAAGACATCAAGTCTGTGTGTTGAGGTAAAGACAAGAGTGGGTATTGGTGCATTGGCTGCATAGCCTACATGACCCTTCCCTTGCTCGTCCGCCAGACAGGCCATCAGCAGTGTATGTACTATAATACTACAAGGTGGAGGGATGGTGGCTGCGTGGGTTTTTTTTGCTGCTGTTGCTCCAAGGGGTCAAGAGGTCAGCTGCTTTATGGGGAGTGGGAGGGAGGCACCTGGGGTCTGAACATAGACAGGATGCTGGGTAGTGAGCAGCAGTCTACTCTACCTTGTCATCTATGCTATCTTCTGTACTATACCAGAGGATTTCTTCACACGATTCCATTTTATGTTGAGTTAATTTTTTTTATTAACGTTGATTAACTCCAGTGAGTGAGCACTGTTTTAAAATCCGAATCTGAACCAGTGCAGGCCAAGGAGTGGTCATGTTAACACCCAAAGGTCAGTCGGGGAGTTGAGATCTGGGGACTTCAAACAGCAAAATATGGCACGTGTTTATGTACATGTTTATAAACACGGCTGGGTTGTGGGGATAAAGATTTATGTCCTAGATCCAGCTGTAGAGCCACCTGACCAGGCCCTTACCGTGATGTGTCGCTCTAGCTTTACCGCAGATCCCAGTTAATGAAAAGGCTCTACTTCCCCTAAAGCATTGGGAAATGTTCCGTGACATCCTACCCAAAGGACAGAATGTCTGGCCTTACCCAGTGGCTAATACATAAAGAGAAAATAAAATAAAAGGGTGATCCCTTCTCTACTTTCACCCCCTCCCCAGAGTCAAACATTGGACATGTCAGCCATTTTTACGACATCCACCGGAAATTGCAGGATCAGGCAGGACGTGACGTCATATACCACACCTGCGCTCTGAGGGTGGACTTTAGGAGAGTAGGAAAGGAGGGTGCTTAAACCCTTTAAGGACGGTATGTCGCTAAATGGGATATTTGTTGTCATGATGTACCAATGCGGGCCGAATGGATAACTCGCCAGTGCTACGTTGGCACATCTTGCCGACCCTTTATGAGTTGATTTACCCTGCATGGTCAGCATGATGCTTGAATGCATCACTGGTGAGTTAATTGCCAGGGTTGCATTCATGCATCATGATGACCAAGGGCATGATGCATTAATTCAATATGCTATCCTTATAGGGTTAACTGAGGTCAGTGTTAAATTATTGAAGTAGTACTGAGATGTGTAATGAGGACAGCAAATATTTTACAAATCATTAACATCCTTATTATTCAATTGGAAAACGAAATTGCTTTGTTAAGCTTATTCTTGACAGTTGTCGTTAATTATTTTGATTCAAGGCTCGGTCGCTTGTATTCATACTCATTCTGTGGAGATTGGCAATAACTCAAATCTGAGGTAATTTCAGAAAAGGATTTTGACAAGATAATCATCCAAAGCTCCTTATTACAAACCCCCGCAACTTCAGCAAAATTCACCTTGTTGATTCTGAGTTAGCCCATATACATGAGGCATCTGAGGTCATAGAAGTGTCCCAGGGGAGCTGTCGCCATAAACCTAATCAATATGGTAGGTCAATATGGTACAACAGATTTAATTGACAGCAGGTGCAGCCAACTGTTCGTGTCTCTCCAACAGTAATAACTGACATAACACCCTATAACACCCTTTATGTTGACCTCAGTGTGTGCATGGATGGGTGTGTGTGCTGGGTGCATGGATAGGGTAGATTGACCTAGAGTCGACCACGTACCTTGAGATGTCCACCCCAATTTTATAGTCATTCATGCATGATAAGCCCTCATTTACATATCACAGTACCCTTTAATGTTAATCTTTTCAGCAAACGACAAATAGAGACAAAACCATGCATGGATAACTATATAATTAGGGTGCAAATCGTAGGGTACGTGGTTGCCCCTAGGGCGATCTACCCTAAGGGTCAGCTGACCTGTGTCTTGATCGATCAAACGAGCTGGGTTGCTCACTTCTGTTGACCGTTTATGGTCGCTTTGGACCCAGTGGTCGCTCCAACATACTGGTTCCTTGTAATCTTACCGAGGCAATTATAGACAACTGTTTGCTTTAAAACGTCTGTCCATAGTCACAAGACCTCGTGTCAATTGTCGATTTTAGATCTTGTCATATCGCCATGTCGATTTTAGCCACCCATCCTCAAATGCTGGAAGAGCTTTTTTTTTTAATCTCGTTAATTTCAACAAAAAAGCCTGCGATTAACTGTGCTTAAAGCAGTATAGTCACTGAGTGTGTCCTATTTACAGTTCTATTCACATTACAAAGAACTACTTTATCGAGCCCATCATGAGCCAACATGAGAAACACAATTGCAGAAAACAGATTCATCTTCTGTCACCTAAAATGCGTCTGCACTAGTGGTGAAGGTAATAGAGAACCACAAAATATATCTAAGTGATAGCTGGTTAGGTTATCGCAAGTGTGCCTGTTAGTGGCCCATTTTACAACGCGTAGAAGAGTCATCTTAACTACCATCTGTAATATGACCCATCTGTTGCCAGAGGCCAATGCCCTGGTGCACAGACTAGTATTACGCTGAAGAAGGGAGCGGAAGGACTGCCTAGTCCTGTTACGACCGTGCAGTACTTGATTGTATTGTGCCATTTCTTGACATGATGGATTGATGGAACACTGGTGAGTGCATCCGCAAGGGCTGCATTCAGCCATCATGCTGACCCAATTAGGTTGATACACTCCCAAAGCCACCGCATGATGCATGAAGAGTCACTCCCCAGAGCCGCAGTCATGCATCGTGAGGACAATACAAATGGCATTATACACATTAACGCGCTATGCTGCCTTAAAGGCCTGGAAGCTGTTCTGATATGTCCACACGCAAATTTTACCCAGCTCGCAGTCATGATAAACACGCCTGACACCAACGTTGGCTGCGTGACTGCCCCAGCACAGCAGATCCATGAAACAGCTTAGAATTGTAATTTGAGCAGCCTAAAAAAATCTCCCTCCATGATCCCTTTGAAAGGGGAAGATTCAAAAGACAAAGGGATGGGTGGGTTTTGGATCTGGCGGTGGGGGTACTGAATAGGTGGGTGAGTTGGGCGGAGCGGGGGCTGAGGGTGAGGGATGGGGGGTGCATGCTATTATCTAATTGAGCGGACATCAAAACAAGTCCCTCGACTATAATGAATGATGTTATTTACAGATATCTAATACAGGGGATTCTCGTATTGAAATCTCCAATGGCTGACACGCTCTATCAATGTCGACGCGACAGCAGATAAAGGCAGAAATAATCCATCACTGTCACCGGCTGGTGTGGGTGGTGGCTAGACCCATACTGAATAATACAGTGGGATTAAAGGGAAATAAGATTATCGCCATTCATGATGGGGTGTGTAGGAGCGGATTAGGTCTGTTGGGACTGGATTAAGCTGCTCAGGCCTGAGGGGTAATCGGTACAATAGGAATTGACATGGTACGGTGGGGTTGGGTCGATATGGAGCTATACATATATAACCCCTGGAGTGTGAGGTTGGTTTACATATAGGACTTCCTGGCTCTAGCTGTGAAGGGGACCCACTCTGTAAATTCATTTTAATCAGACAATCTACATCTACGCATCCCGCACTGTAGCAAAAATGGAACTCATCAATTTGGCAGGCCTGTTGGGGATTATATACAATACAAGAGCTTGTTCAACATTCTATTGTGGTTTAAGACACCCTAAGAGACCCCTGCCCCCCTGTCAACTCTAAATACAAGCCCAGCGCTCTTTTGCTTAATTCTATCGCACCAGTATGGTCTATTTGATCTAATGGTTACATTTGAAGTACATGGTAGTACCATAATGTTATGTGAAAATCAGTCCTGCAAACTCAATTATGCATGAACAATCAATCATACCAACATTTATAAGCTGCCATTTGCTTTTTATTTATCTTAACTCCATTTCAATTCTGAGCAATAGGCACTCCACGCTACGGACTAAGGGTTGTTTTTCATTATCCTAAATTCAGAGGATAATGTTATATTTACTTAACAAATAACATTTTCAACCATTAGGTGAGATGCAGTGCATTTATTCTTGTCTAGACTGAACCATTTTAACATCGTTGTTTCACGTTCTGATGGAAATAAACGACATGAAAATGATTAATTCACATTTTCCGACCACACCAAGGGGAAACGACGTTCAATTATGGATGGAACATGGTGTAAATACTTCTGAGAAAACATTTGGCAAAGGGTGATATTTTAGACCAAATGCATTAAATTCATTCTTAAGCCTCGATTATATGAAATTTTAAATATGCTGAGATGAGTGAGGGTCCTATGCCAACGTCTGACTCTTTCCGTAAACAGCTCATAACAGTACACAAACTGCATTGCTTAATGAGTGGGCCCCATATGGGTTTTATATCGGCAAGCTAATCATCAACCCAATGTATCTAAATGTATTACAGATAGTTTAGATTACTCATCTGTGCATATTCTCGGGAATTACCATGTAAAGTATACTTTTTTCTGGCGCTGTGTCGAATTGGGTGGCAGGCTACTTCGAATCTGGGCAAGTTCAATTGAGTCTTAGAAACCTAGGATATGGGTTTTCTATGGCAGAGATGAGCACCAGATGAGTTCCATTCACAGAATGAGGAAGGGGACTATGGTACCTGCAGTTATCAGATCACCCTTGAGTGATCCCTACTGTAGCATAGCGAATCAAATGTGGTGACTACACTGTGTTTTAGCAGCTTTGGTATACATAGTTGTATAGTTACAGCTGGTACCATACTTTATCATGTGGGCCACTGAATATACCTTTGAGTTGTCTAGAACAGCAGTATCAAGCGTTTATAGAATCAGGTACACTATGGTAACTGTTTTGGACTACAATGATAAGTACTATGGTAACTGTGTGAGGGCGACCAAAACAAGGGTGACCTGGTAACTGCAGTTACCATAGACCCCCCCCCCCCCTCCGACAGTGATTCAGCAGTGCTGACTATGGCAAAATCGTGTAAGTAGTATGGGGAAACTCAAATTTGTAGCTGGTGTAGACTGTATGCATTGGCCCACAAGATTAGCTACCATTCGATTCTTATGAGATTCAGATCGAACATGTCGTAAGTGACATCTTGTTATTCAGTGGATGGGAATGTGGTATGGGTTGAGTGGAAATAATGTTGGTAACTACAGCAATATAGGCATAGACTAGATGTGGGTATGGTGCTAGGTGAGTGTGAGTAGTATGGCTAAGATTTGGCAAGCCTTCCTTCAACCTCAGAGAAGTGAGCGTCACTGTCGCTAGAAGCAGTCACCCCTGAAAGCCAGGCAGTGCCAGACTTTCAGGTGGGAGTGCTTTTGGCGACAGTGACGCTCACTTTTCTGAGGGTGTACCTTGAGGTAGTAATCCTCCAATATAAGTGAATATAGGTATCATTGGATTTTTTTATATCCATTTAGATTGCCATTTCTGTCCTATGATGCCTTGAGAGAGCGCATATTTGCAGTAATATTTACAGTTCTATTCATTTTATTTTCATTCGTGGTTTTACCAGATCCTCTAGTATTGACAAATTTGATAGCATCTTTTTTTTAAACGGCTTCTCAGATTTTCAGTGATATTGCAGTGAAAGTTATAGGTAGCTCTAGCAATTGTTACATAGCACATCTGGAGTCTCTGGTTACCTTAGGATGGCTGAGTCTAATTGCTGTGTGAATGATGTGTCTGCAGCGCAAGAAGGCTTCACTGACAGTAATTAAAAAGGAAAATGAGTTCCTTGGCCGGGGTTCCTGGCCTGTTTTACCAAAAGTCATGAGTTAAGGATGGACACTTGCACAGGTGTAGGATCTTGCACCATTTTCAGCTCCCAAATATAGGGACAGAGGAAGCTCTGTAGTAACCATTGCTATTATGATTAGTTGTTGTCATATGGTGCCTTTTATACAAGCTATATCAATCTATAAGGAGTATTCCACTGACAGAATAGGCTGTGATTCTGTCAGTCAGGCGAGATTCTCCCATAAGTTTAACATTATAGACTCTAACCGGATGATGAAATTTCGGCCGGCCGATGTTGGTGGAATACACGCGTATATATCTATCTGTCTATCAATCTATCTTATAGCCAGCTAGCTAGCTAACTAGCTATCATACATGCACTGTGTCTGGCCGAGTGAATTGGATATTAGAAGGATTCCTCGAATAACATAGAGTATTATGAACGTGTCACAGGCACGTATGCCATTTAATTAGCCATTTATCTTCCTAGAGTTTATATGACAGTATTATAGCATGTCGTGTGAAATACCATTAGATGATCTAAATAGGCAGGTACTATGGCATTTAGTCATGCATTTCATGACTAGTATTTAGTATGGGGTGTGGCTCCATCTTTATGAATTTATTGGAAATGACACATATGATATATCATTCACAATGCACCTGTCTGATTATTTATCAATATGAAATTGTATTAATCATCTCATCCATGAAAAACAGTTATTTTATATGCAAAAGGAAAAGAATCACCCTTTTAAATCATCAAGCAGATATAACGGAAATATGTTGGTTAGAATATACTGGTGTGTTTTCTTCATTCAGTGCCAGATGTGTGTACAAAGTGATATTGATGAGAGGGTGTTATGATAAATAGCCTGTGAGCATATGTAAGCAGACAGCGGTGTGAATTATATATGATACATACTGCGCTAAATCTGTCAACAGTTTTAGGTTACACAAACACATCCTACCCATTCCCCAGTTTACGCTAACATACATTTGTATTAAACTAAACCCCTGCTTCTCAGTATACATGAATATTCACGTCTATAATGTACGTGCCAACTTCATTCTATTGACTAATGATTGACCCATGAGAAAATTAAGGTAAGTTCAAATCCAATAATCCAAGCCCCTGGATAGAACCTGACATCTGTTGGATCCCTTAAAAAGGGCTTTCCTGAATATAAAGAAAGGACAGCTTATGAAGGTACCTAAAAGCCAAGTATGTTACTAGAGGTGATGACCATAGCAGTATATATATGGCTCCAAAATACCAATGAGAGGAGGCGGATAGTGAAAAGGTGCTGCTGGTTCTATACCCTTGAAGGGTTTGTTGAGATATTACTCCAAGCAAAGTTCAGACGTCTACCCACTTGGGAAATTCTCTTAGTTCCTTCAGCTCTACTTTCATCCTTCAGTTCTTTCCCAATATTTCATTGTTGTTGTTTTTTGTAAAGGTTGCAATAGGGTATAGTCATCTCAATCTGTATAGGGCTCTGCTTGAAAACCATGGTAATATGATATTGTATACAAGCCATGAGCTATTGCCTATTTATACCCGTATAAGTATACATGTAGTTCAGTCCTTCAGTCACTGGTGAGTAATTTGTATGTGCTACAATTATACAGCATTCCAAACATCATATGGTTGTTACACATATAGATATGAGCCCCTTAGTCACAATGCATTGATGCAACCATGGCGAGTAGACTCACCAAGGCTGCCTCCATGTATCGTGAGAACAACGCGTATGATGCATTTATGATTGATGCATTATGATAACCCTATTGGGTTTAGATACTCCTGAAGGGTCGGCAGACTACATTGTATCATGGCGACACATCTCTTATTTTAGTGACATGCAGTCCTTAAAGGACTAGGCGGCCCTTAAAGGGTTATCTAATGGCCCCTTAGTGTGGATGCTCCTTAGGTTAAAGGTGTCAAATATTCAAACAACCCTGAGTAGGGAGGGCTGCTGCAGGGAATAGGTAATGAACTACCATAGTCCCTAATTGAATCATTCTGTGTCCTCTGCCACAGGCTCCAACACACTTGTGCCCCAGGCCTGGTGACTTTATACATGTATAAGGTTTGCTTAGCTCTAAGCTACATCATCCCCCTATTTAATTCATCATGGGGATACCTCATGGAGATCCTACACGTATAATGTGACTGTTTACCTGTGGCGTGGTTTCGTGCATACCATAGTCCTGAGCTCGTTTACGTATGTTGGCACATATATAATAATTAGGTATAGTGGTATTGGACTGATTGTTATTCCAATACCACTATACCCCTCGCACTTATATAAGGCAGATGCTTATACAAGTACAATATAAATATGCCATGCTAGATACTCTTAGCAATACCATATAGCCTGACCTATATTTAAGACCGGCGCTCAAGGAACACAGTTTATTCCAATGCTTGAACCTGTCTGATGACTACCCATTCTGTAATGTAGATATTTCTATCCCTCTTCCACACCACCCCAACCCCCCCCCCCCCCACGTTACTAAGGAATGGGCACTGCCTTGGGACAGCTTTCTTTATCCACCCCCCCCCCCATCCCCTCACCATGGAGCATCACCAACTCCAGGGTCCAAAGGTTTCTCACGAGAACTGCGCATGCATCAGCGGGTGTCTGTAAAGGTGTGTTTTTTCTCCCATCTCGTGATTGTTACTGCAACTTCCGGTTATTATGAGAGAAAAAAGATGAAACATCCATCAAAAGGATGAGTTGAATAACATAAAACGATCAATAAGATATTACATAGTCTCTCTGAACATCGGGGATGAGGCTTTATTTTTGCTCCTGCTGGGTCATCAACCGTATATAATATTATCTACCCAGGTATATATTATTCCATTGTACATCCTATCTATTCGATCCAGGAGTTTTGCTACTGATTTTGGACTAAAGTCAACGTAATTTATTTCCATCTTGCGGTGATATCATTTTATTTGAGCTAAGTAGAAACTGCTTGCAGGGTACATTAAATGTTGTCCTTTTGCAATTAACCATCTCTGTGAATAAATAAATAAGTATGATACCTAAACTCAAACAGCTTGGACATAATTATCTATTTCCATTAATATTCGGTCCAAAATGTCACATCACAGAGATGAGTATCAGAGTATGAACGATGTGTTCATCCAATTGAATGGGACCCTTTTACCATGGTTGAATTAATTAGTCTACCTGCTCTCACATCAGCACTATCCATAATACTTTGAGATAACATAACATGTGGGATCTCCGACATGCTGCCACTCAAATGTACCTGCTTCAAAGGTGATATCTTTCAGGACAGGGCTGGGGTTAATCTTTAGTGGAACTCTCATCTCTGGTGGGGGCATCTGCTGTGTAATCTATCCAGCAATGAAATGTAAGTTCCAGATAAGTGAGGCAAGTTCTAAGTGATACACAGCAAGCCTGCTTCGTATCACCTTGCTAAAGCTGATAGAGGAAATTGGTGTTGATCAATCAAGTTTTGACTGATTGGAGAGGGAACTCTCACTAACGCAGTCTATATGAAAACTTTTACACCATGCAGGACATTCGGTCCTGCAGCTTTTTTTCTTTGCAGGCCCGGCTCAATTTTTGCAGGCCCGGATATTGGAGTTCAATCTTGCTATTTAAAAATGAAATATAAAATAAGTGTTTTCACCGGCAAAGATAATAAATAGGGTTCCCCTACATGTTGCAAATATATTGACAATTTTAATATGTGAATTACTGAAGAACATTGCAGAAAATATTCACACTTTCTGTTTTATGCTGTAGAAACCTTAATAATGGTCCAATTTACAAACCATGAAAAATGGCATATAGGGAAGAATCTCTTGAATACAGCAAACTATTCAGGCCTGCAGTAGCCCTCTTTCTGCCGGACCGGCAGACTTTTTGCCGGCTATAGCCAGTGTCCGGCAGGTTTTCGTAAAGACTGCTAACGGTTTAAAATTACCATCTTCAAGGCCAGACTCTATGTCTCTTTACTGGGACCGTGATAGGCTGTTACCAATTTGGAATATCCACTATCACAGGTGTATATGTGAACGGGCCTAGATCTTTAGACCAGAGTCTTTCAGAAATAGAATATCTGGAGCTTAGACTTTATCACCACTTTGATCTTGTTATGTGATACCCAAGTACTATTCATTCTAGTTGGCTTTCACTCCTCGTTTGCTCCAGACTGTCAGGAAGGTGTATTTAAATTAGATCTGTATCAATTGATGTTAAACATGGAATACAACAGTCTAACAGACTAAAGCCCTATTTTCCTGCTGCAAGCTGTGTGGGCGACACTACAAAATATAGAAATGCTTTGTGAAATATATAATGCTTCAATCCACTGTTTGCTGGCCATATTCAAATGGACAAATCACATACTCAAATGTATAAATGTATGAATAACTATTACCCTGCTACTCTTCTTGATCTTTATTTCGTGGTAGCCAGTAACAGCTAAACTTCTCTAGTTGCTGGGTTACACAATTAGATACGTTATTTCGACATGGATTTCATTGCCTACACTGTACTAACCTGCCGAGTAATGCATACAACTAAAAACCAATTATGAACCTGTGGGGTAAAAAGTCACAGGCTTTGGTTTTGGTTTGACGATCACGAGTAAGGCACTCGCCAGAATTCTTTCACAATATAATTAGTAAAATATAAATGTACAGGGTTGATGATATTGCCCCACATCACAAGAGCCTGAGAATAGCCCTGCAGACCCATATGCTCTGGCGTCTCATTCAGAACAACTGACGCGGTCGTGGGCAAATGATGATGTGACGAAACCTGTTTGACGACCACTAGTACAATTTCTTTCAGAAGATTTCCTATACAAATCTTTAGTAAATTAATGTAAATACCAAATTTTGCCAGCTACAAATACCCTCGTCAATTGCAAGTATTGCAATATTGACGAGTCTGTTATGAAAGAGCCTCCTGATTTGATGACCCTTTGGTATCTGTGGGCTAGCCGATGACGAGTGAACATGTCAACTTGCAAATTAACACTTGTGATTTTCTTCAAGATTTTTCTTCACGAGTTCGGCTGTTATGAAATAGCCCCCTGTACAGCCACATCCAGACAAACAATGAGAACGGAGGATTATGACCGAGAACAGTAGGACAGGGGTGGAATATGGGTGGGGGTACTGCCCCCTTACCACCGGAAGTGGGGCTTCACTGCACATGCGCAGCTGACATTTCAATCATGGCCGCCTATCGGACGCTAGAGGGAAAAGACTAGGCGATAATAAGTGCATTCAATGCGGGCGATATTAGGTGAAGGGCAGGGTATGAGCCGTAATAGGCCGCTGCAAAGTGAGCGATAATGGCGGCTCATCCGGACTACCCACACACCAGTGATGACATAGCTGGTTCCCCATGTCCCATCAAATAGAACGGAAAAGTGATTCCGTCTGACTGGGACCAGCATAAAAGGACTGACTGCGGGGATATTGTCATTTGTGACGTGGCCTGTTTTGTATTGATGTGTTCCCGCAATGTCACACCCGCACTCTATCTCTGACGTTGTGGATTTCTCTTCTTTTTTCCTGATTGTCTGATATTTGTTTTATTTACTGTTTCTCTGTGTTTGTTACATAAGAGCAATAGTTTGTAAAACTCTACAGCATTAAGTGTTGCACGATGACGGTTATCCGTTGATAGTTTGAAGTTTTGTACCATACCTAGATAAACCGTGTCAAAAGTAACAGCTGTTTAGCCCTTTAAGGATAGCACTTTGCATAAATGCAGATCAGGGAGTTACTTACCGATACCACCTTGGAGTATCATACAAACCCTTCAGGAGTGTATCAAACCCAAAGGGTCAGTATGATGCATGGATGCATCCCTGACAATTAGACTCACCAGTGCTGAATTCATGCACCATGACGACCAAAGGGCATAGCACATTTAAGCACTCTGCGGTACTTAAAGGGTTAATAGATAATGTTTTTATAACTGGTGTGATGGTACATAGTGGATAGATACCAATGGCATATCTATGTGTTAACAGCTGCGACACAGTTTAATGCATTATATGTCCATGTCATGCTGGCATAAACAAAATATACACTTATTGATAACGAAATAAGGGCAGTTTATTACGAACCATAGAAGGCGCATTTCAAGCACCATATGACACCTATGGCTTTATCCCTTTCGTTTTCTGGTCAGGTTCAGTATGTTTTAAGGAAGGCTTGGAATATTATGGCACAAAACAAGGCAAAACACTATATTACTAGAAATCATTCATTGTAGATATGATTGATTGAAAATCAATAAGGCACAGGTGTCAGACATATATAGTGTCATCACGTGAAAAGAGCATTTGAATATGTGACGCGGAAGTCCAGTATTGGCAGACCATGGGAGAGAGTCCAGCATTGCCAGACCCCGGTAGGAGAGTTTGATAGTGTCTAACTCTCCTGCAATTAGAGAATGCTAGATTCTATAGGGAGAGTCCAGCATTACATGATTCTGTTTTAAAAACTATACTATGAAAACACTGTCATGTTATTTCGTAGAGGGTTCAGGCGCCAGGATTACGCTCAACCCTCTATGTACAGGCAAATGGCCATGTCTCACCAGATCGATACAAGCTTTACGTCTATGACCGGGTGCAATCTATGACAGGATGCAATCTATGACCAGGTGAAACCTATGCCCGGCATGAGAGAAAACAGTTCATTTAGGACAGGCGTTCATGGAAATGGCGGGGAAAAGTTTGGATGTTTTAAGACTTTATGATACTAATGTTATGCTATTTTCTTAGATGGAGTCACTAAAGTAGCTTGCCAGTCACAGATCGCACCCAGTGACAGATTGCAACCGATAGTAAATTGCGCCCAGACATAGACATTCAACTTGCATTGATTCGGTGAGACATGGCCAAATATGAGAATATGAGAAGTTAACCTTCACGGATCCAATTACCAAGTTAGAATAGACCCACTAATGTCGGTTCTAATTATCCAAAGTTCTTGCTGTTGGCCTGGCGACCTGTCATTAATTGTCCCAGAACAATAGTATAATTAGCTTAATGATGAGGCCGGTGCTGCCACCTATGGTTCTCTAATTACTATATTGATTGATGCCCATTCAATTACCTCGTCCAGGGATTAGGATTGTTTTTCGCCGATAGTCAGGACAAGGGGGTAATTGCCTATGTAATGACTATATCAGGAGCAATAACTGTTATAGGGATCTAGCGGGTCGTGAACAGATCTACAACTAGAAAAGGGGGTTTATATAAGTATGGCATTTACAACTCTACTGAAAAAGTGTCGTCGCATTGTTTACACGTCCCACAAAGCAGTATAGGTTATTGGAAGTCAAGCACAATTAAATGATATTGTTGCAATTCTAGGAGAGTAGACTGGCATTTTCTAATCAGAGGTATTTTCAGAGGTTTTTAAAATATACAAATAATGAGTACCTGTAAAAAGGAACTTAGATATCTCTGAATGGTCTTATTAGGTAAAGCTATGTCCTTTTGTGGATTTTACCGATATGTCTGATATAATAGATTGTATCCCAAGAGACACCAATATTGGATCTCGCTGCATGGTTTTGCTGAAGGGACAAGATGGTGGCACCCTTCATCTATCCACAGAGAACATAACACTATGACTATTATACCCCCACACAGTAGTCTGCAGTGTGGACATGTGATTAGGTGTCGGCAATAGGGCATACAATATTCAGCCCAGGATTAGTTATTACGAGCTGTATTGATGAGAGTCTAATATAGAATTAACAATTAATTTTAGAATGAGCTAGTCCCTTTTTTTAGTACAAGTAGTATGGGCGGCGAACAGGCTTGGTATATGTACACGCATATATTCTAACCTGGTAAAATGATGCATTTTTCTATACTACTCACTCTGTTGGAAACATGTCCATATACTACTCACTCTGCATCTGCAGTATGGTTATAGCACAGCCACAGCTCTGTATTCATTATATTGGCGTGCATGGTCAATGCTGATCAGGAGTCACAGACCATTGTACTCAGCCATGACCATGCATGCCAATATATTGACTGCAGAGCAGTGGCTGTGGTGTAAGAGGCATATACCACTGCTAATAATTTTAATTGTCTTGTACATATTATAAACCATGCCATTTTCCTTTGTGTGGTAAAAAAAAGTATGGATCAAGGTTCTTTCGAATTATATTACCTGACTTCAGAAGAAGGATGGTTTTATCATCAGACCATCTAAATCTCTAACTGGACCTTGGACTGGAACGAGGGACCATAACAGGGCAGTTGAAACTTGGCAGTCCTAGTTGATCATGATACACAACCCACAGTTCTTTTCCTTACAGTATGTCAATATGGCTCTAAATGACGCACTGATCAGGGTGTGCACTATATGACGTACCAGTGATGGCCATAGTTAATCCAGGCTGTAATGGTCCCTTGTGCCAGACCACAGCCGAGAGAGCAGACTATAAAGTTTGACCCCTAGACCCCTTGTGATCCCCACATAATCTTTCCCCGTAAACTGACCGTGAACCGTAAACCATTAGCTTGATTGAAACCAGTCACCTGTGAGGACTTATTGTGAGAGGCTTTGGTGAGATAGTTATAAGGCTGGTTGTCTGATTGTGGGCTTTGTGCCATTTTGCAGAACATCTATCCTGCTAAGTCTGGCAGAAATCCTGGCATTCCCACTGGTTAAGTCAGTACAACAATCAAATTAAAAGGCAAAATAAAAGTGAGAAATCAGCTTGTGCAAATCAATCAAGCTTGGCGATGTATCGCATTACTAGAGTGGCTTAGTACACCACCGTCTACTAGCGTAGATGGCACCACTCGTTGGACTTCCTGCAAAGGAAGTACTCGTGGTGAAGTTATTGCTACCATGCTCTCCAATCACCCTATAGGGCACTTTACACTCTCCAACCACCCTTGCCACAAACACTGCATCCATACAGAAGTAGGATACTTCCTAAGCCTCTGCTTGGAGGGTGGTGAGTGAAAGCAAGCCCATCGGTCTGTGAGCGATAATAGGGTTACGGAACCACCACTGGGACCGCCGGCCGGGCAAAACACTAGCGGGCTACCTGAAATGGTAATTAGCCTGGTCCCCCCTGGAGTGCCCGATGTCGGCGTGGGTGGCCGGGTGGTTGTGTAACGCTCCCAGGGTGATGAACCCGCGATCTCGCGTCATTATAGTCCCTTAATAGATTGAATAGCTGTAGACCAAGTGCCTAGAGGAAGTCTTCTATCTGGGTACCCACTTGCCTAGCACTCTTAGCTACATTTTGAGGCAGAGGGAGTGCTCAGAAGGCTTCTCTGTGGGGTTTGAATCTCTAACAGATGTGTCACGCATAGTCAAGCAGATACTCCAACTGCATTAATGTTAAAGTGTTCAAGCATGAGAACTGTACATGGTCTGAATACCTTCACAGTACTGGAGGATAAAAGTATTAGTGTGGCCTGGAACAACATGTATAAAACCAAGGGTTGATGAATGAAGAGGTTATGCATTGTGTCTGCATCGTACACATTGATCAACTCTATGACACATGGAGAATTATGAATTTGTTGTCCTAATGTAACATGAAAGGGGAAAGTCCAAATCCAAAAGAAATGTTTACTTATACTGCTGAATTATATCCTGACATGAATTACCATTGGAAAATCTTATGTATATAATGGAGTCAACTTGATGGCAGTCCTTCAAGTCTCCCACAGGAAATAACTAACTTTATATGGGTTGTAAATATCCAACGTGAAGTTTCATATCATACGTTGCAACCATGTATGTGTATTGTTTATTTCAATACTATCCCTCAAAGTGATATCTCATAGTTTGATTTCCTAGAGAATCAATCAAGTATAGGATCATATCTGACAGCCACGCTCCTCAAATGCTATATATATATATTGCCATAAATCAATGTTAGAATCTGACTAAGGATCCCAAGGGTAGGGACTATGGCTTCAGTGGATCGAGAGATCAGACTAAGGATTTGTTATGTGGATCGGGGTTGTCAATGGCAACAGAAGAGGGATTATTCTGGATCAGTGGGGATCTGGGACATGGATATGGGGTTGGAATATGGGACTCCAGGTTAAGCCCTTGCAGTGGGGTTTATTACGCTATTCCATCCTTGTATAATTATAGTGACACCAGACTTAGATGGTGTGACATTTTATGACGTTTTGGTACGTTGTAAGACGAATCTACTACATATAGGTAGTCTCTAAAATTATAAAAGTTTACAAAGATTTAGAGGCTTTATTTGGTCTATATTGAAAAAATAATGACCACATCAAATGTGTTTCACAGTTCCAATATAGGTATAGGATAGAAAATTGATGTGATAGTTTGTTCTGTAAGGAAGTAAACACTAGCACCTATTTATTATTGATTTCAAATCGGTATAATACCTATTTAAAGTTAACACCTTTCTAATTCATCACTTCAAACCAATAACAATTATAATAACGATCGTATGATTAACTTAGATTTACTCTTTCCCATGATGACACAAAATACCCTGCCTCTCGATCTCGGCAGAGATTTCCGGCTATTCTTTCAAACCGAGCGTGTGGCTGTCAGAGTCGGCCATGATTTCCGCTAGCTAGTTGCCTACTTGGTGCCTGTCACATCCTTTATAGTTGAGCAGCCATGCAGAAAGGATGCTCCCTCTGTCCCTACATGGGCTATCCTATATATGTGGCTGCTCATATCTAGCCCGTTGTGACAGTAAATGGCGGCAACAGATAGGATGACCGGCACCGCAGATTCTCGCGTATAAGCCAAACTCACGTATTAACTGCACCCCTGGCTTTGGTAAATCATATAAGCCTCATGAGGGTCTAAAAATTTCTAATTCGGTACTGTAGGGTATTAAAAAAACTCGCGTATATTAAAGCCACACCTCGACTTTGGCCCAATTCTATAGGCAACATCGGCGATGTGACTCACCCACTGACCGTGGCCTCTATGCAAATATTTACGGTGTTTGCTAAAAAGGTCGGGAAGGGGTTCAGAAGTGGAACAATGGGGATTCGCTGCCGTTTCATATCATATGCTACTCATGGGGACAAAAGCAAACGATATACTTAGACAGAGGTTCAGTTGAAACTATCCACCGATCAATTCCTAAACGCATACAAGGACATGGCAAAGCTGAGGCTGACACAGGCTCAACAAGTGAAGAAACTGTCAGTTCAGATCGCCCTGTGAGGATACTCTGACATAAAGTTATCATTTCCAAGTACGTTCCACAATCACAGCTTCACCTTGTCTTTTATCCCAATGCTTTACACTGAGAGAAACACAACTCCCTAAGTACCTTATCCAACAAATGGTCCGACACTCATTTTGTAGCCACGGCAACCAGAAGACAGGTCTCTCCTTCCCCAGAGAGATGGCCTGAGCCCCTCTCTGTTATTACACACCTGAACTGGTTCTAATTATACACCACGTCCGTCACACTGACACATGACAGACAGGTGAATGTGCATCTGAAGGTGGTAGTCCGAGGGCCGGGGAGGGGGTTAGAGTCGTTCCAGTCCTGACTAGAGCTTGATGACAGAACGCAGCAATGCAACCCGTTACAACATTGTATGATCCCTATGCGAGAGCCGGGATTAGAGCTAATCTATGTAGGGAAGGGTTAGAAGAGGGCAGGAGACAGGCAGACAGGCAGGAGAAGCAGTGAGCGAAGAGGGATACATAGTAGGACACAAGAGATGGCTACCAGATAATGAAACTCAAGGGGGGGGGGGGCGGTCACTATCTACAATTTCCCTTCTTTTAAAAAGGGAGTGACGGTCAGAACATAGCCAGAACCGCTCAGTGTGAAAGAAAGGGTCTATGGGGCGGCAGTGGGTAGATCGCTTAAAAGAGTCAGTGCCTCCACCCAAGAGGATGGCCTGAGAATAGGGGCAGGCATGGAGGGACGGATGGGTGGAAAGAGGCAGAGACGGATCTGGGCCGGAGCAGGAATTTGAAATTGTGTGTGTGTGGTGGGGGGGGGGGGTCCTCTAAACACCAAAGTACTAAAAAGAGATCACCAAAGTACTAGAAAAAATCTCAAAAAGATGGGCTGTATCCCCTGGACAATCCCTTGAATCAGCCCTTGAGTGAATGGCGCTGAGATACATGGTAAGGTGAGAGGCGTGATGGATGGTTAAGGAGGACGAGTTGGACGAGGGCAGAGACCTCCGGGATGAGGCTCTTCTTATTTCTTAGGGCCCAGGGGCAGGTTTTTATCTGCGGCTGCCGATCTATCACAAAAGGATCCATGATGAATGGATTTCCGATGGGTATTTGTCTGTAGAAGTTGCAGCCTAAATGAGCTGAAAGTACCTCAACCGCTTGCTCAAAAAAATATAAAGGGTATAAGATGAGCGTTCCCTACCACATGTTCGCTCCATGCAGCTATGTTTACTAGTTGGTAGGTGGAAATGTGTTTAGCTCCTTTACTCTGTGAACCTAAATCCTCCATGGAATGTTTTATTTATACTTCATTCCACCACAATATGAATATACATATGCCAGAGATAAATCCCTGGACAACGCTGAATAACCTACCCCCTGCACAGAGAAGAAATGAGTGTCAGCCTGACTATTGACAGTCACATGGCCGCAAAAAACAATCAGACATTTCAACAAGTCAGGCAATGCTAATCCCTCCACTTATAGTCCAACATTCCCAAATGTCAAAGCAGTATGGCAATGCTAGACTGTCTTGCCCAATTTGAGCATTGATATAATAGACTCCTTCAAACTTTGAATCAAAGTTACAAAAATCTAGCATTGATAGACTATGGGCAGAGCATTGCTAGACTTGCAATCGGAGACAATGCCTGACCCTTACTGCTTACTCGGTGTTAGACAAATACCATAAGTAATAGCTGCGGAAAGTTTCTAAGGTCTTAAAGGTTTAGTAGGGCTAAAAAAAAAGGTGTTTCAGGCAACATGGTCCAAAAATTTAGGAAAGGTAGGTCGAATTTTTTTTTGATTTTTTTTTGATTTTGGAGGTACCTGGAATGAGTCGCGAACTGCCATATCGACTCGCTGGTCATCAAGACGGCTCACTGATTCTTACTATAACTAGGAATATCATGAAATTATTGAACATCCTTATTTAAAAGCAATTTCCTGAGGCTGGACAGTTAATTAGGCATGTAATCTGTTCTTCCTGACCAGAAAAATTGCTAAAATTTCTGAAAAAATATAAATATTTTGCCCCCCAAAAATATTTCTCCAAAATCGGAAAAAAAATGCTAGGGTTGGCCCTTTTTTCAAACTAGGGTCGGGTTGCCTGAAACACACCTTTTATATTTTTTTGGCCTAGTTGGCGGCTCAATACATCTCCTGTAATCTAATAGAACCGATCTAATTCTATACATCTTATCATTGGTTGGAACCATAGGCAAAATCCATCAGTATATATTCCTTTGGCTCTATATTTTGCCCTAAGATCCCTCAACCCCGCCAGGAATATGGGAGACAATTTGCAATAAAAACAAACCAGCAACCTTATGCCACCCTATTCATTCATATTGGGAAGGCTATAATAATGAACACTAAATAAGCTTTCTATCGTGTATAGATCAACTAGTATATGCCTATCCATGCAGTATTCCACTGCATCCATTTGAGAGAGTAAAATGATGCGATGCACAACAAAAATGAGAAAACTTTTAATATGGGCCTTTTTATCATAGCTCTTATTTCCTTTCCTGTGAATTTGTATATTTCCTGTAACATTCAATCTCTCCAATTCTCCACCTCTCCCTTCATTCATGTCTGTCAGTTCCTCTCTGCCTTTCTCTGTGTCACCCACTCACTCACTTACTCACTCACTCACTCATCTACTGTCTCTGCCTGTCTCTATCCTTCTATTTCCCTCTTTTCTTTATTCCTTCCTTACCTCCCCTTTGTCTGTCTCTCTGCTTGTCTCTATCTCTGCCTCCCTCTTCCTCCTCATTTGTTGCCTCCCCCCCTCTTTCTTCCTCTCCATCTCTCTCCTTCTTCCAGCTTACTTCCTCAACTTCCTCCCCAGACGTCGCCACACATACCCATGCTGCATCCGGGGACCGCCGCTGACAGCCCGTGTCAGTCACATGACATTTGTCTACGTCACGTGACCGGAAGTAGAGGCTGGGGGATCACAGGTGGCGAATTAATCTCAGTGCTGCCCCCTCCCCCGTTGCCTGTTTCCTGCGTCCTAAGAACTGGCATTATTAGTATCTGCGTCTTCTGTCTGCATATATATATATATATATATATATATATATATATATATATATATATATATATATATGTATATATATATATATACATATATATATATATATATATATATATATATATATATATATATATATATATATATATATATATATATTGAAGAGTTTGGTTCCAAAACGCAATAAGCGCCATTTTGAAAAATGACTCCAATTTATTACAAAGATGTAGGGCAGGAATAGGTAAATGCAATTTTGAAACAGATTTTGTTAAAATTGTATTTTTCATGTCTTTAGGTCCTCTCTAGTGTACACATTATATCTGAGGCCCTTTAATTGCCAATATGATAGCCCTAGAGAAATCACTACATGCTGTAATTCTGGAATGCATTTGTTGCGTTTTGCAACGAAACTCTTTATGCATAAGTACATTGGGCTGAAAGTAAGGTCGGCATCTTTTGGGTTCAGTGATCGTGATGTTGCAGTTCTTATAAACTTTTGACACTAGATCATGGACAAATAATACTTTTTAAAATGCAAACCTTGTACTTTGATTTGCATTGATATGGAAGCAATTCCGCTGACGTTGAATTATCAATCATTTGCTGAACACCCGCCATTGAATTCCTTTTTTAATGGATAAGCGATAGATAGTCACTTTGATCACTGTGGAACCACTGCTTATATAATCACACACTACTGACTCAAAACCTCGGCCAAATACTATACTCATTGAATAAGAATTGCATGATCAAAGTTCCTTCAGTGGATGTCGGTCATAATTGAAGCTGTATCCATGAGCCATGCATGCTGAGGGACTAATTAGGAATTCATTCAAAGGAAGTATTCATTGATGGAGCTACACTACAAAGTGTCCCTGGGGAAGATGATGTAAGAAGCGTTCAAGGGTATGAACCATGAGCTACTCAAGGCATGAGAGGCTGAGCTGCTCAACTGCGTGTCCCACCTTTGGCCTCTATACTTATAGCAGGTCTCAATACTTGTTTTTTTGGTTTGAAATGTTTTTTTATTGTCTTCCACTAGAATCTTGGAGGATTTTTGCTATGACTCCAGTATTCCATCTTTGCCAATCTGTTTTACGTTTGGGAAATACTGGATATTTATTAAGGATAGTCCAGCATTACCCGACTCTTGTTAAGTTATTTGCTTTAGGACGGATGTCCCTCCCCAGACTAGTGCTCACTTCTTGCCCTGTGACAGTAAAACCGCATCGATGGCGATGGAAACCATTATACCACTATTCTGTCCTTCAGATAGTTGAAGAAGATAATTTGGTTATCATATTGGCATGTGTCTATATGTATCAATAACACTATTTTTTCCATTTGCAGCATGTGTAGCCACAAGCTTAGGAATAGTTGTTCTATTGCTTCAATAACCCCTCACTAAATATGTAATACCCTCATGGTAGGTTATATAGTCCCCCATACCAACACCACACCATCACAAGGTCTATGCCATAACGTTATTGTATAACCAACAGTAGCCAGACAAACATGGACCCAGTAACTGACCACAGAACAAACACCCACAATAGTAGTAAGCAATCACCAGGCGGCCTAGGGCCAGCCTCTGTCTTATATGATATAGGCATGGTAGGTAATGCGTCAGTAATGACAAAACTGACCATACATGTTCAAATAGGCCGAGCGTATTGATAAAAGATCGGCAAGGCCAAAACCTAAAAATGTGTGTTTCAGGCTAAATAGGGTCGGCCCTAGATAGTTCCTGTTGATATCTGGGATACATTCAGATATGTTGGTATTTTATGGGTTATTTGCAGCTGATTTGACAACCTGTGAGAGTCATATATAGAGTCGTGAGTCAACGACTAGTTCATGACTCAATTCAGGATACTTCCAGAATTCCTTAACCCAAATTGCCATGATCACAATATAAACAAGGATCTGCGAACTGATGCTATGATCCACCACAATTTTATCCAGCAGCCAATTCCCTGAGTATAAATAAAAGAGGGAGTATAACACACATTTCATTTCTTTCTGGCCTTAATGTGTATGTAGTTGGCTACAGCACGGATGGAGTTCTGAATATCTATCTGTTATGTTACTGTAGGTCTATGGAAGTACAATGCATAAACTATGTATGGTCATATAGTTGTTATGTATTGAGGTTATATATACACAATCAATTTCAGTTATACAATATACATGGATAATATATCGTTATTATCGACGTACTAAGACATTGTTTACCTCAATACCCACCATCAACAGCTTTACTATAGAGGAGCTTCCATAGATTATCACAATTATCTGAAACCTGTTTCTCTTTGGTAGTCGTGGGTAAAAACAGTTTTCTAAGCGAATTTCCATGAGTGGAGAAATACAATCATACTCGCGAGAATACTTGTTTACCTATCTGAGACATACCAATATGTAAGAAATACTAAATTACTGAACACCCAAACGTGCTCGTTACCACAGTATTTCTAAGTGAAAACGTGGTCGTTTCTAAAGAGAAAAAGGCTGCTGATATATTAATCACAACATACTATAGATCTAGGAGTATCTATTTACTACCAAATGTATGTAATTGCCTAATTGAGGTCTCACATCAACACTGTTTCTTTTGTGGAGGATAGCAAGTGACGAATTACACAACCTCCTTTCCCCTCTGAATAGAGCACTAAGCTCTAATAATTGTTTACCATGAACATTTTTCAATGTATTTATAACCTCCTTTGGAGTATACTAAGTGGAAGGGTTGTTTTCTACTATAATGAACAAGTCCAATTTTATATGCCTTCGGTCATTCAGTGGTGTTTTCGCAATGATTGCCCACAATTATGCCTTATTGCTTCAGGTCCTCTGCCATTAAATTGAAGGAGCCTCGCCATTAATCAACCTTTAAAAAGTGACAAAAAGAGCCACCATAACAACAATTAGTGGCCATCAGTCGGCAATTAATGCTTCCAGAAGACTTCCCTCGGCAATAAAGGTGATGAAATGGAAGACAGACTCTTCTGAAATATCCCAAGGGCCCCATCACAGCTCGTTCTATCTCTCATCAGCTTTATCAGTCTATGATCATGTTCAGCTCGTACTACGTCATGGTCATAGTCTCCCATCGGGATAGAGTGTCTAATTAAGGGGCTTTATTCGGGGCATAGTTCCTTCAGGTTATATATGACAACTGAAGCTTTGTTGTTGGAAAATGCCTATGGAGTAGTCATATTTTGATAAAAGGGGGTTGATGGATTTTTGTGGGAGCGGGATTAGACTTTTCCGGGATTAGACTTTTCCAACCAGAAGGGTCCCCCACTAGCCATGTTCACGTTTATCGTGGCTGGCTTCTTTTAGCTATATTAATGTACCGTCTTTTTCGCTATTATTAACATTTATTTGCTTCCCACCACTCAAGAGGGATCCAAATTTGCCCCCCCCCAATCCCCCACCCCCACCCTTGTTCTCACAAAACAACCAATCCCTAGGTTCCTTTACTGATGTCAAAAATAGAACCTGAAGGTCTGCTACAAGCTAACTTCGTATTCCTGCATGTATTACCGTCTTCTTACCTAAATCAACTATTCGCTTTTGCTACCTCATTAGATCATATTTGCCTCATTCGTCTACTATGGATACCACGACCATTCACAGCATCGTTATAATTGAAACCTCAGTATGCAAATACTAGGTTAACTACCGAATTGAGTGGGCTTCCTGCATCGTAACCTTGGCCAGACCCTCTACATTTATTCTCCATAAACACTGGCAAAAGTGTAACATAGCAATCTTGATTACTTTTTAAATCAAATTGTCCCAAAAAATAGGTTCACAGAAATTATAATTATAATGTTGTTTAAGCCAAAATGCCATCCTCAAAGGGTTAACATGGGTTATCAGCTCTCAGGGTTCTGTTCAGGAAGCCCTGAGTTGGTCCTATTAGGGTGAGTTGCTCCTCTGACTAAGAGCCTCAGGTAGAGAGGGTCCCACTCAGTCAGACTCCTACATATAACCAGGTCAGGTAGAGACTGATTACAGGTGGGCACTTAAGTGTAATCATCTCTGTGATTAACTCTTTAAGGACAGCATGTCGCCATAAGATGACATTTGTCCTCATGATGCACCAATGCAGCAACGGCGAGTAACTCTCTGGTGCTGGGTGCTGGGTGCTGGGTGCTGGGTGCTGACCCTTCGGAAGTGTCTCAACCCCATAGGATCAGCATGATGCTTGAATGCAGCACTGGCAAGCCAGTAGCCAGGGATGTATTCATGCATCATGACAACCAAGGCATGGTGCAATAATGCATTATTCCGTCCTTAAAGGGCTAACAAGGGAGTGCGGGACTCATTAGTGCTAATTGGGTAATCACAAGGACCATTAGGGAGTGTTAAGGTAGGCCGAGTCGGAAGGGCAGATTAATGTACGTTTTGGCCTTGGTTTGATTTTAACTCTTTTCGGGCAGCATAATGTGTCCATGTATCATGCCCTTTAACGTCATGATGCACAAATGTTTGCCAGGCTTAGTGTCAGCATTCATAAATCTTGCTGAAAGTTGAGCATAATATAAATCGCTGTGGTATCGGCACGAATGCGCCGCATTTTTCAGTTGTTCATGCATTATGTCCACAAAATGTGTAAATGCATTTAAGCACTTAGCGGCTATTAAAGGGTAAACTTCGCAGTTCTGTCAAACAAGTTAATGCCTGATCAATTTACAACCAATATTACAGGCATTATTGCATCAATTCATCGCCGCATCGGGACCAATCAACTGGAACTGAACATAATCCGAGTCTGAAACAACTAGTATGTTTTTGGGAAAAATTATGCTAATTAATACGTCATTTATATCGGTTACTTCTTGTTTGCCAGAGACAGGGACTATAATATTTATATATACCCTAAGTAAGTAATTTTCTATAATATGACATTAATTCGTATAATTATACAGAACGACGCATATAATATGGCAACAAGGAAAGCAATCATGAAAACACAGAGCTCTGCCAACAAAATGTAGAAGAAAACATTCTATCCCCAAAGACATGTGCTCTTAAAGTAAATTAATTGGATATGAGTCCTGCCACGTGGATCTATTTCTTGTTACAAGGTCTGGGTTATTCTTGTTAACAATGGCGATTGTTAAAACGATATGTATTTACCATATTGAAAGTTACCAAATTTGGCAACACTCTGCTTACTCTTGCTGCGATACGTCTCAGCTGTGTAAGTATCATAATTACATTAGCTAAATTAAGTGGGCGTAGCATGTGTCTCATGAGGAGGATTCACATGTAAAAAGTTACATTTTTTAAAGTAGCATCTTTGCTTTGAGATGTTCCAGTTGCTTTTTTGATAGTTTTATATTGCAAGGAGAGAGCACGAGAACTTGAACCCATATGACTCTAAAAATACAGCATTGCCTTCTTGACGTAAATATCCGTGTTTTTGTTTAAATAATTGAAGCTAGCTGATCGAGTTTGCCGTGCTTGTATGTCATGTTCATATTATCATTTACATGACAATGAAAATCCATAGTCATCAATAATCTAGTGCCTACATAGCTCCATGGGAAATTAATCAGTATAAAATAACCTGAGGGCAGAATGTTGGCGTGAGGATAAGCAGAGAAGTGGGCAAATCCACCCCCTGTTTGTCCTCCAGGGGGGATCACATTAAACCCTGACCTTTGATCCACTACCCACCTACCCCCTTAATCCTCCTGAATTAGTCATGTCCTTTTCATTATCTCCCTCGCTCGCATTTCATTACTTTCCATCGCTTTTAGTCACCCATATGATGTCTGATCTTTATGTGTGATAATTGCTATCTAATGCAGGATCTAGATCTCGATCAGTGACCATATCTGTGAAGTAAATCAAATAATCTCTATCCTTATGTTGCAAATAATTCTAACTTTGTGAACCGTCTATGATTTATATATAAGATAGGATGCACTAATCAAGCCATTTTATGACTTTATCTAAACTCCCTATCAAAAGTGTTAATTCAGTGAAGACAAACTGCCTGGCAGATCAAACAGCAAGTAACCCATGCCAAGTATACGCCTAGATGTAGATATATACTCTAGCCCTGATGCTCCCTTAAGCTTGCCTTGCTATAGGCACAATGGAAGTGAATTATCTACATTACCAAAGTACTTCCCTAACCTCGATTGTGTTAATACACTAGAATATGAAAACTGCCTATGATATACACTGCATCCATGCCAAGAGAACCTAGGCAGACTCTATACCCCTGATACTGAACACTGCAGGCACAAACTTACCTTGGTCGGCCTGAATGAAGTAGGCCCGCTGCATGGTAGGTAGTAGCTACCTTAAGGTAGCTAGGTAGGTGGGTGGTAGGGTCAGTGCGACCAGTGCCCAGGTACTGGAGAAGGTAGCAGCAGCCTCACACACCACCCTGGAGGGGGATCAAAGCTCTGATCACGCCTCCTGCCGCCGCCGGTGGGAACAGGAGGAGGCTGGAGCCCTGGAGGAGGGAGGGGTTGGAGTAGGAGTAGGAGGAGGGCAGTGGCTACTGGAGGTGGAGGAGCAGAGGGGAGTGGTGGGAGCACTGGAGGATTGGTTGTGGTGCTGGGTGCAGGCCATGGAGGAGACAGGAGTTGGTGAGAGTTAGTGAGAGCACCAACAGGCTACTACTCCTGCCGTGCTGCATGGGAGCAGCTCACTGTGGAGTGGTGTGGTGTGGTGTGGTGTGGGTGGGAGACCACGGCTAACTCTCTGAGCAGCTCGGTGTGTGGACCAAGGTAGGGGACTGGTCATTGTGTATACCAGCGGGGTTGGGGGTCACCAAGGGGGAGGCGGGGGGAGTTCTGGGTTATTCGGAGGGGCCGTCCATTTCCTTTAAACTCTTTCTTAGGTGTGTTTTTCAACCTATATTTAAAGGGGAGTTATGACAGATGTTTGAAACCCCTGCCATAATTAATGAGCGCTTCCTGATAGGGTGGGACGGAGGTATGGTGTGCCACCGAGTAGGTCGGTGGGACTGTGAAAAGCTTTAACCCCTCGGGAGAGGGGGGGGGGGGGTAACAAAGTTTTACTCTTCTGCAATCTCAAACACCCCCCCCCCCCCCCCGGTTGTTTAGAAATGAGCACTCCCTAGGGAGCCAGGTGTTGCGACTACATAGGTGTTGTACAGACTGTATTGACTATATGCTATGTTTATGTTATGTCCTGATTGTCAATGGATTTCCTGCTATGGTGGTTGGTATTGTTATTGTTATTGGTAGGTATTATATACCGTAGTCAGAGTCTATTCAATTGATCCAGTACCGTGCTGTCAATGTAGAACACCAACGGTCTTGTGAGTACGCTCGATCTCAAATACGCAGTTATATATTTCTGTTGTAATGGTATTGTTGGTAGAGATGTTGGTACTGTTGTGGTTGTTGTTGATATTGTTGCGTGGTAGGTGGACAGCTTGCGGGGCTTGCCTAATATGTCCACTTGTCTATGACCTACGACTACCAGGAAAATTCACAAATTACGTAACCAATTTCGGGATATATTTCAAGACGCCACCCCATTTTTCAAGACTCCCCTACTATCTTGTATTAATGTGCCTTATACAAATGTATTGCCCAGGTCATATCTTGCCACAAAACCCAAAGACCCTCTCATTTCCTGTCCGGTGAAGTCATATGTGAAAATTCCCAAGCTTGTAGCAATGGTTGAAATACTAAAAGTAGGTTGTAGGTGTCCAGTTAACACAGTGTGGTGAGGGGCCTGTCTATAGAGGTTGTAGGTATGGTGATGTGTCCAGCAGTGCTGGTAGTTAGGCCATAACAAGGTCTGTTTCAGGTCACCCGACCGAGCCTAGTAAATCAGGGCTGACCGTATGTTTTTCTTATGCAATTTTGAGGAAATGTTCATATTCTTACACTTTTTTTTTGTCATTTCAAGGTTTACACAGAAACTGGCTAATACTTTCATGTTTGAAAAAATCAAACAAAATTTAAAAAAAAAAAGACCTACCGACCCTTGATTTTCTCCACATGTTGCCTGAAACATACCTTTTATTTTTTTTGGCCTAGGGGTACAGGTGTCAGGTGATGTGTGAATGCGGCTACCCCGAGTGTGCATACATATATAGCCCGCATTACCCATATAGGCCTACTATAGGTTTCATTTTTACTTTTATTTATTTCACTTCTAGTTCAAATAAGACTGTTTACAGTGCACACATAGTTCAATTACATGCATCCATGTTGAAACTATACGATGCTAATTAAAATTGTGGGATGATTGTGGGCATGGGCAGTTGACATAAGCCAGCAGTATATATACTAGTCAACATTAGCAAAAGACAATATAGAAGAGTCTGTAACGCTTTTATAATTCTGGACCAAATGCGAGTTGACTTTGCTTTCAATTCCTCTCGCTTTAATATGTAATATACAACCTCATAAATTAATGTGTAACATAACTTGTAACATAACTTGTAACTTGTATATAATGTTTACCATAAATCATGCATGAATTGAATTATGCATGGTTCGCCATTTCCACACACTGGGTCACTCGGATAGCGGAAGTCCGCATATCTAATATCTTCAGTTCCTTGAAACTCATTATTGATTGGCCTAGATATGACTTTTTTTTTCATTTCAACCTACCCTATTAAGGCCCTGACTAGCATAAATGGCCACTCATGGCCTGCCTTAATTGGGTGTAGAAATCGACACTGGTTGGGACGGGCACAGCCAGTAGAGAACACCCTAAGAGAAGTGAGCGTCACTGTCACCGAAAGCACTCTCACTTGAAAGCCATGCAGTACCTGACTTTCAGGTGAGAGTGCTTTTGGCGACAGTGACGCACATTTTTCTGAGGGTGAACTCACCATTCTGTTTGTAACTCTCAGACGACAGTAGGTACCATGTGTCCATTACAACAATCATGTTTCGTCTGTCGATTTTAGAAATGCACATTGCCCCTGCTACTGTAATTTAATATTAGAATGGTCCCTTTTTCTTTATAGGGTCATGTCCCATATTAATTGTCCTGGAGATGAGACAACCGATGCCATTAGTCGACATGTCCCTATTCCATGTCCCATGTCGAGTTAGTGGTCCAGATCAATTTGATACATGCCTAGAACCCACTAAATATATAGCTCACAACCTCGCCTCCAACAACATAATATCAAAGACCTTGAACACAGACCCCTTTTGTTATATTCTGACTCTGATCCAACCCCAGTGTCAAACTCTGTGTAGACAGACTAGTAGTTTGGCAGAGGAATCTCACCCAAAGGCATCTAAGACTGCTCTGAACCCATCCACTCTCTGCTTCACCAACGACTCACGTGCGCTCGCCGAGTAGCTCATGGCACTGTTTAGTTCCACTGTTTGCCGCTGGTGGCGCCACCGTCCACGTGACTGCTCCGCGCGGCACTGAGGCGCCACCTACAAGCCGTTAGGATAACCGTAACTTGCTCACGTGACGTAGGGCCGGGATCTCGTGAGATATCGCTTTATCACGCAGCAGCACGTGGTTTGGCTGTTGAGCCCTTAACGTAGCTGCCAGACGCGGCCTCTGGTCTGTAAGAGGTCATAGGGTGGGGGAGTGGGAGTGGGAGGAGGGTATGTGGTGAGATGGGGTGGTGGTAGTCTTCTAGGCCAGCATCTGGCGATCGGTGCGGTGAACCACTAGCGACTGGCCGCCCTAGAGATGAGACAACTGATGCCACTGGTCGATGCTAGATGTAAAAAGGCCAGTGATTGGTCGATAGTGTCGTGGTTGCTTGCAAGGGTTATTCCACACTATTTTGGCGTGCGACATTGCTTGTACCATTATTGACATAAATAAGTATATTAAGAGAATATACATGGTATCTTCATTTTCAACAAACATCACCTAGATTTCTCAGATTTTCAGGCATAAAAACACCCCCTTTCCGTCTGAAAACACAGTTAAAAGACTCCTAACTCTCAAAAGCAGTATTTTTGAATTACAAAAGCTGTCCCCATCTGTACAGTTTCAACCAAAGGCACATCCAGGTTGAAATTCTCTAAAAAATCAAGGATTTTGGTTTTTTTCTTTTCTGTAATTCGAGGACATTGGATAAATTACCTATCCCCGTATTTTTAGAATGCATGTGACATACATTTTGTGTATTGAGTGCAGGGACTGCGGACTGTGTATGTGCAATATATGGCTCTAGACCCCTAGTATTCGATATGTCGACATGGGCATTTATTAAAATCGACATGCGACATGAGGCCTCGTGACATGCGACATGAGGCTAAAAAAGATAGTAACTTGGGATATGGACATTTCTTAAAATCGACATGAGACATCACCGTTATTAAGCAACATAGACATGCAACATTTCTTAAAATCGACATGCGACATGGGGACTCTCCCATCAAGGGCCCCCAATATGCCATGGTAGGTCTATGGTACTAGAGGTACTATAGAGCTAATGATCAGATCAAGTGCTGTTGACTCAGGTGGCGAGTACACACGCACCCTACACAGCCTCTCATGTGGTCCAACGCCAGGGGAATATCACGTATACAAGGTTGACATATGGAATAGTCAATGCTGCTATAATACCTAGTGATACCAAATAATCGAACAGGGCCGTAGTCAAAGTGTCCTGTACCCAGTCATCATGAACGATACTAATGTATCATACTCAGTGGGATTTGCTGCCCAGCTAATAAAAAAACGTTGTTTTACGTCAATAACGTTTAAAACACTATATAGCGTTTTGCAAATTGTACGGAGTCTTAGAAAAACGTTAAATAACGTCATAAAAATGTTGTATAACGATTTTTGTTCACTGGGTGTCTAGACAGACATGAAGACCATCAACAATGTGTCCTGTGTTAGCTGCAGTCACAGGCGACACCATACTTCATGGGTGCATGGCATGAGGCTTCCCAAAGCTTTAATATAGAGGTGGTTGGTATAGTGATTAGCATTATCTGATTAGGACAGGGTCCAGTTCATATAATTGATGGGGCTACACTGCTAGTTTATCATTCAAATTAGCTCATCAAGTATTAGCATTTATCTTTTTAGAATTTACTATACTATAGGAAGCTCCGTATCCCATGCCCCTATCCCCCATTGAATGCAATGTGGCCGTATTCAATGGGCTAAGAATAAATGGCTGTTCTTCATTAAATGGCTCCAAATTTAAAAAAAAAATCTTTTTACATAAATACTTAATTGTGCCCAGATTAATGTATGGTAAACTGTATGCCACTCGGGATGCCATCATAGTGACAAATATCTTCGCCATAATGGCAACCAACAGTAAACACCCACTGAATCTTGCCAAGCTATGTTATAAGCAATATTGAAGTCTGATCTGGGCCACGTTGTACCCAATATGGATTCTCTATATCATATGATAGGTGCTTTCAGTGGCACTTAATAATCAATACTCTGTTAATAATAAATCATAGCTGCATATACCTCAATGCAATCTTCCCCGCTCCTCCTCGCTATCCATCTAATAGGCCGCATATTAAGCCGATTTGAAACTCTAACCATTCTTGAGTGGAAACTTATTGAATAAGTTGCCCACTATCGCAGCATTGCTTAATTAAGCCTCGGCACTACAGTAAACCCTGGCAAAGCGTGGGATTACCCTTGAAACTTATACTATATCGCATACTGCTAAAATGACCTTTGATTCTGAGTGAGAAATTGACCAGATTCATGGGGACTATTTTTTTTATCGCGTAGGGATACTGACAGGGTGTGTGTATTGGATAAGAGAGCTGAACAATTCTACCCCCCTCCCCCCTATTCCTCAGAAGATAAAGCCAATAGCTTGGAGCAAAGATGTAAGTTGCCCTGCTCTATGGTATCTTTTCGTATACTACTCACGTTAGGATTGCACCGCGCTGCAACACCATACTCCATGGCATGTGTTCTGCTTAACTCGACCAGATATCCTAGTATCATTGATATTCCCTGGAAGATTGTTTTCATTGTAATGTTTAAGACGTGGTTTAATGTCCAGAGCCTTAGTTTGACAGTATATGCTGAGCATATTTATGTTGCCTATCAAAGGGAAGTAGTATACTGAAATGCTGCTTTGGCCAAGGCGATCGTATTCATATCTCACACTGTTATAATTATTTGAGTAAATGTGGCTGAACTGTGATATTAGTATACGGTAATAGTTCACATGGGCAGTAGGATATACTTGTTGGTTTACAGTATAAAAGGACGTGTTTTGGGTTCCCTATATACCATGCGGGACCAATTTGATCCTGAATTGGGGTGCTTCTTATTTAAAGGCGCACTGAACCCACGACGTCATTTGCATACAAAACTCGGGAGGGCTAGGTCCTCAACTCAGTGCGCCTTTAACGGTTAGGCCTAATGTTTGATATCAAACTTTGCACGGGTGTTTTTTGTTTCAAAGTTTAAGTGGACTATGGCTACCGTCGGGTCCCAATCCTTCATTGAAAATTAAATTAACAAAGTTGCGGTTGCATGGGCATTCCACAATAATTAATGGTAAAATCTATTATATTGCCTAATCAGCTAATACAATTACTAACTTATTTGTAAAGGTTATTTTGTCCTAATTGAACATGACACCACCATCACCCCACTCCCCTGGGGCCTTCTATAGAAGCCCCCGTTGACATTCTCTAGTAATGTAGTCTGTAGAGGATAGAGTGTTTGCGCAACACCATTATATCCCCACCCAGTCAGATGTAATTTTCCCAAGATCTTCCTATTATCGCTCACTCTCCTCGCCTGGCGGCCATTATCGGGGCAGGACGTGCCATCTAGCGGCGCTGCCCATCACCACTCCATCACCGGCTGCACCCCCAGCACACCCAACCCGTTACAACGTAGATAAATGCAGTGCCGCCTACCCGGGGTGCTGGGCACTGTATAATCTACAGCCCCCTACCTAGACCCTCCATCTAAGTCTGCCTCAGTGTGCTCTTTTGTTTGTGTTTTTTTTCTCTCTAGCTTTCTCTGCTGTTGTCATTTTCTTCTGCTCTTTTGGGGACAGAGACAGACAGACAGACATGTAGGGATTGAGAGAATGAAAGAGAGCACCGTAGAGAAAGGGAGGGAGAAGAATATGGCCCTAGGGAGAGAGAAAGACATGTGTATCATTCCAGGGGATAAAATATGCATGTAAGCCTTCAATGTGAAATCATGCTATGTTTATAGCTTGTTCCAGAGTTTGATAGTTTTACCAAGAATTGCATCTAAGTTGGAAGGGAGAGAGTTGCTCAAGGTGAGATCTTTTAAAGTTTCTAAAATGCCTTAAGCGTCATCAATCTTACTCTCTCTACAAATACGCCCAGTAGGTTTTACACAGCATTCCCCTTCCCTTCTTTTCTATTTATTTTATCATTCCCGACCAGTCTGTTGCTCCCGATAGTGGTGAGCCTAATGGGGAAGGAAAAATGTCGGAAACGCTCCGAAGTGAAAAAGGTCGCCTGCATTTCGTCCCCTGAGCATGGCGGTAGTTAGCCCTTTGAGGACAGTTTGTTGGCTTAAAGCAACATTTGTTGTCATGATACACAAATTCAATGTCGGCGAGACACTTTCCGGCACTGCATTGGTGCATTATATTTACCAATTAGAATCAGCATAGTGCATCAACACAGCCCTTGTGAGTTATTTGCCAGGGCTGAAATCGTACATCATGAAATATTGCATTAAAGCTCTTTGCTAATCTTAAAAGAGTTAAAATATTCGACAAAACTGCCAGACGAGTTACCTGATATCCAGTAACAAAAATATGAGGCAGTGCTGCCTTATCGGGGCTGGAAAACCGCAGTGCTATTTTGTCAGGAATTCCATGCGGAAGTTATGACATTTGTTTTTTGATTCGTTCACTATTTCCAATCCTGGTTGGTTGCCCACAATCTCGCTGTGTCTGACTGATGCTAGAATGAAAGATGGCGCTGATGGTGTAGTTAAATGAAACTAGCTGATTTATGTTCAACATCGAGAGAGATATTCTATATTACGAATATTCGTTTTAACTCCCCCTGCATAGCAAGGACAGGTACCGAATGCCTTCTATAGGCTGTGCCAAAATAAGTATCCTGCTGTCACTGTCAAGTTCATCCAAAAGATAGCTGTCAACACCATCCTGTTTCTGTTCGCCCTGTTTCTGCCCGTTCTGTTTCTGTCTGCTGCAACATACCTACTTTCCAAGCACATCCTTAGATGTTGCAGAGATATGAGTGGACTGATTCGTCCATTTCTACTGTATACCTGAAATAGAGCAAAGATATAGTGCACCTGCTATTCTGCTTCCTAATACATCCTTTGTTTTAAGCTTGCTTGTCGATTTATATCCCTTATTTATTGCAATATAATCACTGATATCCACATATGTTATGCTATATATATATATTTTATAGTCTAATTTAAGTCCCATCCCATCTTGAACAACCGGCCCATACTCTGGACAGACAAGGCGGACAAACAAAAACAGGACAGACAGAAACAGGACGGACAGAAACAGGACAGTGTTGACAGCTTTATTTTGGATGAAATTGACAGTGAGGGCAGCAAGAAAAGAAACTATTTTCGCTTTTTTTTCATCCTGGGAAATTGGATAAAAATGATTATTTTGTTTTAAAAGAAAAAGTTTATTTCAAAACCTTTTATTTTTTCTTTCTGGCTTTCCTAGAATATGGACCATTCCCTATTTGTGGAAGATGACTGGAAACTGGGCAACAAAACTCCTGCAACTGCTTAAGCTTCAGGTAGAACTCTCCTGTCCCAGGAGGTAGAATTACCTGGATGGACAAGCCCGTCCTGCCCTCTAGCCGCAGATAATGTGCACTGCTAATTGCATGTCGGCGACTCTTCCACGCGACACCGGTGGACGTCGGTGAATGATCGCCACTGTAAAGTTTGGACGATAATAATCAGGTTACGCCCTCTCGCGGCTAGTGCTGAAGTTGAGGAAGTTGTTCGGTCTTCCCACTAGGGGACACACTGCACACTGGTCTGTGAATGGTTGGGGGGGGGGGGGGGAAGGGAGATGGGGGAGCGAGTAATAGTAATAGCTTGAGGGGTAGAGATACATCAGTTTTAGATGGCATGGGGAGTAGGATGTTGGTGGTAAGGGACTTGAAGGTGATGAAGGTGGGGATAGGGCATGTATGACAGGAGACCTTAACCATTTAAGGGTCATATTGTACTTTAATGCTTTATGCTAGTCGTCTTGTGAGTTACTTGGCAGTGCTGCATTCAAGCATCCTGCCAACCCTACGGCAATGTATGAATCCCATAGAGTCAGCGAGATGCATGAATGCAGCCCTGGTGAGTAGACTGGGCTGCATTTTTGTCTCACGATGACAATGGACAAAATGCCTTATACCCCACCTGCTTC
Source organism: Harmothoe impar (assembly GCA_947462335.1). NCBI lineage: Eukaryota > Metazoa > Annelida > Polychaeta > Phyllodocida > Polynoidae > Harmothoe > Harmothoe impar. The sequence goes on from OX381718.1 coordinate 46,034,918, forward strand.
CATTAAAGGGTTAGAACAGATGAGGGGCGTTCTGGGTGTGGAAGTGATGTAGCGGCCGGGTAGGTGAGCCGGGGGCCATAGCTCACCGAGATGTGCTTACCACTACTTTATGTGTCAGCCACTCATTTAGTCATACAGAGTGCATGTCTAATACTACTACCCACAGGGACTGCTTCACAAAATGGGAACATTCTATAGTGAGAGATGGCGCCAGTTGTCGAGATAAAGCACCTCTTTGTACCAATCATGTCATGAATATTTACATTTAAGTGAATTTAATATGCCTAAGTGAACAACTTTTAACATACTTAATTTAAGTAAATTTCACATAAGGCCACTTAAATGCCGGTATCGCCTTTCCAATACATTTACATGCCATTACTGAACTTAAAACCGCCTAAAGTGTTGCTTTGAGGCATCTTGAAATTGCTTAAATGCAAACATTCATGTAGGTGATTCATACTGCCATTCCTATCCAGTGGTGAATAATATTATGTTGTTTTTTCGCAACTGGATTTGAGTATATAGACCAGCTGTCTGGTTCGAGAGTGGCACCCCTGATATGAACTGTATAGAGAGGCCTTTAGAGCACTCAATCTGCTTCAGGATAGGGAGGTAGATTGCATCAACATTGTGTACTCTACCAACATTCAGCTCATTCCTGAATGAGAACTGGTCATGGAATACAAAATTTAGCTTCGTGATGGAGCCACCAGGTGGATATGTGAAGCCATTTATGTCAAGGTTGCCTGACATGAATGTAATTCGGGTGTAACTTTTTTAAAGGGGAATACTAAACTCTATAAGGAGGGTGATGCATTACGTACCAATGGCCAAGTGCATCAGTCTGAAGACATTAGTCGTTATGGAGAGAAGATCCACAGAACAGGCTGAAGCTCATCAGCTCATTTTGTCCCCTAGAGCTATGAAAGGTTTCATGAACGTGCTGCCCCCCCTCTCTCTCTCTCTCTCTCTCTCTCTCTCTCTCTCTCTCTCTGTCTCTCTGTCTTTGTCTCTGTCTCTCTCCCTCCCTCTCTCTCTCTCTCTCTCTCTGTAGTGATACGCAAGTCATGAATCCAATGCTTGTAGTACATTTGAATGTAAAAGAGTCCCAAAGAAAGGTCGTATTACATGATGTATATGCATTTATGCCGTTCCAATATGTTGTAGCTACTAGCCAGATGTTGATGGAGTGAAATGAAAATACCCAACATTATGTAGGTAGTTTCTATGGCAACAAAGGACAACTCTATTCATCATGACATTATCTGGTTTCATTCTCGTATAATTTGATTCCATGAAGAGTCCGCTGTAAACACTTTTGAAAATAATTTCACTCGAAGTACATTTTCTTGCATTTATGATATATTCATTGAAGTTGGCAGAGTAATTTGAGTCCTATAATCATGGATCGGTTCGCAGGCAACTATATATAATATCTATGGGGCCTTTTCTACCCGTTTTCATACTTTCTTTGCTAGACACAAAACTGTCTTATTTCTATGGTGAACTTGAGTTTATTTGCAAGGCATGAGACCCAACAGTTTGGTTATATCTTCGGCTCGGGTATACCAAGCATTATTCCCTAACTGCAACGACTTCATGTCAGCCTCCTTTGATGATTAATGTGTGTTGTGCTGACAGCCATAAGCTTAAAAGTGTACAGGTAATAATTAAAAGTAATGTCACATACCAATTTTAGAGTTGCCAATTAGTTAAAAACTGTCAGATAGTATTACTTTCCACTTTGAAATCTGAGGGCAGGCAATTCACGGCCGAAGGAGGTTTCCAGCTAATAACCCACAGAAGTAACTGTATATAATACAATGTTAGCAGTCAATGTAGATGAGCAGGAGAATCTACTGTATTAGCATAATACACAATATTAGTGTACATGGAAAGCAGAATCCACTGTTGGTTCATAGTATAAAAAGCATACTTTTGGACTCACTATTTACTGTGCATTATCATATGAATTCCCAATTTAAATCAAATGGATAGCAACTGAAGGAGTTGCAGAAGAGTAAAATGGGACTTTGGTGTTTATACGAAATTGACTTGATTAACCCTTACGTGCCCAGAACTCCAAAAGTGCGCGCTTTTACACCTATATATCTTCAACAGAGCACCCTAGGTGCTATAGTGGTCAAATCAGGATGATTATATAAGCAAATGAATCGCAATCGCATAAGCTTTCTAACGATACTAAATAATCTATGGTGACATGTATAGAATATCGATGGTATGTTTAGATACAACATATAATGAGTTAGAAATGGCCCAAAAATCATTGAAAATGCGCGCATTAGCCAAAGAGGGGTAAAGAAATATTGATAAATATAGAAAATATTGAAAAAAGAGTGGAAATAGTGGAAAAAAACTTTTTTGTGACCTTTTTCTGGAGATTCCGATTAAATTGGTGGTATTCTTCCACTTTCATTATGTATGCCTTCATTTGGAGTAGCAAAGGCTTGTTTACCATGCCCAATCAGTCTATTCCAAACTAAAGGGGCCCTTTTTGGAAATTTTAACCCTTTTTACCATATTGTTTAGTATTAGGGAAAATGATGTTTCTGGTTGCCATGGTAACCTGAATGATGATGTTCTGACGTTCTGTCAGACATTATTATATGGGATATTCCATTAGCTTTTAGAAAATATAATATATAACATATCTCAGCACAAAATATTAAACTGTTACACAATCTATTAATCATGTTGTGAAAACTGACTTTTGTCAAAATAGTTCTGGGCACGAAAGGGTTAAGAGCAAAGACACATGGTATTTGATGTTCCTTACCTGTTAATGTATGCGTGGACAATAGGCCAGGAGCAGGCTGAGAGGGATTCTTTGACTAATATTGTTTGCCATTGTACAGGTCCTATAATGTTATAATGGTGCCTTTATTGTTTCTAAAATCCGATACGTTCACACAATGCACCTTCTTTACTGCAGCAACTTCTGTAAGCAGCCCAAAGTTTTGATGTGTAAAGTTAAAGCCATACATGTATTGTCATACATGTCCTTTATCTTGTAATGAATACCCCGGCCCTAGGAACAGAACTAATTATTCTCATCACATACTGAAATCACTTAAAGGCGAAAAACTATTTTCTTTTCTCATAATACAGTCAGTTCATTGAGAGGACAGAAACACTGGTCGGTTGGGAGGGATTGGCAGGTAAAGCGATGCACAAAAGGGCACGCTTTTCTTTATACCTTGAAGGGCCGCACAGTGATTTAATGCACCCTTTGTCAACAACCTGATACATAAATGCAGCACTGGCAAGTACTCACCAGGGTTGTATTACAGCACCTTGGCGACACTACAGGGCTGATATAACCCTGAAGGGTAGGTATAATGCCTGAATATAGCCCTGGCTACACACATCCACCATAACACAAACGAAAATACACATGGGAACACTCTGCAGCCCTTAAAGAGCTTTTAACAGCGTTTGCTTAGAAATGAGAAGTGTATCAGGACAAAGAACAGTGGGGGTAATTAGCCTAAATACAATACTCAATTCCCCAGTCAATTCAGGCGGTGATTACTTTAAGGTAATCGAGTCATTACTGGCTATACAATTGAATTATCCTGCCAGGAATCTATTATTAGAATCGTTTTAAAGCCAATGGAACTCTTGTTGTTCTTGATCTTCTCGGATGCATTATAAAGGAGGTTTGATGCACATGGGACTGCTTCCCCTACAACTGGAGTCCCCGTGGAGCCAGAATCGATAGCTGGTCCTTATATTTGGTTTATGGTTTTCAAACTTGGTATGCCTGATTATACATAGTGTAGCTACTTGTAAACCAAAATAGAACTTCAGTGTAATGTCCGTAACGTTAACTCCAGGTTCTGTTTGAGAGTGAATAAAAACTGACCCCCTGGGAGTTAAGCTTTGCCTTGAGTGGATTCTGGGACCTAAGATACTAGTCTTTCAATAAAATAAACTTGTATAAAGATGAATTGAGTTTGGTGGAAAAAAAATTGATTCAGATTTGGTACCAGATTAGTGCATTTTTAGGAGTTCTGACTCATATAGGGGAGGTGACACCAATGATCAGCGTATCATTATGCAGGTCATAATACACACTGGTGGAAGTCGATTCTAATACTTAGTAACTACGTAGTAAGGTAACGCAACATCTGAATTGTTAATTCAAACTTTCTTTTTTCTGTCACGCCACCCTGTAGACATGGAATTATAGGAATTTGGACAAATTAACCCAAACAGCAATTATTCTGCTCCTTTGAAATAGGCTCACAAAGATGTATGCCACAAACCATCCATGTACATGTTATTGATAACACGAAAACTTAATACCTAGATACAAAACATACACCTGAAACTACCTCTGACTGGCGTCACTATAGATTACGTCACGTGGTGCAGCTGTATGTCGGTAGGTGGCAGCATATACCCTCAATCGGCATCTATTATTTAAGTACTGCCGTCATTAATATCTCTTTCTGCTCTCAACCAAAGCCTCTGTATATCACCCATGGAAAACCAAGTCTTATTTACTTTTACTGTTGAGTCCATTACTCTCTTTTGATTCCTTGTCTGTACTATGTGTAGCTACATCCCTTCTCAGATGATGAAAATGATGCAGAATACTGCATCGAGCAAGGTACTATACATTGTTGAGATAATATTAACAATAATGATGCATGATATTGTAGAATTGAAAACGATATAGCATTTCACATAACTTTATTTCAGTATCGCATCACTGTACTCCAATTCCCTCTTTCTTTCCTCCCTCCTAGTGATTTCGGTTGTTTTTCTTCTTTTTTATTTCTGTATCATGCTATCATTTAGCCCTTACAGACCGCATATGGATTTGTCCTTTGTCGTCATGATACATGCATGCAGTCCCGTTGAGTCTATGCTAAAAAGGCTGCATGTTTGCATCATCACATACCTGCAGCAGTCTATTAATCTCAACTGCTTCCCTGCATCATAACGCCAGTGGGATTGCGCATCAAAGACATATATCACCCTTATTAAACGGGTTAAGCCTTCACCCATGGTTGGCGACATGAGACTTCTATATTCCGGCATGATTCTTGAATACATCACTGACTAGTTACTCTTCAGGGCCACATTCAAGCAACATGCCGAAAACTGGGCATAGTTCATTAGAATTCTATTATGCAGGAGGGCCTCAAAGGGTTAGTTTAGCCTTGTGGCTATATAACGATAATTCTGGTGGCTCCATGAAGACAGCCATCTTAGTTCTGTCCTCGGAATTTCTCGCGAGTTGCAGATGGGTACCAGACATTGACTAACTATGGCTTGCCAGGAACAGGCTGCATTCCGAGAGCAGAGCCAAGATCTCACGAGATTGCCGATGAACAACGTGGTCGCGGGAACAAGTCTACACCCGGTACATGGCTATACAAGTGAGATAGGTCACGAAATTGTTGGGCAAAAGGCCCCCTACCTCCATCTAGCATTCTGGGTAACCTCTTATCTATATAGAACTAACCAAGATAAAACCATTACTTACCATTACCAGAGACAATGGAGGGGTAGTTAACATAGGGGTTGGTTGCAGGACACCACCCCTCTCAGTCTTAACAGTGCCCATTGTTCTGGGGGTTGTTGGAGGGGACAGATAAGAGATGACCCATAGTCCTCTGCCAAATTCAATATGGCCATCGGGGGTGTTCTGCCCCAATATGGCGGCCCTCCTGCCCCAATATGTCTAAGCCATATAGAGCCTGCTTATCTCCAGCACAGGAAGCAGGTAATACACCACTGTCTGCACCCTGTGTAGGCCTATCTGTGTGTGTGATAGAGAGATAGAGGGGCAGGGGAAGGATCCGCTCAAGGTATCACGTCACCAAAATGATCTTGTCAGCAGCAATTTATCAGGGTGGTAAAAGGCATGTATTCATCATAGTTTAGACACACTGGGGCCCCTTTCAGAACAACTGCCGAAACTGCCATTAAAAAAACCGTCAATAGTGTCATATTTTGCAATTAACGATGGTATTCCTTATCGGCTACAGGTAGTACATAAATACGTATTTCTATGTATTTTTAATGTGATTTATTGTAAAAGGGACCCCTCATTATGATAGTCAGCTTCTCGGCACCTTTTACCCAGCAGATACGGCAGTCGTTCTGAAAGAGGCCCCTGGGTATGTCTATATCACTGGGAAAGTGCATTGAAATATCGTGGTTGTATCACGTATTACACTATTAGAGGTTTTAGACTAGAACGTGTACCTGTATATCTGCAATGGATACACTTACAGGTTCCAGTACTGGTACAGGTTATGTGGTTAACCCTTAGGGGCCCAGTGGCGTGAAATGGCGTGAAATGGCGTATTTTGCACATATCTCAAGTCTGACATGGTTCTATCATGTAAATATTGAGGGTGTACCACTGTAAGACATACCAAAGTTTCCGGAGTGACCTCAGCATTCCATACATGTGCTTGTATTTGTTATCCAACAGATATTCACAATTTTAGAGCAAATAAAGTAGGAAAATGATAATAAATATATGCAATTTCAGGTTTGCCCACTGGCTGAGCCTGAGTATTCTCCCCCGCGATAATATTATTATTTCTCATCTTAGATATCATCATATATTTCTTAATGCAATATGGGCAATGTACATCAAACTATGTAACTGAGCTTAATACCTCGTATGCCATTCCCATTTTGGAGATGTGATACAAGAATTTAATTGTTGCCATGGCAATGGAATAGAGGGTTCCTCCATGGCTCAAATTACAACCAATCTAGTATAAAATTTGATGAATTAAACAAATGGAATGTTTCTGGTTGCTATGCTTACCAAAATTTCCATTTTTTCATACAGAGGGCCTAGAATGAAAAAGGTTATTGCAACAGCTTTCAGGAAATGTAATATGAACCCTATGCCAGAAGAGTAAATTCAACAATTGCAGATTCACTTATGGTGCACTAATCATGTTGCAGACATCTTACTTTGGTCAAATAGTTCTGGGCCTGTAAGGGTTAAACCCCCCACCTATAAAGGCCCGAACGTCCGTCCTGACTCGGCTCCGACTGTTACCGGAAGGACAGTAAGAGTTTAACCTTTTGTTTTTTAATCCTCCTTCGTATATATATCGAGAGGCGTGTGTACACGTTCAAAGCGCCTAGCCTACAACATTTTGAACGGCTAGATGGGGATAATCCTCCCTTCCCCCCGCCCCTACGTGACCTGTGACGTTACACGTAGCTGTTGCAGTACACGTCGCGACAGACCATGATGCCCCCTATCATAATTGTCTCTTCATACGTCCCTATGCTATATTCTAGTACTTTTCCGTACACGTATGATAAAAGAAAAATAGTAGAATAATATAACTTCTGATATTATAGTAATCTACTGAGTCGGTCTATTCCGAGACCCTGGTTGAAGGTATGAGGTACTGGTCGCTCTGTCTCTGCCGAATACAGGTAACGTGTTTTCTCGTAAACTGCATGATCTCACGCGACTTTCTCGTCTCACGATTAACCGATGCCGCGGCCAGTCTGCACCAGTCATGTCTACTCAACATCCCAGCCTCCCAACGAGAAGAGTTACAATTTCCTCAGCTTATTCCCGGTCGACTTCTGACACTAGATGGGTGGTAATGGGTTATGGTCGGTATTATGGGTTCTCTTATACCCGTCACTTGCTCGTTTGTACTGTTTTCACGTGGGGAGAAACGAAAGCTATATTTATGACTAGTATCTATACATTTTATGTTGACAAAGTAACGATCAGAGAACCGACAAGCAGAAGAAAAACCAGATGTTAAGTATTTCATCCCTTGTTTATGTTATGATTCATCATGAAGATCTAGGTGTTGCCTAACTTTGGAATTTCAAATATTCCCTTTACTAATGGCCATCATCAACTGGGCTGTAATCGGAATTGTATCAGCTTATTGGGCAGAAGTTCTTCAGTGGAAGGTGGCCATGATCAGAATAGTGCTTAGGGTCACCGTCTACAGGGCATAAAACGGTCGAACACGGCCATTCTATACACAATTTTTATAGGGAATATATGGCAATTTTCTTGATATACGGCCGATTTAAGCTCTGTGGACGGCGGCCCTTTATGCAGTATTTACCTTCAACATCGGAGACGGTTGAGAAGGTGAACGTTATCTACATTTATGGCTCAAACTCCTGACTTATGTTATTTTAGGATAGAGGAAAAACAAATCAGAAAGTTCTTAATATGTTTAAACAAGTTTAGTATATTGAAAGGTATATATCTTGGCTCCTTGGAACACTTTTTGATACATTTCTAACCCTAGCGGTTCAGTTTTTATTGCCTCGTGAAGTTTATTGTCCTTTTGTCAGGTGACTCTGTGACGAGAAATCCATGATCATGAACATTATGTTTCAAATACATCACAGCAACTAATAATTTTGTTTACAAGCTGGGCCAACATAATATCTTGAAGCATACCAAGAATGGATATCCTCTGAGTAATAGTTTTTTGAGATACAACTCGATGAATTTTGAACATTTATCAGAAATATGATATATAATATATGTACACATGATCTCAATTTCTATTACTCCCACAAACCATTTTATCTCTTGATCCCTAGTATGCATTCTCCTAAGCATTATTCACATACATATTATGGGTAAGTATACGCTCTAAGAACAGTGTGTTATCTTTACACACTTATCAACACGCTTTTCTGTAGACACTTTAACACACATTTTGGTGTAACACGCTACCCACTACACAGTCTTTGCCAAAAGTGTGTTGATCTCAAAGGTGGGTTGCAAAATATAATGTGTGTGTGCAACTCCTTATGCATGTTCCCGTAACATACAGTTCTTAGAGTGTATCTATCTATGTTATCTAAAACTGAATTCAACTACATGTACTCCCTTCAGTCTGTGCTTAAGCTAGAGGATGTACTGGCACGACTATATGTTTTTTACAACAGCTATCGATTTCAGAGATACCCTCGTGCAGTTCATTTGTCCCTAATCTGGAGAAAGGAAACTGTCAGATTCCCTCGGGTAAGTGAATCTCCATTCGAGGAAGGATGGCACTCCTGCTATACAAATCAAGGCTCATAGCCTGGGGGCTAATACCCATTTGACATTTTCAGACCAATTAGGTACAACATGTGGAGTAAATGTCACAGTGCACGTGGACTGCAAACACACTAATTTTAAGCCCAAGGCTGATGCTTTTTATCAGTATTTCAAATACATTTTTTTCAATTGTACTGATGTAGGCTACACGATACCTCATTTACCAAACATTGCCCTCTCCAAATCAAGTTAAATCGTATTCCAGCCCTGAGGCTAAACACTTACTATATATATAGTCACAGTATTATTTCATAAACATTGGAAATGGACATGTATGTAATAACTTTTTAAGGTTTTTATTGGGTCTAATAATACATCCAGAATACGTAGTATAAATGAAATGTATTAATAACCAGCATATTGGCGCATTGCCTTCCCTCCGCTGGCACCCCTGGAAGGCGTTTCACCGTATCATACGCAGGGTCCGTATGTTGTATTTTTGCGTTTCTGTTCATTTTTGCGTTTCTGTTGGAGCAGCCGTATGTACAGAAAAAAGATACGGAGGGCCGTATTCACATAGGGCTGGCCGTATGTACATACGGCCATAATTGCGTTTCAGCTCAACATACGGAGCACATAAATTCCATATGTTTGGCATATTTAGAGGCCAGAATGCGGAGGGGTAGGGGGGTGGTGGTATGTCAAAAAGCACATAAAAAGGGTTATATGTAGGGCCCTATGTTGTTAATATGGTCCGCATGTTGATAGTAGTGGTGGTGAGGAGATGGTAGTGGTGGTGAGGAGATGGTAGTGGTGGTGAGGAGATAGTAGTGGAGGTGAGGAGATAGTAGTGGTGGTGAGGAGATGGTAGTGGTGGTGAGGAGATAGTAGTGGTGGTGAGGAGATAGTAGTGGTGGTGACGAGATGGTAGTGGTGGTGACGAGATGGTAGTGGTGGTGACGAGATGGTAGTGGTGGTGAGGAGATAGTAGTGGTGGTGAGGAGATAGTAGTGGTGGTGAGGAGATGGTAGTGGTGGTGAGGAGATGGTAGTGGTGGTGAGGAGATGGTAGTGGTGGTGAGGAGATAGTAGTGGTGGTGAGGAGATAGTAGTGGTGGTGACGAGATGGTAGTGGTGGTGAGGAGATGGTAGTGGTGGTGAGGAGATAGTAGTGGTGGTGAGGAGATAGTAGTAGTGGTGAGGAGATGGTAGTGGTGGTGAGGAGATAGTGGTAGTGGTGGTGAGGAGATAGTAGTGGTGGTGAGGAGATAGTAGTAGTGGTGAGGAGATAGTAGTGGTGTTGAGGAGATGGTAGGGGCCGTGAGGAGATGGTAGGGGCCGTGAGGAAATGGTAGGGGCCATGAGGAAATGGTAGGAGCCACTACTACCATTTTGTCACCACTACAGCCAGCTCTGTACTCAGTACGCGATTGTCTACCACCGTTTATACACTAGGAGTCTGTGGGCAAGGTTTCAGCTCTGTAGGGCCATTATTTACCGAGTTACAGAAGAAAAGACATTTTTCGGTATAATTTCGTTGAAAATCAATTTTTTTGATTTATCTTTTTTTAATTATAAAGGTAGAAGTTGGACTTTACTTATCTATTCATTAAAGCAATCCTAGAGCCATTTTTTTACATATATATGTGCACTTTAAAAAGGGAGAAGGGAGGTGGGGGACTGTACTAGCTTACAGAAAAATGGTTTAGATCCACATGACCTCCAACACAAGGCTTGCGATCTCCATTACCTTATATGTATATGAGAGGAGTTGAGGCCAGCATGACTTAGCCTCTAGGTGGCAGCACCAACACAGCCCTGAATTTGCAGTCAGTGGCGATACTAATGCTGCACACACCGGTGTACGATGGCCTGTTTGGTCAGTAAAACATGGATCCACACAGGGGAGAAACCTCTCTTGTGTCACTTTTTTAATATGTGTTTATATAATGTTAAAATAGAAACTAGAATTATTTTAACGAGTAAATAAGTGAAGTCCAACTTCTACCTTCATGATAAAAAAAAATTAAAAAAATTATATGGATTTTGGGAGAAATTACATGAAAAAGAGTCTTTTCTTCCATAACTCGGTAAATAATGGCCCTACAGAGCTGAAACTTTGCCCACAGACTCCTTGTGTTTAAACAGACAATAGCTATCAGAGTACAGAGGTGCCTTTCCCGACCATTTCTATCTCTTCCCCGACCTATCCTGTCCCTTCCCAAACCTCTCCTGTCCCTCCCCTGTCTCTTCCCCCAACATACGGACCCTATTTATACCCTCCCCAGCCTACCTCCGTATGTTGCTACATATTATGACGTCACAGAGGGAATTCCCTAGGGGTTTCCCGGAATGTAGACTGGTTTTTGCACATATTTTTAATTGAGACAGGTGACTATGTCCGTATGTTCAGAGGGCCGTATGTTTTATGCCGTATGTTGTATTTTTTATATAAAAGATACGGAGGGTATACGGACGACCAACTGAAACAAAAAAAGTACTTTTGGTGTATATTTGCCGTATCTTTTCCGTATGTTAAGGCCGCATGTTGGGTATAACATCAACATACGGTGAAACGCCTTCCTGATGAGAACATTATGTACAAATATGTCGTTATATTATACGGTATGACATGCATTTGTAAATCTAGTCATATATTGTATCATTGGATTAATAAACTTATGCAACTAAGCCTCAATGTCTGTGTATTGTCGTTATCTATTGACTGAAAAAGAAATCACTCTCAAATTTAATTGCAGGAATGGTAAAAGACAGACAGAAATAAAAACACACAGCCATTACCTGTAGATGTTTATATGTCAATTTACAATGGGCTAGCATTAACAGCCAATGTTTCATGTTATAAAATCCTGGATTTTTTAGACAGTTCATTGTAAGTATTTTACCTGTCCTAGATCTTCTACCCTTGTAACCTGAGACACGCCATCATGTTGTTTTAACCCTGTAATGGCCGCATAGTGCTTTGAAGCAATGTGAGTACCTAGCTAGTCTAGCATTCCCACATCATTCCAACCATACATGGTGGTTTATAAACTCCTGAGGAATGGCGTGAGGTATCAATGCAGCCCCGGCGAGTTACTCGCCATGACTACATGCATGTATCATGACTATTGATCTATAAAGCACTATACATGTACACCCTCAGAGAACTGAGCATCACTGCACCAAAAGCACCCTCACCTGAAAGTCAGGCAATGACTTTTTGAGGGGTGTACAAACCTTAAAGGGGTAGCATATTTGGCTTGTAATATCTCATTTCTCAATGAATATAACTCCAGGACCTGCATAAGGGAAGCTGCATCATAAATCTGTGCAGCCACTCTATATGCACATTGTACCACAGGGAGATAACACCAGGATACGCTGATAAGACTTATCAGGAGAACACACCATGAAAGTTACTGTGTTACTTTATCTACTTCATTAGAATACACTGATATTCGTTATTCCTCCGGAGCTTAGTCACTAGTGGCCAACAACTTAGGCTACCGACTTAAGTGATTTAATCTAGTAGTCATTTTGAGTCCCATATGAGCCCTATTCAGCCCACCTTAGTCTTTTTTATGAGTCTCTTAATGGGTATTAAGGGTGGTCCTTTTGATTAAGGCATTAGTCATATTTAGATCCAACATAGTCATTTCTCGAATATCAGTTTGTCATTTTGACTTATGCATGGGATAGCCACTACTAACTAACCTCCAAAACATACAGATTGTCAGTGCAGACCACATGTAAATAGAGCAGCAGCAATGCACCGGATATATCGATTCATGTAGAGGTTTCTATTTTCCCAGAACTTGATATCCCTAATTACATCATATTGCATTTCCGCTTTATATGCACTGATAGAGAGCTAGGCCTCGGGGTGAATGCAGGTATACAATGTACTTTGCTGATACATTCTGGGCCAATAGGATCGTGACTATGAGCAGACAAGCAGCAAAGATGTCCCATTCTTACAGATTGTGTACCATCCTTCCTGCTTACCTGCTCACCTTGCATATTTGGAAGCCATTTCCTCAAAATGTCAACAAACAAGCAAAACCTATCAATGATAGAACAAGAAGTGAGCCTTTGCCTAGGGAGTGGTGGTTATTATCTAACAACGGGGGGTGGCCTTTCAGGAAAGTGTGTGGGAAATATGTACCCCGCCCCCTTTAAGAGGGGTTGACACTTTTTCATATCCCCCTCCCGCTTTGAACTATAATGGTAGTGCCCTCTCCGTCCACTGTATCGAGAGATCAACATTTGTTAATAACCCCCCCCCCCCCCCCCCCCCCATTGTTAAATAATGACCATCCCCCTCAGAGTATTGGTTAGAGTCCGTGCACGCTCGGGAATCCACGTTCCCCAAAGGTATGTTGGCATAGCGTCTGACTCAATTCATGTATAATTAAATTAACCTAATTGGCTTTCAGATTCTTCCACTAGCTGACCAAATAGAATGAACAGAGACTTTAAAACTGGCATTTTGCCAAGAAAATAGCCTATCACGATATATACAACCTCATTCTACTGTTTGGGGAAGTTCAGGGGTCACACATCATTCTATTCAATTCTGATCAAATGGCATCTCATCCGGAACCTGATCCCTTGTGATAGTAGCATGTACGCCATAACCAGCCCTTTCTTTGATAAAAAGAATGAATACAATCAACTCTTCGACGGTTAATGACATTGCCTTATAATACATGTAGTTTTAACAGTATGACATACCGTTGTATGTAGATGTTTTCTTGATTATTCATCGTTGTTATTTTTTTTTGCAGTGGGGGAGCATAGATGTTATAATTCATTTACCAAAAATAGTCGTGTTTGAATGACTATCTAAAGTTCGGTTGGGATAACAGTAGGATCACCTATTCTATGTGAATTTGAATTTACATGTACATTCAATTTAGTAGGGGCTATACCTTAGTCATCTCGAAGCCTACCCGGATACAATTTGGTGCCAAGGTTTCCATCTCGATATGAATAGCTACTAACGTTTAATCAGTAAGTTCCAAAGCCGGGTTCCAACATCAAGGTAGCTAAACTAAATGCAGGTACGGAATACAATTTCAAACCCTTATGCTTTCGATGCTAGGGGGGATTCCCATCGTTACTCTGTGCTTTTAGGGAGATGTCATACAGCGTTGGCTAATGAATGAACACAAATGAGATCCTGGGAGGAAGGTTTCATTGTAAGTAAACTAATAAGCTATAGATCCCATTATCATTATAATGCTTCAAAGAAATACGTATTAGCTTATAAATGAACATACAAATAAATGATACCACCTGGAGGAAAATCGAGCTTACAGTTTCATTGGGTAACAGTTAATCTGAAAGATATATATTCCTTAACCCTGTTCCCTTTGTGTATGAATTCACATCAGCTAATATAGCGCCACCCCACAAAGAACCTACTCCAGGCTATATTGGTATTCTTGGTATTAATATAATGATCAGGACCATGAACTCCGGAAGCCACTGCCAAAGAGGAAAACACCCTTTAGGCTTTATCAGCCCAAGCCAGAAGAGAGATGGGGGCTGCTCCTTGCCAGCCATTTTTATCCCACACATTATAACCCTTTTAGGACGACATGATACCTCAATGCATCATATCCTTGGTCGTCTCAATGCAGCCCTGGTGAGTAACTCACCAGTTTGTTTGAGACACTGGCATGGCCAAGGCTTGGCTTGATGCACCAATGCAGCTCTGGACAGCGAGTTACTCGCAGGGGCTGCATTGGTGCATTATGAAGACAAATGTCATATTTGTCCTTAAAGAATTGTAGGGATGAGAGAGTCTATATCCCATTACCTTAGTATGTGTAACCACATCTGTTCCTTTTGCCATTACAAAGTATGATTTCCCATGCCATGTTACATTGATGGCGGTGGCAGTGGTTTTGGTGGGGGGCCTGCTAGAAATGGGATCTGGCTATGGTAGCCCTGTGAAGCCCTAATAGTGCTTTAATGTGTTATGCCCTTTGTCCTCGTGATGTATGAATGCAGCCCTGCCCAGTAGCTCACCAGGGATGCATTCATAGTGACCCTTCTGGAGTGTATTCACCCCATAGGGTCGGCATGATTCTTGGATGCAGCACTGGCGAGCTACGCATGAATGGCGCGTTATGCATCGTGACGACAACATCCATGATGCATTAAATCACTATGCAGTCCTTAAAGGGTGCCGGGTTATCCTTCACCCAGAGGGGGCAACAGAAAACGTCAATATTTAATCCTGTGATGTTGGCACTTCATATGTACATACACACTGACTGTCGCATGGCTCCCACGGACACAGGCCCCACAAGGGTACAGGCTTACATTTCTAATATATAGAGAGGCCTTTGTGATTTGAACCCTGGACCTTTGCTAATGTATTCTGTATGTATTAGCCAAAGTGCACACTAGGAGGGTAGCAGCCTGGTGTGTGGAATATGTATTTGATAAGCACCGTTTAACAGATCATGTAATTCCCATTTGGCATTTATCACATCTCTGTAGATGTTTGGTGTAAATGGTATACATATTAAGTTTAGAATGTAAGGATATATTTCTACATTCCAGTGGCCTTTTTAGTCTTAGTTTACTGGACATATGTGTACATGTATTATAGTTTCCAGTATCATCACAACGGTGCTGATGACGATGATGCTATTATGGCCATAATCCAATTGATAAAGACATTCCTTTTCCCTGTAACACACGTTCCCACCTCATCATACTCTCAAGAAAACTCAATACATTGCTCCAGGAGCCTTCCACAGCATTCAATATTGCATCGTATTGCCAGGAGCTAATAGCTGACTTGATGGATAACATACTGGTGCGAGCATAATATTACCAGTGCTTACAGGATATCAGCTTTAAAATTTCAGAATGCTGCTCAATCAATCTCCCGCGGTTTTGTATTCGGGTTTCATAATGGCTTTATATAATGTTACGTGTAGAGATTTGTAAGGGCGTTATAATTTCTGCCATAATTATGATATCTATGTTAGCCACAATGGCAGTATGATTATGTTACATACCTGTCTACTGCACTGCCTAGCTGCCTGGAAAAATATAATTGCCACAATTCCAAGAGCTGGCAATGATGTCATTGACATCGATATTGTATACTATTAATATGTACCTTCGCCCACGTATGTACTGCAAAGAACAACAACTTGATGCATGGATACTTTCGGACGTATGAATAATAGATTATTTAAGTCTCTTTCCGCCATACTCTTTGATATCAATATTGCAATATATTCCATGCCTTTGCCTTTCTAATAAATCACACAGGTAAAACAAAAAGTTCTGATTATAAGCAGTAATTCAATTAAACCAATGTCAGCACTTTAAAAAAAACTATAGATACATATGAGTTCCCAGAGGTGTGATGAATGAAATACATACAATCACAAACATGTAATATTTGCCTCATAGCCTATAGTTGAATTAAAGATTGCTCCAACCCAGAGGTAATTAAAACAAAAGTATATATAATATTTTACAGAAACACCACCAGTGCCTGTTTTGCTATCATTCAGTCAGGGCTATTTGGACTTTTCATAGATATATCCAAATGTTCAATGTACTATTATGGTAAATTACCATAAGTTAACCCTTCAAGGATGGTATGTTGCTCATGATGCACCAATGCAGCCCCGGCAAGTTACTCGCCTGGGCTACATAATTATGTTCATCATGCCGACACGTTGGGGGTGTATCAGCCCTGAAGAGTCGGCATGACGCACAAATGCAGCACAGGAAAATCACCTCTCTAGACTTCATTCATGCATCATGACGACCAAAGGCATGATGCATGAATGCATTGGCCATCCCAAAAGGGTTTATACTACACATTGATGGCGAGTGAACTTTTTCTTCTTTTTCGTCCGTCTGCCTCAATTGATATTATATAAGCAAAGTATTTATTGAACATAACATCATTTTTATTTTCATATTTCTTTTACCGGATAATCGAGGCAACTTACAGTAAGTTTCATGAGCACTCTCCAATAACTAATAGAAGATGGGCTGTCCATGAACTTGTTGGTCATTTCTACCTAAATGTCACTGCACCCAAGGATCTTATGATATAACATTCAGATCAAATAAAAGTTCTTAGAAATAAAAATACAAGTTCTTGGCCTACCTTGTATGGTGTAGAAAAGTGCATTCCAGCCGTCCTCGTCCCTCTGATTCACATAGACCTCGTACTCCTGGGCATGGTTGAGGATGTGGTCCATGATGGCAGGTTCTCCCTTAGCAGCAGCCTGCATCAGGATAGTCCTGCCGTCCACAGCCTGCCTGCTCAGGGCCCCATGCTTCTTCAGCAGCTTGAACATGTCCAGGTTCCCACTGGCCACACTATACAATAGAGCAGCCCAGCCATCTTTGTCTCGGGCGTTGATGTCAATGTCGTATTCATCCTTGTGTTGGAGGATGTGATCGGTGAAGTCTGATTTCTGCTTCGCTACTGCCTGCATGAGAACGGTGATGCCATCCGAACTGGGGGTGACTGTTACGCCGTGCGATTTGAGTAGCTCAAAGAGGTGGACATCCCCACCGGTTATGCAGTAAAACAAGGCATTCCTGCCCTTCTGGTCCCTCTCATTGGGGTTCAGTCCAAGTTTGTTCCCATGCTCTAGGAGATACTTTACTAACGCCTTGTTATTCTTTAAGGTCGCAGTCATAAGAAAGGTTCGACCATCATCCGCTGGTTCGATCGGTACACCGTGATACAGCAGTAGCTCAAGAATCTTTGTGCTCTTGTTCTCTACAAGATAGAAAAGCACATTTCGACCAAGGTTATCCTGGTCGCATACTGAGAATGTCAGTTTCCCCGGGTACTCTTCGAGCAGGTAGTGAACGATCTCTGTCTGTTCATGGTGTGCGGCTTCTATAAGGATATTCACACCGTGCTTGTCTGACATGATCTTGGCCCCATTTTCCAGGAGGTACACCAAGGTATCCAGTCTTCCTCCTGCTACAGTATAGAATAATGCACTACGGCCGTCACGGTCAACTCTGTTTGTCTCTGACTCTGCCCCCGGTCGGGACATGAGATACTGGATAACCTCGGCGTTATCCGCATAGGTTGCAATCATCAAGCAGGAGGTGCCTTTGAGATTGGCAATTGCTATATCTGAACCTGAGTTCACAAGGTGTTGCACCACTGACAGATGTCCCTCAAAGCAGGCTTCAAATAGGGGTGTGTCCCCATGTGTGGTTAGCTTATTGAGGCTAGCACCATGACTTACAAGCGACTCGACCATACTTAATTTACCCGCAAGTGCCGCAATATGCAGTGCTGTCACCCCGCGGAAGGCCCTCGGTGTGTTCGTGACATCATCGACAATATGCTCCTCATCCAGGAACTTACCAAAGCTAGCCAAGTAATCAACAATGTCCACAAACCATTGGCTGACTGAAACCATGAGTAGAGTAGGGTTGCTCACTACAATGTCCTTCCCATTAGAAGGCCTTCTAACCACAACATTGTCCTCCTGCCGCTGCTGAAGTAGTTCTTCTCTCTCCTTATCAGTGCTTATCTCGAACACCTGCTTGACAGTCTTGAGGTCTCCGGCCCTGATAGCAGAGCATACCTTCATGTTCAGCAGCCTCATGGTGGTAGACTTAGGTAGGGAGTGACTTGGGAAGAGGAGTTTGAGACTGAGATTGGAAATCTGACGCTGGTGGTCGCGGCGATCTCTGACCTTCTGCAGCCACTTTGTACACTCCTCCTCTTCCCACCTCAACCTTAAAGCCTCCTCGTCCTCCTGCTCCTGACTGTCCTGGTAGTCAACCAGCAGCCCTGCCTTCCTGTACGGCTTAACAGGGGAACTGGAAGAGAGCGAGGAAGATGATCCAAAGACACCTGAATCCTTCTCCTCTACATCGACTAGCAGACACTTCCCAGTGGTGGGGGAGGTACTACTAGTGCTCCCAGGTGTAATGGTGGTACTACCTCTCTCCTGGGTACTGATAACAACAGGGGGGTCCACCACCTGTGATACCAGTGACCTGGACTTAATACCCTTTGATACCAGCCCCGTGGAGGAGGACCCTGGGTCAGGGCCTAGATTAAGTTGCAGCAGCATGGCTGTGGTCTATAGGTGGGCTACAGGTTAGAGGTGGGTGGGTGTTATCAGATAGAGATAAAGCAGAGCCACCACTTGTCTATAGTGGCGCTGCTGGTATTGACAGATAGGTGGTGTAGTAGTATAAGGTAGTGGTGGTGTATGTATCCCTGGTGTGTGGCGATAAATCCCAGTGTGTTTCCTCCTGTGGTTTATTGTATTGATCAGGTTGTCTCAGATAATCCAGGTGTATCCAACCTGGAACCACAGCCTCCTCCTCCCCCTGGGCAGCAGCCTATCTAACCTCACCACGTGATCCATGCGGCCTCTCCATTATAAACAACAACCCACCTGACATGCTCCAGACCCAGGAGGAAAGGGGTGGGTGGTGGTGGTACAGGGGAGCCTTAAGGCTACAGCTGGCCATCCAGGGCGGAGTCTGGTAGTGTCAGTCAGAAGGGTGAGCAGCTCTGGGTATGGTCTGCAAGACCCCCTGTTAACAGCTCTCCTCCAGTGTTGTGTGGGTGTTCCTCCAGTGAGTGTTCAGTATCCACGTGTCCTGTGTGATGATGACAACTCAGTTCAGCCTCTACCTCCTCCTCCTCCCTTCCTGTCCCCACATCACACCACACTCCCGCCACCGCCAGCCGTACCATACGCATGCGCAGCCCTGTCTCACTCTATCGCGCATGCTCCCATGTGCCATGCTCCTCCTCGCGCCTGCGCACTATGGCCTCACTGCCAGACGCTGCGTTGGGAGCAGCTCAGAGCAGTTCGCCTCCACCCCGAGCTGCTCTCCTCCCACAGGCAGGGCGAGCACGTGCCGCTCAGGCTGAGCTGCCGCGGCACAGCAGGGTGGGGTAGGAGGTGCAGGTATGGGAGGAGTCGGTATACCATAGGAGGCGGACCAAGGAGGTGGTTGTCTAGCCCTTTAAGGGACGCATAGTGCTTTAATATGCTATACCCTTTGTCGTGCTATGAAGCATCAATGCAGCGCTGGTGCCATGGAACCCTGCATGCATACATGCGTTATGCTGATACTCCAGGAATGCATTGATCAACAGCGTAGAGTTGGCATAATGATTGTATGCAGCCCTGGCGAGTTACTCACCCTGGCTGCATTCATGCATCATGGCAGCCAAAGGACACCATAGTACATTAAAGCAGTATGTGGTCCTTAAAAGGCTATAGTAGCTGCTGGAGAAGCAGGAGGAATAGGGGTAGGCGGCTGGAGGTGCGTGGTGCGTGTATACTGCGTGTAGGTTCGCCAAGATCAATACGACTTGCAGGAGTAGTGGGCTGGGTAAGGCAAGGAGAGGCATCAAGGTGGATGGATGGGTGGGAGGGTGGGGAGACCTATGTGAGCATGGTGTTTGGGGGGAGGCGCTACTGGAGACACAGTAGCGGTTTATAGGTCTGTTAACATAGTGTTAAGTGTGCCACCCTGGAGGAAGACCTGTGTGTACAGGTGTTGGGTTGGTTAGGTATAGGGTATGTTGCAGGTAACCATACCCTATATAGACAGATGTGCTTGAAAGCGTTCCTGCTCTGTTATAGGTAGTTGAGTCTATCTGAGTAGGTGTGCTATAGCCACGGGAGAGAGAGAGAGAGAGAGAGAGAGAGAGAGAGAGAGAGAGAGAGAGAGAGAGAGAGAGAGAGAGAGAGAGAGAGAGGGGGGGGTTGTTCAGACGTCTCAGATTTGCACCTAGCCACCTTGCGGTAAGTGGGCTACACTCAATTCTCAGGTGAGATGAGTTCGTTCTCATATTCTGCTCACAGTCATACCTGTAGGTTGAGCAGCTCAGGTTTAGGAGCAGCTTAGGCAGAGGATAGCTTGCCAGTTTTATTTTTAACCTTGTCACTATATATGTGTTATTTGAACTGCATGGTGGAGAGCACACCTGAAATATTAAAGTAAAACTGGGTTGCGTCGAAATTATCAATATCTAAATTATTCATGTTAAACGCTGCATGCTTTACGTCGGTAGATTGTGAGGTACTGTGTATTAATTACTGAGCTTTTGATGTTCTATTTAAATACATTGTTTACCTCCTAAGGTGGTACAAAGTATATATGATATGTGCTGGGAAAAGGGACCTTAGTGCAGCCTGCACTAAGGGCCTTTTTTCGCAGATCGTGTCACATATTTTAATAAGACTTTAGACTGGCAGATAGTTTGAGGACGTACATAGGTGCCCGTAGAACTGTCAAATTGTTGTGGGGTTCCATAACATCATAGATCATTATCACACAACTAGTTCCCTTTCCTCGATATAAATGTGCATTATAATTATATGCATGTGTTATCTCCTCATGTTCATTCCCCTCCCCTTCCTCCTTGATCACCATGAATGACTTTTCAAGTTATAATCCGGTATTGATGAAATGGACTTGCATACAGAAGTAATTGATTATTTACAAAAGTATCAACCTTCTCTGTATTTCGATTTAAATAAATGTAATTATGTAATTCAATTTGGTTTTTGCGATTGCAGAATGATAAATTGTATTGACTGCAAAGGAAAGAACAAACCACACACATACTCTGCACTTTTGTGACACACTGTCCAGGTTTCGGAATAGGCTGACAATAATTCGATGGGTTATGGAATTGCGTTATCAATAAATGATGATGTCAAATTAAACCGCCACCTTGCTACCTGTCAGGCAGGTGCCTCGATCATTTATTACCACTCTGCAGTGTTCATGACAACTAACTACGCACATTAACCTACATTAAAACATCACATCTGTATGACCAAGGCCAAAGCAGCTGAATCAGACACTACTAGTGAAATGTAATCCTGCCTGACTTTGCAGTAGGTGTATACTAAACAGGTAAGAGTCATGATCCGCCCTCCCTACCCTATGGGAGTGAAGCAAATGACCAAAGCTGATAAGGTACTGCCAAAGAAATCCTTTTCAATGTTTACCTCTCTACCTAAGCAAATATACTTATTTTGGGTCATCATCAGCATCACTCCTGCTATTAATGGGTCCATCAGATTCTATAAGCTGGCCAATGATGCGTTCATAGATGAACCCACAGTATGTACAAACCGTGGAGGATGTTTCACATAGGGGTGCTTGGGGCATCATTTCTGCTTGATAACTCACACTGTAGGGGCATGGACCCTCTTAGTGTTCCAAATGTGAGTGGCCAAGTCGACCGGATGATACACAAACATAGATTATCATAATAATAATATGGTTAGAGTAACAAAGAGAAAAATAATCTGATGAGAACAATCTATAATCTCGACTATAACCCAGTCCTGAAGTCAGCTTACATAGCTAGTATGACATGAACACCATCCACCAAAGGTCAGCAGCATCTTACTGATTGCCAAGGAGGCCATTGTGTGGTTTCCCCTGCCAGTTGTAGCACATGTGGTCGGGAAAAATGACGGGTAGAGGGGTGCTGCCAAATTGCTCACACAACAAAGGCTATAATAGCAGCCTTGCAGGGTGTGCCAAGTGCATCACCAGCAATAGTTCATTACTTATAAGGACATACATGGCTGTGTCTCATGAGATCGATACAATTGAAACGTCTTTGACCGGATGTCGTCTTTGACAGAATGTCATCTTTGACAGGCAAGCTTCAAAATGGAATAAATATAACATTGATATGAATTTGTCATTATAAAAGATTATTGTGTTAAAATATCCTTTCACTTTTCCCCCACATTTATTTCTATATAGGCCTCATTTCTGCTATTATAATGCTTGCCGGTCAAAGATGACACCCAGTCAAAGACGACACCTGCTCAACGATGACACCCGGCCAAAGATGTTTCAATTGCATATATATCATGAGACACAGCCACATGTAATTAGTCATGTTAATCAGAGGTTATATACGGAGAGGAACCTCAGCACTTCCTACCTACCCTTCCATCAGCACCGATTGGGAGTTGGGAACCTCATTATATGTATGTCACTATAGACATGACAGCACAATAAATGAGAAAGCTAAAATATCATGATAATAACATGGAGAGAAAAATAATATAAAAAGACAGCAATAATTACCACCATGAGTCAAATAGCATAGCGAATTTGACACCTGACCACCCCTACACCCAATGCCAACCTCCACAACAGGGCATTACATCATGCAATTATCGCACCACAGAGTAAATGGCGCCAACTCGTCCCTGTCAACACCTTACCCAGTGCCCATGGCCTGTCACACCCAATTGTTTGGTCGATCATAGCTGGTTGGCAGCAGCATCCTTATAGGGACACCATCATGAAAAAGGGGTACTAGTATTATGCATAGTTTTCCTTCATCTAACTGGTTACTGTAAATCCCACAAATGATTCACACAATAGTAATCACCAGTGACATCCCTCAGCAGACAAGATGCCAACCAGACAAGTGTACTCAACATTACTGGTTACCACAAATACCAGTATTGTGTAGTACAACCATCGGTGTCATCTAGCTTTGGGACTATGGCCGTCTCCACAGGATAACCAGCTACCATGACATTATCCTCCCTTACTCACCTGACAAGTTGACTCAAGAGCAGCTCACTGGCTATAAGGGTAGCCCTACCTGTACCTTTATAAATCCTCATTAGTCCCTTCACCCTTCACCATACCCCACCCCCTGTCGGGAGGAGAGGAGGATACCATATACATGTTGAATAATGAATGGTGTGCAGGCCACTGGCGGATGTCCATATAACTGGCATATCAGTGAATGATAAACTCGCTTCCAACAGCATAATATTACATCAATCAAGAGAACAGTGGAGAAACAGTTATTGGTGTGGGACTATTCTTTATAGTCCTTTAGACTTAACATTCCAAACATAGCCCTAGATAGTTATCACATCAAGAACATGCATCGGCTATCATGTCAACGATTGTACAGTCATTGTTTCAAAAGTAGTATATAGATTGAATAAATTCAAGGGGAAAATCGAAATTTTGTTCTCTATCCTGTGATACTATTTGCTATGCTAAACCTTGCTCATCATTTCATTGCAGTAACATAATCCCATTCACTCAATGCAACAGTAAGATATGATGGAAACCTGATGTTGCAACACAGAATATGAAGCTATATTCACAGATAGGATAACATAGCATTGACTTTCAAATGAAATGAAATCATAACCAGGGTAGATATTCTATTATCAGGAGTATACCTACACTTCCAGACCTACCTAAACCTACATGGTGGCCCCGGTGTCATCTCATGCAAAAGTAACGCAAGCATCATAACTAGAAGTAAGACTGAGCCTTGGGAACTGAAGAGCTGCAATATGGATAATAGGGTTTAATGAAGCGTTCAGAGCTAATTAATGTTGCTGACAAGGCGCTGGTCCTGTTTTAAGCACCTTTACTGCGACAAAAATCGTGAATTAAAGGGCTAGAAACCTGATGGTTCTCATCTTACCCTTTAAGTTCTATCTAGTGGTGAAATGTGCAATGTTCTCTGCCGTTATGGTGCATGATTGAAGATCTGACTCACCATTGCTAAAATCATGCATCATATGAACACTTTAGATGCTTTTTGTAAGCTACCATAGCAATATAAGCAAACAGTTATGATCAACATAGATGATAAGATAGACATAGTATGCACCGTGATAAGCAGGTTAAGCTAGAAAGAGACACAGTTGACTTCCATCGCAGATACATGGAAGTATACACAGTTAGATAAAGCAGCAAAGCATGGGATATTATGTAAGGGGAGTAAATAATAAGTATGCATGCAGCGCTCAGGTGATGCACAGGGAGTTAGAGTCTGAGTCTGAGGCAGGAGTGAGGCAAGCGGTGAGGCAAGCAGTGATGCAAGGATTGAGTCACGGACTAATGTAGGGGGTCAGGCAGGAAGTAATGCAAAAACTAGGGTAGTGAGGCAGTCAAACATGTCTGACTGATCCATTCAAGCTTTTAATGTATTCAATCAGTGCCTATGAACTACTAGAGCTTTGACAGTAAATGGATATCTGATTGCAAACCCAATGACAATAGATAACATTGCAGCAGAACAGATAAATAGCAGCACTGACTATCAGTTAACCTGCCAGCGGTAGCTGTGTTTTTTTTCTCCTTTAAACCGCTGTTATCCAATGGATGGCCCTTTGTTGAATCTTCAGTGAACATTATGGATTGTTTCACTCTGACTGCCTGTTCATTTTGAGTGAACTTCACATCTCATTTCCAGTCAATTATCTCTCATATCTTTCGAAATGGTTATGAATCATTTGCATCTGTACAAAATGGGCAAAGCTTGGGATTAAACAATGTACAACATATACTCTTCTTCATCCACACGAATCCCGGGTCCAGTTGGAGTGGAATATCAATAAACTCTTTAAAACATCAGTGTAACCATTAGATACTGTGTAGTAAACCTGATTATCCCTCATACCTTTAGGTACATACATACAACTCTCATATCATCGTAATTATCTCTTTCATGATATGCATTATAGCTATCTCGAGCCTCTGATTAGATTTGAAGAGTTTGGATGCAAAACGACATGAATCCATCCAAGAATTGATGCACATAGTGCTTTTTGTAAAGATACCCTGGGGTTAATTATAATAATTTGGTGACGTAATGTGTACTGAGCAGACCCTAATGGCATGAAAAATTGTCAATTTTGGAAAAGTTGTTTGTGGATTATATCTAACCACCCCTAAACAAGCCTTTTGCCGAATTTTGTCTCTTTTTTCGGATATGGCGCTTATGTCGTTTTGCATCCAAACTCTTCATTTATATTTGATCATCACAGCTACAGCAGTGACTCAATCAATTAATATAATCATTATTGAAAATAAATAGGTAGAAATGAATATAAAAAGAAAATGTTGCTGACATTATTGACTGATCCTCATAGAGGTTGTAATAGATGGTCAGGTTCTAATTAGTATAGCACTTAATCACATAGGATAGCAAAGGGATCACATAATATAATACACAATTCACCTTCTAAAAACATTGTTTTTCAAAATACAGTTCTACATTTTATGCTAAATATGAAAGATGTTACACCAGGATTCTAGACCCAGCTAGACTAAGCTTTTGCCTTGACATACACTATACCTAATGCTGATACCCAACCATGAGCTGCTAACAAGCCAAATCTAGTCATCTCACTGATCTACTCACACACTGAATGAGCAGAAAGGGACAGTTGACCAGCTTGGTTGTTTACACACCCATTAGCCGGACGCAGATACCCCTTTATGCTGCCTCCATTACCTTAGTACTTGTACCAAGCTGATAAGTCTGGGACTAACCAGGCTACTCCCATTCTAGCCCTAGGCCAAGAACAACAGACAGTACCATGCCAGCCAGCTATATCTAATGCTGAACTGGACCCAGACTTTGAAGTATCATACCTGATCTCTGTATAGGCTTGGGATAGTGCATTTGGTATGTCATGAGCCATATGACTCAGAGGGCCCATTGATAATCATCTTTTACATTCTACAGACAAATGTTTTGAAAAAAGCTATTCCAAATAAGGCCTTAATTAGATAACTTATCTATTGTTATAGACTCATATATATAATTCTGTATTCGGAAAGAATTGCCATTCCGAAGTAAGATTTATAGGAATATAGATACTTGATAATTGTGCTTTAGGGTGGCATATCCCTGGTCGATATTCAAACACTATGCAGCCCTTAAATATATACAAAATCAACTGTCACAGATTGGTAAGGAAGTGTATTAGGTACACATAATAGATTCAGAGGCATTATTTATTTAGAACATTATGTCAATGATTCATAACCGATATACCAAAGATGACGGACTTGAAATGATAGGTGAAGCTCAATTGAAATGAAGAATTCAGAAAGAAGCAATTAATAATGTTCACTGATAATTCAACAAAGGTCCACCTACTGACAAACAGGTTTTGCGCAAAACTACAGCTGCGGCTGGCAGGTTAGTTGATAGTGGATAATGCCTTTTTTTATCTGCTCCACTGCAACATTATCTATTAACTTTGTGGTTGTAGGCAGACATTTTGTCAAAGCCTTAGAAAGTTTTAGACAAAAAGTAGGAATGACTCGATCTGAAGAAGATTAGTAAAACATGCTTGATGGCTTCATCATCGTACTCCCTGGCTTACTCCATTTTCATTATCTCCTTCCCTCCCTGCTTTATCCCTATCTCACTACGTGCGTGTTCCATGCTTTACATCAATTCATAGTCGCCTCACCTCCTGTCCCTCCCCCTGCTTCACATTCTGGCTAATCCCCTGCCTATCTTTCTATTATTCCCTGTCCAACTCCCCATCTCAATCCCTCAGAAAATTATAAACACTGATTCGGCACATTATGGATGACATGGGGTGAAACTCCCTTCCTTACTACCTGCCTCCCTGCCTGCCTCCCTGCCTGCCTCCCTGCCTGCCTCCCTGCCTGCCTCCCTGCCTGCCTCCCTGCTTCCCGCCTCACTCCTTCTCCCATTCCTGTGTCACTCCCACATCACTCCCGGTCGTACTCTGTGTTTCATTCTGTACATCAATCCCTTTCTCATTCCCCGCTTCATGCCTTGCTTCAGTCCCTGGGAGTTACTTGACCACTATCTGCCTGTCTTATCTCCGTTGCAGATAATCTGTTCTGTCTATCCAATTATGTTCTTGCATTATGAATCTCTGTTTTGACTTAGCTATGTGTCAAAATTATCTGATCAAGGCCTAATATGAGCATCATTAGCTCTGAATACTTCATTAAACTCTAATATCCACATGACAGCTCCTCATTTCCTCATGCCCAGTCATACATCTACTTAAAAAAAAACTGGCTTCATCACTTTGCTGTGATTCAAGCCACCAGGGCCTGTTATTCAAAGATAGGTAGGTCTTCAGACTTTGAGTATACTCAATCAAGGACCAGCTAATTAGGCCGACATTTATGAATGGATTTACAGCTAGCTGGATTGTATAGCCAATATCTTTGACAGATAAGCAGACCAATGTAATGTGGGGATGGGTCGGTGCTTTCTTCAATATACCCCACTGTGCAGAGTTACACTAGTGGTAAACGTGGTAACCAGTAGAATACTAAATCTTTTGATAATGTGAGTGAATGGCACTCGAGTTACTGTCTATCTTTTAATTGATATTACCAAAATGGCCCATAATGAAGACACGGTTGGACGTCTTGCCAGCAGATCCGAGATTGATTATAGAGATATATTTATGAATGATAACAGAACATCTTTCTTGGTCATGACTTTATTTGGCTGGAAATTCAATTCTATTTCATCCTCTCAATGCATCATGTTTTATATTCTGTGTTGCAAATAATATGCTTTCCATCATGTTCTACTGTTGTACCGATCCAATAGGAGTGAAACTGGGCATAGGAACGATTACTACCAGACAGCTCCCTTTTAAAGTTTACACCATCCACTGCCACCCCCCTCCCCTTTTTTTCTAGCAGATATATTATGTGGTTGCTGTTCTGTTTGGTCTATGGTTCATTAAAGATGCTGTCGAGGCAAATAAATCCTGACACCAGCCATCAGTAAGCCAGATGGCAGTCAGAACAGTGAACCTAGTCGGTATCAGGGCAAATAGCCCCATGAACTTTTAGCCCCCGGACTTGTGGCCCCCTGACTACCAGCCCACTGACAATTAGCCCTCAGAATTTGAGGCCAGCTGACATTCAGCCAGCTGACCTACAGCACCCAGACAAGAGGCCACTTTTTCAAATGCCCGTCAGTCTCATTATCTCAATTCGATTTGAATGCCCGTCAGATTATCTCACTTCTAATGCCCTCTAGATTCTACTGCCCGTCAGATTTAAATTCTATGCCCGCTAGATTCTACTGCCCGTCACATTTACAATCTATGCCCGCTAGATTTATCTCCTCTCTCATGCCCGTAAGATTTCCTCTACGCCCGTCAGATTTTCATTCTATGCCCGCTAGATTCTAGTGCCCGTCAGATTTAAATTCTTTGCCTGCTAGATTTATGTCCTCTCTCATGCCCATCAGATTTCTCCATATACCATGGTGTGGTCGTGCCTGGCACCATTGTCATCGAATCCCCTCCTATGTATGGACCTACTGTTCACTTACATATTCTTACATTGATATTCTTTGGCTCCCTATACAACCAGTCTCTCAGTCTATGGTGCCTGACCAAGTTGGCCATTTTTGGCTCCCTTTCCGACAAACCTAGGATAGTTGATATTACCAGCTTGGTCAGTACTGACCAACACACCGTAGTTTTTCCATTTTAGGCTATGTCATTCTGAGAAAGACATTAGTTATAAGTTGTTTTGCCTCAGTCATTCTTGAATAGTACCTGGTCATGCCTGACCATTGACCAATGTCCCTTTGACCAACCTGAGATAGCCCCTGCAGACTAAGGGCCGGGGCATTTAGATTATCTATGTAGGCGAGTCTACAATATGTGAGCAGCTACACAGATAGGAATCCTCAGACAGGAGTGCGTGGATCATCCTTTCTGTTTGGCTGCACACGCTGTCTTCACATATCCCCATGTCTACAGTGTAAGCAGCCAAAGGAAATGGATGACACACACCCCCCTCCATAGCGCATCCTTTCTGCATGGCTGCTACAGCCTCGGAAGCCACAGAGGTATGTACAGTGTTTGAGATTAGACTCTATCTGCCACTGAGTCTACTTGCCAGGGCTGCATTCAGGTATCATGGCGTTCCTTCCGAAGTGTATCAGCTCTTTAGTGTTGGTATGATGCTCTAATGCAGCCCTAGATACTTCCTCACCAGGGCTGCACTAACACATCATGCAGGGCTTGAAAGATGCACATTGTTAAGTCCCAGGCATTGATCATTTTGTACAGATGCCAATGATTCATAACCATTTCAAAAGATTTGAAAGATGATTGACTGGGAACGCGATGTGATGCTCATTCACAGTGAACAATCAGTCAGAACAAAACAATCCATTATGTTCACTGATTATTCAATAAAGGTCCGTCTATGGGATAATGGCGGTTTGCGTTAAAACAGATCTGCAGCTGGCCGGTTAGCTCATAGTGGCTGAAGCTATTTATCTGCTTGTCTGCAACATTAGCCATTGTCATTGGGTTTGTTATCAGAAATCCATTTATTGTCAAGTTGTCAGTAATTCATAAACACTGAATAAATGGATTTAGATCTGTTATGAATCGATAACGCCTCACTACCTCAGTCCCTGTTTCACTTCTTACCAGACCCCTTTACCTCACTCCCTTCCTCAATTTCCGTCTCACCCATTACTCATGCCCTTGCTCAATCCTTCTCTCACTTCCTGCCTTAACCACCGGCTTGACTCCCACCTCACTGCCTACCTCACTCCCTGCTCATATCCTGACTGTTATGTGCTTATTCCATCTAGCAACCTACTTATATGAATTCCTCTGATTACTCTTTATCCCATGATTTGCCACTGATTTAACTGTGCATATGTTTGAATATCCACTAGCGGAGTCAGCTCACGATCAGTTATGCTGCCTGGCGGTTGTTAATCACAGCTCATACTATGTCTATCCAACTATGTGTATTAATTAAGTATCTTTGTTTATAGTATCATGGTAGCTTACAGATGGCATTTTAGTCTGTCTGGAGAGATTGACTAAGCTTTGTTTTATATCCATCCAACCCAGAATGGACAACCAAGTGTATTATTGGGTTGACATAATGGCTGATTTCAGCGATCGATGGCATTAATGCCCCGTATTTGTCCACCCAATATGTTCCTAAACATGTTTAGATCACTAATATGTTTAGCTCAGTGCTTAGAAATTCATGTGTTTAAATCAATGAGTTTAGCATATTATTGTGTTTACATGTCAAGTGTTTAAGGATGAAAGTGGTGTGTCTAGAGACATGTAGATCATTATTATGTTTTGATACTGATATTTGAATAAATTCCTAATTTATTTTATTTACATATATATATAGTGTCTTGAAGAGACTTCTAGCAGCCCTACATCCTAAACACCAATTCTCCATACTGTTTAAATACTAAACATCTAAACATATTCAACATAAATATTGAGGTGTTTAGAATAAAAGTGTCTAGTTCCTAAACAGAAGGATTCAAAAACACAAACCTAGCAACATGTTTTGACTTTAAACATGTATAGACTTAAACATGTTTAAAACCTAGGCACCTGTTTTGCAGTGTATTAGCTCTGAACACTTCATTAAACTCTAATATCCACATTACCGCTCCTCCGTTCCCCAGACCCAGTCTTTCCCCTACTTGATACATCCCATTGCTGTTGTTTAAGATAACACAAGATTGATATTGTAGGTTTACGTAGATCTACCTACTCTGAGTGGAGGTATAATTATGTTAATAGAATGTCTTCCCTGGTTTAAAACACAATTCTATTTTATCCTATAGATCTATAAATGTAACTTAATATTTTATGTTGCAACATTACATTTTCCATCATGTCCTACTGTTGCCTTGAGTTATCTTACTTCAATGAAACGATGAGCAATGTTTAGTATAGCAAATCGCATTACCACATCCAGAGAAGAGAATAATCTACCACAATGATTGCACACTTGCTGACATGATGGCCTGACTCATGTGCTTGTGGGCTTGTTTCAATGTGATAACCATATAGGGCTTTTAATGTCAAAATGGGACCATATTACAATAGTACCACACGTACAACTGCAGCTGCATTGTTCTCTTGATTGACGTATTATAATGCTGCTGTAGGATACCTTATCATTCTCTGATATACCAGTTATATGCACATCAGTCAAAAGCCAGCGCACCATTCATTATTCAACATTTACATGGTCTCCTTCTATCCACCTGACAGGGAGGGGAACGATGTGGGGTGAAGGGACTAATGAGGATTTATAATGGTACAGGTAGGGCTGCCCATATAGCCCGTGAGCTGCTCTTGAGGCAACTTGTCAGGTTAGAAGTGTGGATATTTAGCATGGTAATTGGTCATCCTCTGTAGACTGCCATCTTGTCCCCCAGAGGTATGGTACTTGTGGTTAGAAATAAGTTAATTATCCAAGTTGCTTTAGGTTAAAAATAGGAATGTGGGAAGATAATGCAGGTAACCAATTTGCTCACCTTTTTCTCGATGATGTCTCTATAATTGCAATGTACTCACCCAGCTGTGGACTTGGTACAATTGTGTGTGGGAGGACAAGGGGACTGGGTTAAATGTTGAAGGGTGTCAGCGGCTGACATTTCTTATAGGTTGCTGTGATTATTGCAGGATGTGATCTGAAGGTGTGGAGATTGGCATTTATTGTGTGGGTTGACAGGATGTAGATGTCAAATTAAAAATAGTCTGATAGAGGTGATTATGAGTCTGATTGGTGTAATTATTTTCTCTACATATTCATCATGTAAGCTTTATTCTATGGTATATTATCTTTCACATTCATTTTTCATCAGGTGCCATGTTTAATTGCTCCCAATGTTAACATGTCTATAGCGGCATCAGTTATAATCAAATATCATATGGTTTCTAACTCCCAATAAGTTGCAATGAAATTGTATAGGAAGTGCCACTCCATATAGCTCTGATTAACAAGGCAGATAACATGCATGATATTATAAGTGATGCAGTACCATAGGTGCAATTTTGGGCAGAGTCTGTAAGGCTGCTACATAACCCATACAGTCAGGTGAAGCCTTGTTGTGTGATTACTTTGACAGAACCCCATCCAATATATTCACCTTTCAGCAAATTGGCAGGGGAAACCACTCGATGACTACCTTGCCAATCCCAGTCAGATGTTGCTGACCTTTGGTAGATAATGTTCATTGCGCACTAGCTATGTAGGCTGACTTTAGAGCTGAGTTATAGTAGAGGCTATAGATCATTCTCATCAACAACAAGAATAGGATACAACAGGATACAATAATTTAATTGATACCAAGTAGAATGTTGCTGTTCATCCATATTTTCCCGTCAGGCTAAATGACCCTATGGAGACATGTTCATGTGTAAAAAGACATACCGTAAAACCTTGCGTATAAGCTGGGGCTTGTACGCTTGTACACTTTATTTTGATACCAAATATGCCTATACAGGGTGCGGCTTATACAAGCGTTTTTATAAGTATACTACAGTACCAAATCAACAATTCTCAGATGGCCTCTGTGGCTTATAGGATCGCACCAAACTCGGGGTGTGGCTTATACGCCAGTTAAGCTTATACGCGAGGTTTTACGGTACACAGTTGAGTCTCATTTATGGAATAACGAGAGGCAATGCAGTAATTATGTTTATGAAAGGTTCCTCCCTGTATTCACAATTACAAAAAAAGCACCAATACACATTGGAATACAAAGCATATATAGCCTTGTTGTACTATGCCAGTGTCATACCGATAGTATATAGCTAGTATTGCATGCGTGACCCTATCATGTAATACACGCTTTATTACACGACCAGAATACAATTTTCTACTCCTCTACCATATTTCCTTCTTAAATCGGCGAGTTTATATCTTAAATCGGCGAGTTTTCTTCTTAAATCGTTGAGTTTTCTTCTTAAATCGGCGAGAGGTTTGTTTACATTGCCGCCATTGATCTATGATCACGTGACCACTGTGCTGGCTTCTGATTGGTCTAGAGCAGAAAAAAGCGTACTACGTGGCGGGGTGGTACGCAGAAACGTACCACACCCCACGGTGGTACGTTTTTCCTTCTCTATTCTTACATAGGATCGTACCAATAACGCTAGGTCGTGTAATAAAGTAAGTGTATTACTCAAGAGCTATAGTCCCCTTCCCATTGCAGAGGAGTATACATCTATAAGAGTACAATGTCATGTCGTTTTTCGATATATTTGTTAGAGTATATAATTATTTCAAGATATGTTGGCATTGTGTTTGGGATATTGTGTACATGGTATCAGGATAGTCATGCTGACCATTATCACGTAAACACCAAGTTAGATGGCAACATGCACCGTGCTAAGAGTTGTTTCCCTTTTATCCCTCTTTGTGCCCTTGAAACACGAAATAATGTGTATGATGTTCACAGGCAATGACAAATCCCGGAAATGTTCACATGCCAGGCACAAAGCAGTTATCTATAGTGCATGCCTGGTGATTCTGTACAGGAAGAGACCTGTATACTTGGGAATTGAATTTCCAGAATTTACACAAAAAATTTAATTGGTTCTGGAAAACTACCTTGCAAAACTCAGAATTCTTTCTAGAAAGTTGTAGGAAGACCTGTCTCTCATTCGATTTTTAACTAGTATCATACTGCTAGTTAAAACATACAGACATGCTGTATGGTACATATACACATTTATGTTTCATACAAAATATATTTATAAGGATTTTGAACCCGTTCTTTAATCACTAAATTCTTTTTGAATAAACAATTTTGGATTAGCCCCTGTTGTGTAGTGGCTAAAATGTAGCAGAATTGGAACGAGGTAAGGAATAGTCTACAATACTTTAATGATAATTCTATTGCAGTATAGATGTCAAATAGGTCAAAGTGGGTTGCCCTATGGAGACATGACCCAGTTAGAAGACACTGTGTTATCATGATTATATTGTTGTCAAAAGGGCACATAACTGAAAACAATCTGTTGTCACAAGTAAGCAATAGTAATCAAAGAACTAGCATTGATATCTGAGGTCTCATGGCGCTCGATGGGGTGGGGTCGAACACTCAGCGTAGTCCCTATACATAGGAATGCCTAAACATTCCTGGGGGCTATCGGAAATGGGTTTCTTTTACAATATTCTACCCAAATAGCGCCCTCTTTTTCTATTAAGCTGCTCCTCTCCCAATCTTGCCCTTTTTTATTTCGTCGCCTCAGCATACAAAGATTGTAAGTGGAAAAGACATGTTTGAGATATAGGCAAAATAAGAAAAATCAATATGGTATTGCTGCTGTATATTCTCACATATATGGGCCATTACCCCAAAAACGTCCTTTATGTAGACTACAGTTAGTAAAAATAAATTAAATGAATGATTATATAACATTCTACTTAATTCCTTAGTAAATGTGGCAATAAGTAGGGAAAAATTGTAAAAGTGAGGTCACTTATGACCTTTGTGTACTAAATAGCATGTATACTTTTGTATTTCTAATCAGTAAACGACATGGACTAATCAATTAGTACAACTATTAATCGACAGGGGGTGTTACCAGCTCTCCCGCCAGTGACGCCGTGACGTCACTGCCGGCCTGCTACACTTTCAATCATGGACATTTAGAAAAATTCTTTTGGCCTTTCATCACCAAGGTAAACTGCTAAGGTGAAGGATAATCATAGACCCGTGTGACTGAACCCTTATCTGTATACTACTGTTGCACTAAAGACCAATGTTAGCCCTCATCTTCTTCCACATGCTGACCTGGACAGTTAATAGATCTTATTTTTCTTCCATTTTGTCACTTTATTTTGCCTATTGTTTCTGGAATGTTTTTGGGGACCATTTTTCTCCAGCACGTTGTGCTTGATCCAGATTGATAGGGCAGTTTTTTTCTGAATATTCAACATGACACTCTGCTGGAAGTGACATTTTTGACAGCGTCTCTGATGTCACTTCCGATAACATGGCCACAAGCCATTCCATGGCCAACTCGATTTTTCTTTGAACAAATAACAAATCAACAAAAGACATTCTGGACAACATCCACATGACGATGTTGGATTAAATAACATTATGTTCACTAGAATATATACTCTTCTGATGTACCATATCCTAATTGAACTATTCACACACCCTAAGGCCAAAACAAAAAGGTGTGTTTCAGGCAACATTGTCAGAATCTCTAGGGTAGGTAGGTTGGATTTTTTTTTTTTTTTTTTTTACATTGAGAGAGTACCAGGAATGAGTCGCAAATCGCCAATTGACTCACGACTCACCAGAATGATTCAATAATTCCTCTATTGACTAGGAATATCAAGAAGCTATTGCATATTTCTCTAAAAAGCCATTTTCTGAAATTATTCAATTTTTCAAGCCTCTGAGGTCACTGCGATCTTGTTTTTTTTTTGCTAGGGTAGGCCCTTTTTTGAATCTAGGGTCAGGTTGCCTGAAGCACACAGGTAACAAAATGTAAATGAGATGTTTGGAAACTGATTCATAAAATCCTCAGTATACAACAGAATACAATAGTAACATTATAGCAAGTGGAATGCTGGTGTCTATCATTATATTTTTTAAAGCTACAGGCAGTGGGTATATTGATATGCAGGAAGATAAAACAGATCTAGACCAATACAGTTGCATGGTTATACATCACAGTTTAATGACACACCAGAGACATAGCAGTAATTACTTTTACAGAAGGTTCCACCATCAATGCACAATTACAAAAACAGCATGCACATTAGTCCAAAGATAATCTAGTAAACATGGCCTAGATATGCTGTCATTCTTCTAGCACCATTCTCTTCGAATAGCATAAAAAACACTTGCTGCTCTATTGTAATTACAATTATTGTTTATGCTTTTCCCAAATGGCAGAACTCATAGAAATAGTGGTTCCTTTCTATTGTAGAAGTATATGGCTACATAACAGTACATAAATTGTTTAATTATGGCATTAATAATTATTTGGAATCAATCCAGTGTTTTGTTCATGCTAAGATATAGATTGCTGAAGATAAATAACAAAAAAGGCTGAACAAGGGTAGGATCATGGCATACTGAATACATTGAACCTACCCAAAGCTCATCCATAAATCAAGTACAGAACAGAGTCCAGTTTGACATGAGATAGCTGCATGGCACACTGTTCTTCTTGGCCTAGGGCCAGGATGGGAGTAACTTAGGAATCACTGGAACGGGTCACCTGTCCCTGATGTGTCTGCAATGTTATCTATTGTCACTGGGATTGTAATCAGAAATCCCCTTATCGTCAAAGCCCCAGAACTGTCATTGAAGAAATGAACGACTTGAGTGAAGCATGGTTGACAGCCCCACTGCCTTTGTCCCCGCCTCAGTTCATGCATCGCCCTTCGCCTCTCACCCTGTCCCTCTTAATTGAACCGTAAAGTAACAATAACATTTAATGATATTCTATCTGCTCTGTTTCTTTTAATGCAGTCCCTCCTGGCTATTCAATGCAGAAATACCTGTATAGTACATTATTAAGCCAATAAAGGTTATCAACAACGACACTAGTCTCATTCCCTGCCTTATTCTCTATTAAAAATTTTGATCACTTGTCTCACTCCCTGCATATTTCTACTAGCGTGCTCTTATCTGTTTCAATCCCTTAACCCTTTGGGTCCTGACCAGAATATACATCTCTTGCTATGGGGACGACCTCTGAGAACTGCTAGTTCCTAGAAGTATGTGCCTCCTTTCAATTGATGTAGTATTCCTTTGTAAATGGTGTCGACTATAGTCAACGCTGGGCCTGCCATGGCATCAACTATAGCTAGGCCT
This sequence comes from Harmothoe impar, assembly GCA_947462335.1. Lineage (NCBI taxonomy): Eukaryota > Metazoa > Annelida > Polychaeta > Phyllodocida > Polynoidae > Harmothoe > Harmothoe impar. Next base: position 46,072,431 of record OX381718.1, read on the forward strand.
TAAAATGTTTTAATTGACGTACTGTCTTTCTGCTCCATTGCTTGGGCCAAAAAAAAAAAGGTTTGTTTCAGGTCACCCGACCGACCCTATGTAAACAGGGCCGACCCTACGGTTTTTTATGCAATTTTGAAGAAATTTTTATATTTTTACACTTTTTGGTGGTAAATTTTAGGTTTTCAAAAGTTTTGAAAAAAATCTTCTCATTTTTATACTTTTTTGGGTCAATTTTAGGGTTATGTAAAAAAAAAAAAAAGTAAAAAAAAAAGAAAATCCGACCTACTGACTCTAGAGTTTCATCCCATGTTACCTGAAACAAAACTTTTTTTTAATTTGGCCTTGTAGTGTGACTGTATGTATAGCTGCCAGTACATGTTACATGCAGATGAACTAATGATCAGTTGTGTCCTATTGGATTACTTGCTTATCACAACTTGTGCAGCATTCATCTAATTATATTCCTGCATTCTGATTCTCTGTTCTAGGAATCTTGCAGTGCTTAAAAGTACTGACTAAGTTATATCTTATATCAACTGTTAACATAAGGACCATTAGCTCTGAACACTTCATTAAGCTCTAATATCTAGCAGCTCCTCACCAATAATACATCCATCAAGCAGTGATGCTGTGTCACATTACTGTAGTAAGAGTCACAAGAATATGAAGGTCTACCGTAAATTCTCGCGTATAAGCCTAACTCGCGTATAAGCCGCACCCCTAACTTTGAAAAATTATATAAGCCGCAGAGGGGGTCTGAATATTGCGATTTTGGTACTGTAGTATACAAATAAAAACTCTCGTATAAGCCGCACCCTATATAGGCATGTTTGGTATCAAAAGAAAGCTGAGTCTGACTCGCGTACAAGCCGCGGCTTCTACGCGAGAATTTACGGTACTTACTTTCAGTTGAGGTATACTCACAGTTACAAAATATCTCCACTGGTTATGACAATATTCTATTTGAAGTTCATCCTGGCAACGAATATAGCTCTGCTATTGTTGCCTTGGGAAAATGAAATAAGGTTACTTCTATGAAATGATGAACAACCAAAGTAAAACGGATTGCATCACTACCCTTTAGTAATTTTGCCATTTGAATTTAGTTGATTTATGAAAATTGTGGATATGATGAAATGATTCATGTGCATGTGGGCTCATTTTCAGATCTTTACTATTTTTTCTCTGTCTATCTTAAAGTCAAAGTGACCACTTTACACAGTGTAAAGCATCTAGCTTGAAATGCACATGAGAGTCTATACAATTTGATACTTGAAGGAAGAACAGTGGTGGAGATGACACCTGACCAGTAGTTGCTTATATTCAATCTGATAATCTTCTAGCACTATCTACAAGATACGTGACTATGAAATTATGACAAAAGTTCCATACGCACAACTACTCATGCACTGTACTCTTGACAAATGTATTATTGCGCTGCTGTAGGAGGGTTTATCATCTGCTGATTTGCCAGTTTTATGGACATCTGGAATGTGCATAATTTATTATTCAACATTTACATGGTTTCCGCCATCCACCACAACAGGGGGGCAGATGGCGAGGGGTCAAGGGACCAATGAGGATTTATAATGGTACAAGTAGGACTGCCCTTTTAGCCAGTGAGCTCCTCTTGAGTCAACTTGTCAGGTGGATAATGAATGATATAGCTATGTAAATGGCTGTCCTATGTAGGACGGTGCTGGCGGTTACAAAGGTGGTTCTAGAAGCAGGTACTTAACCCTTTAAGGATGGTTGTCACTAAACTTTAGATGACATAAAAATTTGTTTTCATGATGCACCAATGCAATTAGTGCATCATGCCGACCCTTCGTGAGTGTCTCAACCCCAAAGGGTCAGCATGCTGTTTGAATGCAGCACTGGTAAGTTACTCACCAAGGTTGCATTCATGCATCATGACAACCAAGGCTATGATGCATAAAGACATTATCCCATTCTCAAAGATTTAAGACGGTCGAAACATGTGCATAATCCTCGTAGCATTTTGGTTCATCTTCTTCTAGATTATGTCCTCTCAAGGACACTCTTGAGAGGCTGTTGACATTTTATGTATGGTGTATGTGATCGGACGGTGTGGTGGTTGGCATTGAGGTGTGTACATTGGTGGAGAGGGGAAGTAAAATTAGCTATGTTATGCTCACATTATCAGTATGATAAGTTTATGTCTCTCTGTCCACCGAGTGCAACATTCAATACTAACCAAGGCCAACACAACTATAGTGGCAGTTGTCAGGAATATGTTTATAATTATGATGTTGTGGCTAATCTAGGGTTGTTGACGACAGAATCAATGATTATGGCAGTGTTTGTAAGAGGACCCAGGTCCCTCTTTACACATAGCCTCTAATGATCAAGGTACACTTCATGTTGTTATAGGTAATCGAGTTGTGGTGGTAATAATGTGAATATAACTTGAAAAGATTTTCTGGTGATGGGGCCGGGACATTTTTACAGCAATGTTCCCTGGGCCGAGCCATTGCTGCATCCCATAGAGTTATGATGACTATAGTCGATGCTCGGCCCCCCATGGTGTCAACTATAGTTGATGCACGGCCCCCCATGGTGTCAACTATAGTCGATGCTTGGCCCCAAAGGGTTAATGCATCATGACAACAGAGGATAATGCACATTAAAACATAGGGTAGCCCTCGATCGGTTAAGATGAGCACTATTAGCTCTGCACACTTCATTAAACTCTAATATCCACATTACAGCTCCTCAGTTCTGCAGGCCCAGTCTTTCTCCTGCTTGATACATCCATTTGCTGTTGTTTAAGATAACACAAGATTGATAATGTAGGTTTGAGTAGATCTACCTACTCTGAGTGGAGGTATGATTATGTTAACTGAATATCTTCTCTTGTTTAAAACACAGTTCTATTTTATCCTATCTATGAATGTAGCTTCATACTTTGTGTTGTAACATTACATTTTCCATCATGTTCTACTGTTGCCTTGAGTTAATGAGGTTATGTTACTTCAATGAAATGATGAGCAATGTTTACTAAAGCAAATCACACATCTAGAAAACAGATTTTTCTACAACAAGGATTGCAGGCTTGCTGACATGGTGGCTTGACTCTTGTGCCTGTGGGCCTTTTTCCAATGTAATAACCATATAGGACTATAAATGTCAAATGGGAATATACTACAATAGGGTAAGTTCACCCCAAGTCTGCAAGATACCTCAAGTCGGCCATTCCCCTCCAGGGTGGATAAGAAGCTGTTATATGTTCTTACTGTTAAACCAACAGTACCAACTAGTTAAAGCTACGTTATTCAACCAGATATAAGTGTCCATTCATTATCATTTCACTTTTTATCCGCCCTGATGGGAGGTGGCCGACTTGAGGTATGTAGCCAACTTGGGGTAAACCTACCCTAGTACCACACCTACAACTGCACCTGCATTGTTCCCTTGATTGATGTACTATAATGCTGCTGTAGGAGGGTTTATCATCCCCTGATACACCAGTCATATGCATATCATTCAAAAGCCAGCGCACCATTCATTATTCAACATTTACATGGTCTCCTTCTATCCACCTGACAGGGAGGCGAACGGCATTGGAAGAAAGGACTAATGAGGATTTATAATGGTACAGGTGGGGCTGCCCTTATAGCCAGTGAGTTGCTCTTAGGGTCACTTGTCAGGTTGGAAGTGAGGATAATATAGCATGGCAATTGGTCGTCATCTGTAGACTGCCATCTTGTCCCCCAGAGGTATAGTACTTGTGGTCAGAAATGAGTTAATTATCCAGTTCCTTGAGGTTACCACTAAGAATGTGTAAAGATGAAGTTACCAACATTTTTGTTCACCGTTTTCTTGATGATGTCTCTATAATTAGAATGCAATCACCGAGCTGTGGACTATAGGTGTGTGAGAGGACAAAGGAACTGGGTTAGATGCTGAAGGGTGCCAGCAGGTGACATTTCTTCTAGGTGGCTGTGATTATTGTAGGATGTGATCTGAAGGTGTGGAGATTGGCGTTGATTGTGTGGGTTGACACGCTGTAGATGTAAAACTAGTTATATAGTCAAATAGAGGTGATAATGAGTATGATTAATATAATTCTTTTCTATATTATAATCATCATGTAAGCTTTATTCTTAGCTTTCACATGCAATTTTCATCAGGTGCAATTGTTTTGAATATTGTCACGTCTATAGCGGTATCAGCTATAATAAAATATCTTCACATGATTCGCACCTCCCAATAAGTTGTACTGGAAATGTTTGTAGGAAGTGCCAAGTTCCCTATCCATATAAACCACTGATTGATAAGGCTGATAACATGCATGATATTATAAGTGATGCAGTACCACACTTTTGTACTTTGGACAGAGCAGGGCTGCTACATAGCGCTTACAGTCAGGTGAAGCCTCGTTGGGTGATTAATTTGACAGAACCCCATCCTATATATTCACCTTTGCCTGGCCACATTTCATCAAATTGGCAGGGGAAACCACTTGATGACTACCTTGCTGATCGTAGTCAGACGTTGTTGACCTTTAGTAGAGGATGTTCATGTCACACTAGCTATATAGGCTGACTTTAGAGCTGAGTTATAGTAGGGACAATAGATCGTTCTCATCAACAACAACAAGAATAGGATACAACAGGATACAACAGTTTAAATGATACCAACTAGAATGTTGCTGTTCATCCAGAATCTACACAACAAATTGTATTTGTTCTGGAAAAGTGCCTTTCGAAACTCAGAAATGCCTCTAGAAGCCCAGTAAACAAATAATGTTATACTACATTTTATAACGTTATATAAAATTTCCCTCAGGCTTCTTACTATGGCATAACATTACATAAATTTCTAAAACGTTATTTCGACATAAAAATAACATTTTATTGATGGCTGGGAAGTTGTAGGAAGACCTGTCTCTCATTTGATTCTTAACTAGTACCATGCTCCAAGTTAAGTTATATACGTGCATGTTGTATGGTACATGATTACATTTATGTTTTATACCAAATGTATTGATAAGGGATTTGAATCCATTCTTCAATACCTAAATTCCATTTGAGTAAACAACTTTGGATTAACCTGTAGCAGAAGTTGAATGAGGTGAGGGATTATTTATGAAATCATAATGATAATTCTATTGCAGTTAAGATGTCAAACGGGTTAAAATGGGTTGCCCTATGGAGGTATGACCCAGTTAGAAGATCTTAAACACTGTGAATTAATCATGATAACATGGATATATTGTTGTACAAAGGGTACACAAAGTGAAAACAATCTATAGTCACAAGTAAGCAATAGTAATCAAAGAACTAGCCTTGTTGTCTGGGGTGTCTCATGGCGCTTGATGTGGTGGGGTCGAACACCCAGACACCCAGTGTAGTCCCTATACATGGGAATGCTTGAACATACATGGGAGCATTCGGAAATGGGTTTCTGTTACAATATTCAACACAATACGCGCCCTTTTCCCATCAAGCTGCTCCTCCCCCAGGTTTCTGGTTGCCAAGGAAACTATTCCAATACCAAAAACGGGAGATAATTATCACCCATTTCTTAGAAATCCTATCAGCTAGGGACCTTTTTCCATTAAGCTGCTCCTCCCCCAAGTTTGCCCTTTTGTATTTTAACTAGAAATAACCAATTTCATTCATGTTTCTTTTTTAACCTAGAATAGGATGGAATTGATTTCTGATCACTAATACCACCAAAGTTGCTAGAGAGCTATCTAGAAATTATAGATGAATAGACAAGGCTGCATAATATTGATCTCTCTTATCTGGCTTAAAATGAGGTATACATGTTGTATATACATAGTTAACTTGGCGGGAGATCCATTGGCCTTTCATCACCAAGGTAAACTGTTAAGGTGAAGCATAATTATTGACCTGTGTGACTATAAACCCTTATAAATCTATGATTATACTTCCATGGCACTAAAAACCAATATTAGTTTCTATTTTCTTAATCCACATGCTAACCTGGACTGTTGTTCCCTTTATTTTGACTATTGTTTCTGGAATATTTTTGGGGACCATTTTTCTCTGGCAGTTTATGCTTGATCCAGATTGACAGGGCAGTTTTTTTCTGAATATTCAACATCACACTCTGCCGGAAGTGACATTTTTGACAGTGTCTCTGATGTCACTTCCGACAAGATGGCCACAAGGCATTCCGTGACCAATTCTCTTTTTTTTAACAAACAACAAATCAACAAAACGCATATTTTCATATGACGATGTTGGATTAAATAACATATCTTCATTAGAATAATACTTTTCTTCTGATGTACCATATCCTCAATGGACTATTAACACACCCTAAGGAAAAACATGTAAAAAATGCAAATGAGATGTTTGGAAAATGATGTATAAAAGCACCAGTATACAACAGGATACCATAGTTAAAATATAGCAACTGGTTTCTATCCTTATATTTTTCAGAGCCACCGGCAGTGGGTATATTGATATGCAGCTAGATAAAACAGATCTAGACCAATACAGTTGCATGTTATATATCAAGGTATAATGACACACCAGAGACATAGCAGTCATTACATTTACAGACGGTTTCACCCTCAATGCACAATTACAAAAACAGCACACACATTAGTCTAAAGACAATCTAGTAAACATGGCCTAGATATGCTGTCATTCTTCTAGTGCCATTCTATTCGAATAGCATAAAAACCACATATTGCTCCATTGTAATTATGATTATTGCTTATGCTTTTCCCAAATGGTAGAGCTCATAGGAATATTTATTCCTTTCTATTGTAGAAGTATATGGCTCAATAACAGTAGATAAATTGTTTAATTAAGGCATTGATAATCATTTCGAAATCAAACCAGTGTTTTGTTCATACTAAGATATAGATTGCTGAAGATGATTAACAAAATAGTCTAAATATGGGTTGGTTCATAAATGGATCATGACATACTGAATGCATACTGAACCTACCCAAAGCTCATCCATAAATCAAGAACAGAACAGAGTCCAGTTTGACATCAGATAGCTGGCTGGCACACTGTTCCTCTTGGCATAGGGCCAGGATGGGAGTAGCCTAGTTAGGCACAGACTTATCAGCTTGGTACAAGTACTAAGGTAATGGAAGCAGCATAAAGGGGTATCTGCGTCCGGCTGATGTGTGTGTAAACAACCAAGCTGGTCAACCCCTGCTTTCTGCTAATTCAGCATGTGAGCAGACCAGTGAGATAACCGGTGTGGTCTGTGAGAAACTCAAGATCGGAGAGAATTCATCATCAGACATAGGGACAATATGTGTTCAAGGCAAAAAAAGATTAATAAACTTGGAATAAATCCTATTATAGATAGATCAACTTGTAAAATCAGTTTTTGAGCTGGACAGAGAAATTCATTAGTTTCTTTATATGATTGTACAGAGGCGTCATCCATCACTTTAAAAACCAATACTTCCTCCCTTCTTGACATTGTAAATGTATGTATGCATACAGTACTGCTCGATACACATCCTGCATCAATTGTGATATAAAACTAATGGATGACAGTGCAGTGAAAACCCAATATTCGAAAAAAAAACCAGTTGCCCTGTTTCTCTTTACTAGATTAACTGCTATTACACTTTCAACCAGGTCCTACGGTGAGCATCTCTATGGGGATCAGGTATTCTACAAAAAATGACTGAAATTGTTCACCTGTCCCTAAAAACAAAAATAACCAGGTCAAGAGAGGCATCTTTTTCAAGATTTGTCAACAGTGGAATATATCTTTGATTACTCAATGGCTCTGTAGCCATGGTGTTATATATAGTTATTATTGGTGACCAAATGTCATGAATCGTCTGGATTTGAGCTGCCAGGGGGGTCAAAAGTAAATGTTTGAAGAGGATTAAAATGTTTTTTGTACATAAAGTATATGTATTGGGTATTAGAGACCATATATTGGGGAAGGTTAAATATCATTATTAAATCTACAGTACAGGGTCATATGTAGGTGCATAGACACGACTGAGTCCTCTTTATAAAGTATAGGAATTCTGTTATATGCATCCGGGATAATTCCCTATGAGAAATGGTGCATTTTATACGTTTTTTGTACTAGAATGGCTACAATAAGGTAGGAATTGACTATACATGGTTTGGAGCTTGTTATATTGATTGAAAGGTTTATAAGGAGGGCTCAGTCGTGTCTACTGTGATCAGGTGATAACTGGTGTATAACAAAGTATTCTGAGCTATAAGCCAAAATTACCAGGAAATTTCTTTTTAAATATAAATAATACATTCTAAGTTATAATTGAAATAACTTGAGATGTGCATAATGTGTCCCCTCAGTATATTTTCATCAAAGGGCTCAGTCGTGTCTACTTGGGCTCAGTCGTGTCTATGGTCAATCTACCCCTGGAACATGGTCAAAAGTCAATGGGCTCTACAGGATATGCTATTGGAGGTAGATTTACAATTTTTTTTTATTGTATAGGTACATAATTTACGCTTTTCCTGCACTAGCTTTATTATGTTCATACTTCATTTATATTTAGGTAGGGCCATGTTTTGTTTGGGCTCAGTCGTGTCTATGCAAAACTACCCCAGCACTTTTGACCATACATAATATTTATCAAACATATCACATAGGCCTAAATGGTCTTAAAATGTTCCGTACCATATAAGGGAACTGGCAAAAAAAAGATAAGGGCAGATAGCTCTATTTATAGAGGGGTACTTACAGCATAATGTCAAATTATTATTTCTATTGTCAAAAAAGGCCCATTTTTGGGTGTTTTTGCCCCCCTGGCCCCCTAAATAAGGGTCTGACATAGGTGAAACCATGGTTTCCCTCGTAGATCTATCCAAGCCCGATCATACTAGACCAAAAAGATAACTTTATATGACATTTGGAACATCTTATTGATTGGAGAAGGAAAAAAGTTCAAATCAAGACGATCTGTGACATTTGGTCACGTATAGGTTTAAGTTTAGCCTATGAATGGCTCCGTTCTAAGCTCATAGATCTCAGACTTGTTCAGTGCATCAGGTATTGAGTTATTCTCTGTCTGGTCGCTTGTCTCAATCTCCTGGCGTGCTATTATCTGTTTCAATCCCTTAACTCACTTCCTGCTCTATTGCTTATAGTGTTGCTGTATGTATAGCTGCCAGTATATATTACATGCAGATGAACTAATGATCAGTTGTGTTCTTATAGATTACTTGCTTATCACAACTTGCACAGTATTTATCTAATTATGTTCCTTCATTCTGATTCTCTGCTCTAGGAATCTTGTACTGCTTAAAAGTACTGACTAGGTTATATCTTATATCAGCAGTTAACATGAGGATCATTAGCTCTGAACACTTCATTAAGCTCTAATATCTACCTGACAGCTCCTCACCAGAACACATTAATCAGGCAGTGATGATGTATCAGATTACTGTAGTAAGAGGGCCTGCTCTTCAAGGATGGAATAGACAGAGCTTCACGCTCAAGTGACCGAGTCACTGGTTACTGCACAAGCAGTGCTTGGGCCGTATTGCACGCTGGCCGTAGGCCTAGTGCAGTACGGCCCAAGCACTGTGAGTGCAGTAACTAGTGACGAAGTCACTTTGAGTGACGCTCTGTATTTATTTCAGGGGTTTTCATGAAAAAATTGACAAAAACTACCTATAAATACATGAAAAAACATGAAATTTAAATTTCCAGGGGGTCATGTGACCCTCAGAGGGTGCAATACGACCACAGCGTGCAATACGACTTATTATTGCATGCTTCCCTGGGGAAAGGCCCTCCCATTGCTTTAGCATTGGTAGACCGTATTCACCATGAGATAAGAAGGTTTACTTCTTTTCAGTTGAGGTGTACTAACAGTTACAGAATATCCCCACTGGTTATGACTGGTTATTCTATTTGAAGTTCATCCTGGCAACACATATAACTTCTTCTTCTGTGTTGCAAAGAAATGCTCTGCTACTGTTGCCTTGAGAAAATGATATAATGTTACTTCTATGAAATTATGAACAACCAAAGTAAAACGGATTGCATCACTACCCTTTAATGGTTTTTGCCATTTGAATCTAGTTGATTTATGAAATACATCTAAAACAATCATTTTACAATTGTGGATATGATGTAATGACGCATGTGGGCTCATTTCTAAATATTTACTTTTTTTTCTGTGGCTATGTTAGTGTCAAACTGACCGCTTCACCCTGTGTAAAGAATCTAGCTTGAAATTGAGAGTCTATAGTTACGATCTAGCAATTCCAGGGGGGGCGATGGTGGAGATGACAACCTGAACCATAGTTGCTTACATTAAATATTCAATCTGATAATCTTCTAGGGCTTCACAATAAGTGACTATAATGATTATTATGACAATAGTCCCACACACAACTACTCATGTACTGTTCCCTTGGCAAATGTATTATTGCGCTGCTGTAGGAGAGTAACTGTTTATCATTTGCTGATTTGCCTGTTCTATGGTCAGTGGAATGTGCACAATTTATTATTCAACATCTATATGGTTCCCTCCTTCCGCCCTGAAAGGAGGGCAGATTGCAAGGGGTGAAGGGACTAATGAGGATTTATAAAGGTACAGGTAGGGCTGCCCTTTTTGCCAGTGAGCTCCTCTTGAGTTAACTTGTCAGGTGGATAATGGATAATATAGCCTTGTAAATGGCTGTCCTTTGTAGACCACTGACTGGTGCTGGTGGTTACACAGGTGGGTTTAGTAATAGGTACTTAACCCTTTAAGGACAGTTGTCACTAAACTTTAGATGACATTTGTTGTCATGATGCACCAATGCAGCGTTGGTGCATCATGCTGAGCCTTCAGGAGCGTATCAACCTCAGAGGATCGGCATGATGCTTGAATACAGCACTGGCAAGTTACTTGCCAGGGCTGCATTTGTGCATAATGATGACCAAGGCTATGATGCATTAAGACATTATGCCATCCTCAAAGAGTAAAGACTGATGGAACATGTGCATAATCTTTGTAGCATTTTGGTTCACCTTCTTCTAGATGATATCTTCTTAACCCTTACAGGCCCAGAGCTATTTGACCAAAGTGAGATATCTGCAACCTGATAAGTGTACCATAGGTGACTCTGCAACAGTTGAAATTCTTGTCCTAACAAGGGGTATATGTTACATTTGCTGAATGCTGTTGCAATAACCTTTCTCATGCTAGGCCCTATGTATGGAACGAATGCTTATTTTGGTAACCATAGCAACCAGAAACAATCCATTTGTCAAATGTATCAAACCTTGTACAAGACTGGCTGTACTCGAGTCATGGAGGCACCTTATATTCAGTTGCCTTGGTAACAATGGCACTTTGGTATCACATGCCCAACATGGGAATGACATACAACTTATTGATATAAGTATCATAGTTTGCGGTACATTTCCCATATTGCATTAAAAAATATAATTATGATGATACTAAACTAAGCCGAAAAATTACAACATCCTCATGGGGGAGAATACTCAGCCTCAGCCAGTGTGCAAACTACTTCAGTTCCTCAAAAATTGTGAATATCTATCAAATCACAAATGCAAGCCCATGTATAAAAAGCTGAGGTCACCCCAGAGACATTGGTATGTCTTACAGTGGTGTATACCCACTATTTATATGATAGAAAAGCACAGGACTTTAGATATGTGTAACATACGCCATTTCACACCATTTTTACGCCACTGGGCCCCTAAAGGTATGGCACTGTTGAGGGGCCGTTGACATTTTCTGTATGGTGTATGTAATGTGAATGTGTGGTGGTTGGCATTTGGGTGTACATTGGTGAAGACAGGAAGTCAAATTAGCTATGTTATGCTCGTATTATAATTATGATATGTTTATAAATGTCTCTCTGTTCACTGAGTGCCACATTCAATACTAACCAAAGCTATCAAAACTATAGTGGCAGTTGTCAGGACTATGTTTACATATAATTTCATGGCTTATTGAGGGTAATCGACTACTGAATCAATGATTATGGCAGTGCTGGTAAGAGGTCCCAAGGTCCCTCTTTACACATAGCCTCTAATTATCAAGGCACACTACATGTTGCTACAGGTATTAGAGTTGTGGTGGTGATAATGTGAATAAACCTTGTAAGGCTGCTTTTGATGAGAGGCATTGTTTTGTGACTTATTTCACCATCCACCAGTTTTATCATATTTACCATTACCTTATTCGTGGACAAATTGTGATGGACAAAGCTGTGGACAAGATGTAATGTGGACATTTTGTAGCCTGTGGACAGTACGGAGCATCCAGGTTCATTATGACTTTGGTTCCGTTAAGTTTTTGAGATTAACTTTCTTTGACAATATGTGGTTGATTCAGCGTGACAGTTCTGTTTTAACATGTCCGCCGGAAGTGTCACTATTTTTGACAGCGTCTCTGGTGTCACTTCCGCCTGAGCGATAATATGGCCGTCAGGTATTCAGCTGCCAATGCTACTTTTTTTTCCGGATAGATTTTCAAGCCAACATCCACATAAAGAAGTTGGATTACATAACAAATTCTATGTTTGAATGAACTGTCTATATATATTTGATATAATACACATTCTAGATGGATGTAAATGGGATGTTTGAAAAGTAAAGTGTGCAACAGTGATGGGTCATTACACTAGTTGACGCTATAGCAATTGCAATGTTGCTTGATTCCATAACTTCCTGTCCGACTCAGAAGTAATGGAGGGAGTATATTTACATGTAGCAAGATCAAGAAACCTAGGCCATTACAGGGACATGCTCTAGGTATCATGCTGGTCGTCCTGTGGGCTGTGCTATAGAAATAACATCAACCACAAACTGCTCGGTGATAATTATAGTTATTGTGCATTATTTCCATTATGGCAGATCTCTCATTAGAACAGCATGGCAGAGGTACACAAATTCATAACATAATCATTTCCTTAAGGCAGTAGTTATCTGATAGTAGATAAGTTCTTTTCAAACATTTCTTTATTTCCTTCTATGCTTAAACAGTTAAGGAACTTAAAATGGGATCAATAGATTGAGCTGAATATTCATAAATATGTCGCATAATGGGTCATGACATGCCAAATACCCTTCAGATGTCCATACAGAGATCAGGTATAGAACTTCAAAGTCAGAGTCCAGTTCAGCATTAGATAGCTGGCTGGCACGGTACTGTCTGTTCTTCTTGGCATAGGACCAGGATGGGAGTAGCCTAGTTAGGCACAGACTTATCAGCTTGGTACAAGTACTGGTAATGGAGGCAGCATAAGGGGGTTTCTGCGTCCAGCTAATGGGTGTGTAAACAACTGAGCTGGTCAGCCCCTGCTTTCTGCTCATTTGGTGTGAAAGTAGATCAGTAGGATTAGTAGATTTGGCTCATGAGCAGCTGGAAGACTGCCTGGACTTACAGTACAGCCTGCATAACTCACCCAGCTCGTTTTCACAGGTCACTCGGCCTAGCATACAGGACTATTCTGTTACATCACTGAGGTTATACTACAGCTTTTATCTAATCATATTTGAGATTTTTATATGATGATAATTATTCGCAAAAATTGGTCTACTGCATTTCTGTACTTTTACGAGTTTAAATCATTATTTGTTTATTATGGCACACAGCAGAGTATCTGCTTGGAGAAGGTGTGAAAGCCTGATGCCTCACCTCCTACACCAGGCTCCAAGCCTGGTATGCCAGCCTACTGTGTTGGGAGAGTGTATAGGGGGGACCTGAAAGTACAGGCTGCCTGTTTATGTAGGCCGTCCTGCCTGTTCTTCTACACTCCACCTGATGAGCAGCTAGGCATGGGGAGTATGCATGTTAACCCTTTAAGCAACTTTCACAAAGATAGAATACACAAAATGTTTTTAAAATCTGGAGATAACAATTGTTTCTCATAAATAGGCTTTATTTTTAGCACATCAACTCCTCTCATCTTGTCTCATCTCGTCTCATCTCACTGTAACTGTAAATACTAAGAAATATCTGCACAGACATGTCTTAAGGGAATACTCCACTGATGTCAGTCTGCCAAAATTGATCATCCGATGAAAGTCTACAATGTTAAACACATGGACGAATCTCATCCGACGACAGAATCTCAGCCGATTAACAGCAATGGAATACTTACTTCAGCGACATTGATATATTTTACTTTTGTTCAAGGCCATACTGATATTTGAATGATCATTAGAAATATTTGCTATGTAATGCGCACAAACTAAGTTGATTTTTACCCAAATAAAATGAAGCATACATCAATGTGTCTTAATGTTTAAATGCATCCCTGGTAAGTATCTCACTGGTGCCACATTTGAGCCATATGCATACAACAACAGGGTTGGTACACTTACAAAGAGTTGCTTTGCTGCAATAATGCAGGGCTGACATGGCTGCATGAGTGCCTAAGTGACTTTGTTAAAAATTAAAATAAGATTTTCAGATTTAGGATAATTTAGAGTTGAGTTCTAAGAAAAAACTTTTTGAGGTCCCAGCCTTGATACTTTTCATATAGAATAGTAATCTGTTACTCAGAGCTGTCCCTAGCTACTGCTTTACATCATTTAATTATCTTGGTGTAGGTCTCCACATACTTCCCCTACAGATGTGACCCATCACTGTAAACAACACAACACTTCCTTCTCTATTGACACTCTAAATGGTATGTGTTCATCCGTGGCCAGTAATGTTGCTTGCTGCGCTTCCGACATCGATTCTAATGCAATCCCAATGGAAGAAACCCCAGTGCAGAACAGATTAAAATGTGCTGATCACTTTTCCTTCCCATACCACCGTAAATGAAGTTCTATACTCAGTACGACCAGCACCTACATTCAGACCATCTGACTGATCTAGTGTATGATGGCAGAAATATTTTACACATTTCGTCCCTTTTTTCTTTAAGTAACTGGCTATCTCTACTGTTTGCTGTACTTGCCATATCAGCAGGAAAACCAACTTAATCATTATCCTTTCGTAGGTCTGGGAAAAGTGTAAATAATGTTGCACTTCATGTAAAAGTCAGGGTTTTATAATGACAACATGCACAGAGAAACGTTTTTATCCTCTTATTGCCTGTTTTTCCCCTTGGAACATGAATTATATTGCATGTGATGTGAGCAAATCACGAAGGGAAGAACATGACATTTAAAGTAAGCCACACTGTGGAAACTGTTCAGGTGTTTGATTAAATATTTGGGTACTCATTTGAGCATTTATTTCAAATCTGTAAAGCCTGAATCTTACTTACTCTCTTTAGATATGATGCATCATCACAACAAAGTTGATGTTACATTAAAGCACTATTGTAAAGCTATTTTATTTCACACTAATTTTCTCTGATTTCGTGGATTTTAAAATCGGAGTAAATAAGTCCAATGTAAAGATTTATCCAACATCTAAAGTTATCTAACTATTTTAAATTGTAATCTGAACAGTTCAATCTGTGCGAAGGTGAAGTGGCTGTTATTGGGCTAGTGAACCAACCAGTGGTACCACATCATTAGCCGCTTGTGAGCCACATTTGGGTGTCTCACTGATCTACTCTCCCACTGAATGGGCACTAAGGCAGTAAGGAGCAGTTCACCAGCTCTGATGTTTACACACACACATTCAGCTGACCACATACCATAGTGGTTTTCTGTATAAATGTTCGGGTGCTTATAGATCTCTTTACTGCTTGAAACATATTTCAATGAACCTGCAGGGCAAATTCCACGTAAGACTGGTGCTTATCAAGATACCTGGCCATAAAAAGAGTCGTTAACACCCGCCAGGGTCCATGGATCATGCTGATAGGTCTTGGACCAGCTAGCCTCAGACCCAAGAGAACAGAGACCAACATGCCAGCTTGCTATCTAATGCTGAACTTCGAAACTCCATGTCTGAGGTGTGGATATGCTTGAATTGTAAAGTTAGTACACATAATAATGTGTTCCTGGGAATAGCAATGCAACTCTTAAGTCCATTTACAAGAAAGTAACGATTGCTGGGAAATGGTAAGGTTCCGGCAGGTAAAACAAGGGCTGATGACAACATATGTTGTTAGAGGCCTCATTATAATGATAATATACTTGTCAGTCTGCTATAGTTACATAATAGCCTAAGCATTAATACTAACAAGCTTGTTTGTGTGTCTGACGCTAACAGACCCTTCCCCTATTCTTCTCCTTTTCATCTATTTTTCCCCAACCACCTTTTATCAACCTGACAGAGGAACCACACACTTGAGACCCTACTGGTCACTTTGGGACTTTGCAGATCTTTGGCCCATTTTACCGATCTCTATCCAGCATCCGCTGATACCCCCTACCCCATCAATAATGATCAATGCAAAGGACTATCGCAGATGAGGCATTTCTGGGGAGCAATTACCACAGGTAACAGGAATTAAGGAAGCAGCTGGAGGCTGGACACAGGAGAGTAAACGAATGGATAGGAATGGATAGGCAATAAGTAATTATAGGCTGCATCTCGTGAGATCGGGCCAATGTAAACATCTTTGACCAGGTGCCATCTTTGACCTAGTGCCATCTTTGACCGACCACCAAAAAATGATTTAAGAAAAATAAATTTCTTCTTTGATATGTAAGGCATAAAATAAAGAAAATGGTAGTGGTTGTGTCTCCATATATGACTTAACCTGCCCTAAATAAACCGTTTTCTCTCAGGAGGTCAAAGATGGCACCTAGTCACAGACGTTCACATTGACCCAATTCCATGAGCTATAAGGAGAATACCATCATAAAGTGGACATAGATGCAGAAAACTAGAAGTAAACAGTATGTCATAAGTCATAGTATTCAATGTGGATTAGTGTCAAGGTCACTGTTATCCCCTCTACCTTAATTTTGAACTTGTGCCTGTTCTTGTCAATATGCTTGGATGGGGAAAGTCAGTCTGTGCATACATACACTGTCATTCACAGCCTATAAAGAAGGAGTGCACCATAAAAATAAGGGCACATTGGGGGGGGGGGGGGACATTACGACTATGAGAGCATGTGACGTGGTGATGTGTGATGAATAATTATGTCCTTTTTGCGACAAAGCACTTTACACTATGTGTTACCTTCTTTCATCACATCACATTGCATTGCAACACCACGATTATGATGTGCTACAGAGACAGTAGAAGGGATTGGCTTTTTGTACATCCTATGTATACTCTATTTGATGTCATTCTTCTGGCATATTACAACCACCTGAAGTTCATGCTACATGTTATAAAGCACTATGCTCGGTTGCCCATCCCATAGAAAATCCTGAGATGCAATCACTTTCTTCATAGAAAACAGTAAAGCGTTAACCATTCTGCAACAAAGATTGATCAGAAGGCCTGTGCGGACCTTACGCCACAAATTTGCCACTAACCCTCAAAAAGATGACCGTTTGAGGCATAAGGGCAAACCACGGGTCACTATACCACAAAAGTGGCATTAAAGCACAAATGCCCTTATGCCACAAACGCCCTTACACCACAAATGCCCTTAGGCCACAAACGCCACTATGCAACAAATGCCCTTAGGCCTATTTGGTATATTGGCACACTATATAGTGTTTGAGGCATAAGGGCAGGTGGATATTTCAGGGTAGTTTAGGATATTAGCTGGCTATATAGGTTTTGAGGCATAAGGGCAAGTTGATATTTTAGGGCAGTTTGCTATGATTTCAACCTATATAGTGTTTGAGGCATAAGGGCAGGCGGATATTTTAGGCTTGTTTAGTACATTAGCTGACTATATAGGTTTTGAGGCATAAGGGCAAGATGTTATTTAAGGCCTATTTGGTATATTGGCACACTACATAGTGTTTGAGGCATAAGGGCAGGTGGATATTTTAGGGTAATTTAGGATATTAGCTGGCTATATAGTGTTTGAGGCATAAGGGCAAGTTGTTATTTAGGGCCTATTTGGTATATTGGCACACTATATAGTGTTTGAGGCATAAGGGCAAGTTGATATTTTAGGGCAGTTTGCTATGATTTCAACCTATATAGTGTTTGAGGCATAAGGGCAGGCGGATATTTTAGGCTTGTTTAGTACATTAGCTGTCTTTATAGGTTTCGAGGCATAAGGGCAAGATGTTATTTAAGGCCTATTTGGTATATAGGCACACTATATAGTGTTTGAGGCATAAGGGCAGGTGGATATTTTAGGGTACTTTAGGATATTAACTGGCTATATAGGTTTTGAGGCATAAGGGCAAGTTGTTTTTTAAGGCCTATTTGGTATATTGGCACACGATATAGTGTTTGAGGCATAAGGGCAAGTTGATATTTTAGGGCAGTTTGCTATGATTTCAACCTATATAGTGTTTGAGGCATAAGGGCAGGCGGATATTGTAGGCTTGTTTAGTACATTAGCTGACTATATAGGTTTTGAGGCATAAGGGCAAGATGTTTTTTAAGGCCTATTTGGTATATTGGCACACTATATAGTGTTTGAGGCATAAGGGCAGGTGGATATTTTAGGGCAGTTTGCTATGATTTCAACCCATATAGTGTTTGAGGCATAAGGGCAGGCAGATATTTTAGGCTTGTTTAGTACATTAGCTGACTATATAGGTTTTGAGGCATAAGGGCAAGATGTTTTTTAAGGCCTATTAGGTATATTGGCACACTATATAGTGTTTGAGGCATAAGGGCAAGTTGATATTTTAGGGCAGTTTGCTATGATTTCAACCTATATAGTGTTTGAGGCATAAGGGCAGGCGGATATTTTAGGCTTGTTTAGTACATTAGCTGACTATATAGGTTTTGAGGCATAAGGGCAAGATGTTATTTAAGGCCTATTTGGTATATTGGCACACTATATAGTGTTTGGGGCATAAGGGCAAGTTGATATTTTAGGGCAGTTTGCTATGATTTCAACCTATATAGTGTTTGAGGCATAAGGGCAGGCGGATATTTTAGGCTTGTTTAGTACATTAGCTGATTATATAGGTTTTGAGGCATAAGGGCACGATGTTATTTAAGGCCTATTTGGTATATTGGCACACTATATAGTTTTGAGGCATAAGGGCAGGTGGATATTTTAGGGTACTTTAGGATATTAGCTGGCTATATAGGTTTTGAGGCATAAGGGCAAGTTGTTATTTAGGGCCTATTTGGTATATTGGCACACTATATAGTATTTGAGGCATAAGGGCAGGTGGATATTTTAGGGTAGTTTAGGATATTAGCTGGCTATATAGGTTTTGAGGCATAAGGGCAAGTTGATATTTTAGGGCAGTTTGCTATGATTTCAACCTATATAGTGTTTGAGGCATAAGGGCAGGCGGATATTTTAGGCTTGTTTAGTACATTAGCTGACTATATAGGTTTTGAGGCATAAGGGCAAGATGTTATTTAAGGCCTATTTGGTATATTGGCACACTACATAGTGTTTGAGGCATAAGGGCAGGTGGATATTTTAGGGTAATTTAGGATATTAGCTGGCTATATAGTGTTTGAGGCATAAGGGCAAGTTGTTATTTAGGGCCTATTTGGTATATTGGCACACTATATAGTGTTTGAGGCATAAGGGCAAGTTGATATTTTAGGGCAGTTTGCTATGATTTCAACCTATATAGTGTTTGAGGCATAAGGGCAGGCGGATATTTTAGGCTTGTTTAGTACATTAGCTGACTATAAAGGTTTTGAGGCATAAGGGCAAGATGTTATTTAAGGCCTATTTGGTAGGGTTGATTCAGGTAAAGTGGGACATCAGGTAAAGTGGGACAATTAACATTAAGGCAATTTTTAGGGGTTGATTTCTTTCCTGGGTGTAAAATTTTATTTTTTTCTTAGAAATATGTGTTTGACCCCTCTTAATTGTACCTATCTCACCAAAGTTAAGAGGTAATTATACCTTCTAAATTTCGACATGATATGGATGGAGAGCTTTTGCCGCTATAAATTTGGAAGTACATAGGAAATAGTAAAATTATTTGTTAGTAGTGGTACTAAGAATAGTAACATGATATTTCAATATGTATGTAAATATTAGATACATATATTACTTCTTTACATCTTGATATCTTTTTATTAGTCAGATATGGAAATTAAGTACACTAAGGCCTTAAATGCAAGTGTCCCACTTTAGCTGAAGGTGTTAGGTAAAGTGGGACAGGCAGATTCAGGTTAAGTGGGACACTATATTAATCCCTTTTCTCAGAGTGGCATTACCCGATATGCCCATATTTTGATTTATAATGAGAAGAAATATCATAGAAGATTTCATTACAATACTTAGTTGTGTAAATGATACCAAATTATTAAGTATAACAGCCAGAATAGGGCTTTGTTAGTGCTGCAGATTGTGGTTTATCAAGTGACTTAACTGATGATCATTATTTAGATGAGCGAACCATTGACTTCCATCAGTGAACCATTGACTTCCATCATAATTTAGATAATTATTGTGAGATTTCTTAACTTTAATGATTTTTGATCATACATTATGATGTTAAATGGTAAAATATGTAGCAAATTCATTTAGAATCAGTATTTGATATACATTGAGGCTAAAACCATAGAAACTATTAACCAATACCACTTTCTTACGATTTATAGAAATTATTGCCATTCACAGTTATTTATAGTGATTAATATGCCCCTGACATGCTCCTGCAGTACTACCTCATTAACAAAATATTTCATTTTAGATGCTTACAATTAAGAGTATGAGCTATATAATTGTGCATAACATTATTTAGCACTATGTAAAATAATTTGAGGATAGAGATTCAGTTAGGGTACAAATATGTTGTCATGTAACATAATGTAGTGTAGCCTTGCCCAAAGTTAAGCCTAGATGCACAGTATTTTGGTAGTTTTACATTCATACTCTGTGTACTTGATTCATTCTGTAAAGGACCCTATATAAATTTCCTTAATGTTTTTGATGTAGTCCGTCAAAATATATCATCTCACCTTCAAAAATTGACATTTACCATTTTTGTCATATGGAATATAAAGCATGGGGGTCAATTCTTATCAATTGTCCCACTTTACATGAAGCAAGTGTCCCACTTTACCAAAAATACAAGTTAAGTGGGACGCTTCAATTTTAAAATGGCATCTCTAAGAAATGGGCTTTTTAGGCCACATTGGCTAAGGTATTTCATATATTTTTTATATTTTGGTTTAAAGGAATAAATACTGAAACTATTTGATGTGTTTGACATTTTCTACGATAAGTACCAAATGAGTAAATGGTACATAAAGTCAGAGTATGGCTTAGGTGTCCCACTTTACCTGAATCAACCCTATAATGGCACACTATATAGTGTTTGGGGCATAAGGGCAAGTTGATATTTTAGGGCAGTTTGCTATGATTTCAACCTATATAGTGTTTGAGGCATAAGGGCAGGCGGATATTTTAGGCTTGTTTAGTACATTAGCTGACTATATAGGTTTTGAGGCATAAGGGCAAGATGTTATTTAAGGCCTATTTGGTATATTGGCACACTATATAGTGTTTGAGGCATAAGGGCAGGTTGATATTTTAGGGTACTTGAGGATATTAGCTGGCTATATAGGTTTTGAGGCATAAGGGCAAGTTGTTATTTAGGGCCTATTTGGTATATTGGCACACTATATAGTATTTGAGGCATAAGGGCAGGTGGATATTTTAGGGTAGTTTAGGATATTAGCTGGCTATATAGGTTTTGAGGCATAAGGGCAAGTTGATATTTTAGGGCAGTTTGCTATGATTTCAACCTATATAGTGTTTGAGGCATAAGGGCAGGCGGATATTTTAGGCTTGTTTAGTACATTAGCTGTCTTTATAGGTTTTGAGGCATAAGGGCAAGATGTTATTTAAGGCCTATTTGGCATATAGGCACACTATATAGTGTTTGAGGCATAAGGGCAGGTGGATATTTTAGGGTACTTTAGGATATTAACTGGCTATATAGGTTTTGAGGCATAAGGGCAAGTTGTTTTTTAAGGCCTATTTGGTATATTGGCACACGATATAGTGTTTGAGGCATAAGGGCAAGTTGATATTTTAGGGCAGTTTGCTATGATTTCAACCTATATAGTGTTTGAGGCATAAGGGCAGGCGGATATTGTAGGCTTGTTTAGTACATTAGCTGACTATATAGGTTTTGAGGCATAAGGGCAAGATGTTTTTTAAGGCCTATTTGGTATATTGGCACACTATATATTGTTTGAGGCATAAGGGCAATTTGATATTTTAGGGCAGTTTGCTATGATTTCAACCCATATAGTGTTTGAGGCATAAGGGCAGGCGGATATTTTAGGCTTGTTTAGTACATTAGCTGACTATATAGGTTTTGAGGCATAAGGGCAAGATGTTTTTTAAGGCCTATTAGGTATATTGGCACACTATATTATAGTGTTTGAGGCATAAGGGCAAGTTGATATTTTAGGGCAGTTTGCTATGATTTCAACCTATATAGTGTTTGAGGCATAAGGGCAGGCGGATATTTTAGGCTTGTTTAGTACATTAGCTGACTATATAGGTTTTGAGGCATAAGGGCAAGATGTTATTTAAGGCCTATTTGGTATATTGGCACACTATATAGTGTTTGGGGCATAAGGGCAAGTTGATATTTTAGGGCAGTTTGCTATGATTTCAACCTATATAGTGTTTGAGGCATAAGGGCAGGCGGATATTTTAGGCTTGTTTAGTACATTAGCTGACTATATAGGTTTTGAGGCATAAGGGCAAGATGTTATTTAAGGCCTATTTGGTATATTGGCACACTATATAGTGTTTGAGGCATAAGGGCAGGTGGATATTTTAGGGTACTTTAGGATATTAGCTGGCTATATAGGTTGTGAGGCATAAGGGCAAGTTGTTATTTAGGGCCTATTTGGTATATTGGCACACTATATAGTATTTGAGGCATAAGGGCAGGTGGATATTTTAGGGTAGTTTAGGATATTAGCTGGCTATATAGGTTTTGAGGCATAAGGGCAAGTTGATATTTTAGGGCAGTTTGCTATGATTTCAACCTATATAGTGTTTGAGGCATAAGGGCAGGCGGATATTTTAGGCTTGTTTAGTACATTAGCTGTCTTTATAGGTTTTGAGGCATAAGGGCAAGATGTTATTTAAGGCCTATTTGGTATATAGGCACACTATATAGTGTTTGAGGCATAAGGGCAGGTGGATATTTTAGGGTACTTTAGGATATTAACTGGCTATATAGGTTTTAAGGCATGAGGGCAAGTTGTTTTTTAAGGCCTATTTGGTATATTGGCACACGATATAGTGTTTGAGGCATAAGGGCAAGTTGATATTTTAGGGCAGTTTGCTATGATTTCAACCTATATAGTGTTTGAGGCATAAGGGCAGGCGGATATTGTAGGCTTGTTTAGTACATTAGCTGACTATATAGGTTTTGAGGCATAAGTGCAAGATGTTTTTTAAGGCCTATTTGGTATATTGGCACACTATATAGTGTTTGAGGCATAAGGGCAGGTGGATATTTTAGGGCAGTTTGCTATGATTTCAACCCATATAGTGTTTGAGGCATAAGGGCAGGCGGATATTTTAGGCTTGTTTAGTACATTAGCTGACTATATAGGTTTTGAGGCATAAGGGCAAGATGTTTTTTAAGGCCTATTAGGTATATTGGCACACTATATTATAGTGTTTGAGGCATAAGGGCAAGTTGATATTTTAGGGCAGTTTGCTATGATTTCAACCTATATAGTGTTTGAGGCATAAGGGCAGGCGGATATTTTAGGCTTGTTTAGTACATTAGCTGACTATATAGGTTTTGAGGCATAAGGGCAAGATGTTATTTAAGGCCTATTTGGTATATTGGCACACTATATAGTGTTTGGGGCATAAGGGCAAGTTGATATTTTAGGGCAGTTTGCTATGTTTTCAACCTATATAGTGTTTGAGGCATAAGGGCAGGCGGATATTTTAGGCTTGTTTAGTACATTAGCTGACTATATAGGTTTTGAGGCATAAGGGCAAGATGTTATTTAAGGCCTATTTGGTATATTAGCACACTATATAGTGTTTGAGGCATAAGGGCAGGTGGATATTTTAGGGTACTTTAGGATATTAGCTGGCTATATAGGTTTTGAGGCATAAGGGCAAGTTGTTATTTAGGGCCTATTTGGTATATTGGCACACTATATAGTATTTGAGGCATAAGGGAGGGTGGATATTTTAGGGTAGTTTAGGATATTAGCTGGCTATATAGGTTTTGAGGCATAAGGGCAAGTTGATATTTTAGGGCAGTTTGCTATGATTTCAACCTATATAGTGTTTGAGGCATAAGGGCAGGCGGATATTTTAGGCTTGTTTAGTACATTAGCTGTCTTTATAGGTTTTGAGGCATAAGGGCAAGATGTTATTTAAGGCCTATTTGGTATATTGGCACACTATATAGTGTTTGAGGCATAAGGGCAGGTGGATATTTAAGGGTACTTTAGGATATTAACTGGCTATATCTATAGGTTTTGAGGCATAAGGGCAAGATGTTATTTAAGGCCTATTTGGTATGATGGCACACTGTATAGTGTTTGAGGCATAAGGGCAGGTGGATATTTTAGGCTTGTTTAGTACATTAGCTGACTATATAGGTTTTGAGGCATAAGGGCAAGTTGTTATTTAGGGCCTATTTGGTATATTGGCACACTATATAGTGTTTGAGGCATAAGGGCAAGTTGATATTTTAGGGCAGTTTGCTATGATTTCAACCTATATAGTGTTTGAGGCATAAGGGCAGGCGGATATTTTAGGCTTGTTTAGTACATTAGCTGACTATATAGGTTTTGAGGCATAAGGGCAAGATGTTATTTAAGGCCTATTTGGTATATTGGCACACTATATAGTGTTTGGGGCATAATGGCAAGTTGATATTTTAGGGCAGTTTGCTATGATTTCAACCTATATAGTGTTTGAGGCATAAGGGCAGGCGGATATTTTAGGCTTGTTTAGTACATTAGCTGACTATATAGGTTTTGAGGCATAAGGGCAAGATGTTATTTAAGGCCTATTTGGTATATTGGCACACTATATAGTGTTTGAGGCATAAGGGCAGGTGGATATTTTAGGGTACTTTAGGATATTAGCTGGCTATATAGGTTTTGAGGCATAAGGGCAAGTTGTTATTTAGGGCCTATTTGGTATATTGGCACACTATATAGTATTTGAGTCATAAGGGCAGGTGGATATTTTAGGGTAGTTTAGGATATTAGCTGGCTATATAGGTTTTGAGGCATAAGGGCAAGTTGATATTTTAGGGCAGTTTGCTATGATTTCAACCTATATAGTGTTTGAGGCATAAGGGCAGGCGGATATTTTAGGCTTGTTTAGTACATTAGCTGTCTTTATAGGTTTTGAGGCATAAGGGCAAGATGTTATTTAAGGCCTATTTGGTATATTGGCACACTATATAGTGTTTGAGGCATAAGGGCAGGTGGATATTTAAGGGTACTTTAGGATATTAACTGGCTATATCTATAGGTTTTGAGGCATGAGGGCAAGTTGTTTTTTAAGGCCTATTTGGTATATTGGCACACTATATAGTGTTTGAGGCGTAAGGGCAAGTTGATATTTTAGGGCAGTTTGCTATGATTTCAACCTATATAGTGTTTGAGGCATAAGGGCAGGCGGATATTTTAGGCTTGTTTAGTACATTAGCTGACTATAGGGGCCTATAGGTTTTGAGGCATAAGGGCAAGATGTAATTTAAGGCCTATTTGGTATGATGGCACACTGTATAGTGTTTGAGGCATAAGGGCAGGTGGATATTTTAGGCTTGTTTAGTACATTAGCTGACTATATAGGTTTTGAGGCATAAGGGCAAGTTGTTATTTAGGGCCTATTTGGTATATTGGCACACTATATAGTGTTTGAGGCATAAGGGCAGGTTGATATTTTACGGTACTTTAGGATATTAGCTGGCTATATAGGTTTTGAGGCATAAGGGCAAGTTGTTATTTAGGGCCTATTTGGTATATTGGCACACTATATAGTATTTGAGGCATAAGGGCAGGTGGATATTTTAGGGTAGTTTAGGATATTAGCTGGCTATATAGGTTTTGAGGCATAAGGGCAAGTTGATATTTTAGGGCAGTTTGCTATGATTTCAACCTATATAGTGTTTGAGGCATAAGGGCAGGCGGATATTTTAGGCTTGTTTAGTACATTAGCTGTCTTTATAGGTTTTGAGGCATAAGGGCAAGATGTTATTTAAGGCCTATTTGGTATATAGGCACACTATATAGTGTTTGAGGCATAAGGGCAGGTGGATATTTTAGGGTACTTTAGGATATTAACTGGCTATATAGGTTTTGAGGCATAAGGGCAAGTTGTTTTTTAAGGCCTATTTGGTATGTTGGCACACGATATAGTGTTTGAGGCAAAAGGGCAAGTTGATATTTTAGGGCAGTTTGCTATGATTTCAACCTATATAGTGTTTGAGGCATAAGGGCAGGCGGATATTGTAGGCTTGTTTAGTACATTAGCTGACTATATAGGTTTTGAGGCATAAGGGCAAGATGTTTTTTAAGGCCTATTTGGTATATTGGCACACTATATAGTGTTTGAGGCATAAGGGCAGGTGGATATTTTAGGGCAGTTTGCTATGATTTCAACCCATATAGTGTTTGAGGCATAAGGGCAGGCGGATATTTTAGGCTTGTTTAGTACATTAGCTGACTATATAGGTTTTGAGGCATAAGGGCAAGATGTTTTTTAAGGCCTATTAGGTATATTGGCACACTATATTATAGTGTTTGAGGCATAAGGGCAAGTTGATATTTTAGGGCAGTTTGCTATGATTTCAACCTATATAGTGTTTGAGGCATAAGGGCAGGCGGATATTTTAGGCTTGTTTAGTACATTAGCTGACTATATAGGTTTTGAGGCATAAGGGCAAGATGTTATTTAAGGCCTATTTGGTATATTGGCACACTATATAGTGTTTGGGGCATAAGGGCAAGTTGATATTTTAGGGCAGTTTGCTATGATTTCAACCTATATAGTGTTTGAGGCATAAGGGCAGGCGGATATTTTAGGCTTGTTTAGTACACTAGCTGACTATATAGGTTTTGAGGCATAAGGGCAAGATGTTATTTAAGGCCTATTTAGTATATTGGCACACTATATAGTGTTTGAGGCATAAGGGCAGGTGGATATTTTAGGGTACTTTAGGATATTAGCAGGCTATATAGGTTTTGAGGCATAAGGGCAAGTTGTTATTTAGGGCCTATTTGGTATATTGGCACACTATATAGTATTTGAGGCATAAGGGCAGGTGGATATTTTAGGGTAGTTTAGGATATTAGCTGGCTATATAGGTTTTGAGGCATAAGGGCAAGTTGATATTTTAGGGCAGTTTGCTATGATTTCAACCTATATAGTGTTTGAGGCATAAGGGCAGGCGGATATTTTAGGCTTGTTTAGTACATTAGCTGACTATATAGGTTTTGAGGCATAAGGGCAAGATGTTATTTAAGGCCTATTTGGTATGATGGCACACTGTATAGTGTTTGAGGCATAAGGGCAGGTGGATATTTTAGGCTTGTTTAGTACATTAGCTGACTATATAGGTTTTGAGGCATAAGGGCAAGTTGTTATTTAGGGCCTATTTGGTATATTGGCACACTATATAGTGTTTGAGGCATAAGGGCAAGTTGATATTTTAGGGCAGTTTGCTATGATTTCAACCTATATAGTGTTTGAGGCATAAGGGCAGGCGGATATTTTAGGCTTGTTTAGTACATTAGCTGACTATATAGGTTTTGAGGCATAAGGGCAAGATGTTATTTAAGGCCTATTTGGTATATTGGCACACTATATAGTGTTTGGGGCATAAGGGCAAGTTGATATTTTAGGGCAGTTTGCTATGATTTCAACCTATATAGTGTTTGAGGCATAAGGGCAGGCGGATATTTTAGGCTTGTTTAGTACATTAGCTGACTATATAGGTTTTGAGGCATAAGGGCAAGATGTTATTTAAGGCCTATTTGGTATATTGGCACACTATATAGTGTTTGAGGCATAAGGGCAGGTTGATATTTTAGGGTACTTTAGGATATTAGCTGGCTATATAGGTTTTGAGGCATAAGGGCAAGTTGTTATTTAGGGCCTATTTGGTATATTGGCACACTATATAGTATTTGAGGCATAAGGGCAGGTGGATATTTTAGGGTAGTTTAGGATATTAGCTGGCTATATAGGTTTTGAGGCATAAGGGCAAGTTGATATTTTAGGGCAGTTTGCTATGATTTCAACCTATATAGTGTTTGAGGCATAAGGGTAGGCGGATATTTTAGGCTTGTTTAGTACATTAGCTGTCTTTATAGGTTTTGAGGCATAAGGGCAAGATGTTATTTAAGGCCTATTTGGTATATAGGCACACTATATAGTGTTTGAGGCATAAGGGCAGGTGGATATTTTAGGGTACTTTAGGATATTAACTGGCTATATAGGTTTTGAGGCATAAGGGCAAGTTGTTTTTTAAGGCCTATTTGGTATATTGGCACACGATATAGTGTTTGAGGCATAAGGGCAAGTTGATATTTTAGGGCAGTTTGCTATGATTTCAACCTATATAGTGTTTGAGGCATAAGGGCAGGCGGATATTGAAGGCTTGTTTAGTACATTAGCTGACTATATAGGTTTTGAGGCATAAGTGCAAGATGTTTTTTAAGGCCTATTTGGTATATTGGCACACTATATAGTGTTTGAGGCATAAGGGCAGGTGGATATTTTAGGGCAGTTTGCTATGATTTCAACCCATATAGTGTTTGAGGCATAAGGGCAGGCGGATATTTTAGGCTTGTTTAGTACATTAGCTGACTATATAGGTTTTGAGGCATAAGGGCAAGATGTTTTTTAAGGCCTATTAGGTATATTGGCACACTATATTATAGTGTTTGAGGCATAAGGGCAAGTTGATATTTTAGGGCAGTTTGCTATGATTTCAACCTATATAGTGTTTGAGGCATAAGGGCAGGCGGATATTTTAGGCTTGTTTAGTACATTAGCTGACTATATAGGTTTTGAGGCATAAGGGCAAGATGTTATTTAAGGCCTATTTGGTATATTGGCACACTATATAGTGTTTGGGGCATAAGGGCAAGTTGATATTTTAGGGCAGTTTGCTATGATTTCAACCTATATAGTGTTTGAGGCATAAGGGCAGGCGGATATTTTAGGCTTGTTTAGTACATTAGCTGACTATATAGGTTTTGAGGCATAAGGGCAAGATGTTTTTTAAGGCCTATTAGGTATATTGGCACACTATATTATAGTGTTTGAGGCATAAGGGCAAGTTGATATTTTAGGGCAGTTTGCTATGATTTCAACCTATATAGTGTTTGAGGCATAAGGGCAGGCGGATATTTTAGGCTTGTTTAGTACATTAGCTGACTATATAGGTTTTGAGGCATAAGGGCAAGATGTTATTTAAGGCCTATTTGGTATATTGGCACACTATATAGTGTTTGGGGCATAAGGGCAAGTTGATACTTTAGGGCAGTTTGCTATGATTTCAACCTATATAGTGTTTGAGGCATAAGGGCAGGCGGATATTTTAGGCTTGTTTAGTACATTAGCTGACTATATAGGTTTTGAGGCATAAGGGCAAGATGTTATTTAAGGCCTATTTGGTATATTGGCACACTATATAGTGTTTGAGGCATAAGGGCAGGTGGATATTTTAGGGTACTTTAGGATATTAGCTGGCTATATAGGTTTTGAGGCATAAGGGCAAGTTGTTATTTAGGGCCTATTTGGTATATTGGCACACTATATAGTATTTGAGGCATAAGGGCAGGTGGATATTTTAGGGTAGTTTAGGATATTAGCTGGCTATATAGGTTTTGAGGCATAAGGGCAAGTTGATATTTTAGGGCAGTTTGCTATGATTTCAACCTATATAGTGTTTGAGGCATAAGGGCAGGCGGATATTTTAGGCTTGTTTAGTACATTAGCTGACTATATAGGTTTTGAGGCATAAGGGCAAGATGTTATTTAAGGCCTATTTGGTATGATGGCACACTGTATAGTGTTTGAGGCATAAGGGCAGGTGGATATTTTAGGCTTGTTTAGTACATTAGCTGACTATATAGGTTTTGAGGCATAAGGGCAAGTTGTTATTTAGGGCCTATTTGGTATATTGGCACACTATATAGTGTTTGAGGCATAAGGGCAAGTTGATATTTTAGGGCAGTTTGCTATGATTTCAACCTATATAGTGTTTGAGGCATAAGGGCAGGCGGATATTTTAGGCTTGTTTAGTACATTAGCTGACTATATAGGTTTTGAGGCATAAGGGCAAGATGTTATTTAAGGCCTATTTGGTATATTGGCACACTATATAGTGTTTGGGGCATAAGGGCAAGTTGATATTTTAGGGCAGTTTGCTATGATTTCAACCTATATAGTGTTTGAGGCATAAGGGCAGGCGGATATTTTAGGCTTGTTTAGTACATTAGCTGACTATATAGGTTTTGAGGCATAAGGGCAAGATGTTATTTAAGGCCTATTTGGTATATTGGCACACTATATAGTGTTTGAGGCATAAGGGCAGGTTGATATTTTAGGGTACTTTAGGATATTAGCTGGCTATATAGGTTTTGAGGCATAAGGGCAAGTTGTTATTTAGGGCCTATTTGGTATATTGGCACACTATATAGTATTTGAGGCATAAGGGCAGGTGGATATTTTAGGGTAGTTTAGGATATTAGCTGGCTATATAGGTTTTGAGGCATAAGGGCAAGTTGATATTTTAGGGCAGTTTGCTATGATTTCAACCTATATAGTGTTTGAGGCATAAGGGTAGGCGGATATTTTAGGCTTGTTTAGTACATTAGCTGTCTTTATAGGTTTTGAGGCATAAGGGCAAGATGTTATTTAAGGCCTATTTGGTATATAGGCACACTATATAGTGTTTGAGGCATAAGGGCAAGTTGATATTTTAGGGCAGTTTGCTATGATTTCAACCTATATAGTGTTTGAGGCATAAGGGCAGGCGGATATTTTAGGCTTGTTTAGTACATTAGCTGACTATATAGGTTTTGAGGCATAAGGGCAAGATGTTATTTAAGGCCTATTTGGTATATTGGCACACTATATAGTGTTTGGGGCATAAGGGCAAGTTGATATTTTAGGGCAGTTTGCTATGATTTCAACCTATATAGTGTTTGAGGCATAAGGGCAGGCGGATATTTTAGGCTTGTTTAGTACATTAGCTGACTATATAGGTTTTGAGGCATAAGGGCAAGATGTTTTTTAAGGCCTATTAGGTATATTGGCACACTATATTATAGTGTTTGAGGCATAAGGGCAAGTTGATATTTTAGGGCAGTTTGCTATGATTTCAACCTATATAGTGTTTGAGGCATAAGGGCAGGCGGATATTTTAGGCTTGTTTAGTACATTAGCTGACTATATAGGTTTTGAGGCATAAGGGCAAGATGTTATTTAAGGCCTATTTGGTATATTGGCACACTATATAGTGTTTGGGGCATAAGGGCAAGTTGATATTTTAGGGCAGTTTGCTATGATTTCAACCTATATAGTGTTTGAGGCATAAGGGCAGGCGGATATTTTAGGCTTGTTTAGTACATTAGCTGACTATATAGGTTTTGAGGCATAAGGGCAAGATGTTTTTTAAGGCCTATTAGGTATATTGGCACACTATATTATAGTGTTTGAGGCATAAGGGCAAGTTGATATTTTAGGGCAGTTTGCTATGATTTCAACCTATATAGTGTTTGAGGCATAAGGGCAGGCGGATATTTTAGGCTTGTTTAGTACATTAGCTGACTATATAGGTTTTGAGGCATAAGGGCAAGATGTTATTTAAGGCCTATTTGGTATATTGGCACACTATATAGTGTTTGGGGCATAAGGGCAAGTTGATATTTTAGGGCAGTTTGCTATGATTTCAACCTATATAGTGTTTGAGGCATAAGGGCAGGCGGATATTTTAGGCTTGTTTAGTACATTAGCTGACTATATAGGTTTTGAGGCATAAGGGCAAGATGTTATTTAAGGCCTATTTGGTATATTGGCACACTATATAGTGTTTGAGGCATAAGGGCAGGTTGATATTAGTAGTATAGTATGTATCGGAACGGGACTATAGTTAAGTACTGTTTATTACTCAATCGACATGCAGCCAATCAGAGGCCTCCATTTGGTCACGTGACCGGAAGTGACCTACTTAGGGGATTAGTGGTGACGTCACGTGACCTAGTTAGCCAATCAGAGGCCTCCATTTGGTCACGTGACCGGAAGTGACCTACTTAGGGGATTAGCGGTGCATTCTGGGTAACCCTGAAGCCAATCAGAGGCCTCCATTGGGTGACCGGAAGTGACCTACTTAGGGGATGGTGCATTCTGGGTAACCTACTGACCTACTTAGGGGACCGGAAGTGACGTCACATGACCTAATGGCCAACCGGAAGTGACCTCATTGAGGATCACGTGACCGGAAGTGACCTGATTGATCACGTGACCGGAAGAAGAAGAAGAAGAAGAAGAAGAAGAAGAAGAAGAAGTGGGGCAGAGAGGCGAGTCTACTTACTATGAAAGGTATCATGATCGCGTTTATGATGATGTGCATCATGATGTGACTATCTTACAACCCTATGAGAAATAAGCAAGACATGGGCGTACTTACACGGGCTATTTGTAAACTAATGAATGTGACTTCTTCGTTAAAATCAGTATCTACAACTCTTTTAAGCCTAAGGCTTTTTCTTGAGTTTATTCTTTTGTTCAATTTCGGGCCCACCTCAAAAGAGGAATAGGCCCTCTGTAGCACTTGTCGCTTGCTCATCAATCAGAGCCGGGGTGTAGAAGGCCCCTGCCCTGTCGGGTACGTTCTCCCTCTGGTACGTTTTTGGTTAGTTTGGAGCTCTCAGTCGACTGTCTTATCCACCTTAAAAAAACCAGACTTTCGGTGTCTCATGATAAAACTGGTGCCTTATACTAAGCGCCGGATTACTTTCTCATTTTTTAGTGTTCTATCCGATGCTTATTTAATTTTTGCACTGATAAAAACGGTTAGCTTGTACAAACACGCGGTCTATTTAAGTGTTAAGTGTAGAAAATGAACAGAACAGTGCACAGAAAATAGAGCTACCGACTACATTTCGCCCAGTCACTCAGCGGAGAACAAAAGAACTACTGACGTAGTGTACCCGCTATTCCGACAGTTGGCGCCACCGTTATACTTTTCCCGCGTGCGACATGAAGCCCTGGGGCGGGTACTGGCTGTTTTGGTTGTAGGTACCGAAACATAAAAAACTACAGCCAGCCCAATGTCATGGTGAGACAGCTCTCTTATTTTTTACCTTGAGTAGCGTCCGTAGGGCCTATGACAAAACCTAGTCCCGTACACTGAGCAGCTTGAGGTCTGAAGGCTCATACAGAAAAATGTGTGGGTGTGTGGGTGTGTGGGTGTGTGGGTTGCTTTACGCCTTAGTTAACAGCTATGGTCATTTCAAGAGCGGTGATGGTGATCGAATCTATTGGCCCTTTTACCGAGACAAGGGTTCTTTTACATCCCACACTACATAGCAGAGAGACGTCTAGCAGCCCCTAGAGGCCCCGCAGGGGGCTCGAGAGGTGCCGTGGAGAAGAGCAGATATCTACGAGAGGCCACGCCAACAACCAAATTCTATCTTTATCCCGCGAGAAAAGGAGATAAGGGTCAAGGTTATGAACTATCAAAAGATTTTAGAGTAAATTAAGTTATGAGATATTAATATAATGTACATATCTAGGGCCCGATATAGGGCCTCTGCAGATCCCCCTTCAGGGCCCCGATCCATGAGGCCTTAGAAACGGAGCTGGGTCATGTAACCAAGGGAGATCAGCAGTTGTTGATGTCGGCGCTGCCAATAACGCTGGTAAATGACCGTTTTACTCATGTTTAGAGTCAGAATAGCTTGAGTATTACTTGAATATCGAAGAGTAGAGGTCAAATTACCCCAGACAAGGTGTTTCCATCTAGAAATTCTCGACAGTATTTCCGAAAATTGCAAATATTGGTCCCAGCCCCACGGGGCCCCATACCGAGTATTAAAAGTTTGAGATGCAACTTTCATTCATGCTGTTGACCAATCAGGGGGCTCTGTTTTTACGACCTTGACTACATAGTAAAAGTGATTGACAACGTCAGATATCACTTGACGACGTCAAATATCGATCTGATATTTGATCCCTTGATATTTGATTCAAAACCCACATCGAGTGGGATAAAGCCTTTTATCATCTTTTGATTGTGAGGCATACACTTTTCTTACACACAACAGCTGTCATCTATCAAGGGGCTCTGGATAGGGGGTCCCCATGTCGAATGTCGATCTTAGAAAATGACCATGTCACATGACAATGTCACTTAATAATGTTCATATCCCATGTCGATTTTAAGAAATGTTCATGTCACCTGTCACTATGATTTTTTGGGCCTCATGTCACTTGTCATTAGACCTCATGTCGTTTGTCGATTATAAGAAATGGTCATGTCACCATATCGAATTTAGCGGTCCACATCCATTATCAAGTGTCAGGGCATGTTGGCTGCTTGAACACGTAGTCTGTCATCACCCTTGTTTCTGTGCCTTATCTAAACAGGCAATTAGTGGCCGCTAGCCGAGAGTACCTCCCTGGTCGCCTCTCCCGAATCTGCTAGACGTCTCACTGATAGGAGTGTGTGGGTGTGTGGGTCTGTGTGTGTCTGTTCGGTCTGTGTGTGCACGCGTCTTGCGGACCACTGTTAAGCCTGTGGTTGGAGAGCGCGACATAGCCGCTTGCTACACTCTCTAAACAGAGGTCCGCAAGACTAGGCCGGATCGCGCTCTTGCTTAAAGGTGCACCTCAACTCAGTGCGCCTTTAACAGCCGCCCCAAATAGGTGAAGTTCTTGACGCGGCACAGCGCCTCCCACCAGTAGCCAATCAGCGCGCCGAACGCCGGACACACCTCCACCGTGTGAGCCTCTAAGTAGGTCACACGAATCATACTAAGATGCCGATCTCTTCTGTCGGTTCGTCGCGGTGGCCGTGAGTGATCGCACGGTCGCCAAGATTCACTGCCTTGATTGGCAGAGGGGGGGGCTGATTACCCCCCGTCGGATGAATTGCGGCGAAACCATAATCAATTTTTCGCTGTTTTAGATAAAAGAGATCCAGAGCTATCCGCTCGTCCAAGAATTATTTTTCTATCAGCCCGGGATCACCCTCAAATTAAGGCCTAAAGTCCAAAAACCCAAAATTTTTTCCCTATGGGATTTCAGTGTCTAAGCGTTTTTTGCAGCCCCAAGGAGCAGCTCACGGGCTCGAACCCTGTAAACGCTTTGACGCGCTTTCGTCGCCTTAGGCGACGTAGACCTACCCTATTTTTTTTTGGACCATGTTACCTGAACACGGATTATTTTTTTGTTTAGCCCAATGAGCTCACAGCTAGACTAGATACCTCATGTTTTGGATTGGAGAAATCAGCAGAGCAATAAAAAGCGCGGTGAGGCTAGTGTGGCTCCTGTGAGTTGTAAAATTGGTGCTAAATGTGGTAACCAGGCGGATGCTGAGTTCATTGATATTGTCCGTTAATGATACTTAAGGTGGGTGTTGTCTAAAGTTTTAATTGATATTACCAATGTGGCCAATAATGACTTCACAGTTGGGGCCCTCGCCCGCAGGTCCCAGATTCAGGGTATTCTTTGTTTATTGTGTGGCCCCTAAAGAGGGGCCGACTAACTCTTTAGAGTTAGTTAGATGCTGCCACTGTGCTATGCAACAGCAGCTATTAATTACGCTTCATGTTGGGCAGCATGGATCACTTGATGGGTGATACCTCAAAGCTCAAACACGGCAGAGCCGTGTGTGGCATGCGAGGACCAGTGGGTCAGGGGTGATCCGTTGCAAACAGAATGCTGATCCGTGTGAGGTTCTGACTTTCTATAGTTTTTTATAAAGCCTTAGATATGGTGTGGTATTTTTCATCTCGCTATAGTTTAGTTGGTATTTAAGGAAACCGCCTCATTTCTATCAGAAATACACAATATTGAATTGTTTTTTATATTTTAATATATTAGAAGCGCGCTTTGTTGCCTATGTAGCTCATTATGCGTTGAAATGTTCGCGAGCATCGTAGGAATGTACAAAACCCCTATTGTGGCACCATCTGACGAAAGAGCGGAGAACTATACTAGCGCGTTTCGTTATTCACATCTTTTGACAGGGACTTGGTTGGTGGCTTTACGCCCTAATTAACAGCTGAAGTCATTTCAAGGGGGGTGATAGTGATCGAATCTATGGATACCTGAAGGTGGAAAGCACACACCCTACACTTTTACCGAGGCAATGGTGGTGCTGCTCAAAGGGTGTGGCGAGCTAGACTGGAGGATGTAATAACTAAGCAGCAGAAGGACCAAAAAGACAATCTCGTAGTAGTAGGTCTACTTAGATCTTGAGTAGCCGCCCTTGTGGCTATAATTACCTAGACTAGTTGGCTCTGCCAGCCTGGTCAAGTGAAAATTGGTAAGGAGACTATGAACTAAGCTAACATCTCATAAGTATTAGTTACCACCCCCTCACACCCGTTTAACAACGGATTCAGGGTCTAATTATGGAGACCCTAGAGTAAGATTAACAATATATCCCAATGTCTGTAGTAGACATTTACGACATGCAACCTGCCCCCTAGAAGGGATAGATCTGACCACAAGTCCGCAAAATGAGACTCCCCCTCTGAGAGTATCAAGGTTTTGCGTATAGTCTCTTGCAGGTTAATCTGTTATCTACCCCTTTGTCGACTTCGCCAAAATCCTGGGAGATTCACTTTAAACCTAAGGTCTACCCTTTTTATTCTTTGTTTATTGTGTGGCCCCTAAAGAGGGGCTGCGGTGTTGATTAATTACACCACATGTTAAGCAACATGAGATCAAACCTTCCTCAAAAGCGACAAGGCTCAGAGTCCTGTTGGACGGGAACCCTGTGTGGCATTTCAAGACACCTGGTTGAGTGATCTGTTGCAGATGCCGTTCCGTGAGAAGTTCTGACTTTATATAGCTTTTATATCGCTTTAGATATGGTGTAGTATTTTCAATCTCACTATAGTTTAGTTGATATTTCAAAGAATCTGCCTCATTCTATCAGAAATACACAGCGTTGACATGTTTCTTATATTCAATATATTAGAAGTGTGCTTTGTTGCTTATTATAGGTCATTATGCGTTTAAAATGTTCGCGAGTATCGTGGAAATGTACAAAAACCCTATTGTGGCGTCATCTGACGAAAAGAGCGGAGAACTACACTAGAGCATGTAATGGCCAGACCAGCAGGCGGCAGCAGAGTGGTCAAAAGACAATCTCGTAGTAGTAAGTCTACTTGCATGTTGAGTAGCCACCCTTGTGGTTGTAATTACCTTGACCACAGGTCCGCAATATGGAGCTCCCCCTCTGAGAGTATCAAGGTTTGCGTATAGTCTCCTGCAGTTTAATCTGTTATCTCCTCCTTTGTCGACCTCGCCAAAATCCTGGGAGATTCACTTTAAACCTAAGTCCTACCCTTTTTTATTCTTTGTTTATTGTGTGGCCCCTAAAGAGGGGCCGCGGTGTTGATTAATTACACCACATGTTAAGCAGCATGAGATCAATCCTCCTCAAAAGCGTCAAGGCTCAAAGTCCTGTTGGACGGGAACCCTGTGTTGCTTTCGAGGACGAATGGTTGAGTGATCCTACCGATCCGTCAGAGGTTCTGACTTTATATAGCTTTTATATCGCTTTAGATATGGTGTAGTATTTTCAATCTCACTATAGTTTAGTTGATATTTCAAAGAATCTGCCTCATTCTATCAGAAATACACAACGTTGACATGTTTCTTATATTCAATATATTAGAAGTGTGCTTTGTTGCTTATTATAGGTCATTATGCGTTTAAAATGTTCGCGAGTATCGTGGAAATGTACAAAAACCCTATTGTGGCGTCATCTGACGAAAAGAGCGGAGAACTATACTAGAGCATGTAATCGCCAGACTAGCAGGCGGCGGCAGAGTGGTCAAAAGACAATCTCGTAGTAGTAGGTCTACTTGCATGTTGAGTAGCCGCCCTTGTGGTTGTAATTACCTAGCCTAGTTGACCCTGCCGGCCTGGTCAAGTGAAATTAGTAAGGAGACCACCCATTAACGTGCTCCACAGTCTTTAGACAGTTAAGACTATAGTCAAGACTGGAGAATTTGGCGAGACGCCCCTCTGGGAGGTCATAATCCTCAATGTTAGATGTTAGCTCATTAACATCAGATACCATATTAACAACCCATTTAAATGTTCATTTTAATAGCAACTCACCCTATTCTGACAAAATCCTATTAGCAGGTAACCTCTGTGTAAACCATACTGCAAACATCTGCTACTTCCAGCGTCTGCCTCGTGACTGATAGTGTACAACAAGACGAAGTGGGCAGAGATTAGAAAAAATGAAGCTCTTTATATAGCCGAGAGAGCAGCTAATCTGGATGTTCTAAGCTTGTTTTCACCTAGAGCTCCAACCCTCTTCCAGAGAGAATCAAATCGCTTTTCACCTGAACCCTTCCACCCCTAATCCATCAGCATGAAAAGAGAATTAACGAGTGTAACGTGCGCTACATGTATATGGGATTATAGCTGGTGAAGAGATAAAGCCGAGTCACCTGTGTATACAAAGACTACAGGGGGTGATTAACGACAGGTGTGACGCGCCAGCCCGTGAACGGATTAAGCCAAAAAAAAATAAAAAGGTATGTTTCAGGTAACATGGGCAGAAAGACTGGAGTCGGTAGGTCGGATTTTTATTTTATTTTATTTTATTTTTTTAACATGAAAGTACTAGCCATCCTCCGTGGAAATTCTAAAAATGACCCAAAAAGTATAAAAATATGAAATTTTCTTCAAACTTGCTTAAAAAAAAAACGTAGGGTCGACCCTGTTTTGCTAGGGTTGGTCGGGTGACCTGAAACAAACCTTTTTTTTTATTTGGCCTTATCTTTCAAGCTGACGCTTAAATTCAACTAGCCAGCCGCCGTCCACACCACTCACTGCGACAAGAGGAGGTGCTGTTGTTTTACACTTGAGTCGCTTACCACATGGTCTCTACCTCACAGACAGACACGCGCCCCCTGTAGCTTTTTTTTTGTTTTTTTTTGTATACACACGCTAATCTCATAACCCCCTTATCCGTTATACAGGTAACGAGTATTCTCTTTTAAAATAGCTGCCAGTCAGCTTAGCTCTAGAAGCAAGAAGGCGTGTATAGGTGCCTTATAAGTCGGCAGGGGGTAAATACTAGTGAAAAAAGGAAGGCAGGTGTGCAGGTAGCTTTTCTAACAGACACGTGTGTGCACTAAGCTGCTTAAGTCTAAACCCTCCCGCAGTAGTCAGGTGGCATGTGAAAACTTACTTAACTGATCTCTTACATTGAGTAGAGTCTCTGTGCTGAGAGAGCCTTTTCAGCCGTTTAAGAGGATTAACTAGGACAGGGTACATAAGGAGTGAAACGCCGAATAGCGGCTACTCAGTCTCGTGCAGCACAAGCAGCAGCATCTAGCAGCGGCTTCAGCAGCAGCTGCACGTGCAGCACAAGCAGCTGGCAGCGACTTCAGCAGCACAAGCAGCACGAGCAGCACAAGCCGTAGCATTTGTCAGCAGCATCCGTGACATCGTCAGCAGCAGCCCCCATGACCTTGTCAGCAGCACAAGCAGCCAGCAGCTGCTGACAGCTGCTTCAGCAGCTGCTGGCAGCTGCTGCACGAGCAGTAGCACAAGCAGTAGCATCTGTCAGCAGCAGCAGCAGCAGCACAAGCAGCCAGCAGCTGCTGCATGAGCAGCACAAGCAGCACAAGCAGCAGCACCGACAGCAGCAGCAGCAGCAGCAGCAGTGTGGACCACTAAAGTCGAGATGAAGCCTAGTGACATTTGACATGAAGCTTGAAAAACACAGTGACAGGTGACATGAGCAATTCTTAAAATCGACATGAGATATGAGCATAATTAAGCGACATCGACATGCGCCATGGCTATTTTTTAAGACAAACATCATATGTCATAGCCTCCTCATCCAAACCTCCACTAGTAGTGCTCTATAAGCGCAAGCTGTAAACCCTCTCCTCCCCTCGTGCACACAGGCGAATTATCAGAGTCAGCCAATGGTGTCAATACCCCTCTCATACAAGGGTCGGGCGCTGCTGGACTATAATAGATGAGTCAAGGACCGTTCTACTGAGGGTCAGGCAGGCTAAGTCGGACATTCAATGACAGGTAGGTCTTTGACAACCTTGCTTGAAAGTCTGGACAGCATTGACAGACTGGGGCATAAGGATCTCGCATGGTCAGACTTTCAAGCAAGTTTTGCTAAAGTCGCGTTATTGAATGTCCGACCTAGCCTGACCCACAGTAGAACGGTCCTTGACCCGTCTATTATAGTCCAGCAGTGCCCGACCCTTGGCTGAGAGCAGTTTAAGCGCCATTGGGTGTCTCTGATATTTGCCTCTGTGTAAGATGAGAAAAAAAGTCTGTTGAAAGACTATATTTCAAGCCAGAAAACTGTAATTAGCTTTCCAAGTTGTTTATTTAACAATATCTTAGCCTAGCAAGCAGCTGTCAGATGTCATCTAAGAAAAAAAATGTGAGCTGTTAATAGATTCAAGAGAAATTAGTTTACAAATAGCCCGTGTAAGTACGCCCATGTCTTGCTTATTTCTCATAGGGTTGTAAGATAGTCACATCATGATGCACATCATCATAAACGCGATCATGATACCTTTCATAGTAAGTAGACTCGCCTCTCTGCCCTCTCTTTTAGAGAGGGCAGAGAAGCGAGTCTCACTCTTAAAAAACCCTGCCCCTCCCCCCCCTCCCCCCCTCCCCCCCCATGCATCTTAAAGAGTGCCCCCCAGAGTGCCCCTCTCCCCCTAGAAAAAAAGAGCCACATTTTTAAATTATTTTTTAGCAAGCTTTTTTCAGCTTGCTTTTTTTTTCTTTTTTT
This sequence comes from Harmothoe impar, assembly GCA_947462335.1. Lineage (NCBI taxonomy): Eukaryota > Metazoa > Annelida > Polychaeta > Phyllodocida > Polynoidae > Harmothoe > Harmothoe impar. The sequence goes on from OX381718.1 coordinate 46,113,345, forward strand.
AAATTTATTTATCCATCAAAATCTCAAGTGACTTATTTTGAAAGCCAACCTAGTAGTCACGTGACCCCCTTAAGTAGGTCACTTCCCGTCACGTGACCTATTTGAATTTCCCGCCAACATGGTGGTCACGTGACCCTCTTAAGTAGGTCACTTCCGGTCACGTGACCTATTTGAATTTCCCGCCCAAAGGTCACGTGACCGGAAGTAGGTCACTTCCGGTCACGTGACCTATTTGAATTTCCCGCCAAAAGGGAGGCCTCTCATTGGCTGCTTTTGAATTTCCCGCCAAAAGGGAGGCCTCTGATTGGCTGCAGGTCGATTGAGTAATAAACAGTACTTAACTATAGTCCCGTTCCGATACATACAATACTACTGATATTTTAGGGTACTTTAGGATATTAGCTGGCTATATAGGTTTTGAGGCATAAGGGCAAGTTGTTATTTAGGGCCTATTTGGTATATTGGCACACTATATAGTATTTGAGGCATAAGGGCAGGTGGATATTTTAGGGTAGTTTAGGATATTAGCTGGCTATATAGGTTTTGAGGCATAAGGGCAAGTTGATATTTTAGGGCAGTTTGCTATGATTTCAACCTATATAGTGTTTGAGGCATAAGGGTAGGCGGATATTTTAGGCTTGTTTAGTACATTAGCTGTCTTTATAGGTTTTGAGGCATAAGGGCAAGATGTTATTTAAGGCCTATTTGGTATATAGGCACACTATATAGTGTTTGAGGCATAAGGGCAAGTTGATATTTTAGGGCAGTTTGCTATGATTTCAACCTATATAGTGTTTGAGGCATAAGGGCAGGCGGATATTTTAGGCTTGTTTAGTACATTAGCTGACTATATAGGTTTTGAGGCATAAGGGCAAGATGTTATTTAAGGCCTATTTGGTATATTGGCACACTATATAGTGTTTGGGGCATAAGGGCAAGTTGATATTTTAGGGCAGTTTGCTATGATTTCAACCTATATAGTGTTTGAGGCATAAGGGCAGGCGGATATTTTAGGCTTGTTTAGTACATTAGCTGACTATATAGGTTTTGAGGCATAAGGGCAAGATGTTTTTTAAGGCCTATTAGGTATATTGGCACACTATATTATAGTGTTTGAGGCATAAGGGCAAGTTGATATTTTAGGGCAGTTTGCTATGATTTCAACCTATATAGTGTTTGAGGCATAAGGGCAGGCGGATATTTTAGGCTTGTTTAGTACATTAGCTGACTATATAGGTTTTGAGGCATAAGGGCAAGATGTTATTTAAGGCCTATTTGGTATATTGGCACACTATATAGTGTTTGGGGCATAAGGGCAAGTTGATATTTTAGGGCAGTTTGCTATGATTTCAACCTATATAGTGTTTGAGGCATAAGGGCAGGCGGATATTTTAGGCTTGTTTAGTACATTAGCTGACTATATAGGTTTTGAGGCATAAGGGCAAGATGTTATTTAAGGCCTATTTGGTATATTGGCACACTATATAGTGTTTGAGGCATAAGGGCAGGTGGATATTTGAGGGTACTTTAGGATATTAGCTGGCTATATAGGTTTTGAGGCATAAGGGCAAGTTGTTATTTAGGGCCTATTTGGTATATTGGCACACTATATAGTATTTGAGGCATAAGGGCAGGTGGATATTTTAGGGTAGTTTAGGATATTAGCTGGCTATATAGGTTTTGAGGCATAAGGGCAAGTTGATATTTTAGGGCAGTTTGCTATGATTTCAACCTATATAGTGTTTGAGGCATAAGGGCAGGCGGATATTTTAGGCTTGTTTAGTACATTAGCTGACTATATAGGTTTTGAGGCATAAGGGCAAGATGTTATTTAAGGCCTATTTGGTATGATGGCACACTGTATAGTGTTTGAGGCATAAGGGCAGGTGGATATTTTAGGCTTGTTTAGTACATTAGCTGACTATATAGGTTTTGAGGCATAAGGGCAAGTTGTTATTTAGGGCCTATTTGGTATATTGGCACACTATATAGTGTTTGAGGCATAAGGGCAAGTTGATATTTTAGGGCAGTTTGCTATGATTTCAACCTATATAGTGTTTGAGGCATAAGGGCAGGCGGATATTTTAGGCTTGTTTAGTACATTAGCTGACTATATAGGTTTTGAGGCATAAGGGCAAGATGTTATTTAAGGCCTATTTGGTATATTGGCACACTATATAGTGTTTGGGGCATAAGGGCAAGTTGATATTTTAGGGCAGTTTGCTATGATTTCAACCTATATAGTGTTTGAGGCATAAGGGCAGGCGGATATTTTAGGCTTGTTTAGTACATTAGCTGACTATATAGGTTTTGAGGCATAAGGGCAAGATGTTATTTAAGGCCTATTTGGTATATTGGCACACTATATAGTGTTTGAGGCATAAGGGCAGATGGATATTTTAGGGTACTTTAGGATATTAGCTGGCTATATAGGTTTTGAGGCATAAGGGCAAGTTGTTATTTAGGGCCTATTTGGTATATTGGCACACTATATAGTATTTGAGGCATAAGGGCAGGTGGATATTTTAGGGTAGTTTAGGATATTAGCTGGCTATATAGGTTTTGAGGCATAAGGGCAAGTTGATATTTTAGGGCAGTTTGCTATGATTTCAACCTATATAGTGTTTGAGGCATAAGGGCAGGCGGATATTTTAGGCTTGTTTAGTACATTAGCTGTCTTTATAGGTTTTGAGGCATAAGGGCAAGATGTTATTTAAGGCCTATTTGGTATATTGGCACACTATATAGTGTTTGAGGCATAAGGGCAGGTGGATATTTAAGGGTACTTTAGGATATTAACTGGCTATATCTATAGGTTTTGAGGCATAAGGGCAAGTTGTTTTTTAAGGCCTATTTGGTATATTGGCACACTATATAGTGTTTGAGGCGTAAGGGCAAGTTGATATTTTAGGGCAGTTTGCTATGATTTCAACCTATATAGTGTTTGAGGCATAAGGGCAGGCGGATATTTTAGGCTTGTTTAGTACATTAGCTGACTATATAGGTTTTGAGGCATAAGGGCAAGATGTTATTTAAGGCCTATTTGGTATGATGGCACACTGTATAGTGTTTGAGGCATAAGGGCAGGTGGATATTTTAGGCTTGTTTAGTACATTAGCTGACTATATAGGTTTTGAGGCATAAGGGCAAGTTGTTATTTAGGGCCTATTTGGTATATTGGCACACTATATAGTGTTTGAGGCATAAGGGCAAGTTGATATTTTAGGGCAGTTTGCTATGATTTCAACCTATATAGTGTTTGAGGCATAAGGGCAGGCGGATATTTTAGGCTTGTTTAGTACATTAGCTGACTATATAGGTTTTGAGGCATAAGGGCAAGATGTTATTTAACCCTTTAGACCCCAAAACGGCCGCAAACGGCCGTGTCTCATTTCCCCAAAACGGCCGTAGCCGGCCGCAAAATGGCCGTTTTTAGACCCTGAATAAAATATATAAAAATGGTGGTAACATTCCAAAAAGATTTTGATATTATTTAGTACTGATAACTCGTCATATATCAGTAAAAATTTACTGTAATTTAGGCTATAGATGATATGTGGAAAGGGTTTAAAGTTAAGGGGAATAGAAAATGTGCACCAAAAGAAGCTTCATATCTTTTTGGGGTAAGAATTATGAATTCCACAGGAATCCACAGGAAAAGGTATAAATCAAGCATATTATAAAAGATGATTCTACTTAGACATTGCACCATAATAATGCAAGTTGTATCTCATTTTAATCAGTAACTCCTGCTACTTTAACAAAGAATGGTTTGATTTTAATTTTCTAACCAGAATTATTGTATTTCTCATGTGATTTGACTCATAAAAATGAGATGTAGTACTTTTTGCAGAAAAATGAAATTATTGGCCAACCAAGCCCTTTAGGCCTATATAAAAGTGGCAAGGACCCCACAACTTCTAAGACCTGCCATTAATTCAAAAATGAACATTTTAATTTCTTTTTTGAAATGCAGATTTAGAATCATCACAATCTTTGATGTGATGCATAGCTAAAGGAATAAAAAAATAATATTATATTAAACAATAAAGATGATCAATGGCCGAAATTAGCTAAATTCTAAGGGTAATCCTGGGGAAATGAAACACTATATTATGCAATGGCTTGGGGTCTAAAGGGTTAAGGCCTATTTGGTATATTGGCACACTATATAGTGTTTGGGGCATAAGGGCAAGTTGATATTTTAGGGCAGTTTGCTATGATTTCAACCTATATAGTGTTTGAGGCATAAGGGCAGGCGGATATTTTAGGCTTGTTTAGTACATTAGCTGACTATATAGGTTTTGAGGCATAAGGGCAAGATGTTATTTAAGGCCTATTTGGTATATTGGCACACTATATAGTGTTTGAGGCATAAGGGCAGGTTGATATTTTAGGGTACTTTAGGATATTAGCTGGCTATATAGGTTTTGAGGCATAAGGGCAAGTTGTTATTTAGGGCCTATTTGGTATATTGGCACACTATATAGTATTTGAGGCATAAGGGCAGGTGGATATTTTAGGGTAGTTTAGGATATTAGCTGGCTATATAGGTTTTGAGGCATAAGGGCAAGTTGATATTTTAGGGCAGTTTGCTATGATTTCAACCTATATAGTGTTTGAGGCATAAGGGTAGGCGGATATTTTAGGCTTGTTTAGTACATTAGCTGTCTTTATAGGTTTTGAGGCATAAGGGCAAGATGTTATTTAAGGCCTATTTGGTATATAGGCACACTATATAGTGTTTGAGGCATAAGGGCAAGTTGATATTTTAGGGCAGTTTGCTATGATTTCAACCTATATAGTGTTTGAGGCATAAGGGCAGGCGGATATTTTAGGCTTGTTTAGTACATTAGCTGACTATATAGGTTTTGAGGCATAAGGGCAAGATGTTATTTAAGGCCTATTTGGTATATTGGCACACTATATAGTGTTTGGGGCATAAGGGCAAGTTGATATTTTAGGGCAGTTTGCTATGATTTCAACCTATATAGTGTTTGAGGCATAAGGGCAGGCGGATATTTTAGGCTTGTTTAGTACATTAGCTGACTATATAGGTTTTGAGGCATAAGGGCAAGATGTTTTTTAAGGCCTATTAGGTATATTGGCACACTATATTATAGTGTTTGAGGCATAAGGGCAAGTTGATATTTTAGGGCAGTTTGCTATGATTTCAACCTATATAGTGTTTGAGGCATAAGGGCAGGCGGATATTTTAGGCTTGTTTAGTACATTAGCTGACTATATAGGTTTTGAGGCATAAGGGCAAGATGTTATTTAAGGCCTATTTGGTATATTGGCACACTATATAGTGTTTGGGGCATAAGGGCAAGTTGATATTTTAGGGCAGTTTGCTATGATTTCAACCTATATAGTGTTTGAGGCATAAGGGCAGGCGGATATTTTAGGCTTGTTTAGTACATTAGCTGACTATATAGGTTTTGAGGCATAAGGGCAAGATGTTATTTAAGGCCTATTTGGTATATTGGCACACTATATAGTGTTTGAGGCATAAGGGCAGGTGGATATTTGAGGGTACTTTAGGATATTAGCTGGCTATATAGGTTTTGAGGCATAAGGGCAAGTTGTTATTTAGGGCCTATTTGGTATATTGGCACACTATATAGTATTTGAGGCATAAGGGCAGGTGGATATTTTAGGGTAGTTTAGGATATTAGCTGGCTATATAGGTTTTGAGGCATAAGGGCAAGTTGATATTTTAGGGCAGTTTGCTATGATTTCAACCTATATAGTGTTTGAGGCATAAGGGCAGGCGGATATTTTAGGCTTGTTTAGTACATTAGCTGACTATATAGGTTTTGAGGCATAAGGGCAAGATGTTATTTAAGGCCTATTTGGTATGATGGCACACTGTATAGTGTTTGAGGCATAAGGGCAGGTGGATATTTTAGGCTTGTTTAGTACATTAGCTGAATATATAGGTTTTGAGGCATAAGGGCAAGTTGTTATTTAGGGCCTATTTGGTATATTGGCACACTATATAGTGTTTGAGGCATAAGGGCAAGTTGATATTTTAGGGCAGTTTGCTATGATTTCAACCTATATAGTGTTTGAGGCATAAGGGCAGGCGGATATTGAAGGCTTGTTTAGTACATTAGCTGACTATATAGGTTTTGAGGCATAAGTGCAAGATGTTTTTTAAGGCCTATTAGGTATATTGGCACACTATATTATAGTGTTTGAGGCATAATGGCAAGTTGATATTTTAGGGCAGTTTGCTATGATTTCAACCTATATAGTGTTTGAGGCATAAGGGCAGGCGGATATTTTAGGCTTGTTTAGTACATTAGCTGACTATATAGGTTTTGAGGCATAAGGGCAAGATGTTATTTAAGGCCTATTTGGTATATTGGCACACTATATAGTGTTTGGGGCATAAGGGCAAGTTGATATTTTAGGGCAGTTTGCTATGATTTCAACCTATATAGTGTTTGAGGCATAAGGGCAGGCGGATATTTTAGGCTTGTTTAGTACATTAGCTGACTATATAGGTTTTGAGGCATAAGGGCAAGATGTTATTTAAGGCCTATTTGGTATATTGGCACACTATATAGTGTTTGAGGCATAAGGGCAGGTGGATATTTTAGGGTACTTTAGGATATAAGCTGGCTATATAGGTTTTGAGGCATAAGGGCAAGTTGTTATTTAGGGCCTATTTGGTATATTGGCACACTATATAGTATTTGAGGCATAAGGGCAGGTGGATATTTTAGGGTAGTTTAGGATATTAGCTGGCTATATAGGTTTTGAGGCATAAGGGCAAGTTGATATTTTAGGGCAGTTTGCTATGATTTCAACCTATATAGTGTTCGAGGCATAAGGGCAGGCGGATATTTTAGGCTTGTTTAGTACATTAGCTGACTATATAGGTTTTGAGGCATAAGGGCAAGATGTTATTTAAGGCCTATTTGGTATGATGGCACACTGTATAGTGTTTGAGGCATAAGGGCAGGTGGATATTTTAGGCTTGTTTAGTACATTAGCTGACTATATAGGTTTTGAGGCATAAGGGCAAGTTGTTATTTAGGGCCTATTTGGTATATTGGCACACTATATAGTGTTTGAGGCATAAGGGCAAGTTGATATTTTAGGGCAGTTTGCTATGATTTCAACCTATATAGTGTTTGAGGCATAAGGGCAGGCGGATATTGTAGGCTTGTTTAGTACATTAGCTGACTATATAGGTTTTGAGGCATAAGGGCAAGATGTTATTTAAGGCCTATTTGGTATATTGGCACACTATATAGTGTTTGAGGCATAAGGGCAGGTTGATATTTTAGGGTACTTTAGGATATTAGCTGGCTATATAGGTTTTGAGGCATAAGGGCAAGTTGTTATTTAGGGCCTATTTGGTATATTGGCACACTATATAGTATTTGAGGCATAAGGGCAGGTGGATATTTTAGGGTAGTTTAGGATATTAGCTGGCTATATAGGTTTTGAGGCATAAGGGCAAGTTGATATTTTAGGGCAGTTTGCTATGATTTCAACCTATATAGTGTTTGAGGCATAAGGGCAGGCGGATATTTTAGGCTTGTTTAGTACATTAGCTGACTATATAGGTTTTGAGGCATAAGGGCAAGATGTTATTTAAGGCCTATTTGGTATATTGGCACACTATATAGTGTTTGGGGCATAAGGGCAAGTTGATATTTTAGGGCAGTTTGCTATGATTTCAACCTATATAGTGTTTGAGGCATAAGGGCAGGCGGATATTTTAGGCTTGTTTAGTACATTAGCTGACTATATAGGTTTTGAGGCATAAGGGCAAGATGTTATTTAAGGCCTATTTGGTATATTGGCACACTATATAGTGTTTGAGGCATAAGGGCAGGTGGATATTTTAGGGTACTTTAGGATATTAGCTGGCTATATAGGTTTTGAGGCATAAGGGCAAGTTGTTATTTAGGGCCTATTTGGTATATTGGCACACTATATAGTATTTGAGGCATAAGGGCAGGTGGATATTTAAGGGTAGTTTAGGATATTAGCTGGCTATATAGGTTTTGAGGCATAAGGGCAAGTTGATATTTTAGGGCAGTTTGCTATGATTTCAACCTATATAGTGTTCGAGGCATAAGGGCAGGCGGATATTTTAGGCTTGTTTAGTACATTAGCTGACTATATAGGTTTTGAGGCATAAGGGCAAGATGTTATTTAAGGCCTATTTGGTATGATGGCACACTGTATAGTGTTTGAGGCATAAGGGCAGGTGGATATTTTAGGCTTGTTTAGTACATTAGCTGACTATATAGGTTTTGAGGCATAAGGGCAAGTTGTTATTTAGGGCCTATTTGGTATATTGGCACACTATATAGTGTTTGAGGCATAAGGGCAAGTTGATATTTTAGGGCAGTTTGCTATGATTTCAACCTATATAGTGTTTGAGGCATAAGGGCAGGCGGATATTGTAGGCTTGTTTAGTACATTAGCTGACTATATAGGTTTTGAGGCATAAGGGCAAGATGTTATTTAAGGCCTATTTGGTATATTGGCACACTATATAGTGTTTGAGGCATAAGGGCAGGTTGATATTTTAGGGTACTTTAGGATATTAGCTGGCTATATAGGTTTTGAGGCATAAGGGCAAGTTGTTATTTAGGGCCTATTTGGTATATTGGCACACTATATAGTATTTGAGGCATAAGGGCAGGTGGATATTTTAGGGTAGTTTAGGATATTAGCTGGCTATATAGGTTTTGAGGCATAAGGGCAAGTTGATATTTTAGGGCAGTTTGCTATGATTTCAACCTATATAGTGTTTGAGGCATAAGGGCAGGCGGATATTTTAGGCTTGTTTAGTACATTAGCTGACTATATAGGTTTTGAGGCATAAGGGCAAGATGTTATTTAAGGCCTATTTGGTATATTGGCACACTATATAGTGTTTGGGGCATAAGGGCAAGTTGATATTTTAGGGCAGTTTGCTATGATTTCAACCTATATAGTGTTTGAGGCATAAGGGCAGGCGGATATTTTAGGCTTGTTTAGTACATTAGCTGACTATATAGGTTTTGAGGCATAAGGGCAAGATGTTATTTAAGGCCTATTTGGTATATTGGCACACTATATAGTGTTTGAGGCATAAGGGCAGGTGGATATTTTAGGGTACTTTAGGATATTAGCTGGCTATATAGGTTTTGAGGCATAAGGGCAAGTTGTTATTTAGGGCCTATTTGGTATATTGGCACACTATATAGTATTTGAGGCATAAGGGCAGGTGGATATTTTAGGGTAGTTTAGGATATTAGCTGGCTATATAGGTTTTGAGGCATAAGGGCAAGTTGATATTTTAGGGCAGTTTGCTATGATTTCAACCTATATAGTGTTTGAGGCATAAGGGCAGGCGGATATTTTAGGCTTGTTTAGTACATTAGCTGTCTTTATAGGTTTTGAGGCATAAGGGCAAGATGTTATTTAAGGCCTATTTGGTATATTGGCACACTATATAGTGTTTGAGGCATAAGGGCAGGTGGATATTTAAGGGTACTTTAGGATATTAACTGGCTATATCTATAGGTTTTGAGGCATAAGGGCAAGTTGTTTTTTAAGGCCTATTTGGTATATTGGCACACTATATAGTGTTTGAGGCATAAGGGCAGGTGGATATTTTAGGGTAGTTTAGGATATTAGCTGGCTATATAGGTTTTGAGGCATAAGGGCAAGTTGATATTTTAGGGCAGTTTGCTATGATTTCAACCTATATAGTGTTTGAGGCATAAGGGCAGGCGGATATTTTAGGCTTGTTTAGTACATTAGCTGTCTTTATAGGTTTTGAGGCATAAGGGCAAGATGTTATTTAAGGCCTATTTGGTATATTGGCACACTATATAGTGTTTGAGGCGTAAGGGCAAGTTGATATTTTAGGGCAGTTTGCTATGATTTCAACCTATATAGTGTTTGAGGCATAAGGGCAGGCGGATATTTTAGGCTTGTTTAGTACATTAGCTGACTATATAGGTTTTGAGGCATAAGGGCAAGATGTTATTTAAGGCCTATTTGGTATGATGGCACACTGTATAGTGTTTGAGGCATAAGGGCAGGTGGATATTTTAGGCTTGTTTAGTACATTAGCTGACTATATAGGTTTTGAGGCATAAGGGCAAGTTGTTATTTAGGGCCTATTTGGTATATTGGCACACTATATAGTGTTTGAGGCATAAGGGCAAGTTGATATTTTAGGGCAGTTTGCTATGATTTCAACCTATATAGTGTTTGAGGCATATGGGCAGGCGGATATTTTAGGCTTGTTTAGTACATTAGCTGACTATATAGGTTTTGAGGCATAAGGGCAAGATGTTATTTAAGGCCTATTTGGTATATTGGCACACTATATAGTGTTTGGGGCATAAGGGCAAGTTGATATTTTAGGGCAGTTTGCTATGATTTCAACCTATATAGTGTTTGAGGCATAAGGGCAGGCGGATATTTTAGGCTTGTTTAGTACATTAGCTGACTATATAGGTTTTGAGGCATAAGGGCAAGATGTTATTTAAGGCCTATTTGGTATATTGGCACACTATATAGTGTTTGAGGCATAAGGGCAGGTGGATATTTTAGGGTACTTTAGGATATTAGCTGGCTATATAGGTTTTGAGGCATAAGGGCAAGTTGATATTTTAGGGCAGTTTGCTATGATTTCAACCTATATAGTGTTTGAGGCATAAGGGCAGGCGGATATTTTAGGCTTGTTTAGTACATTAGCTGTCTTTATAGGTTTTGAGGCATAAGGGCAAGATGTTATTTAAGGCCTATTTGGTATATTGGCACACTATATAGTGTTTGAGGCATAAGGGCAGGTGGATATTTAAGGGTACTTTAGGATATTAACTGGCTATATCTATAGGTTTTGAGGCATAAGGGCAAGTTGTTTTTTAAGGCCTATTTGGTATATTGGCACACTATATAGTGTTTGAGGCGTAAGGGCAAGTTGATATTTTAGGGCAGTTTGCTATGATTTCAACCTATATAGTGTTTGAGGCATAAGGGCAGGCGGATATTTTAGGCTTGTTTAGTACATTAGCTGACTATAGGGGCCTATAGGTTTTGAGGCATAAGGGCAAGATGTAATTTAAGGCCTATTTGGTATGATGGCACACTGTATAGTGTTTGAGGCATAAGGGCAGGTGGATATTTTAGGCTTGTTTAGTACATTAGCTGACTATATAGGTTTTGAGGCATAAGGGCAAGTTGTTATTTAGGGCCTATTTGGTATATTGGCACACTATATAGTGTTTGAGGCATAATATCCAACATAGGCCCTCCCTATTGCAAATTCTTGGTCATGACACAAACTCAGTTGCATGAAGAAAGAATACTTTATCTACCAGTGGATAAAGATGGGTGTATCAATACAGAGAAATTAACCTGATAGGTTGGGGCCATCTCTTGCTACAGAATAAATTTGAACGTCAACTGAGGCTCATTTCCCCAAGAACTTAACGATTTCTAATTAATCAGCATCAGACAGCACGCCATGTTGTTCATGACATGTCCAGGGTTTGTATTAAAACTCCTGAAAGATTCTCACGTCATCTTAAAATGTGACCCCCCCCCCCTTTTTTTTGTTTAAAGCTTTTTACTCATCTGCAGTCTGTACAAAATAAGCGTACACATCCAATATTGTTGGTTCAGGTTCAGATCTTTAGAGGTGGAAATACTTATCATTGAAGTGGTTTCAGCATTGTCAGGTAATGGGGATTAAGCATGAAGGAAATAATGATGACAAGATAAATTATAAGGTTTAAATGTAATTGACAAATGTGTGTATCCTTTACATAATACAGGGACAGTTACCATTTAAACTACTACTTTCTTTTTTGTTCAAATACATCATTTTGGTTCATGATTGTTCTTGACTCAAAGAACAGAGCTAATTATATTATATAGCTATATACATGGACATGCAAGCAAATTTGGTAACCAAAACCTGGTGACAAACTGACTGAATCCCGATAATCTCTGGCCAGTTTAATAAAATAGTGCCTGATAAGGGGAAAACATTAATTGGTTGACTGTTTCTTTGACATCGATAACAGCACCTGTGTAAACTGTTGCTCATCACATCAAACCCGGGTTGTATGATAACACGCACAATGAGAAGGTTTTATACCCTTTTTGTCAGTTCTCCCGCTTGTAATATGATTACAAATGCATGCAATGTGGCCACACTGTTAATGAATCACGGAAGGAAAGAACATAATTCCAGGGCACTAGCAATGTGGAAATCTGGTTTCTCACTGATTGTTTGAATATTAATTAGTCAATCTGTGAAACATAATTTGCCTGATGGAGAGTAATAAATCACTCAAAACTTTGTGATTACAGGATCAAATACCAGAAGTTCCAACACAACTTGTATGATGTCAAGACTACAAGAACACTTCGAATAAACACATTATGATTACATTCTTAGTGTCTGGTTTTGTGTGATATTCGTTTCCTTCGAATCTGTTAAACAGGTCACTGCATATTGTAATTGGGAAAACCCCTCTGAATTTATTGCAATAATCAAGTTAAAGGACAATCATCATCACTACCATCATCTTTCACATTGTAGGACATGGCTTACCTATCGTTGAGTGTGACCACTCGGTACACCGCCTTTAATAAATGCCTGCTTATTACTTCGAAGGGTATTATGCAAAGCATTGGGTATTACACTGAATGTTATTCCTTCTACCTGTATTGTGTACATAGTGTGTGTCAGCATGCTGGTATAGAGGAAAGTCAGTCCGTGTATATACACACAACGCAATTGGAAGCCTATACTAGAAGGGGTGCACTAGGATAATAGGGGTATAGGATATCTCCACAAAGAGGTATGGATGGCAGCAATCATGTAAAAATATATTATGTGTGGGGAATGTGCTGGGAGTGTCACATAGAACTTTTCACTATGTGCTCCACATTACAGGACTGCAATAACATACGATATATGTAGAGAAAAGTAAAAAGGATATGAGAGTTTTATGTCACCAATACGAGCTCATCTGAAGAGTATCTAGATGGTTCCTCACAAGTGTAACTTGTATAAATGACAAAGACAGTAAACTGAATAAAAACGAGTTCAAGGCACGAAGTGTTGATAGCCTTTGGCGAGCTTTTTCTAAAAATTATGTCGTGCTATCTTCCAATAGAAATGTATTCTATTGCAGTTATCTAGCTGTACACATCAAAACAAAGCGCCCTTAATTATGTCATAATCAACAGCAACTCAACAACTTTTTTTTTTTTGGGGGGGGGGGTGGCAGTAGTGACAATGTTATTCTGATATAAACTAAAGTTAGTTGTGGTTGTCTGAGGATCTTGTTTCCATGGACTTAATAATTTCCAGGTAATCAGCATCAGGCAGCATAAGATGTTATTCATGATATCTCCATGGTTTATGTTAAAGCTTGCCGAGTGATTCTCAAATTAATCATCTTAAAATTGGATTTTCTATTCCAACCTTTTAATTTGCGTGTTAGCATCTCTTTTTCTTTCTTTGTGAAATACTTTTACACATCAAATTTTGTAGGGTCAAAATCAGATCCATAGAAGTTGACAACGTTTTCATAGCATTGCTTCGTAATGCTGGTTTAGTAAAGAATGAATAATGATAGCAAAATGAACAATAATACTCTCTTTCTTAAGTGCAATTGATAAATGTGTGTATCCACTGAGCTCCTCTTATTTATCAAACATAAGCAAAAAAAGAAAGAAAAAATGGCTGCTCTCTCTCCATGTGTATTTGTGAATAACTAGGGTAAAGGTGAGATCTTGTGAGAACATACAAAGATACCACCTAGGAAAGGGGAGAGAATGGGTACTGCAGAGTTTTAGAAGCAGACAGCTGCAGATGATTAATAGAACCGCCGATACGTATACCTTTATAATAACTAACATAATTATAACTCTATATCCAGAGCTATAACAGAAAAAGAGAGCTGTTATGGCCATACTACATTCTTTGAGACAAGATACTCTGAAATAAAGAAATTGCCCGATTCAATCTGGTCTCCTCACTGTTGGTTGTTATCTTGATTCAACCTCTGCGTTGTTTGCATGAAAACCTTTTAAGAAAACCTTTGTCTTTTCTTTTGTTTCTGACCCTGGGTGAAAGAGCTGTCATTACAAGATAAAAACATGTCTGCCGGAACTGACACACCTTTTCAAGGGAGCATCTGATAACGTTTCTGGTTGAGCGAAATTCCCAAGAATTCTACTGTATTTGAACGATTGCCACATGGATGTCTCAAAGTAAATAACACAACTGTATAAGAAGGGATGAATTATCCTATCAGCATATATGACATATTCTGGGAAAAGGGATGATTATTATGATGATGCTACAAATAATGGAGAACTGGACATTAGTGAGACTTTTACCTCCTAGTTTACCTTCGACCCCACCACATTTAATCAATCGAACAGGGTCAATCAAGGTACACCTGACACCAGAGTTTTTAACTTAGATGCATGATATGTTTGATATGTCAGTGAACAAAGCTGAGATATGTTGCATATCTATGACCGTTAAAATCATTCTGTGCCTAGTAACAACTATGTGGAATTTCCCTAAAAGAGCATTAGATGCACCTAACCCCAGTATGCAGACTTAAGGATACCTGTGATACTTTTTATCGTTGCTTTAAGGTGGGTCGCTATCCTTTGATCAAGGTTAACAGAATGTGTCCATATTTTTTCTATGGGCAGTTTGAATCATATAGAAATATGGAAAATGAAAAGAAAAATGGAGCTCCTGGCTTACTTTTTTAGATACAGAATTTTGAAAAATTAATGGTTATTCAATTTTTCTCTAAAAATGAGAAAAAATTGTGAAAACTTCAACAAGTATGCACAGAAATGCAAAACATCCAATGTGAAATGCCTATATTTTCCACGCTACTGCAAAAAAAAAGTTTTATAGTTGTATGTCATGGCATTCTGGGTAGAAATATGATGTTTCAGGAAAGAATAGGAATAAATTGTCATTATTTTGTTGCCTTATTGGCTAGAAATAGTATTCAGAATTAACAGAACTGTTTTTAACTCTCTCAGAAAATAGTTCAGATCATTTGCTAACATATGAAAGTGTTTTCCATAGGGGGTCCCAGGAGTATTTTTAGTTTTTTGGCCTTTGAAGTTGAAAAAATATAACAAAATCGGTCTAAATCTAACATTTAAAGCTATACATAAAGTGTAAAATGGCTAGAATCAGGGTAGGTAATGGCTATGATTTATACCCTTGGTTATTTTAAGTAACTTAATGAGTTCTATATCATTCTAGATAGTGATTTAATGGTAAATATTTTCAATGTTCTAACTTTTGATAAAAATAGCAAATATTATTGGCTACAAATACATTAAATATTCAAAGCTCAATAAAACGCTCAATTTTGCTCGAAATCTCCCAATTTTTTAACATTACTTAGTGAGCATGTATATGTATCAAATTCTGTAATATTAGCTCATTCTGATACATTTAGGCTATAACTATGCGCAGATACATGCGCAGTGTGTTTATATTCAAGAGGTAGCGATCCACTATCGATATGCTGTCTCTCCATAACATTTGAAGACATTCTGTGCCTAGCAACAAACATGTGGCATGATCCATGGGTAATATTATAATCCCGACTTTACAGGTCTATACTGATATCTTCCAACTTTTGCTTCTCCATGGGATCGGTAATCCCCCTGCTCTGGTGATGGGCCCACATGGGGGCTCACTACAACAAACACAATGCTCCCCTCCTATGTCAATCTGTACAGTATAGTGAGAAACAGTTACCTATCAGGCAATGGTCCATAGTGTAATGGTTAGCATGCTTATAACTTGTGACGGGTCCGTGATTGGTTTCCCCACTGATCCAATGATACTTTTTGCATATCTCCAGTCAGTATCTATCTCCCTGTATGTATCTCTGTAGCTTTCTTCTTAGCCTGATAAGCAGGATTGGCCATGTTTGGCCATTTTTATGACTACAATATCAGCAACTGTGTGAACTTATGCCCATCATGTTAAACCCAGGGTTGTATGATAACATGCAAAGAGACTTTTATTGCCTGTTCCCTCTTTGAAACGTGATTTCTAATGCGTGTGATATGCACAAACTGTTCATAAATCATAAAAAGGAATTTGCAGGAAGGCTACTTTGCGGAAACCCAGTGTGCAGCTAGTTCTCGAGTCTTTCCTATATTGTACATTTTATTTTCAAGCTGTTAAATCTTGAGGCTTAGGCAGGGTTAACAACGTTGTGATTTATTTATCCTGATGAAAAAAGTGACCACCTACCATATTGTTTAAGTGCACTGATATTATCAAAAAGTTAAATAATTGTCCTACTGGCTCTTATATACAAGTATGTGTATTTAATTAAGATACAGATTACATTGCCTAATACCACTTCTCCTGTAACGTGAGGCTCATATACACACACAGAAAAGTGAGAGTCATTGTCGCCTGACCCTCAGGTGAGGGTAGTTTTAGCGACAATGACTCTCACCTTTCTGAGGGTGTATAACACACACTTATCAAAAGACCCAACACTTGAACGAGCCATTAAGTTATTCCCCATTATGCCTCAATCTAGTATGTCTGTGATTACCCTTGGTCATGCTTATCCTGGCCTAAGGCCAAGAAGAACAGACAGAAAGGTGCCAGCCAGCTATATGATGCTGAATGGGACTCTGACTTTGAGGAGTTTTGCCTGTCCTCCGTACGGCCTTATGGTGAGAATATGTAATATGGTGTTAGGCTACTGGTTACGTCTCACTTTGCAATTGCCATCTCTAAATCATTTATCAAGGGGAATGTCAAGGATCCTGTGACTATATTAAGGAGCACATAGTATAATTATGCCAGGAACAAGACGTAAGAGGATTGGCTTTTAAAATTTTATTACCACAATTCGGTTTCAGATAAGAGCTCAATTATGTAAAAATAATATCCATATCCTCGCGTTGTGATATCTTCTATCTTGATTCTGGGATGGTGGTTGGGAAAGTCGTCTGCTCGTCCGCTGCTGGTGGGTGACTGCCGTCTGCGCGGTCCCTGGTGCTATTTATACCCTCCCTCACGGCCGCTCCGCCTGGCTGGTCAGTGTAGGCCCCAGGTGCTGCCCGGGGTCTGAGCTATAGAGTTGGGTGGAGAGCCTTCTGTACATGGGTGTAAAAGCATTGTAAAATAGAGTAGCCAGAGCCTCTGTATGTTGTAATTATTATTTATTATATATAGACTTGTATGTAAGGTAGAGCACGCTTGAGCCTGGCTAAATTAATAATAATATACATTATTCATAATTATGCCAGGAACAAGACGTAAGAGGATTGGCTTTTAAAATTTTATTACCACAATTCGGTTTCAGATAAGAGCTCAATTATGTAAAAATAATATCCAAGATTTATGCAAATGATTTTACATGATTGAAGATAAACATTTAAAAGTATGAAATGTAATCTAAGACGGTTTAATGTGATTTAAGACAATTGGCACTGAGGTTAATGAGTTATACGTGTATATGATAAGACACATATGAGTTCTGGACTGACATAGGAAAGAACCTGTACCATAAGTCTTAATATATTGCAGTTGATTGATTTTGCCATTATCCGAGAGTCAATGGAGGAGTGTTGAATGGCCCAAGAATCCTTCCAAGCGACACTCCTTGAGTTGGCTGTGAATTAGAAGCTGGCTGTGTTCACTGGTCTGGCTAAGTACAGGGTCTAGGTTCAGAGGGGTACCTTTGCTCGAAGGTGTGCTGTGTTCAGAGGTTAAATGAATTGCTGTATTGTTTCCTCCCTCTCTAGTGTCCGAACCCCTGGCCCTGCCCTTGACCCTGCCCCTGCCCTTGACCCTGCCCCTGCCCTTGACCTTTGCCTGCTGCTGCTTGATCCCTTGCCTGATACCATTCCTTCCTTTCTTGTTTGACCCTCTTCGACTGACATGAAGATTCTGGGTGGGGGTATTTCTCACATTTATTGTAAATGCAATATGAACAGATGTGAAGGTGCCTGTATCCGTTCATCACATGATCTTCCTGTAACTGGCATTGGCCTTGGTTGAACTGTCTACAGGGGGGGCCAGGCTTTGCAGACCTCAATTCCTCTGACATGTCCGAGTCTACCTTTCTTTCTGTTGTACCTTGGCTGGCTGCCCCCCCTTTCTTCCTAACTTGAGAAATCTTGGCCCTTAACTTATCAATCTGGTAACCTTGCCTCCATGTAAGCTCGTTGTCTGGATCTGCTATCTTACTGCAAATGTCCTCTGACCAGTTTCTAACATCCTCCCACTCATATGTCATCCCATCTTCATTCACCTCTTCTAAGTGTTGAACCATGAGCTTTTTATCCTCATCTGAGTTGAGTGGGTTGAAGATACACTGTAAGAATCCCCAGTTGTATTCTGATTCTGATAACTCTCCCAACCCTGCCTTGACCTTCTTGTTACCTCTCAAGATGTGGGTGTGTGCAAAAAACCTTTTACCTTTTGAGGTTGGAGGGGTGGATCTCATGTTCTTGAGAAGAAGGCTGGCCACCTGTCTCTTCACCTCCTCATCTCCCTCTAGGTCTGTAGCATAGTCTGGGAAGTCATGGTAGCCGGTGGTCATGTGCCTCCTTCTAATTGAAGCAGAGTCTGGAATCTCGACCTGAGTTGAGAAGGGATCCCTAGAAGGAACAGAAGTCTTGTGCCTCTTTCTTTTCTGTAAAACATTAGGTTTAAATTGAATAACAGAGTCATCATCAGTGTCTAAGTCAGTTGAATCATCATAGCCACCTGTTATTCCAACATGGCTGCCAACATGGCTGCCTTGCCTCATGGTGCCGGCACCCTTGCCCCGGCCTCCATTACTGTCTGCTGGTGCTGTCTCCCTTCCTCCCTCCTCCTCCCCTGTCTTCTTATCTGTAACTAATGCTTGTAAAAGTGTATGCATGTGGCCCAAAGTCTTTTTCATACCTTGAATGTCCTGAGCATTTGAAGCAACAGTCTTTCTCTTGGAAGTGGAAGGAGGTGAAGAAGGAGGTGTAGTGGTTGTAGGATCCTCCTGTAGCCTGCCACGTGTAGTCCTCTTAGTAGGCTGCATAGTACCAGTAGTAGTTGTAGTCTTGGCACTCAGGCCACGTCCACGACGGCCGCCCATAGTCACCTCAGAGCAGAGCTAGAATTATAAAAAGAATATATAAATCCTTGGTACAGAGTGGTGTGCTGTGTGCAGTGAGTAGAGCTGTGTGCAGTGTGTAAAGTCGTCTGCTCGTCCGCTGCTGATGGGTGACTGCCGTCTGCGCGGTCCCTGGTGCTATTTATACCCTCCCTCACGGCCGCTCCGCCTGGCTGGTCAGTGTAGGCCCCAGGTGCTGCCCGGGGTCTGAGCTATAGAGTTGGGTGGAGAGCCTTCTGTACATGGGTGTAAAAGCATTGTAAAATAGAGTAGCCAGAGCCTCTGTATGTTGTAATTATTATTTATTATATATAGACTTGTATGTAAGGTAGAGCACGCTTGAGCCTGGCTAAATTAATAATAATATACATTATTCATAATGCGAATATACCTTATTGTCCATAATGGCCCTAAGTCAATATCAGCAATTATTGTGTGCCAGTCATTTGACGGGATCCACCTCTCCTACCCTTGTCCATTATATATTCCCCTTTTCTCAGACCATTTCTCATCAATCTGAGAGGGGAAACCACTCGCTCGACTCCTTACCATTCACTTTGGGACTTCATAGATCTTTAGCACGCCATACTGATCCTTGCAGATCTTTGCCGAACATCCGCTGATCTGTGTCCCGCAGTCCATAATGATCAACGCAAAAGGCTACAGGAGATGAGACACTTCTGCATGACCCCATAATGGGGTATCTTGGAGGAACTGGGGCTGGTGACAGGAAGAGGAGAGAACTTAACAGCAGCTGGGTGGCTGTGTGAAAGAGAAGTCGGGCAAGTAGAAGACTGGTTTATGTATTATTAATGGTGAGTAGGATATGAATTGTGAGGATATATTTAAAGAGTTTGGATGCAATCTCCATCCCAAAAATGGAGCATGTAGTTTTTTTTAGAAAGCCACCCTGGGGTCAATTATAGTATTTTGGTAACATAATGTATCATTGACAGGCCCTGATAATATGGAAAATAGTACATTTTGTAAAATTGTTTGGGGATTACATTCCTAACCCAGATTTTTGTCAGATTTTTGTCTGTTTTTCAAAAATGGCGTTTTGCATCCAAACTCTTCTTTTATACATGAAATGATAGAGTGAAATATAATATGAGTAACGTAGCTGTCATGGAAAAGGTGCCATAATGAGGCGGAGATGCTGAAGACTATTAATGGGCGGTATGGAAGACATGACAGGAGTAAAGTAGGGGAAGCTAAGGAAAGGGTTGTCTCCTAAACAGGAAAATGGTACGCTTTGTGTACGTACATTGTTTGATAAAATACAAGTAGGAAGAGTATTGTCTGAAGGTTAGGGTCTCTAGTACGAGACAAAATAAATCCCTGTTATTCTGACATCATGTAAATATAAGTTAGTCTCAGCTTGTAGAGGGCTATTTCATTTCCATCACTACTCTTGAGGCATGCAATGTATTGTATATGATTACCGGAGGAGTAAATCGAGGTAAAGGATGGTCTAAGTTTAGTCTAAAGTGTGCATGCTTATCATAGGGCAAATGAAGAATGCGATAGCTTAACTAAGAAGATGGGTAGAATTATTGTAAGATTGTAAGATTGTAAGATTGTAAGATTTTTATTCAAACAGTAGTCACGGTTTTCACTGCGATTTTCAAAAGTTGAAGATCAAAGTATGTACAAATATATATACAATACATAAATACATGTGATCATTAGGCAATCACCTTTCAGTGCTGTCTATAGCGGCGTTAAGTCGTCATCAATATCTATACGTAGAACGACATTATTATACTATGGTAAAAGTACTTATGTATGTTAGGGGAGTTGGAGTGTTGGTGAACTCCCTGTTCAAAGAAGATCTTGGGAGCAGTGCTGGTGCACTGGACTTATCCATTAGCTTATGGCATATGAGTGAAAATATGGTCATGATGGATAGCAGTGCTGGTGCACGATTCTGTTTAATGTGTTGCAGAGTGTCAGCATACTTATTCTTCCGAAAATAAACACTTATATTACGACTTGAACTAGTGTGTTTTTGTCTTTAAGGAAGGGAGCAGTGCTGGTGCACTGTACTTGCCAGAAATACTCACATGTAAATGGTGTGATTCTTAAGACTAGATATCATAGCAGTGCTGGTGCACTGTACTTGGAGTATCAAGTATGGGGTTATTGGGGAGCAGCGCTGGTGCGCTGGACTTACCAAGTTACGGGAACTGTACAACTAAATACCATGAATATGTGATTATAGCAGACTATTCAGAGTCTTATGAGTAGAGAAAATATCATATCATGTCATAGCAGTGCTGGTGCACTGTACTTGAAATATTGACGTATCAAAGTATGGAGGTAGTGGGAGCAACGCTGGTGCACTGGACTTGCCAAGTAATAAGATCTGTACATAACTTGACACCTTGAATTTGTAAAGCAGTGCTGGTGCACTGAACTTAATCGATGATTCAGTGTCAGATTCATCAGTTATGAGAGCATTGCTGGTGCAATGTACTTGTTCATGTTAGAGACGTTAATCAGTTAGGTTGGCATCTCTCAGTTTAGCCTGAGTAAAGTCCATTTTTTCTATAACAGACTTAAATTTATTTCTGCATTTAATTTGCTGAGTGTTCAGGTCTAAGGAGCTCCATAATATAGAGCCCGGGGAGTGGTGATTTTTTAACCAATTGCAATTTAGACCTAATTGTTTTAAAGTGAATTTTGTTCTCGGCTCTAGTATGAGGCTTCTCGTTCACAACAATATTGCTCTCAACCTTAGACAATTTATGCATGTATAACAGGAGTTGACAATCACGCCTTTTACTGAGCCTTGGCATGTCACATTGGGCATGCAGCTCATCCTGGGTTATGTCACGTTGATTTCTCATACAATTTTTATTATGATACATGGTTATGATGGAAACTCTAAATAAGCTGATATTGCTTCATAAAATTTTCAATACAACTTATACCACGCATGGGTGGAAAGGCAAAAGAGACTGTATAAGACATACAAAAGGTGTGAAACAGTGTGTGGCATAAGTTAGTTAAACCGCTCCAGACCCCTTTGCTACGGATAATGCGACAGTCATGGCTGACCACACTCGTCTCCAACTCGTGACCAGCCTTGACTGTCGCATTATCCTCAATAAACGGGTCTGGCAGTGGTTTAACTACTATGTACCCTATTAGGGTAGAGGTTGCTTGTCTCTAAAATACATTGGTACATTATGCCTACTTAGCTAACAGGGTGATATTGCATGTACACCAATAAGTATTGCCCCGACCCCTTCTACCTTTGTATCATATCTGGAGGAGCATTTACAATGCTTTAACAAATATAAAAGCTGTATGTGTTTAGGCGGCTTGACTATAATACCTGTCCCTACATTACTTGTGGGGATTGTATCACAAGCAGGCCATTTAGCAGTACACTGAAGTCTACCTTCATGTATTGTGTATATGGTGTATTTGTGGTTCTCTCATGGTTGGCTGTGCATGTCCCATTGAAAACAGTGGACCAACGGTCATGGTGCTGGTCAGAGGACCAACACCATGCTTTGACGTCAGTAAGGTTATTAAGGCTGTTTTGAGGTCATTTTAACATATTACTATGTGATTCTCCTGTGCAGGTAGGTATCTATGTTAATAATTAATTGATTAAACAATGATAGAACCGTGTTTACACATGGGTTTGTCGTGTTGGATCCCCTGACTAACCCATGAGGCCAAGATATGAGGCCTTGATGGCTTCGCCATCTTGGCCTCATGGGTTGGTCAGGGGACCAACACTCCAAACCCATGTGTAAACACGTAGACATACAGAAATGTCAGTCTTTACACACCCAGAGCCATTTGTTGCATGGAATTACTGCACTATGATAATGAGAATAGAGATTACCTGTTGTTGGCAAACATATCATGTACTGTGATGAGTGAGAAAGGTTTTATTCTTGTGAGGAACATCGTGTATTTTGACCACAGCACACCTGCAGACCACAACAAACCACACAGTAGTTGGTCTACTAAAGTACAAAGAGAAATTTGAGGTGCCTCACTGCTAGAAGGATTCACCTTGGTAGTAGTCACTCATTCTATTTCCTCTGTGGGATGTTATCTATTTAGTTTGTTATATGTATAAAAAAAAGTGTACTATAAACACTTTGCTGGGCATGTGAAAATCTTCAGATACAGTCCTTACTTCCATATCACACACGACTGTGGGCTAAGGTTATGGATGAAATGAGTAAAGAACAAGCTATGTGACCATTGATGACGGGGGTTTGCATCTGGCATGGAATAACGTGAAGGTTTAACGTCCACAGAGGAGTATTTCTCCATGAGCTTAATGATTTCTAATTCATCAGCATCAGACAGCACGACATGTTGTTCATGACATCTCCAGGGTTTGTATTAAAACTTAAAGCTTCTCGGATCATGTGAAAACATGGTTTTCCCTTTTTATACGCTTCTTTTCTTGTCTGCTGTTTGTTTGGTTATCTGTATTTTGTGTCTGATGGCTAAATATGCACATCCAATGTTCTTTCTTCAGCTGCAGAAAGGATTAGATAAATAAATCATGAATACCATTCACAAGTTGTTCCATTAGGTTAGTTCAGTAAAGGTTTAAGCAAGCATATTAAGTCCACAAACCTTATTGTTTGAATGCAACATATTCATGAATATGAGGATCCAGTTACATGCATCACTTACATTACAACATTGCTGCTAGTAGGGAGTCCCATACAGTCATCAGAGCGTGTCCCCAGTGCTATACTGTGTGTACAGCCGACTGTGGCAAATTTCATTTCAATAGGAGCAGTATGCATTATGTCAGTCAAGGTCATGCCAGGAAGGAGCATTCTAAACTTCCAATCAATCCAATCTCTCTTTAAAGACAATTATAATTTAGTTTATTACATTCGATTATCACATGCCTTTTCTAACAAGTCCGTCATTGACATATTATGTGAGACAATAAATTAATTTCTGATGGAACACCCTACTGTAAGTGTTACAGCTACAGTATCGGAATTTGTAAATGTGTTTAATGAGTGATGTTTGGAGAATTTAGAGAATATATCATGTATGTAGGCAAGCGAAAAACGATATCCAACGAAAATGTCAACTTTAAAATTGATATCATGGCCTATCCACTAATACATTAGATTCCATTGTTAGTTTTTGAGAAATGGCTTCAAGAATATTAGTGTGCATTACCCTATCAAAAGCCACAATAACCTATTAGTTTCATAGGTTCCAAAATGTCTCTTTCTAATTAGCATAATCAGATAATAGATCATCGATTGCACCCAATTATTGACTTGCAACTTGTCTCTATTCGGTGAGATATGACCTCTATAAATTACTGTGCTTTTTTATTTACTATAATTATTAGGCATGTACATTTTTTTCCATTTCAGGTCGTGGCGGCGCCCCTGGTAGGCTGAAACTGGTTCTATTCCTGCGGGGATACGTAGACAGGATCGGTACTTATTAGTAAATGATTCCTCAGTGAAAAAACTGACATTTTGTATGTGTTTACTCACTGCATTGAAGCAGAAGATGTCCATAGCACTCCCAGTGTTCTGACTACACAGAGGTAGGCTGTAGAGGACTAACATGGATTGGTGGGGGGGGGGGGGGGGGTGAGGGTGAGTGTGAGAGTGTGAGGGTTCCATGTCAATCATAAGATCAACAATGACTACATATTCATGCGCCAGTGCTAAGGCCGGAAGCCACCTGATACAGGTACCTTGACACGAGGCATTTTTACCGGAAGTGGACTGATACAGGACTGCTGCTTTAAGCCTATGGGATCTGATATTTAACCAAACACATTTAATAATAAATCTTTCTGCTTTCCTGCTCACATATAATTTACCAAGTCAATCCAGTATCCTTATTGAATTTGGAAACTACTCTTTCTCTACCTATGCTGTTCTTTGTATCTAAATCGTATAGACATCAGTGAGATAGTCGTGGATCAACAAGGGAAAAGGGACCTCCGCAGGGGATTTTTAGTACCAACTTTGGCCACCAGGGGGCTCCATATAGCCAAAAAGGACCAAGATATAGCAAAAACCTGTCTATACTACTTTTTTATGTAGAATATGATAGGCCACGTTAGAAGATTCCATTTTTGGTGAAAACATTCCATATTTGGAATGGAAAAGAACGTTTTTGGGCCTAAATTGGTGTTTTTGCACACATTGGTTGCCATGGAAACATGATTTCAATTCTAAATCGAAAATTTAAAAAAATTGAATGAAAGAAGGCCCCAAAACAATTTCTATGCTGAAAACAGAATGTAAATACCATTTTTAGATCAAAAGTTGTGACCAATTGTTTGAAAAAGTTTGGATATTTGGTAATTAGCATAATGCTAATTAGATAGGAATATCTCTAAAACAAAGGAAGATAGAGCTTATTTAAGATTGGACAGTGACCACCAATATTCAGAGAGCCAGTACTCAAAAACTAAAAGTGGTACCTGCTTATAAAAGATATCACTGGAAAGCTGATGACATCAATTTTATTATTGAGTTTCTACCTTGGAGGACCCTTTTCCCTTTCTTCAATGCATTTTCAATATGTAGACTATAAATAACAAAAATATTGTAGAGACTATTTGGTATATTTGTATTATTCTGTTCATTTGAGAATAATATTGATTAAATTCCTTTTTTCTTCCTAGTAGCAATAGTATTCTAAATAGCACTGTAATTAATCATTTTGACCTTTTAGTAAAGAGTATAGGAAATTGGATCATGTGTAATAGTTGGTGGGCGTTTTAAAAAGGCCCCATGGAGTGACAAGGTTCCTGTTAATTGCTACAGCTTCCATTGATCAAGATTGGTGACAATACATGTTGTTAGAGATAATGGAGCAGTGCTGGTGATAATTGGGGCAGACCTGCAAGGCTGCTATATAGTTTATGCAGCGACACCCGCCTTTGCGGTGTGAGTGAGTCGACAGGCTCCCTCCCCTTACTCACCCGCACCTTTTCCCCTGATACCTTTGATCAATCTAACAGGGGAAACCACTCAAGGGTACCCTGCCAATCAGTACTGGACTTTTTTGATCTTTGCTGATCTCTGCCGACATCAGTCGACCTGCACGCTCAACTTCCGGCCCTGCTCCTCCCCTAGCTCATCGTGATCTACACAAAGGAGGATAGGAAATGGGCCCCTTCCGCCTGATCCCAAACTAAGGGAAAGAAACTCGAGCAGCTGATAGAAGGAGGAGAGGATGCAGGAGCAGCGTGAGCGGATAAATGGCTGCTCGTCTGAATAGGAGCATGAGAAATGTGAACCTTACGTACCTCAAGGAGAATCAACTCACAGCCCAAATAAGAGCTTTCTTGATGTCTTCTGGGACTTCCATTTTTTTTTGTTTTGAAATGTTTAAGTATTATCAGATCAGGTCAATGAAGGAAATATGATATTTGTTAAGCCTGTTTTACCATCCACATATATCTTGAATTTAAAGCAGTACACATGATACTGGGATATTTATTGTACACCAATGTGCCGAGTAACACAATCATGAATAATGGTATCTGTAGCAGCGCTATAGTTTTACCCTCAGTGTAACTGATTCCTGAACCAACTTGTCATACTTCCCCAAGAGCTGTTGACAATTCATATTAATTTGAGGGTCCCTCCGATCTACCCACACAATGACCCACCATAATAATGTTTGATCAGATAGGCAGTGATTATTTCTTGCACAACAGGTTCAATGATCACCCTAGACATCACCATCAGACATCAATCGTCACGTGCTGTACGTCACTTAAAATAAATGAGGTTCCTGTTATGCTACCTACTGGTGCTCCTCCTCTATGTCATAATCATCAACAGAAATGGCTCTTGGAGATGAGCCACTTATGCCTGACCTCATAATAGGGAGGAACTATAGCAGGTGACGGGAAGAGGAGACTTAACAAGAGCAGCTGGAGTGCCTTGGGACTGGGTGATAGAAAGGTTGGAGGAGTAGAAGAATGATTTATTATATGGCTTAGCCATGGTGATGAAAATGATATGAATAATAAGAATGATATACAGTAAAGGCCATCATCAGGTAGAACAACAGAGCCAGATGGGGACAAAGTCAGAGTAGGAAAACAATTGTGTGAGTGGGAATACAAGTACTAGAGTAGTGGTAATGGTTGGGATTGTGCTACAACTACACTATTTAAGCTTTACACTGACTGTTAGTCCCTCCATTCATATTGTGGACAATGTGTGTCTTTCCATTTGCTAGCATAAATTGAATTCAGGATTTTCATACAGATTTTTCCCATATTTTGCTTTCCATTTAAATATGTTCAAAATGGCAGTGCAATATCATATTTGGAGGACGGGATACAATAAAATATCATTCATGGTGTTTAATAAAGTATTCAGGACATAAAGTATGGCCATATTAAACATTCTGACCCAATTTTAGCAAAATCTATTTTTGAACCCTCACCATCGGACTATACCACTTTAAGGCTATTTTCGGGGCCATCCACAGCCCAGGAGGAGTGGACAATGATGATAGGTCCAGTAGAAATCACAACAACACTACTACTTTAAATTAAATGATGTCTTAGATATCCCTCAACCGCATCTCATCACAGGACAGTCTTTGACTCACAAAGATAGTTATTTCAGAGACAGTGACTCATTTTCTTTATAAGTGTATCCTGTGTGATGTTACCAAATGAATCATATAATACATGCTCTGTCTGCTATGAGACACTTAGCCTGGTATGAAGGACTCTGAATTGCAATCATTCCTTTCAAAGAATACAATAAAGGTTGAACCATGCTGCAAAATGGAAAGTGATTAGAAGGCCTCTCTGAGGAGTTGAAATCCCCAGCATGAGTGTCACTCTCAAAACAGATTCTTGGCAACAACACATGCAGTTGAATAAATCAGCATACAATATCAATGAGGTGATAGGTATGGCACTATCCCTACAAAGAGATAATTGGCCTATACAGGTGGCACCATCCTGCTACAGAATGAGTTTGAACGTAAACAGAGGATCATTTTATCACAGACTTAATGATTTCAAATTAATCAGCATCAGACAGCACGACATGTGGTTCATGACATCCCCAGGGTTTGTATTAAAACTTGACAAAAGCCTCTGAAATCATCTAAAAGTTGGACTCTTTTCCTTCTAAATTTTTTATATGACTGATCTCCCTTTAATTGGTCATGTCCTTTTTTTTGCAAAATTAATCCAATTTAGTAGATTCAGCTTCAGATCTATAAAGATGTTAACAAATATCTCACACCATTGTTTTGTATTGCTGGTTCAATGAAAATAAATATTGATAGTAATATGGATACTTAGGTCCTCCTTGTCTAGGAGAAATTGATAAATGTGTGTATACATAACCAGTAAGCTTTTATATAATTTAAGGGATGATGTTGCCATGTCTACAGTGTTAAAGGACAAATTCGAAATTTGAAACTAGATTATCTTAATTCAATTAGGTCTGCTCAATTTTTGTAATTAACTTATTTTTTATAATTTCGCCGTTGTTTGTTTTCGAAATGTGATCACGATGAGTGGAAATCCTGTCTTCAAATGATCTGCTGAAAGTGAACCCACCTTTGACCACACAGTAGAAACCAGTAAAGTGGTACCCTGCCAATCAGTACTGGACTTTGCTGATCCCTGCAAACATCAGTCGACCTGCACGCTCAACTTCCACTTCTACTCCTCCCCACGCTCATCATGATCCACAATAAGGAGGTTGGGAAATGAGCCCCTTCCGGCTGACCTAAAACTGGGGTATTCTGGGAAACAAACTCAAGCAGCTGGAAGAGGACAGGAAACAGGAGCAGAGGGGATTAATGGTCGGTGTAAAGGAGCACAAAAGTTACTGAAGAACCCAAAGCAAATTGAGAAGAAAGGCATCAATTGTAGTTAATTCATCATACAGTTATCTGCATAAGAATGTTTGTAGAACATGCACGTAAGATTGATGCTTATTGCCAGAGCAATCCTAATCTAGTTTTGTTTTCTAGAATCGGACATCCTCTATGGTTGGCCTAAAAATTTGGAAAAGAAGCAATCGATTAATGAATAGCTCAGTCCCCAGGAGATAGTTTTTTCTTGTACTAGGGAAGATCATATCTTGTAATAGGATGGGAGATCTGTAGATTTTCATCCCACTGTAATTTATATTAGCAATGAATTCGCAGTGGAATATCTGAAGGAAATTTTGGTATCTATACACATTGAAAGTGGGGAAATCCTTAAATATATCCTGAGTGCAAGATACATTTTTCTTACCATGGACTAGATGAGTTTTAATTAAGCAGAATCAGGGACCATGACATGTTGTTCGTGACATCTACAGATTTCTTAAAAACTTGAAAGAAATTCCTCAAATCGTCTTTTTATTTGATGTTTGCTCCCATTTGATACCTGTCCTCTGATTACATCTCCTCTTTGTAAGTTTGCTCGAATTCAGCTTCTGATTCCTAAAGGGGGAGGCGAAACCTCATCAGTACGATGGTCACTTTCCAAATAATAAAAATGTTCAATGATGGTAATTTGAACGCTGAAGGTCTATGTGTTTCTGCTCCATATCCAATCCCTGCCACGAGGACCTAAGGTTGTTTTGGATTCGGTTATGGTATTTTGAAAAAGAAAAGTCTGCTGTTAACAGGGATCTCTAAATAACAGTTCCTTGATCTTCTCAGTTTTATTCCAATAATTTAATTCAATTTTAATCATTTAGTTTCTATAAATATAATTAAAAACGGAAAATAGATAATTATGAAAACAATTCGAGTCATTTCTTTTTGCTCTTTGTCTTGCATCAGAGTCACATTGATGTGTTTGCTATGTATGTTAACGTTGCTAATTTTTTTATTCACCTAAAGGCCCGAATTTTGGTACCCATACAGCAGCAGTCGGTACTGGAACCTATACACATACTCGGTCTTATATATAGAGTTGATTGGGGTTTGAATCTGTTCCAAACGCTGTCACAGTGTCATGTTTGGATCAGGGGGGAAGTACCTGTATAACAAGACCTTACATCCTATATCCACAGTTACTGCTTTGTGTGGAATGAACGCTGAATTCAAGAGTTCAAATATCATATCATTGTGTACATGGACCATATATACAGAATGGCACGAAACAGATCATGATCAGCCTCCATTGTTCTAGACCCGCATCATGATGTACGACACACTAGAGGCCATACCGAAATTACATCTACGAAAACATACAACCTCATTCCCATCCAATTAAACGTATACATGGTCAATATGTCATACCATACACTATGCACCTCCACTATTAGATCAGTGCTATACTATTGGTGAAAAGAATAGCTGTCGTGTTGTACACTCATTCCTTTTCTATGTGTATCATACATTAATATATTTAAGCTTTTGGAATGGTTTCCATGGCAACCAGAGAGTATCATATGCGCCAATTCTTCACAAAAACGTTCTATTTACATTCCAAATATAGAATATTTGCATAAAAGATCGACTTTTTGCATGAAGATCCTTGCATTCTACATAAAAAATGGTTTTAGAACTTTTTTCATGTATTTAACACTCTTTTGCAACTATGGTGCCTCCTGGTGGCCAAAACCAAACCTAAAATCCCACCTGAAGGGGTATTTTTCCGAGATGGGTCACATAATATATAATTTGCTGTTCATTCCTTACAACCATAAACAACATTGAGTATATATCTAAAACTGTAGTAATTTAGTAGTTTACCCGAATCAAAAGTATTTATAGTCATAATTGATTGAAAACGGGTTTGTATATAATTATGTGAAAACTATTTTAAACCAGATTTAACAATGCAGCTTTTGCAGGTTGCTAACTGGAACCCCATGGCTATTGGATGCACTTTACCTATACCCAGACCCCAGCCCACATAGAGCAGGTAGAACTTCAAAGCTTGAGCCCACTTAAACATAAGACACGATGGTGGCTGTTCTGGTTTGCAAAGGGCCACGATGAGAGTAGCCTAGTTAGTGCCAGACATACCACCTTAGTGCAAATACCAGTGTACATCACGCTAGAGTATTCAGGAGGAGGGTGATACAATATCTCAAGAGGGTAGAACTGTGTTTCGCACCTATTATGTCAATTGGTAGAGTATCTCTAACGGGTTATAAATAAATAACCTTTCTCACTCCTCCCATCTCTGTTTTTTTCAGATAATGTCCTTATATGGACAGTGATGGAGGGGTTTCTTTACTTCCAAGATACTGGCATTGACTACAGAGCGGGAACAAGGGAACTTTTTTTACCATTGTTTCTGATCAATATCTGTGGAAAACTAGTTCATGTATTTATGCCTTTGAGTGATTGCTAGTTTCTTCTCGGTGGTTCGATCAAATTAATAGGTGTGCAACACTGATGATTCATTTCAGGAATGTCCATCTATCGGAGCACACAGCCAAAAATAATTTTCTTACCCCAAGAAAATAGTAGAATCAAGATTAATTTTTCTCGATTCAAGGAATAAACTCATTCTCTGACCGGCTTGGCTTGATAAGGTCAAAATACTAACAGCAGGAGGCTAATTATAATTATAACTATGATTATATAACAACCACCATAACGTTTTTCCAAATCCTTATATATATGAGTATAATTCTTTTTAAAACACCTTTTTCTGACACCTGGTCAAAGATGGCAGCCAGTCAGAGACAGCGCCCGGTCAGAGACGGCACCCGGTCAGAGACGCCACCCGGTCAGAGACGGCACCCGGTCAGAGACAAAAACATTGTCCCAATAGTCCAGTTGCCAGAACTGGCCTATCTACATGTACCTCGCAGCGAACGACGTACGGAGGGTTTTTGGTGATTCTGGCTTGTGACACCCCACTGAACAACATCCCACACGGTGCCAAGCTGGCACCGCCGGGGAAATTCCGTAAAAGACCTTTTTCCAAAATGGCTCCCGGGAAAATGATAGCATTCAGAAAAGTGGATATCTCTGCTGTTAGTAGGTCTAGGATTTTGACTTTAACACCAAAGGATATGTTTACAAGGTCATACGTTCATAATCTATCCATATGAAAGTGATTCAAGGTCAAGGTCAAGGTCAATTTAGAGGTCAAACTTCATTTTCCTGTATTTTTCATAAAAATCAACTGAATAACAAGTTTATAATGCTAGATATTATTATCATATGGAAGGTCAAATGATTTAAGGTCAAGGTCAAAGTCAAGGTTAAGGTCAAGGTCAATGTCAAATCAAAGGTTGAACCTCCAATTTTGGTATTTTTGATAGAAATGACATGTATATAATGCTAGATACTATTTTCATAACCATATTAAATGGTACATTTCTCAGAGTAAAATACTATAATCTATTTCCTATCCTGATAATATCGTTCACAATAAACCAATGGCAGGGTCCAGGTCATGCGCTAGGTCAGTTAGTCAAAATTATTTACTTGTAACCAATGGGATTTTGATGAATTGTACATGTTGTGACAGGAAGGATGGTCAATGATGTGAATGTGAATAATTCAGTAGCTATGGGAGAGGAGATACTGGTTGAATTTGTGAAGGGCTGGCCAGACAGCTTAAACAAACCACTACCAAAATGTGTAAAAACAATGCATGCTACAAAGCCAGGTGCTGGAATAAACTTGCCAAACACCTACTATAGCAGTGCCATATACACACATGTTGTTGGCCTGCAGGCTTCAGGTCGAGATCTAGACTTACAGGGTGTGCTCTCCTATGAATTAGCAGCTGTGCCAATCTCCCTGTTCACTGAA
Organism: Harmothoe impar; assembly: GCA_947462335.1. Lineage (NCBI taxonomy): Eukaryota > Metazoa > Annelida > Polychaeta > Phyllodocida > Polynoidae > Harmothoe > Harmothoe impar. The sequence goes on from OX381718.1 coordinate 46,146,254, forward strand.
ACTGGTGATTTGCGGAGTCCAACAAATAAGGTGACATTGAAGACCAACCTGAAAGTGGAAGTTCCTGCAGAGAATATTCCCAAACCAACAGATATCATCATTGATGGTTGTGCCATGCTGTGGGTTGTGCACTGGCCATCAAATGGGACTGTAAAAGCTTACATGGACAATATTGTTGAATATATCGAGAGGAAACTGAAGATGGCCAATGTGTACCTTGTGTTTGATAGATACCTTGACTTCAGCATCAAATCAGCCACTCGCTGTGGGCGGAGCACGGAAGCAAGCAAAAGACATCACTCTCCTGCAATATGCATCTACCTCCTTGTAGGGTCATACTCACCTCTTCACATAACAAGGTCCAGCTGATTCAGTTGATTGTGAGTGAAATTGTGGTTCACAAAGAGGAACTTCAAACAGGTCACCAAGAGCTCTTTGTTACAGGCCAGAATGGTGATCCCTTTGAATTCACTGATGGTATTTGCATTCAAAGAGCGGACATGAGGACCACACACGAGGAAGCTGATATCATAATGATTCAGCAACTTCTATGGATCACCAATGGGAATGAAGCATGCAACATCAAAGTGATTGTTGATGACACTGATGTGTTCATGCTTCTCCTTTACTATTACAACAAGTATAGCTTAAATTGCTGCATAGTCATGGAAGAAACATCAAAGAACAGGAAATGTGTCGACATTAAAGCTCCAGTACAGAAACACAAACAAATAATACCCAGGCTACCTGCTGCACACTCATTGTCAGTATGTGACACTGTAGCACAGTGCTGGGGCATTGGGAAAGCCAAAGTGGTTAAAGTTCTCCAAAACAGGAGCTCAAATGGACTTACTGGGGAATGTAGCTGCCAACATTCCAGACATCATAAAGCAAGCAACAACCTTCACAGCAGCCTGCTATGGCCATCCAGATGTCAACAACCTAGCCTCTCTGCGATTCAAAGTATGGAAGGGAAAGACAGGAAGAGCAAGTTTAGTGTCATCCCCGAAGCTGATGTCTCTCCCACCTACCTTTAAGGCATTCAAACTCAATCTGCAAAGAGCACACTTCCAAGCCAGCACCTGGCTTAATTGCCTGGATTTCGATCCCTCAAAGATGGATCCTGAGCAGTAACGCTGGGACAAGGTCAGAGTCACTAAAATGCTGATGCCTGTTATGACCCCTAAGAACACACTGCCAGCTCCTCAGTACATTCTAAAGCTGATCAAGTGCTCATGTGAAAACTGTACCACAGCCAAATGTACATGTAAATGTAAGGTAAAAAGTAAGCTAATCAGTAACATGACCTTGACCTTGAGAAATATTACCTCTTATATCCATATGTTAAGAGCCTGTGATATTATGACATGTGATAGATTGGACCCACACGTGATTCAAATGAAAAATAGCTTAATTGGAAGCTTAATCATTGATTTGACCTTGACCTTGACCTTGATCTTGAATCATTTGCCCTTCAATATGCTTCTGATAATAATATCTAGCATTATATAGTTGATTTTTAATGAAAAATACAGGAAAATAAAGTTTGACCTTTAAATTGACCTTGACCTTGACCTTGAATCACTTTCATATGGACAGATTCTGAACGTAAGACCTTGTAAACATATCCTTTGGTGTTGAAATCAAAATTCTAGACCTACAAACAGCATAGATATCCATTGTTCTAAATGTCCTCATTTTCCCAGGGGCCATTTTGGAAAAAGGTCTTTTACGGAATTTCCCCGGCGGTGCTAGCTTGGCACCGTGTGGGATTTTGTTCAGTGGGGTCTCACGAGCCAGAATCACCAAAAACCCTCCGTACGTCGTTCGCTGCGAGGTCCTTGCTCACAACCTCCAGACTACAAGGTCGTGAGACACAGCCTTAAGCAAATTAGCTAATTTCAGTTCATAAGCAAAGGATAAGATACTGAATTAGCTCAAAGCTTAAGTCACCTCCATGAGCTTCTGTATTACAATCAAGACAAGTTTTTATTATGTCCTAGTTGCATTATTTGTGTATGACTAAAGCCATTCAAAGTCATTGAAATAGTTTCTCTAAGATTTCTGACCCCCTAGAAAGGGAGAAGGCGAGAAATGCTCATCTTTTGCCAAAATAAAAAATAAGGTGATTTTCCTTAGTAATGAAGAATTATGATCATTATGAATCAGTTATGAAGGATTATGACATCTTAAACAATAACATTATTCATAACTGATCAACTACCAAGGTAAATCCACAAAACATTTATCAGATTTTCTACGTTCCAATTAATTTTCATTATTCGCAAATTGGATTCAAAACAGCATCATTTTTCTTTCATATCTAGAAATCATAAATTCCAGCGAGCATTGAAGCCTTTAGAAAGATGATTCCGCTCACAGAACAACAAATCGCTATTCACAAAAAGAGACTGTGCATTTCAAAATCGATGACATGTCGATTTCTGATCGTTTATAAAAATAATTAGGAACGAAAAATAACTCAGTCATTTTGTTTGAAAACAACAATCGAATCATTGCTTATTGATCACTTGATAGGCATAAAACTTAAGTTATACAGGTTATCTTATCTGAAATCCTCAGGATGTAGTTAAAACCTTGTAGGACACAATGCAAGATGCTATTTAAGACATCGCAGTTATTACATATAATTTCAGTTAGCCGTTTTTCATTCTTTGATATTGGCATTGTATACATAAGTGTGATAAACTGACACAATGTAATTTCACAGCACAGTGGCACAGAGTGACATGGCACAAAACCTAGTACAAGTACCATCCATCTATCCTCACAGACCATGGCACCAATGTGTAGAGTAACACCTTATCCAGTCAAACTCCAGGACCAAGTAACACCATACAGGGGACAAAATGGCGATGCTTAAACACTAACCAGAAATACCCCAACCCATCATTGATATCATCAGCACCCGCCTGACAATAGCAGTAATGTTGGTTTAGGCCAGTGACAACACCAGGAGCTAGTAATCTCCCTCCGCCTGGCAGGCCTGGCTCAGTAGGCGATTAGGATTAGTGCAGAAGGATTATAGGGTTTATATTGATCTGGGGATTATTGGTGGATGCACTAATAAGCCACATCCTCCGCGTCTGTTCTGTTGCCGATCGATAATTACAGTGTGTCTCTGAGGTGTTGGCGCCAGTGCTTCATCAGTGCATCATGACCACCCTTCGGGTTGTATCTACCAGATAGGGTCATCATGATGCTCGAATGCAGCACTGACAAGTTATTTGCGAGGGCTTTATCAGTGCATCATGACGACAAAGGGCATAATTCATTAATGCACTGTTTTGCCTTTAAAGAGTTAATAAACTTCTTTTTTACATCTTGATCTGGTGATGCCAATGTCTATGTGACAGTGCAACTACCTTTTCTGCAAAAGGGACCTGGGTGACTCACGTGTGCATCAAACTATACATTTATAAGATGTATATACAAAGGCTTACGTCATAATCAATATGGCGTCAGAAATATTTTTTGCGCCTAAAGGTTGGACCATTAAGGGGCAGTTAGACTCGCGAAAGAGTGCCGCATTAAACATAATTTGATGTGTCGTCCAACAACAGTAGGATAACAGACGACCTTATGAAGTACCGTGACAAAGTCATGCCTGATGTCAAGATTGTCTGTCGGTTTTTGACTCATGATGGTTGTAACCATTAAAGTCTTAATTATCACCTTCAAAATTGATGAAGGGACAGTGTGTCTACCCACCGTAGACATGTAGTATAATCACAGTTCACAAACGCCTGCTGTAGTCCTGCTAATACTTGTCTACTTAATGGTGATTAGCTCAGTTAGGTCAACTTTGTTTTACTCCCCCCATAATAGGATATAATCTACTCCGTCCTGCAGGAGCGGTTATAATTACTTACTCTGTCCAGACTAATAGCCTGTTAAGGGACGCATAGTGATTCAACGCATATATACTTGGTCAGCGTGATGTATGAATTCAGACCTTGCGATTGTACTCGCAGGCTGCATTGATTTCTCTTTCGCTGTGTATCAATATTGTGGGGCCGCTTGAGGCTTGAATGTGGCACTGACAATTTACTCCCTACGGTTACACAGCATAATGCATCATACTGATGAAGGCCAAAGAAAATAAAAAGGAATATGCGGCCCTTAAAGGGTGTTGGTAATTATCCAGATTGATTAGATCTCTCACAAGAGGCTTGCTTCTGTTCGAGCCAATTCAATATCCCACAGTAGATTATGTCTGGATAGGATATAACTATGCCAATTATGTTCATATATTGACAGCACGAAATGGAAACTACTCTAGCTATAGTTAGATTATATCTGGAAATACATTAAACAATTTTTGAATACAATTGGCACTGACAACTTTGCTCTATTTCATATTTCTCATTTCAATAAAAAAAAGTAATTCTTAGAAATGTCAAAACCATTTTGCATATGCAAACTCATTTCAATATAGACCAGGTCCCTAGATACTGAATATGGCAATTTCCTTATAAATACACGTTTTCAAAGGCCATCTGCTGTGCAATACGACATTTCAATCCTTCCGCTGACGGGGAACTAATGATTTGAAGCCCTTTTCAACAAATCCATCAGTATAGAGACGTTCCCTTCAGGCAGAAGGAACATATACAGGGCCATGTCTACAGAAAATGATACCACAGAAATGGATGCTACGAACTGTCGGCACTGGACGAAAAAAGGACATATTCAGAGAGAGCTGTAAGATACTTCATCGATTTTTTTTCTCCCTAGGCAACCCATCTCTGTATCAGGCGTTATCACTGCCATGTTGAGAAATGTCTCTCACCCTGGCTGCCCCCTATACCCCTACTTCACCCTTCCCAGATCTCACTGCCCTACCAGTACTTCCGGTGGTGTATATAGAAATGTAATCCCCCCTCTCACTATTGAAACTCAACGTGGCAAGAGCCCCTTGCAACCTCCATCCCTTTCCCACTGCTTCTCATAAATCCTGTAGCAGAGGGAAATCTATTAAAGCAGACATCATTTGTAAAAGAAACCTGGTTGCCCAGGTAGCTTGATCAATTTTCCAGACGGTTTATCCGGATCTATTTTTTCGCTATGCCTTTGATGGTGTGAAGCTGCGGAATGATTGGGTTGTGAAAAGTAAGACAGGCGTAGGAATATTCCGCAAAGAGATGCAGACATCTCGGGTCTATTTACATTGGAGTCTAATCTGAGCTCGCACACCGAGGACCAGCGAAGCATGACAAAAACTGTCATGGCGACGATTTGCCGTCTGCTTCCGGTCTGCGCACATCTCCATGGAGGTGTCTCAGCATCTGTGAGCCCCTGTGACGTTTCTTATCTGTTTTCGATGGGAAAATTTCCCTGCCACACCGCTGGTTCTTTTGTGTCTATATTTTCACTCTTCAACAAAAGGCGGAGGGAGTTTATTTTAGGAAGGATCCCGGCAATAGGATTGGAAATGTCCCAAGGGTTTCCTCCCTGAGGGATCACACAATCAATGCTTTCCATCAAATGAGTTGTTTGATACATAAATAGATTTGTCATCCCTATTTTGCCTGTGGCTGCCAAAGCGTCAATGCTTAGATTGAATCTTGGACAATAGAAAAGATCTATACTTAGAATAGTAGGATCTATACATCTAGGTATATGTGAAAAAAGTGCAGAGGAAAACAGAAACATAGTTTTAGAGGCAGGCACCACAGCAGAGAAAAAATACATAGAGACAGACAGACAGACAGACAGACAGAAAACGGTCGCTGGTTTCGTTGTGCATTTATTTTTAATCAATATCACATGAAAAAATATACAGATGAAAATGTTATGGATATTCTTAAATTTCCTTGCAACAAATTAGCTTATACCCTCCAGAATGCGAAACATCTGAGAACACAATTATCACCCTTGAGGTTTTATTTATTATGAGCAAATTTGGCACTGTTAAATCGCAAATCGAATATCAGACACCTTAATCAAGTAATTGTGTGCCTCTACATGGGTCCCCACATTTTTGACCATGTCGCCATGTCGGATTTTAGCCAAGGGAACATGTTGTGTCGAATTTTATGTAAAGTATGTACTATAGCGTCTTGTAAAAATGTCCATGTCCGTCGATTTTTATAAGGGCTATGTCACATGTGTCGATTTTTAAAACCCCCATATCCCTGTGTCGGACGTATTGATTTTTACCCATGTAGAGGCACATTGTGTACATTTCCATACCAAGTTAAAATGACTCACGTAATCCAGTGATCCATTTGACAACCTCCCATATCATTCTTTTAGACCACAATTAGATACACATTTTCGTAATTCCTTAAATAATTACTCCAGATTGTAAAATGCCAGCAATTCTTTTTCCATAAGCCACAGGGAGCCTATTACGTCAGAGAACGATTGTATTATCTTATAAACACTGCTCATCCTTTTCAACACTCAGAATGATGCACCTGTTGTCCATATCAAGAGAGTTGTCCATCGGAATAAAATAGAGTGTAGGAAACAAAAAAACAGACAAGGTGTGGGCCCCAATGGGCCATCAAATTAATAGTCGGGGTAAAAATGTACATGCCCATTTATGATGTAGCACTATAGTATTAATTTCACTATCTTGTGCGAAATTTGTTGGGCAGTGGAGATTGCCCGTAAGGACTGAACTGGCATGCAGACAAAACAATATGCAAGCAAACAGGGAGGTAGTCATACAGCTACATGGAAGGGGAACATGGAAGAAATTGGCGGAGGAACAATACAGAGACTACCGAAGAGCACACCCTACCTGACCCAGTGACTATTTGAGGACTGGCTGGTGCTTTGATACTTTATGTCCTTTATTGTCATGCCTCGTGACAGAGCAAGTATTCATGCATCATGCCAGCAATGGGCATAGAATATTGATGCACTATGCAACGATTGTAGGTTTACCCCCTTTTAGGGCAACAAGGTGCATTAATGCATCTTGTCCTTAGTCATCATGATGCATGAATGCAGCCCTAGCCAGTAACTAGCCAGTGGTACATTCAAGCATCATGCCGACCCTACAGGGTTGACACAATTTGAAGGGTCAAGCATGATGGCTAGTGACAGAGGCTGCATTTATGTATCATGGCAACAAATGTCATGTTTAAGAGTAATCACATCACTTAAAGAGCAGCCCCCGACCTTTAACCTTTGACTTTGGGCTGGGCCCTTTGGTCATTTGTGAATTCTTCCACTCCAAGATGGACTGGTTCCGTCTGCCTGAACTCCAAACAGAGGTTGCATTAAGGTTTGCAGTACAAGGGAATGGGCTAGTAGCAGGAGTATCAAACAGTGAGGGCTAGTAGCAGGAGGTATGTTTGAAGAGTGTTGTCCTTTTAGAAAAGGTTAGGCTGTTGATCAACATCCAACTGGTAGTCAGGCTTGTCAAGGGATGTACTAAAGGGCCAAGTTTAACATAGAGCCGGTAAATGATTGAGGCTGATATGGCTTCCTGTTCCCCAGGGGTAGCTCTATTATTTTGATTGATATCAATGCAGACTTGTTCAAATACCTTTTACATCCTGTAAAGTTGCGATTAAACTAGAGGCAGTTTTCTATTTGGCTGTACCTTTACACAAAGAGGAAATTTTTTTTGAAAGGTATATTTTATAGTGATAGTCTTCTTTATCCTTGGTATCAAGTTATTTTCTCTAACTATGGTATAATTAGCCGGAACGAAGAGAACATTGTTGAATTTAACAACATTCTTCACTCTTCAAAAAAATGTTCAAGAAATAGTCTGCTTCCGCTGTTCACACAAGCGGCCAGCAGCTTTTTCTTTAAAAGGGCCATGTCAGTGATATATATCCTCCTTCCTTGGAGAAACTTAGCCTCCATGTCTTTTCAGTCTGTGCCCTAAGTCTGTGCCCTCCCATTGAAGTTTAATCCCATGACGCCTCTCTGTCATATCATAATGAGATAACCAGTGTGTAATTACTTAATCTTTCCTTCTCTTTATCTTCTTCATCCCTCACTCTCTCTGCCCTATTTCCTTCTCCCGCTCTCCCTTACTCTCTCTCCCCTGTATCTCTCACTTTCCTCCTCTTATCTTTCTTTCTGTGTGTCATTATTCATCTTGAACTACCCTCAAGTGTCTTTTTTATCTCCCCTTCATTGGCCTCATCTCTTTGAGCGGTTTTGTAAGGAAGGATATCTAGTATCCAAGGGCAGGCAATGTCTACGCAGAGACAGTCTGGTATACATAGATAAGAAACCTGATCTCTCAGACATAGATGTAAGTCTAGGGCAGAGGGAATATGGTGATGGGTCTTCTCTACGTGATGTTAACTGTAGAGTAGTCAATAGTTAAAAAAACGGGGGACACAGACGCAGATCTGGTTTTAATTCAATAGCATTGTTTTACATTACGTCACTTACCTTTCAATCTTCACTAGAGCTAGAGCTAGTGCTTAGGTTTTTAATATTTTAAGGTATTTTGGACTGGGTGAATTGTCACTATTACATCTGGATGAGTTCAGTTTGCCCCCCCCCTCCAAACAACTAACCTTCCTCAACTGTTTTTGGTTATGGACAGCTACCTCGTCCCCTCGGTGGCTAAATTTTGAGATGGTTAGTTTCAACTGCAGTCAGGATTGGTAAGGACTGTTATTTACAACATGTAAGACTTGCTTTGAATCCGAAAGATTGTACAAAATTATTCTAAACAATATGTTCTTACACTACCGTTGTTTCAACTCATTTGACTGTCCAAAGAATCCTACATATTGTCAATCTACTTCAACACAAGCAATCAATTTCACTTTTATCTGCAAATAAGAGTAAAGCGGAACAGCAATATTAAAGAAGGCCAGCCACAGTTGATTCTTGGATCTGAAGTTTTGCTCAATTTGCATCCCTTTAGGCTAATTCAAATTACAGGCAGGAGATTCCGCGTGACCGCATCCTTCCTGATAAAATAACCAAGAAGAAAAAGACAAAGCTTCTCACCGGCCACTTGTGTAAAATAACCACCTAAAAAAGGAGATTGCTGCAAATGACAGCTCCACCCACGGGTTGTTCCTGGGCCATGTTGTGTGATGGAAATAACATTGGGCTTGTTGTTTACTTGTATACGCTACCCAGTATGAATCAAGATATTGGACTATTTATGATCTTACTCCTCACAAGTCAATAGTTCAGGCAAAATGAATTATCTGCTGTGTTTATCTCAGGACTTCATAGACTGGAAGTTGTCAGCTCCTCATTTACTTGATTCAATGAGCCTCAAAATGGCTGACATAATTATGAAACTCTGTCTTTGTCCTTATGGGAGTATCTAAAACCAATTTGTATGCTAACATTGGTGCATGAAAAACGCATTTGTCAATACTTTGGAGATACTAGAAGCTTTATGGTGCTTAAGCTCCTTGAAATTCAATTTCATAACTCAAGTGGTGTATATTTCTTTCCCACTATTAATTTTTGTCTTTATTATGTGACTCCAAAAAGAACATTTTGTTTATCATCACAGCATTTTCAAAAATATTTTTGGGGATCAAGTAAATGATTTCCTTTTCACATTTTACATGATAATTGCAGGCTGTTGAATATGAAGATGTGATTTATTCTCTTTGTTCATGAGTTGGAGCATCCAACTCAAGTCATCTGTAATCAGCTCTCATATAATTATGTGCTGGAGATTTTACTCCCTACTGTCATCTGCAAAGTTGTGAAACACGCCAGGGATGAGATAGCTTGAAACATTTGTTTTACATTGTGATGTAAGGCCCCTTCATAGCGACATTGCACATGCATTGATTATTGTTGAGGCAAGCAGGCCATGATGTGACTGATATAGAGTGTTCATAATAAAGGACGGGAGGAAGTTGCAGGAAGTGTCAGTATGGTAAGGCATGAAGAAGGTCCTGCCATAAGTATGACAACATTTAGGCCAATACACACTGAGCTGCTTACAGGCAGAGCTCTGGGCAGATGACAATAACACATATTTTTGTACCTGCAACAACAAGATGACCAGCTACCAATCTCCTAGGACCTCCATCCACCCTCTAGGGGCCGTGTAGTGCTCAGTTCACTATGATTCATGTGTCTTCAATTCAACATGTATGACTGCAGTGCTGGTGAGTGGTTACATCCATACACCAACCCTAGGAGCTTGCTACACTGCTAAAGTTTCAGCATGATGTCTGACTACAACCCTTGTGACTCTGCCAGGTAGGGCTGCATTCATGGAACATGACAACGATGGACATAGTACCTTCAAGCACTTCACAGCATATAAATGGCTAACCTCCATCCTCTCTTGGATGACCCCCGACCTTTCACCTCTGACCTCGAGCTGGGGCTCTTAGTCATGTGAGGAGTCTTTCCACCCTGAGATGGACTGGTTCCGTCGGCCTGAGCTCCAAGCACAGGTTGCATTAAGGTTGGCAGTATTACGGTATGGGCTAGTGGGAAGGGATATGGTTGGGGAGCAAGGTAAGCCCCTTTATCAGTACCCAGCTAGTAGTCAGGCTTGTCAACAGATATACTTAAGGGCCCAGTTTAACAATGAGGGGTATAATAGAGGCTGATATATATCGCTTCCTCCGCCAAAAATGTAGGTCTATTTTTTTGATTGATATCAAGAGCTTATATTATAAAGTTGTTGAATATTTACTTTACTATTGCGATATAGGCAGGGACAGTCTTAATTGTTGGCTGAGCAGTCACACTAAGAGGAGCCATGGGTAATATGCAAGCCCCTCCTTTTCATAAATTCATACATAAGATAATTATATAAAATATTATATTATAAGTCCTTCGAAGTGCAAAGTTTTAATATGGATTCTCTTTAACCACAGTATAATTAGCTGGAACAAAGAGAACATCATTCAATTCTTGTTTCTTGAGTTTTCAAATATCATATTCAAGGAAATATCCTCTGCTGCTGTTCTTACCTATAAAGACAAGCATATGTTTTTTTTAAAGGGCTATGTCAGTGATTTAAGCTTTTTTTTTTTCTTCTTTCCAGAATCTTTCCAGAATCATGTCTCAACTTGCCTGCCCCTCCCCTTGAAGTTTGATCACATGACACCTCTCTGTCACGTCATAATGAGATCCTTGATGTTTAATTACTTCAAGCATGCGCAGAACTGTGGGTGCTCTACCTCCTTTCAAACAGTCTTTACAGGCCATGCCATGTCAGTGATTAGCAATGCTCCTTCTCCCCTGTCATTCTCTCACACCGTTCTATCCTCCTGTTCGGTGTTTCCTGTTATTCTTTGATCAATAAGTTCTGCCTTGCTCATAACAGGCCCCCTTCCTCTTTGTCTCTTTCTCCCCTCACTAATCTTATGCTCTCTCACTCCCTCCTTTTGTCTCTCTCCCGTCAGTCTCTTTCTCCTTATATTTCTTTTCTGTGTGGCTTTCCTTATTCATCCTGAACTCCTCTCAAGGGTTCTTTTATATCCTTCTTACAGGTTTCATCTGATTGAGCTGTTTTTATAATCAGGGATATCTAGTATCAAAGGGCAGGCAATGTCTACACACCAACATTCTTGTATACATAGATAATTCGCTCATGCTACTCTTCTCCTTCCTAGAGCTGCCACAGTATATGAAGGAGCAGTGATTGCATTCCTCATCTTGCTCTGGTTTGAATGCAAGGACAGCATTTTACCTAATGTCCCTCACATTTTCAAGATAATGTGATGGATTCCAACCTCACTATATCTAGAACCAGTATTTAGGTTGCATTGTGACACCTGTAGGGTTCTAAATCTAATATCTAATTATCAATGCCATACTATGATTTCACATTTTTTTACTAAAAAAACAGAGTAACACAAAACGATAAAAGTAAAGAAGGCCAACCACAGTTGATTCTTGGATCTAAAGTTTTGCTCAATTCACATCCCTTTAGGTTTATTTAAATTACAGGCAGGAGGTTCCATGTGACCACCCCCTTCATGGTAAAATAACCAAGAAGAAAAAGACAAAGCCTCTTACCGGCGACTTGTATAAAATAACCACCTTTAAAAAGAGAATGCTGCAAATGACAGCTCAGCCACTGGTTGTTTCTGGACCACGTTGTACGATGAGAATAACAGTGGTCTTGTTGTTTAAATGTGGATGAGGTTGAAATTTTAGTTCCAAATGTTGTTATAGGTTACTATATTGACTAACAAATAGAGTCTTTCAACATAGACCAAAGTAATTTTGAATCAACATTATATTGTAATGTCATCAACACCTATTCAACAGTGTTGGTAAGCCACTGTGAAACTAAAGACGTGTTATAAAACATTGATACAACATCCAATTTATCATGGAACTAATTAAAATTTGTCTACCAATTGTGGCGGTAACGGGGCTACGCCCTGCAAGTTTCAGAACTTGTGGGGCAGTAGTTCCTTGCGGGGCCTTCTATAGGCGACGCGACACCCCGCGAGCCTCAGTAGCCCATACTCTGGCTTAGGAGAGGGACGTATCTCAGGGTACTCCGCAGCATTAGTATCTCTATACTAAGGCTGCTGCTGATCCTGGTATAGTTATGCTAGTACTAAGATTCTAGTTGTATCTGCATACCAACACCTGTTATATTTTAGTATCCTTATACTGGTATGTGTCCTCTCTGGGTATCCTAATACCAGAGGCTACAGTTCTTATAACTAAGATAGCTAGAGGCCACCTTGGTATCAATTTACCAAGGTCCCACGTGTTTTGCTACAAACTCAGTAGTTCTATGCTGAGTTTGAGGAGTCATTCTCATAATTACACACAGTGGTTCCTGTTAACAGTAAGGCCTCATGCCCGATGCCTCATGCAACTCATCCTGTATTAGCCTTAAGTCATCCTTAACTATATCTGATTTCGTTACACTCTAAACAGCCAGTGTTCGTGTTCTCTCTGGTCATTTAAAGCCCCCCCCCATACATCCATATCCCCGTAACACAATGTTGTGATTTTATCTTCTTGCCCATTTTCCTTGTGAATAATAAAGGCTTTCTAGGTTATATTCCGCTCAGGTGTTGGTCCTATTGTTCTTACTGTAGGTTTATTTTCACATTCTATTTCTGCTACCCCTGAGCAGAGATTTTTGAAGTGCTGCCCGGAGGTTTTGTAACTGGGAGTGCTGTCTGGAGGTTTTGTAGGTGCTGTCAGGAGATTTTGTAGGTGCTGTCCGGAGGTTTTGTAGGTGCTGTCCGGAGGTTTTGTGACTTCTGAGCGGAGACTAAGCATTGTTGTAAAAGCATTGTTGGAAAAGCAGGGATTGTTACGGGATTCGAAACCATGAGGGTTGGGGCGATGTACCAACGCTTAGACCACTCAGCCATGGCGCCTGTACACAATGTGTGATGTGTGGTACATCTAGTGAAGGTCAAACTACAATTCATATATATATATATATATATATATATATATATATATATATATATATATATATATTTATAAACGAATTATCATTTGTTGTAATCAAACCTGGTAGCTCTTTATAACACTTCTGTTTCATTTTGTAACAACAGCAATTCACGTGTCCTTTATCTTTTCTCCAGACACATATCAAAGATTCATAATAATAGTCATTTGGAATTAGATTGTTGACTCATTCATATCAGCTATTCGCCTTCTAATGAAGCATTTAATTATAATCTAAAGACATGGTGCCTCGTGCATCTTTTGTGATAGACTGTGAGTAAAGAGGTGCAGACTGGTCAACTAGGGTCATTTATAAAACTGCTGACCCATGACTATTATGACGTTTGGAACAGGGGGCTTAAAGGCACAGATCTCGGTACACCTCCAGGGACAGTTGGAGTGGAGTCGGGACAGGTAGTCAGCCCTATATATAGGGGCGCTGGGGGTTTATAGGAGAAATTACTGCCACGTACCACATGCTGAATTTACCCCATTGCATACCTTTAAATTAAGAGCTTAATAATAAGGATATATTTCAAATGTTTCTTTTAGAAAACGGAAACGAAAATGAAAACGTCTTGGCTTCAGCTGGATAAGATCATATGACCCATTGATTACTAACCCTACAATGCTAACACATCGGCCACAGTGGAACCTGTACTCTTACATGTACTCTAAGCTTATTATATGTAGATTTTAAACCACTCTGCTACATAAACTCTCCCCATCGCAGGTTCGAATCCCGAGCTGAACTGATTACGTTTTACATAATTTATTTTGTAAAGTTCACAATTTATCTTCATATATAGGAATATCTCAAGAAAGGGTTGGAGTATAAGCTAGAAAACCTCCTTAGAGGTGTAGTATTTGCTATAAAACCTCCCTGGCTATGCCTCGGAAGTTTTACAGCAAATACTACACCTCTGCGGAGGTTTTCCATCACATACACTACAAAACAAGTTTGGGTTTAAAGACAATCATGCCACCCATATACTGCACAATCATCACAATGCATGCATGCAATGTAGATCCCAACCCGTGTATAAAACAAAATAATTATAGGCCTATTGGATTGTTTCTTACTCCTCACAGTTAATTATTCCAAACAGGATGAGTTATTGGATGTGTGTAAACATCGATCCTATTCAGTGTCATGTGGCTAGTAGGCACAGATGCAATACTCTGGTCAGGTACAGTATCCTAGATGCCCGTGAGGAGTTCCATAGGTGCCTACATTGATTTTGCCATCAAAATAAGAACACACAGTGAAACCCCTGAAAAAAGTATGTGGCCTCCTTTCTTGCAGCCGCCTCATCAGGTTGCAGATAAGCCTAAATCACACATCGTAGTGAGAATTGGTAGCGCCACCACACTAGGCAGCATGGTGTGAATTGGTGGGGTACCATTTATGGGGTCAACCTCAAGATATTTATTCAAACTGCAATTTTAACCTTTCAAATTCAAACTCCAACAGGCAGCAACTATGGATATCCCTTCAGCAGAGTTTGTTTCATGCATATTCCCCAGTGATACCCTTCATTAAGTCCTTGTAAATTTGTAAAGAAGGATTTTCTACCCAAGCTGAGACAAAATCCACACCAACTCAGATGCCATCTCATTTGCTAATTATATATCAGTTTTGCTTGGAAATCTAACTGGTATTATCAAATAAAGTATCCCCTCAGGTAGGTACCTGTGTATTTTCTAATGGATTGATTGTTTGGATAATGGGAATATTGAAACTTCAACACATGTCCTCTAATCCCAAGCCTCCAGAGCCATAGTCTACAGTAGAGATGATTGGAGTGGAGCATGTTTCTGATGTCATTTTTCACACCCGCAGCTGTTCTCACCTCGTAGTGATTTCAGCTGTCAGATGGCCTACCTGAGGCCATAAATCGCTATGACAAGTGATTACACTACGGCGTGTAATAAAATACGTGGCAGAAACCTGATGAGTGGGTTACAATGCCATTGTATCCTTTGGAGTAGGAATTTGTATTCATCACATGTACTTGTAGTTTCAGGGACTATGATGTCTGGCTACGCCATGCTCCATGGAGGCATGGGGTATGCAGCTCACATAGGTTTAACAAAGAGTGCCAAATCAGCCATCTAAGTAGGTAATACTCTTTAGTAAGCGGAAATTAAAGCAACAACAACCCCACCCTGTTATGCAGATCTATGTTGCTGCTTGTGGTTTCTCTACCGTAGTAAGCATGTTAGACCCCTGTAAGTTCGTTTTCCATGATCATAAAATTACTTCAGGAAAAGCATTGTACAGATTCCTTTTGATAATTTTGATGTTTTAAAAGTATAAGTTTTGAAAGTATAAGGTTTATAATTATAATCCTCTTTTAGTAACCATGAGGGCCTTTAGACAACTTGATGATCATTTTTATTACAGTACTCTTCTTTTTAAACACTCAGAGTAATGCCAATATAAATATTTGTCATAGGGATTTGGTGGAATATAAGAGAAAATAATATGTCCGGATGAAATATAGGCCCTGGTGGACCATTAAATTGATTTAGTCGGAGTGAAAATGTACCATTTCATCCCCTATAATGATGTAACACTATAATATTCATTTCACTGTCTACAGGGAAATTTGTTGGGTAGTGAAGATTGCCCATAAGGATTGAACTGGCAGGCAGACAAAAAAAACATGCAAGCAAAGGGCGAGGTAAACAGACAGCTACATGTAAGGGGAACTTGGAAGAAATTGGATGAGCAACAACATAGAAACCACCCAAGAGCACACCCTACCTTACCCACTAACCATTTAAAGACCAACTTGTGATTTATCAATACATTATGTCCTTTATTTGCATGATTCATGAATGCAACCAATAACCATCACGCCAACACTTTGTGCATGCACCAACCCAAAGGGTCAGCATAATGCTTGAATGCATAACCAAAAAGCGACCCATCAGGAATGCATTCAAGCTTTAGGATGACAATGGGCATAGTACATTGATGCAGCATGCAACCTTTGTTGGCTTAATTGGGGGCAACTTCAGTTCCAGTAAATTATGCTGTATACCTACGGCAGATTCTACTGTAGACCCGAACCTGAAGGTCTGGGGTTCAACTCTCAGTATTGGCACCATCATTTCCTTAGTCGTCATTGGTAATTTGCCAGTGCTGCATTCAAGCATTATGCTGACCCTACAGGGTCAAGACAATCTGAAAGGGCCATCATAATGGCATGTAACTGGCAGGGGTCGCATTTATGCATCATTCTGAGAAATGTCATATTATTTTTAGTGTGGTGCTGGCCTTAAAGGCCTAAAAGACACACTGAGGCCCGTCAATGCTGTAGGACCCTTCTCTGAGGGGAGATGAATGACTGTCAGAACGACGACCATCAACTCCCATTCCTTCACAAATAGAACTCTGGGCGGACAACAATGACACATCTCTTTGTGCCTGCAACAACAAGATGACCAGCTGCCAGTCTCCTTCTCTCCCCAACAGGCGTCTTAACCATCTAAGGGCCACATAGTGCTTTAATGTGCTTTGCAATATGTGTCCTCTTGATGCATGAATACCTTTCTTGCAAGTTTATTCCCCGGTGCAGCATTCATGCATTATGCTTTAACTCTGAGGTTGGATGTATGGATACAGCCCCTGTGCCTCTTCCTGCCAGGGCTGCATTCATGGTTTATGATGACAACAGCTATGGCGCAATAAAGGATATTGCTGCACTTAAAGGGCTAACGCTGGTTCTCCAGTGGATGACCCCCGACCTTTCACCTCTGACCTCGAGCTGGGGCTCTTTGGTCATGTGATGAGTTCTTCCGCTCTGAGATGGACTGGTTCCGTCCTCCTGAACTCCAAGCAGAGGTTGCATCAAGGTTTGCAGTACAAGGGTATGGGACAGCAGCAGGGGGTATGGTTGGAGAGTGTGGTCCTTCTAGAGAAGGTTAGCCCCTTGATCAGCACCCAGCTGGTAGTCAGGCTTGTCAACGGATGTACTAAAGGGCCCATTTTAACAAAGTGGGGGTATATAGAGGAAGATATATATGCCTTCCTCTGCCCAACGTGGTAGGTCTATTATATTGATTGATATCACTGTGAAGTTGTTTAGATATCTCATATATATGTGTTGCTTTGCTATATAATAAGGAGCATCCTTTACCTTGGCTAAACCCTAACACTAAGGGGAGGCATGTAAGATCTAATTTAAGTACTTAAGCCAAAGTTAAGGGAGCTTTCCAGTCCCCTCCTCCCTTCCCCCTACGGACATATATAAAAGACTCGAGCTCTTTGAAATACACTTTTTTTTTTATTGAAGTATATTTATTTGGATCTAATCGGCTTTGTAGGCCAAAAACTAGCTCGGGCGCATTGCCCTTCTGCCGCCAGCACCCCTGACTGTTACATTTTTCTTTTAGCGGTCTTATATATGATATGCTATGACTCCAATGCTATTCCATATGCCAACAATTCTTGATATGTATTGTAAAAAACTATACAATCACTTAGTAGTAGGTAGACAAAGTAGCGATGAGATGAGATGAGATGAGTACCAAAAGTATGTAATATAATGAGTTATACAGCATTTATAAAACAGTTAGGATAGTCCTTTTCAATAGCTAATTTAAACTTCCAAAGTGTCTCAATCATGGTGTATGTAGGTTTAAGGTTTATTCCACCTAGATATGGCTCTATACATGCAACTTCTTATAACAATAGGCTTTAGTGATCTGAGCACCTTCAGTCTTTTTCCTTGATGGAACCTTGTGGCAATAGCCCTCGTATCTAAATATTGGTCACACTGAGCCAGTGTAAAAGCATAATACAATAAGTGTTTGTCCCTTCTACTAATAAGCCAATCGCATCCACTTTTTTCATGCAACTGAATCGTATTCATAACCGGATATTTTTCTAATTTAACATTATATACCGTACGTAGGCCCTTATTCTGTAAGCCCTGTATTTCTTCAGATTCCCCTTTATTTTCCCTATCCCAAATAAAATCAGCGTAATCTAAAGTGGGTAGTACCATTGAGGTGTATATAGTTAAAGCAGTGTCACAGTCTGTGTGATATTGTATTTTACCTAACTGTCTCAGTTTATGTCGGCTATTAGCAAGTACATTTTTCCTATGCTCCAGAAACTTAAGACCGGGATCAAGGGTTACACCGAGGTAGGGGAACGATTCAACTTTTTCTAAAATAACATTATTAAGGGTTAAAACAGGATTTAAATTCCTAAAATTATTATAGTACATCCACTTTGTTTTTTTCTCATTGACTGTGAGGCTATTCTTCTTACACCAAATGGCTAGTGCATTTAAGCATGATTGCATTTTCTCAGGGGAATGCACTGAAATTACCGCATCATCTGCATACAGAGTTATATCAAAATTATCAATGTCAGGTAATGAATTAATATAAATAGAGAATAATACAGGGCCACAAACTGAACCCTGTGGTACCCCATATGTTACATGTTTAAAGGAAGAGACACAGTCATTTGCTACCGTACACTGAGTCCTGTCAGTTAGATAGCTACTGAACCACCTACATGTCCTTTCGCTAAGACCAAAACCTGCAAGTTTTTTTAGTAGAATAGAGTGGGAAACGGTATCAAAAGCTTTTTTATAGTCTAGGTAGAGAGATAGGGTTGATTTATTATTAATTATATTCTCTATAATATTATTAAGATGTGCTGTTATAGCTGTAATAGTCGAATGGCCAGATCTGTATCCATGTTGGAATTTTGTGAGGAGTCCGTGAGTTTCCATATACTTTTGTAATCTAGAACATATAATTTTTTCATATAGTTTACCAGGGAGGGGGAGGACACTAATTGGTCTCAAATCACTTACATTTAATGAATTACTTTTCTTAGGAATGGGAACAACCGTTGCAGATTTCCAGTCTTTCGGGAATCGACACGCACTCAAACATCTATTGTACATTTGCATGATTATATCTGGTATGCTTAGGAAGGCATCTTTTAATACATACGACTTAATGTGCTTAATGCTGGATGGCTTATTATCCTTAATGGATTTTATAAGCTTAATCGTTTCCAAATAGCTTAATGGATGTAGCAGGTCAGTGGAGTACAAAGGAACATTCGCTGGATTTCTATAGTGTGTCTGTGAGTCAATAGGTGGCAGCACCGCTGCAAAGAACGTATTAATAAAATCACAACATTCATTTGTGGGTACAGGCTGGTTGGTTAGGCTATTCCTTAGTTTCAAAAAGGTTGACTTAGTCTTAACAGGTAACAATTTTCTTATCCCCTCCCAGAATTTGGCTGGATCATTTTTCCTATTTAATAATAAAGTGTCTATTTTTTCTTTTCTACTATAATAAATAAGGCTTTCTACCCTATTTCTATAGAAATCTGCAATACGATGGTCGTCCACATTGTTAGTACGCCTCGCATCCCTATACAATGTGTCTCTGTATTGCATTTCTTGTATAATTGCTGGTGTTAACCATTCGGGTGTATATACCGGTAAGACAAGGGTTCTTATGGGGCATATCGTATCAAGACATGCACGTATCACAGATATAACTTTGTTCCAAAAGGCATCAGGATTTTCAATTATGACAATGTCATCCCATTTAACATCAAGTAACATATTTTTAAAGGCAAGCATATCATAGTTCTTATAGGAACGTGCTTTGACCACTTTTTTCTTTATCTTAGTGCGTTCACACTTAATAAGAATAAAAACAGGCGTGTGATCTGCAATATGGTAATCAATAGTACCGAATTCACATACATTGTGTATACGCTCATTAATATATATGTGATCCAGGAGGGTACCTGAGGCAGGTCTAGTTATTTCATTAATTAGTTGGCACATATCATTATTAGTACAGAACGGTGATACCTCAGAGTCCTCAATGTCTTTGCGCGACAATAAATCAATATTAAAATCACCAATACATAGGATTTTTCTGTTTCTAGTAACAGTTGACTTTAAATCCGTTAATTTCTTATATAAAGATTGCAGACTATTTTTGTCTCTTTTAGGTGGTCTGTAACATACATATATTTTATATTTAATCTTACCTATTTCAATATCTACACACAGTATCTCATAATCAGAGGTTATACAACTTGAGGCCTCATCTAGTGTGGCAGTATATGTGTCCCTCATGTATAGCATTAAACCACCCGCCGTTTTGTCTAAGACTGGGTATCTGTCCAGCCGAAAGAACTGATAGCCTGGTAGAGACATCATATTATCAGAAATAGTGGGATTTAGCCATGACTCGACAACACCGGTAATATCAGTATGAGAAATAAACTTTTTAATATTAACCCTTTTAGGATATGCTGATCTAGCGTTAATACAAGTAAACAGGAGACCTTTGGCTATATACATATGTTATGTAGAAATACCATTGAAAATTGACTGACAAGGTCTGTTGTATATGTTTATTGCAATAGTATTCTTCATTCTTGGTTTCAAGCATTTCTTCTCTAAATATGGTGTAATTAGCAGGAACAAAGTGAACATCGTTCACTTCTGCAACGTTCTAGACTTTTCAAAAGAACAATGAAAAGCAAATTATGTAAATTGTACACCCTTATAATTCTAAAGGATATCAACCGCATCAAACACAAGTAAAATCCTTTTTTTTGACCATATGAATAGCAAATTGATGGAAAGTGAAACTATAACATTATTAGGATTCTTTTGTTAACTGTTAGAAAGATTCCATTTATAGATACATATCTACTCTAGGTGAATATTGAGTTTAATTGTACTGAAATGGGTGCAGGTAGTGACCAGGGCAGGGGGCCGGACACAGGCTGAATGAGAGCCTTCTGCTAGAGATGGTTGGCAGGGGGTTTGTAGTATTACCCTAATACTACAAACCCCCTGCCAACCATCTCTACCAGAAGGCTCTCATTCAGCCTGTGGGGCCGGGTGTCCACCATAGATATGCACTACTACATGCCCATCCCCCCTCCCGCTTCCAAATGTGTCACTGCGGCCAGGCATGCACGGCTTTCACAGCTTGCACCTCTATGGAGGTCATTATGGAGGATGTAGCCGCGGACCTGACCCTAAGGTACCGCGGAGTGCACTTGCACTAAGGTAAACAAAGTGATGCGCACTGAGGTGGGGGGGGGGGGTGGGGGGGGGGGGGGGTTGAGGTGGCCAGACACAGGCATACAGCACCGTGCATAGTGGAGGAGGGGGGGGGGGTGGTAGTGGCGGGGGCAGTTCAGAGGGACGGCTCCTCGGAATGAGGACGGATTTTTCAATCCAGGCCATCCTCTCTTATAGGGGGTCTGGATGGGGGTCCCAATTTTCTCTGTCGATTTTAAGAAATGGTCATGTCGCCCTGTCGATTTTAAGAAATGACCATGTCACCATGTCGATTTTAAGAAAAGGCTATGTCCCATGTCACTATCTCTTATATTCCTCATGTCGCATGTCACTAAGGGAGTGATCATTTATTATCAACAGGGGGGGGGTGGTGGGTTTGGGGGGGGGGCAAAAAAATTTGGACCCCTTGACCGGGGGGGGGCAAAAAAATTTGGACCCCTCTTGGGGGGGGGGGGCAAAAAAATTTGACCTGTTTTGAGCCAAAAAGCCCGCGCGTTACTATGCTTCAAAGGGCCCGCGCGCGAGCCGATTTTCGACCCTAAGGGGGGGGGGGTAAAAAATTTTGACCCCTTGACCGGGGGGGGTGTAAAAAATTTCGCGCGCTCCGCGCGGAAACCCTCCACCCCCCCCCTGTTGTTAAAAAATGATCACTCCCTAAGCCAAAAAAGGCCCATGTCGCCATGTCGAATTTAGTGGTCCACACCCATCTTATAGGCCGTTGCTTAGATCTGGTTATGGAGGTTTTTCTAAAGTTCTCTATTTGGATACTACGAAATTCGTTTATAACAAACTTTTTTCCTGGACCAAAGCACTTCGTTGTAGCTGAAATTTGGTCATTATAGGATTGTTGGTATCAGCAGTAATACACGCACAGGCCATGTGCCCCTACGGTTTGCCGTCGGGGGTAGGCTTGTTGACTAGCCATGTGTGTGTGCCGTGAAAGGTGCCCCTCCTCGCCTCCCCCCCCCCCCCCCATCACCCCTTGTGGTGACGGCACTGTCTGGAGCTAGCTGTGAAATGGCCACCATAACACCCATTGTGATATGGGTAGAGGTGCGACCATAGAACAATAGGCTTCTACACCAATAGCCCTGCCCCCATGCAGACAGCCTCAGGATGACCAGTACACAACAAGGCAGCAGACAGGCCACATGTCCATGCACATGTATAATACATGTATCATTGTATGCATGTTGTTCCAGGTAGGTACCCAACCATTTGATAATTTATACCCATAGAATGTCATATTGTATTTAAACATTATTTCATTTTGCAAGCATATTCCGATACTATTCAATTAAAAATATATTTAATTATTAAATAGTGTATTATTTCATTTCCCAATGTGTACAATGCAAATATGCTATATGATGATCCATGTATTATATTTTTATTTTCAAGCCCAATCTGCCTTCCAGAAACCAGCCATGCCCTGGAGGTGCCCCCGGCCGTGAGGGGGCAGGTGCCGGTTCCCCAACCCCCCTGGAGGTGCCCCCGGCCGTGAGGGGGCAGGTGCCGGTTCCCCAACCCCCCTGGAGGTGCCCCCGGCCGTGAGGGGGCAGGTGCCGGTTCCCCAACCCCCCTGGAGGTGCCCCCGGCCGTGAGGGGGGAGGTGCCGGTCCGCCAACCCCGCTGGAGGCGCCCCCGGCCGTGAGGGGGCAGGTGCCGGTGCCCCAACCCCCTGGAGGCGCCCCCGGCCGCCAGGGGGGCTGGTGCGGTCCCCCAACCCCCTGGAGGCGCCCCCAGCCGCCAGGGGGCGGGTGCCGATCCCCCAACCCCCCTGGATGTGTCCCCGGCTGTGAGGGGGCGGGTGCTGGTCCCCCAATCCCCCTGGAGGCCCCCCAGCCGCCAGGGGGCGGGTGCCGGTTCCCCAACCCCCCTGGAGGCTCCCCCGGCCGCCAGGGGATGGCTTGAGCTCCCCCAGTCCCCCTGGAGACACCCCCGGTCAAGGGGTGGGGACTGCTCCCCCCAAATTGATGAATAGATGGCTGCTAATGATCCCCCCTCCCCAATTGCAACAATAAAAGTATTGCCTACCTACATTCATCAAGATCATGATATATATCGTGATAAAGCATAATGAATATCATGATGAAGCATGTTGAATCATAATAATATCATGCTTAATTAATCATAGTTTTTTTCGCAGAAATCATGATTTTCAAAACATGATATATCACGATCAAAATCATGATATATATCACAATAAAGCATAAAGAATATTATGATGAAGCATGTTAAATCATAATAATATCATGTTGAATAAATCATACTTTTTTCACGGAAATCATGATTTTTAGAGCATGGTATATCATGATAATTATCGTGATTGTAATATGATAAACTATGATTATATCATAATATATATTATGATAAAGCATAATAAATCATGATATGTCTTGGCAAATTTTCTGTGGCAAATCATCTTATATCATGGTTTATCATGATATAGCATGCTAATTAACATGATAAATCATGTTTAAAAAATCATGTTTTCCGCAAAAAAACTATGTTTATTTTAGCATGATAAATCATGATATTTATCATGATTTTTTTCTACCTGGGTTAAGCAAGAATAATGGTGAATAAATGCCACACTATGATTTCACCTGTTTCTTTATCTTGAAAAAAACAAAACAATGATACTTAAGAAGACCAACCACAGTTGATTCTTGGATCTGAAGGTTTGCTCCACTCAATTCAAATTACAGGTGGGAGATTAACATAAAACAGTAATCATGTAAAATAACCACTGGTTTTCCAGGGCCATGTTGTTTAATGAGAGCAACATTGGCCTTGTTGTTTAAAGCTGGATGACGTCATTTGGAATTAGCAATTCTTTGCTACATGCTATTCAACAGTGTTGCTAACCTACATTATATTAAAAAGCATTGATCATTAACCAATAGTGATTTTTTTTATGTTTTTATGTCATCAATCTTAACAAACAATATAGATCTTCCCCTACACACTGATAATGATTAATTTTAAAGGCCATCCTGCAGCGCACCCTACTTCATAGCCAACACGATGCATGCATGTAATCTGGTGCTCCGTCTTATTGTTATAGAACAAGGTATTGGATTATTTCTTATTCCTCACAATTCACTGTTTCAAAGAGGATGAATTATTGGCCTTGTCATTCTCAGAATTTCGCACACTCAAAATCAGCCCCATATTGACTTGATTCAATGAGCTTTAAAATGACTCACACAAGACTGACTACGTTAATGTGATCACACTTGTCTGGTTCTATATTCCTCATCAACAGGCTCCCGAGAGTTTGATTGTGATGCCCTGTCATTGTCCTTATGGGAGTATTTAAAATCAATTTGGATGCAAAGAAATGACATTCGTCTAGACTTTGTAGACAGCAGGGGCTTTATGGCGCTTGAACTTCTTAGTCATACAATTTCTCAACTCAAGTTGTGCTTGATTCCTCCCTACCAATTTGCCTTTGTAGGTCCCTGAAAATATAAATTAGTTTTTCATCACTGTGTATTACCAACATCTTCTTTAACGATCAATTCAATAATGATAATTATTATTATCGAATAGATCATTGAAGAAAATGTTGATGTTTTATTTAAGAAAGAATCTTTTTCTTTAAATTAAAAAAAAGTTTTTCTCTAAGACCTTGGAGTACTAGCCCTAGGTAGAAAAAAATCTGGACGGAGTTTGGTATACACAGAAAGATACATGACCTGTCACACAGAAATACGGCTCTAGTCAATAGGCCATTATGCTTCATTAATCATTACTTCTTATTCCTAGTGTGGGAGGAAATCTATACAGTATATAGCACTGTATTTAGGCTACATTATATAAGCACTCATTGTATCCCCCAGGAACTCTGAGTCAAGGATTCTACCCTGCGACACAGCCATGCCTTAATGAATGCTTAATGAATAAGATGATAGCATAATGTTGCGTCATTCATGATAAGTCAAATTCTAAACCATTATACAAGGCCACACTGCATTGGTGACAATGATAATTTTGTATTTATTACATGTTCCTTTGGTTTTGGGCACCTGAATGTCTGGCTAAATATGTCGCTCCGATACGCATGCGCTAAGCCTGTTAGATCCCTATAAGGCATAACTCTCGAAGGGCAGATCCTGACGTGCCGACACTCTTCATGATGGCTATTACGAATGAGCTCCTATTTCAAGAGACAATGATGGTGGTGGATGGATTTCACCTATTTTATCACCTTGTTTTCTAGCTTCTTTTGATCATTTCTTTTTTTTCTGCATTGATTCCCATGGATTAGTTTCATTCCTCTTATCATCATATAGCACTATCATTTTGTTTGTTTGACGATGATTTTTTAAAAATAATTATGAAAGCACTTCAGGAAAATCATTGTACAAAATAGTATTGGATAATTTTTGTGGTATAGGTTATTGGTATTGTACAATTTCTAAAATTGTCCAAATCAAACAACCACAGATTCAAGGAATACAACAAGGACATTTTTCACTGGATGTTCATAATCTCGTAATGAAAAATGTGGGAGCGTCTATTTAACTGTATTATGGGCTTCCATGAGGAACAAATCAGTTTCTAAGCTGAGGTTGGCGGACCGTATGTAATAGTAAATTACCATCAAGCTTTGCCTGCATAGGCAAAATATATATGCCAAAAGATGTTATCTAGTATATCCTTCATAATGAATTAAATGCATTCAGGTTTGTAATGACGTCAAATATTTCATTCCCCTTTGTGAAAAACATTGATACTATAAGGAGCAATCTTACAGACACGACAAGAACATCCAATCTGACTAATAAGAGGTTCCAGGGCAGACTCTGCTTGAAGACTCAGGTTAAAGAGCCGTGCTAATACTCCCCAAACACATGTTACGTCATCTTTGATCTTGTCTCATATTTGGATTGTGTAATGAAGGAAATCGAAAAAGGAGGTGTGGCTTCGAGTATATTTGAAGTTCAAAGTTTGTGATAACGTATAACATAGTCTTGTCGTTTTATGTACCCATATTTGATTTCACTAAGATGCCATTTGATGAACAACATATTTAACTATAACATGACAATAGACTGTCAGATGAATTTGTGTTATAAGGGATGACAAACTAATCAAAACCCTTCGCATATTTCACCATAGTCTTTTTTTTGTGTGTAATGTTTAACAAGCACAGTCCAGTGAATATCTATATTCTCGAAATTTGATACAGATCATAAAAAGAAGTGGCAACACATATGTAAACATCGCTCCTGTTCAGTGTCATGTGGCTAGTAGGCACAGATGCAATACTCTGTTCATGTAAAGTATCCTAGATGCTAGAGGAGTTCCATAGAGGTGCCTACATTGATTTTGCCATCAAAATAAGAACACATAGAGAACCCCTGAAAGAGTCTGTTTTCACCAAAAATGGTATCTTCTAACGTGGCCTATCATATTCTACATTAAAAAAAAGTAGTATAGACAGGTTTTTGCTATATATTGGCCCCCTGGTGGCCAAAGTTGGTACTAAAAATCCCCCGCGAAGGTCCCCTTTCCCTTGTTGATCCACATATAAGCAGTGTAGGCCTGTATAGTTCAGAGTGAGTATTACTTCAGAGGTAGCATACTTACAAGCTATGTGTACATTTAAGTACACCTCTTTCAATTGAGGAGTTGAACAGATCAGAAGATATAATGCATCAAAACTACTCTGTCAGCTTAATAGCTGCTTTGCGGACAGAAATCTAGACCTGTTAGGGGTGCATTATAACGCCATTGAGTTATTATGCCTTGGCCTGGAGCCACAACATAAATACCTCAAAATCACAAAAGGTGACATACACTGGTAAAAAAAGGACCTTAGTGTACTCTGCACCAAGGACCTTTTTCGCAGATCGTCAGCAGTCTTGTCTGCCATTGCTTATTAAATGAGAGACCTTGGTTGCTATTTGACCCAAACTTAACTTGTCTTTTCTATATACTTAAATGTACTACAGGTAGTTGAAGACACTTCTGTATGTCCATAAATTGGAGCACACAACTAAGGTCATTCATATTCAGCCCCTATATAATTATATGCTAGACATTTTACTGCTTACTATCATTTGAACGATGCAACAGATAAGATAGTAGTATTGCACCTCTTTTGAGTATCTCTGACCGTCATCCCATGTGAACAGTTATAGCCATTTGGACGACCTTAAGAATCATTGATTGATGCTGGACAGGAGGAGATGAGGTTTACCTTAAGGTCTAAGGCCCCCTCACAGCCAACTCGTACAGGCATTGATTATTGTTGAGGCAAGCAGGCAAGGTACTTGTGATGATGTGCCTTACATGGAGTGTTTTAAGGGCCAGGGTGGGGAGCAGACAGGAGGGAGGTGCTCAGTAGGGTAAGGGATGAAGAGTGTCCTGCCATCAGTGGTGATAACATATAGGTCAATATACACTGAGCTGCTCAACAGATTAGCTCTAGTCTTTGATAGCGTAACGTCTAGAGTGATGAGAACTGGGAAAGAGAGAGGATAAGGATTCATGTTCTCTTAATCACTGTTTCTTATCACATCGATATTCTAATAGACATGAACCTCATAGCAGGGAGCCTGGATAGGACTGTATAGTCAGGTACACTTTCTTATTTCTTACTATGTTCATGAAAATTATATTTCAATCTCATGAGAGATAGAGAGCATGATTGCGAGGAGAGGGAAAAGAGATAATGATATGTTGAGGCATGATTTTGAAATTTCATAAAATGGATGATTTAACTCGTGAAATATTTCCATTTGCCATCTATCTCTCTTGGTGATGATTAATTTTGACATGCTGAGCCGATATATATCTATGCTCAGAGCCTACCAGCAGGAGGACACTTATGGCTGTGACACCTAGCACTACAGGAAATACTATTTTCTGATCTAGTACGCAGGATTTTGTATGACCATGTTTCACTAAGGTGTTGTAGCTGTTCACAGTGTTGCTCTGGTGGAGTCTAGGCCATAATAATTATGTTATCAGACCTTATTTTAGCTAACAACGACAACAATATCACTTATCATACTAATAATTTCATGAATATACAAAAAATACCAGGGATAGAGGTTTCCTAATGCAATGGTTTCCATCATATTGAATTTAGGATAGTGGATTTCGCTCTCCTCGTGGTACGGTATTGCAAATGGGATCAATTAATTGCTCCGTCATTCTGAGAATCTCACAGACTGTCAGCTTTGGACTGATTCAATTCAATAAGCTGCAGAATGCCTCATACATGGATGATTACAATAATGTAATTACTTCTGTCTATATCTATATTTTCCACAAAAGGCTTCAGAGAGTCTGCCTCTGCGGCTCTACTATAACCCTTGTTGGAGGGTTTAAAACCAATGTAGTTGGCTGGTTATATTGATGTTTTGAATGGATTCGTCTACACTTTATTGGCAATAAATCTATGGAACTGGTTTGCTCAAAAGGTCCCTCTTATAAATAAAATATTGATTCCACAATAACCTTTTTAGAAAAGTTTTCTAATATCTCATAAATATGCAATAATTATTGCCTCTATTACCTTCATTGTGATACTCAATTCCAATAAAAGATTGGCCAGCCTTTGTTCCTCAAATTTAGAATTTGACAATGAGTGAGCATTATCTGAATGTACTAAGACCCAGGCTAATATGATGGATCACAATTAGGCTATTGCTCTAGTATAAAGTCATGACCTCACACCCAATAGTTATGCACTATGATACAGCGTCTGTTTTGTGTGCAATTGATTTAGTATAGACGGTCACCGACACATCTGATATGATCCATTTAAAAACTTCCAGATTCAAAATGAGCATTAAATATAGTTAATGCCATGGCTTGGGAAATATCAACTGTAGCTAAAAATGCCGAAATCCCGCCCCCTAAGGAAAGTATTGTCTGTCTTTCCGGTTTCTTTCATAAAACCTTGATGTCATCTCTATGCATTGAATATACAAGTGTTTCTTATCAAAGCTATCCTATGCTCAGACTATATGGATACAGCTGCAATGAAAATTATCAACACAGTAAATCACCAAGTACCAGCACTTTAAGGCAGTGACAATAATCAACAACCAAGGACAAGTCAAAGGTTCTTTATAGAAGATAATCATCAAGCACATTCCACCTGTCAACTACCCCTGCCCTGGTAACAAACCTAGCCGTCCAGTCCTCTAAGGTACCTAGGGCTACTCGTCTCATTGCTGTCAGAGCGGCTCCCGACCCAGCCTGACACAAAATTGCCATCAGCCTGCTTGGGCATAGCTGCCAATTTGGACAAACTGATGGCTGAGCTATCTGAGTGCTCTCATCAAGGAAAGTTGTTTCATTCCCTGTCTCCAACTTCTCCAAGCCTGTTTTTTTTTACCTTCTTTTAACCTATTGTAACGGTAACTGATGGTGGCTTATAGCTAGGAAGGAAAACGATGAGAGGAGAAGTTGTGCTTTACAGGTTTAATTATGTATCTTTCAGAACTAGGAGAGTGCTACAAAGGAAATGTTAGATTTGTGGTAGATTTTTAATCTTAAGGGCTAGGTGTTTTTAGAGTGTTTTTTTTTTACTTCCCATAGGTGTCAATCTTTCTTCCCAGAGGGGATTGCTCTTTCCGTCAGCTAGAACATTTATAATTTACACTAGTCTTCCAGCAAATTTACCTTTAGCTGATATTCAAGGTTGAGTCCAGTCACACAGCTGTGTTTATTAAGAACTAAGCTCCATCTTCCCTGTCAGTGCCTGTGACCTAGCAGTAACCAGACCCCATCAGAGGTCAATGTCAGATTGATAGCCTCTGTATAGACTGATATCATCACTGATGCAACAGTTCCTACCACTGACATCCTCAATGCTGTAACCAGTCCTGGAATGGCCTTCAATTCTTCTGTATCACAATCAAGGTTAATGTATTTGCTGCTGCACTTACCACCAGGAGTATGACTCCGACATAGTACCGGGACAGACCTTCATCACCAGAAACCACCATAGTTTTATCATTAGCTACCTCAACTTCGGTCCCTGACATTCCTGGTTCAATCACAAGGATGAGGCCAGGCAATATCCCTATCAATGAGAACACCTTAAATAAAGGAATACCATTGTTGAACAACAGCTTATTGGCTACAAGTGCCCAGATGATATACAAGATGTTGAGTAATGTGGCATGTATTCCAAGTGGTAGTCGAGAAGCCGCTGTATAAACAGCCACATTGTAGACCATGCTGCTTCCTGTAGCAGCTGCTATGTAGAATGCATGTATTTTATGCTTTCTGATGTCAATTCTCTTGACGGCAATAATTGCTAGAGAGATGATGGCTTGTGCGGCATAGCGCGATACATTTAGCTGGAATGGTGGTACGACCTCCTGCAGGGCCTGTGCGGACAGACTACTCACTGAGCCTAGAACTTGGGCGATGACACACAAGATGCTGGCTAGCGTATTGGGGGAGAGAGCCATCATTGTATGTATCTGAAAAAGAACTAGAATGGAATAAACTTGGCTTTGACAGTTTTTTCTGTGTCAGGTCTACAAGTTCTTTGACTCGAGACATACATATACATTTTTAAACCCCCAGATGAAAAAATGATTTGATTTTGTCACAGATGCATAGTGTAAAGGGGGGCGGTGCGTTTCTGCATGTATGCATTAGAAATCCTTACATAAGCATCCCCCACACAAAAAGTTGAAAATACCAAATATTATACACCCCCCCCCCAAGAGGCGTTGGCGTTTTATACCCCCTTGCCTCCCTGGAGGAGTCAAACTTCTTTACCCTCCCCTCCCCCCGCACCCTTTGTTATCAATAAAGGACAACTTCATGGGATGATTAGATAATATAAAGCATGTTTTGTATTGTATTCATGGAGGCATGGTACTCATATGGTTAGTGAAATTCTTGCATCAGACTGTGCAGATAGCTATGGTCAATGTGTATTGTGAAGGTTTAAAAAACAAATCTGAGCCACCCTCTCCGACAAATAAGAGGAGGGTTTGAGAGAAAGTCTTAAACTGACATGGACCATGGTGATTATGGGATGTTATAGAACCATTGTAAAAGTGTAGGGGCGTGACCTTCACTCACCTCATAGATTAGATAGTCGTTGAAATGACCTTAGCTGTTATTCAAAATGTTACACAAACTTGTCAACCAACCAAGCCTGTTTGTCAGCTCGCTTTGTCTCTCAGTGCTAGCGGAGGTCCTGTTCTGGTTTGTATTGACTAATATTTCACTCACATCTAGGCTAAAATGCAGTGAGACGGACGGGTCCACATTAGGGACAACGTATAACCGGGAGCATTAACCCTTTCATGCCCAGGACTCCAAAAATGCGCTCCTTTGCACCTATATATGCTTAGAGCACCATTCTGAGTGCCCTAGTACTCGGATTAAGATAATTCTGGGACTAAAATGAAGCGAAAATGCTAACGATACCAAATACTCCAGGCTTAGACACGTATGTTTGGGATGGTAGGCTTGAATACATAATATAATGAGTCAAAAATGTGTTTAAAATGGCATGAACGCGCGCTCTGGCCATAGGAGAACAGATGAATAATAGAAATATCCATAAAAATGATCAAAATGTGATAAAAACACTTTTTAGTCAATTTTTCCGCAGATTGCATATTGTACTAGATAGGTTATTGGGGTACTAAATATGCCTACTTTCTGAGATGGGGAAAAGGCTACTATAGTAAAGTCCAAATAACTAGGGGTCTATTAGTTAAAATAGATTCAGATGGTAGAACTCGCTTTATGCATGAACAGGTAGTACATAGACTATTCAAACATCAACATGAGAGTCATATAACAGGTAAGATACTTTTATTTACCTTGACAGGTGAGTTGGGAATAACGTGTCCAGTTAACTCCATACAGATTATTAGCTTTAATGGTGATTGAATTCATTCATATGCAATGTTATAAGCAGTGCCGCACTATGGTAATTAACAGGTCTTTCATGGATTCTGACTTTCAAGACTTGGGGTGACCTTGAGTTAAAATACCTTTTAAATCCTAAAGTGGTTGAGATGGTAACTTTTGAATCACCAGTTCCCATTGAGATGGAACCAAAAGGTCTCACCCCTACTGACCCTATATGTACACCAATTTGTTGAACGACACCGTCTATAACCGTTTGAATACTGCACATGCAAACCAATATCCAGCAAACCAATAATGACAATGATAGATAATCAGGGCCTAACCTTGGGTTAGGCCCTACCACCACAGTTACCAATTATTCAGCTTAATTCTCAAACACTCAACATTTATCATAAGTCAACAGGTAAGATTCAATATACCAAATACTCAGTGGTAACAGCAGTAATAACAGTTCAATGGCAAAGGCAGAGAGACACTGGGGTATTTCCCCAGTATCAATACATGTGACAGTATGATGGTCAATTAAGGCACTCAAAGTGTAAAGATTAAAGGCTTCTTCAGGCATTGATCACTGCCAGCCATCCTAAAACTGAATGGTGAGCAGCGATATACCTGCAGAATTAGTAAAGTTCTCTACTTACAGTTTGTATAGGCTTAAGGTGTATAGCCTAACTGAAATCACCACAGCACCAAAGGCTGCACCCCGAAATGCAGATGGGTGCAGCAACAGTGCACCAATAGTGGCAGTTAGTGTCTTTTGTGAAAGCCTTCTTGGGTACAGCAGTAGAGCCTATTTCTAGTATAGTTTGAATCTATAGAAATGGTATGGTGGTGGTGGTGTCTCTGAGCCCCAGCCCCTCAGCAACCAGTGGCAGCCCCGATCTTCACCCTGCCTAAACGCCGACTGGGCTTTCCTCAGCCCTCCTCTACTCTATATCCACCATCCCTCTCACCCCTGGATCGGGATTGGCAACAACAAGATAGGCAGAATCAGGGGTGCTGATGTGGACAAATGTAGACAGACGGCCTTGTGGATAGGCCGCCAGGATATGTCAGGGCCATGTATAGGGTGGTGCCTAAAAACAGGATTACTCACTCATGAACCTGATGTTTTGAAATGCCACCCTATCATCCCATTAAATAAAAGGAGGGATTATAGCCTAACAGATTACGAGCTATTATTGAAAACCCATCTCTTCCACTAACCGCGGTGCATACAGCACAATATGTGGTGTTGGTATTCTTCTATTTTCAATAGGTATGCTCCAATTTGGAACACCCAAAGAATGTTTACCAGGCCCAGATAGCCTATTTCCAACTAAAATAGACCAAAATATGAATGTTTTAAGTTTTTTTTTACAATATTGTTTGATATGAGTGAAAAGAATGTTTCTGGTTGCCATAATTACCAAATTAAAATGTTTTCTTAAATAGTAATGGAATGGGGATTCGAATAGCTTTAAACAAATATAATATGTAGTATATATCAGAACAATATATCCAATTGTTACACAATTCACAATTGATGATGTAAATAAATGACATTGGTCAAATAGTTCTGGGCACGAAAGGGTTAACAAATAGACCGTGCCATTCTTTTATGGTCACGTTATGTTGTAGGGACAACGTATAACCAGGAGCATTAGCAATTAGAGCGTGCGATTTCTTTTCAAAACATAAATTTATGTATGGTCACGCTATGTTGTATGATGGATTCATAGTCTCTTTCAGTCTCAAAGAGTCCAGCATTGTCAGACTCTTGGCCCTTAGGCCATCTAGTCTAGCAGTGTCTGAGAGTGTATGAGAGTGCAATTGGCGACATGGGCTAACGCTCACGCCATAAGAGTAAGGTAGGTCAACAACCTCAATAGGTGGACAACTTACATGTGCTTTCTATCTTCTGTGTTTCTTTCTTCAACCTGACCTGTCCCGATGTGCTTGGCTGTTTGCTCTTGATCCCCCTCATCTCTTTGCGTTGTCTTTGTGAGTAGGGCCATTGAGTATCATAATGGCTCCACGTCCCAAAAGCCTAGACACTGAACGTCTGGTGTACATGGATAAGAAACCTTATATGTTAGACATACACAGAGAGAAGTAAAGGTGTCGCCATGACTCTTTTACCATAGTCAACTCTAGTTGACTCTGATAGCAGAGTCATGATGACTCTGGTGGAGGGGTCACAGCTACTCCAGCCATACTCCTTCCTGCTTGTACAAATTGACTCTCCATCTTGACTCTATCAGTGCAGAGTCAAGTGCAGTTGACTCTGCCCACAGCAGAGTCATTTATAGTTTGACCCTTCATGAAGAGTCAAATAAAAATTGTGTTGACTCTGATAGTAGCTGCATATGACACCACCTGGTGGGGCAACCATCACTAATTTGGTACCAGTGGCCACCACAAGGCCGAGCCATTGTCTATACTTTAGATAACTGTTAAATGCTGGGTTACATGCCTCACAGTTTCAATTCGTTATAGATAGGTCCACTATGTCTAAATAGTGTTGCTAAGGGATATCAATGGATAAACTTTCCAGTTAACTTACCTGAATCAAATGTGATGACAAACTATACAATACATTCCAAGAACATCAACAGTATAGAGCTTAGTCACCATATTTGTGAGTATGGGAAATAAACATAAGGCTGGGCACTAACTATGTGAGATATAATAAGTGGCACTGCTTACTACTTCAGATAGATCTGATGTTGGCATCTAATATGTGTATGGCCAATGGTCTGTATAATGTAGTGTGAGGCAGGCATAACTTAGCCCTTTCACACAGGGAGAAGTGTTGGACATTACAACATGTCTTGTTATTGACAATGTCTTGGGCAATAACCTCACCTACTCACAGGCCTCACAGGCCTCACCTGGCCTGCTCACTCATTATATACACCTGTTGCCCCCACTCTACCCTGGCATGAATACACAATCCACCTGACCTGCATGCACTCATGTATTCAATTTTGACTCCACCTCTTTTGATAGGTCAACTACTGTTGACTCTTCAGGAACGGAGAGTCAAATGAGTTTGACTCTCTTCTACAGGTGTCACGTGGGAGACAAACTGCGACTCTGGCTGTCAGAGTCGTGGCGACTCCTTTACTTTTCTGTGTGTAGATTAAAGTCTAAGGTTGAGGGCATAATGCTACAGGGTCTTCGATAAGTGTTGTAAATTGATTAACGAAGTATTCTCTAATTTTATACATGAGGAATAGAATTCATTTACAGCCTGCAAACAGTTGGCCAATTGGTCTACTGTATGGGTATAGGTATAGCAATGCTCTACTTGTTCGTTTCGCCATGATTTTTCTGATGTTGGGAGTCTCGTACTAACTTACTTTCTTATGTTAAGACAAACCCATCTATGATCCCTGAATGATCTTGCTCAAAAAATCACCGATCCAAACCTGTGGTGACATGCTGATTGCTGCATTCTGAAAACAAGAGATTAGAGAGTTGGATTCAAATCATGGTTGGGATTTGTCTTCAACATGAACCAATCTTTTATGGCGTGTGGAAATAATATATATTTACTCATATCGCCACCTTTCCAATAATTTGTAGTTGATCCATACTACTAGTGTGACTTCATGAGAACAAAAACCAGACAAGGTACAATTAGGCTGCCTGTTACAAATTCTTTAATTATTTGACTGTCTCAGTAAATCAAAGGGATGTTAACCTACTTCAAAACAGGCAAGTAATAATTATGGTAAATCGATGCCTTGCTAGGATTTTACTTTTGCAATCAGCAGGGAATGAAAGAGAAAAGGATATTGTAAAGAGGGCCTCCCACAGTTGATTCTTGTATTTAAGATTTTGCTCCATTTCAGGTTAGCGATTGTAATTATCATCCCCGTCTGAAGACTTTAAAGTAATCAAAACCTCTCACCGGCCACTTGTGTGAAATAACCACCCGAAGATGAAAAAGAACTGCTGCAAATGACAGCTTCCATCGATGGCTAGTTCCAGGGCTATGTTGTATGATGGAAATAGCAATGAACATGGCTGCTGTGTTCAACATGCATACATATCATATACCAAAGCAATACCATATGACAGTGTTAACAATATTAATACACATTGGACAACCCACTATGCTGTCAAACGGGAGCAAAATTGAACAATGTTGATGCAACATGGCACTTAACATCTAGGCGATAATACTAAATGCTTATAACAATTCCTCATTGCTGAAGAGCCATGCTTTCCATTTTGAAATCATTTATTGCGGTTTAAATATCAATGTATTAGAAACCTAGTGCTAACTTTTTAAATTAACATTAATTTAATCGAAACAGCATTGTGTCAAGTACTGGATCCTTTCTTATCCATCTCCTCAGAATGCACTATTTTCTGCAAAATTAATCAATGGCTGTGTCATCCTCAGATCTTTAGTGACAAAAAAGTGTCGGATCCCTATTGACCTGATTCAATGAGCCTCATAATGACTCACAAAGGGGAGATAGCAATAATGTAATTACACTTTTCTGGTTTTACCTCCTTCATCGTCACATCAGTTTTATTATCACTTACTGTGTATTATGTCGTTGATAATTCCTTCTCCATATCTATTACTGTGCCCAATTTAAGCCATTGTGCCAGATATACAACACAATCAAGGTTCAATCCATGAAAAAGTATGGACCATTCTCTCGTTTTATAGTTATTTAGTCATCAAAATAAATATTGTAATTGCGTTACAATTAGATGTAATGGCTATATAAGTTAAAACAAGAAATCACTATGGACAACCAAGGCTATGCATAGGTCTAACCTTATCTGCTTTAACAATCGGCAAAAGCAAAGGTATAAACATTTAAAAAATGGCTTACCACTGAAGGTTCTTTGTTTCGCAGGTCTGTTCAATTCACATCCCTGAGGCTAATTTAAACCAAGTACTTTCTTCCCCTGACCAGGACAATTGTAAAATAACCAACTGCACAAAGCCAAAGCCTCTTAACATCCACTTATGTAAAATCATCGGCAGAAAAAAGACCACCGCTGCATTTGACAGATCCAATCTCTGTCTTCAGGGAGGCATTGCACAATCAAAGCACAATGTAGCAACTATGATAAATCATTTAGACTTAATGCTCATAATCAGGA
The DNA here is from genome assembly GCA_947462335.1 of Harmothoe impar. Taxonomy (NCBI): domain Eukaryota; kingdom Metazoa; phylum Annelida; class Polychaeta; order Phyllodocida; family Polynoidae; genus Harmothoe; species Harmothoe impar. Next base: position 46,183,720 of record OX381718.1, read on the forward strand.
CATGAAATGAAGCAACAGTAATTGCAGTAAACATGATTGCAAAACTGTGTTAACTATTTCCAGGGAGGAGTAGACTAGAATGATATCGTCAAACTGATTAAAAAAGAAAGGTGTAACATCAACGTTATCTCAACATTGACCTAACCAGGATTTTACAAATATATAGCACCTATTTTAAGTGTTTAGTTGATAGGCCATTAAAAGCACAGGGTATGCTCTGTAGATGTAAGATGACATAATCAGCTAGCAGTGAACAACGTCACAAACATGTCATTCACATTTGTAAAAAAACATTTATATTTATATTAAAAGAATAGAATGATCAATGCCAGACATGAAGATAACACCCCATAAGGCTAACACGCAGGTCACAATGCTCATTCAGTTTGGAGCTCAAATAGCTACACAAACACTCTCCCAGCACATGTTACATTAACTTTAAGTAGCATTTGGATCATGTGATAAGGGGAAGTTAAAGACTCTCACATTGAACTGATTTTGTGAGATACAGGCTGATATGTTTTTTTCGTAATTCAACCCATTTAAGTAAAAGTTAAATTATAATCAACATTTTTGAACAAGCACTTGGTTAAGCATAATATTAGTATAACGTATATCCTCCAAGGTAAAAATCCAATTGTTATATTGAGATCATTAGCTTTCCAGCGATATATTTTACTACATCGACCACCACATTTAGTTGTTGAGTACTTGGTCCTTCAATATATATGTAGGGCACTGTCCGAATCAAACTTGTAAAAGATGCCAAGGCTGAGATAAATTGTAATACCCTTTGTGATTGGCCCTGACCATCATCCCGGCTGGACAGTGATAGCCACTGGGAGGACCCGCGGAGGCATTGATTGATGCTGGACAGGAGGAGATGGGTTTTACATTAAGATCTAAGGTGCCCTCACAGCCACCTCGTACAGGCATCGATTATCATTGAAGCCAGCAGCCAAGGTACTTGTGATGATGTGCCTTTTACAGGGTGTCCTAAGGGGCCAGGATGGGATCAGAGGAGAGGAGAGAGGTGCTGGAAGTGTCAGCATAGTAGGGGTATGAAGAGTATCCTGTCCCAACAATGCCATCAGTGGTGAGAAGGTACGGGTCAATACCAACTGAGCTGCTCAACCCCGGACACCTAGGCAATGCTAATGAGCAGTCTATAGCTAGACACCTTCTTGTAGACATTAGGACGATACAGATTAGAATTAGCTTACTTCTCTTGGGTACCACTATAATATTACGAGAAGTGAATCCTAATGAGATGATGGATCCAGATAAAACATTTCTCAAGCCATATGCCTGCTGACATACACATGATATTATGATCAATAAACAACAGTTAATGATAATTATCGTCACTTGTAACCTTAGGCAGCCCTCTTGGGGGTGATAATAAAAGAAGGTCTGTGATTGGCGTTTATATGCAGAAATCCATACATGTATAGGCCATTTGTGATGAAATATGGTAATAGCTTGCTTTTACACCACCTATCAATCAATATATGCTCTAAGACTAGGGGAAATACTAGTACCAATCACCTTATAAGAGGTAGAACGAGAAAGCACAGTGGAGAGAGATAGGCAAGGAAGAAGGCTGGCAAGGGTTGATAGACATATGTGGCCAGGTGGGGGAAAACGGGCCTCCAGGGGGTAAATGGCTTTTCAAAGTTTATGTTACAGGCTTTAAAATGAGATATCTTGAGCTAAAATATCCCAATTACATTTGCTGTAACTGCTTGTCAAACCCGGGTTGGTGTGTACAACTGAAAATGGCAAATAAGCTCTAAATCCACTATATCCTATTATGAATACTAATAATGTAAAAAATACAGTTTTGTTGAAAAATAACCAAAGACATCAGATGTTTTTATCATAAAATTGGTTCTAGAGGGAATTTCTGAGGTCGGTTTTTGATTCTGAGTTTCTTGTAAAATTTTCAAAAACATTTGAGGCAAAAAATTCCCATTTGGAATAATGGAGTGTTTCCATGGCAACCAGAAAATGCCATGTATGCCAATTTTCCATGTTTCCATGGCAACAAATGTTCCTTTTGCATTCCAAAAATGGAATGTTTTCGATGGAGATGAAATAATTCTAAGCATATCACTGGATTCCCCATAAAAAATTGGTCTCAAGCATTTTTTTAGTAATTTTTCAGTGTTTTACCCATATACTGCCCCCTGGTGGCCAAAACTATTACTAAAAATCCCCCCCGGAGGCACGTTTTCCCTCACCTGGCCACATATTTTATAAACAAACAGGCGGATAGAAAGATCAACATAATATGTGGATCAACAAGGGAAAAGGGACCTCCGCGGGGGATTTTTAGTAACAACTTTGGCCACCAGGGGGCTCCATATAGCCAACAATGTTCAAAATATCATAAAAATTGTTCTATACTACATTTTGATGGAGAATACAATAAGCTACTTTAGAAAATTCCAACTTTAGTGAAAACCTTCCATATTTGGAATGCACAAAGAACGTTTTTGGGCCTAAATTGATGTTTTTGCACTTCTTGGTTGCCATGGAAACATAATTTTCATTCTAAATTGAGTTTTTCAATAAATTAATGATTACAGGCCCCAAGAAGATTTTTATGCTGAAAACGGAATGTAAATCCCATGTTAAGATCAAAAGCTGTGACCAAATGTTTAAAAAGTATGGATATTTGGGAATTTTCATAATTATGCTAATTAGATAGAGATATCTCTAAAACAAAGTAAGATAGAGCTTATTGGCATTTGAGATTGGACAGTGCCCACACATATTCAAGGAGCCAGTTCTCAAAAACTAGAAGTGGTACCTGCTAATGAAATATATCACTGGAAAGCTGATGACCTCAATTTTATTATTGAGTTTAACATTTGGAGGACCCTTTTCCCTCGACTGTCCACATATATTAATATGTTTATATTCATTAACAGACATCATTGCTATGTTATGCATCTTGTCTGCTATTTTGAAATGATTGACAAACCCATTTTATCATTTTGAACCCAACTGAATCTAATTGATACTCCCCGTTACTAGACCTGACACCCGAATGTTTAAAAGATATTCAATAAAGTATTCAACCTTTGAGTATATTTCTGATTATTGAATATGAAACAATAACATGTCATTCCCACCCATTGTCCATTATTTAGAGTAGGGGAGACTGTGGCACGTTGAACTGCTTTGACACCTTTATTTTTTACCTGACCTTGCTAAAGGGATCTGAACTACGATTTTGTATCAACCAGTTACCTTGTATCATTGCTATATAAGAGAACCTATTGCGAGGCAAGTGTGCTCTTTTCTTGTATTTTTCTTGAATTAAAAAAAAATAATCTTAGGGTGGTTCAATGTGCCCCATGCCTGGGGGAGGTTGATCCACCCACTGGGGCATCTTGAACTACGTGCATTGAACGATCCAAATAATCACCAATATAGATCAATAAGTGAAATTTTGGTTAGAATTAGTTGCTATTGTTACTTTTGCATAGGATTGAATGTAAAAATTACATATTTAATGCACAAAAGTCACTCAATTATAGTTTCTATAGAAGTGACTGAGTTTGTACCTTACAGATTTTTCTTGTTGTCAAATTAAATCAGTTTAAGAGTATTCCTCTTATTTGGTAAGTCTGAATAAATATTTTATTACACTCCTCTATAATGTAATGAACTGTTCTGCCTCTGAAAAGTGATAAATCTGGAAATGAAGACACTGTAAATATGTTACACAAGAATTCTTTTCACGAACCGCAAACTATGTATTCTATCATAATTTTCTAAACAAATTGCATCGAATTAGTTTATGTCATTATCCATATTATCTTCCTTTGATGCACTACTAACGTTGCATTATTATTCAGTCATCCAGGCAATGCTTATGAGCAGCATATGTGACATGTACTGGGGATGGGGACCTTAGTACACCCTGCACTAAGGTCTCTTTTCGCAGATCATGTCACATATAACTAGACACCTTCTTGTAGACCTTGGGATGATAGAGATTAGAATTTGCTTATACTATCTTGTCTACCACTCGATTGTGAAAAGTGAATTATAATGAGATGTTGGATCCAGAAAAGACATTTTTAAATCCATATGCCTGCTGATATGCATATACTGCTCAATAAAAAACAGATAATGATAATAATTATCAGCACTTGTAACCTTAGGCAGCCCTCTGGGGCTGATAGTAAAAGAAGGCCTATGATTGGCGTTTATATGCAGCAATCCATACATGTACTTTTTGTGATGAAGTATGGTGATAGCTTGCGATATCACCACCTGCTAATCAATACATGCTCTACGAATAGAGCTGATACCTTAGGAGAAATAAAATTACCAGTCACATTATAAGATGTAGAACGAGTAAGCACAGTGTAAAGAGGGAGATAGGCCAGGAAGAAGATTATATTTATCAGCAGACAGCATTGAAGCATTGGGGAAGGGAGCGTTACAACCTGGAGGATGGGAGGGACTGGGGGACAGAGGCAGGAGGGGATGGTGAAGGGGTTGCTGAGGTTAAGGAAGAGACCGAGAGGGAGAGGCAGGAATTGATAGATGGATGGAGAGATGTACTATGTATGGCAAGCCGTTTGGGTAAAGTTGAAATAAACTTGGTTTGTTTCAAATAAAGTGGGTTTATTTCGAAATAAACTTGGTTTCTTTTAAATCAACTGGCTTTATTTAAACAAGTTTACCAGGTTTATTTCAAAATAAACTGAGCTATACTTTACCCAAGTGGCTTACCATGACTAGGTATGAAAGGTAAGTAGGAGAGGTGGAAGGCTTCAGGCAGTGGACATGGAGGAAATACCCCCAACCTCTGGCACATAAACAACATCTCAAAGTTCCGTAATTAACAGTGCAAGTGCACCCAAAAATCCAACAGTTATTTGGTAGAACTTCCTTGATGCCTTTTGGGCGTCATCATATTGTAAAAATACCTCAAATATATACCTATGAAAAGTACTAGAGCAAAGAGACCGGCGGGGTAGACTACTCCGGTCAGACTATGGTCATCAGGGACAGTTCAGGGATTCATTGATGCTGGACGGGAGGAGTTGAGAATTGCATTATGATGTAAGACCCCCGTAGATGTCACCTCGGAGAAGCATTGGTTATCATCAACACACAAGGGGACTAAGCCATTGCACCTAATTAGGACTGATATGGTACATCTAAAACATATTCATGCCCTCGTGTCTTCAATTCATCTTTGTAAGTAGGGGAAGTGAGTTTCAGCGAGGCTGGGAATCTCTACACAAAGATCATGTGGTGAAGATATGTAGGCTAAGAAGCACATCAGACATAGAGCCGATATAGTGTAGAGAAGATAGGGTGAAATGCCCTCTAGCTGTGTTGTAAAGGCCCTTTTACACTAGCGGCATCTACTGTGCGGCATCTGCTGTGTGGCATCTGCTGTGCAGCGTCTGTCACAGAATAGTCTGTGCGGAAGATGCAGTCTGTGTGATAGGATCATAACTTGCTGCAGCTTGGCGCAGCGATTTGCTGAAGGAGAAATAAGCTGTACTAGTTGTTCTGTGGCAAACTGTAACTGCAAATCCAGAGCAATAAAAGCTAATATATGTCACTAATGTAACATAGCTTTAAGTTTTATCTTAGCTTCCTCGGGGAACCAACCCACAACATCCCCTTTAGTGTACAGTGCCTTCACTAATAAACATCATAGGCTGCCAACTTGACTCCAGGCTAAGTCATAACATGGAGTCTTTATAGTTGATCTTTAATCAAGGAAATTCATGTTGCAAATGTGACAGTCTTTGGGAACTAGGCAACCTTCTACTGAAATCTTAGTTCCCTTAGCAACCACTGCTATTTGCGGTGCTGTAGTGATTTGTCGCATGCCTATGAGGCGGGGATCACAGGGGGGCAGATCATTCCGTGCTGAAGCAGCTCATGATAGCTATAACAAACGATAATGGACCAGATTGTATTTCAGAAATTGATGACAGAGGATAGGGTTTCATCTTTTATCATCACGATTTCGACCCCTTATTGTTGACCCATGGATTATTTCCATCTTTCTCAGCATCTAGTATTTAGAAATATCTCTAATGGAATACACTATCAGCGATTTTGCTTTATTAAAACGTCAAGAAGATGTCATTCCCGTTGTGAAAAGCGTTGATAATTCTATTTATAGCTCATAATGAGACAGACACATAAGAAGACCCTGTCAGGCTAACAAGCAGCCGTAGCTAGAGACTCTGCTTGGAGACTCAGCTTACTGTTCTCTTCAATCACTCGATCTCCATACGTATGTCAGGTTGGCATTGTTCTTACGGTGGACTATAGTTCTGAGAGTCTACAGTCTGCAATGCTAGAAATATGTGGTGTGGATTTCAGAATATGGAAGAAATAACACTTTAGTGATAGTTTATTAGAAATAGCCAGCTTCTTCTCCACCCATGTTTGGGGACTTGAATGGCCATATGATATAATATATGATTCGTGATTTTCTTTTGGATTGTCATTTTTTTATGAATAAATTGTATTAAACAACATATGATTATAATCATGCTTTGCCATGTTTACTGTTTTTGGATGCCTAATTTCATATTTTGATGAACAAACTATGACAATTTTGCTGTTGAACATCCATACCAATTCTTTTCTGCATAGCAACTCCGCCAGTCTGACAGGGTTTCCGATACCTATTGAGGTTGGCTTGAATGAGTAGCCCAGGTGTAAAAACAGTGCCATTGGTGGCGACCTGGAGAGCCCTTGATTGATGCTGGACAGGAGGAGATGGGTTTTACATACAGATCTAAGACACCCCTCAGTGTCACCTCATACTAGCATAGATTACTATTGAGGCCAGTCACCGGTATGCTTGTGATGTGGCCAAGATGGGATCAGAGAGGAAGAGGGCATAGAGTGGCCTGCCCCGACAATAAAATCATTTGTGACAACATATATGGATCAATACTGACTTAGCTTCTCAAAAGAGCTGCTCTGGTCCTTGCTCCAAAAATAGGTTGAGACTGGGGATAAAATTAACGATTTCAGGGCTAATGGTCCCTCGTCCTGATACTGCTCCGACATAACTTGGTCAGTGCAGCTGCCGTGCAACACTAGAATTACCTCTAGGTGAGACTCACAGTTAGGTTTAATCAATGATAATATGGGTTTTGTTGTAGAGCACTTGCATTGTCTGTTCTTTAACCTAAAAAACCAAGATTTATCATAAACGTAGTTCAATATTAACCTTCTATATATGTGCCAACCATTCCCTGCCTGCAGCTGTGTCCAAAGAATTGCGTAACCTCTGCATGACATTAGGTTTTTCAAGTAGGGCTCACACCCGGTAGAGTGACGTCTCATCTTCTTAGTATACATGGAGTTAGGTCAGGTTTCACCATGTGCAATTGTTCTGGGATCAAACTGATGTTCAGGACCAGGCTCTGGGAAGGGACTAGCTACTATTCTGGTAACTCAGTAATTACTACGCATGTTACAAAGAAATAAGCAAAGAAATAGAAAAGGATACATGGTTGGAGAATTACCCACAGAGGAATAAAGACAGAGAAAGAGACAGTGAGATAGATACAGGAGCAGTGCGATAGAGACACAAAGACAAACATGGCATGATATGGGTAGAGAGAGTTGTAGGATAACTCCCATTTGTAAAACATATCATCATAAGGAACTTGATCATATTCAAACATAATCTACATTGTATAGCTAGTAGTATCTTGAATCCATCCTATTTTCTACCGCCCGCATCAGCAATCAGCCATATCTAAATACTGGGACCACCAGCCTGAATGCCTCCTTTTAAACCATACCTACAGGCTGTAATGTATCTTTGAGGAGTTTATTAGAAAAAAACAACTCCCAAAATATTTATAGGGGCCGGAGGGGGGGGGGCTCAACGTGTAACCGATCATGTACGTCACATGACGTACATGATCGGCTTGGAATGTCATGTAAAATTTCCTATTTACCCACTGCTTGACCTGTCTATGATTACACATATTTAGACCTACATCATATGTACACCTCACTATGATTGATTTATGTTTTAAATATGGTAAGAGAGAGGGTAATCAAGTCAGTCAACAAATAATGGCCAATCATGTACGTCACATGACGTACATGATCAGTATTTTAAATGTCAACAAAAATAATCTTAATAATTGCATCTAGACATTTCTGACATATTACATTTCAAGACCCACATCATATGTACATCTTGGTAAAATTTATTTATGTTTTAACATGGTCAGAAATGGTAGAGCAGTCAATATTCACCGATCATGTACGTCACCAATCATGTACGTCACATGACGTACATGATCGGTATTAAAATGTCAATAAAAATTATCTAAATAGTTGCATCTAGACATTTCTGACATATTACATGTCAAGACACACATCATATGTACATCTTGGTAAGATTTATTTATGTTTTAACATGGTCAGAAAGGGTAGGGCAGTCAATAATTCCTGATCATGTACGTCACCGATCATGTACGTCACCGATCATGTACGTCACCGATCATGTACGTCACCGATCATGTACGTCACCGATCATGTACGGCCGCCGATCATGTACGGCCGCCGATCATGTACGGCCAAATAATAGTTGCATCGATTTGGTGAGAGTGAGCCATAGGTTTCAAAACCATTGTACCCTTGGTGTTAAACAGGGACCCATTTAAAATACAAGTTGTTCGTCCAAAATACTAGCTTGTCTGAGAACCTGGTGCTTAGATCGGTGGTCACAACATTTGAATGGATGATCTTATCCCCAGTCTCTACTACTGGTCAGCAGGATGAGGCTATAATACTTTCAGTTGCATGTCACTGGCATCCATCATTTACATTGCAAAATGGGACTGTGTGAGAAATAGCTATAAATTCTCCAAATATATAATTTCAGGAATTGTTAATTAGGAGAAAACTGACCTGTACAACCACTATCCTCCATCTCCGCCCCCACCTAAGTGGTTGGCCACTTTCCTCCATCTAAAATATCTCGTCTATTCATAGAGCATACTATTGATCAGTTAAAGCAAGCTGTTACCATACCCAAACATGAAATAGCCATGTATACATAGATTCCTAAGAAAAAAATGTTGATGTTGTCTAGACATGGACAGGACTAGTCTTGCTGGACTATTTGGATATGGGCATAGTTTTGTGCAAACCCCAGATCTAACTCATGAAAAATGCATCAAACTATTTTGCGCCTTGTCCTTATTTCTAATTTCTTACAATTTTCCAATACATAGCAGCATTGGCAATAGACTCATTATTGAATGATCTGCTATGTTCTTTTGAGCCTGACCATTTCTATTGCAATAAAGTTAAAGAATACAGACATTTAGGAATCTGATATTGTTCCTTGGATGACAAATACAATAAAGCTAACATTGCTCGAGAGGCGGACGAGCATTTGTAATAAGCTATGGCCAAACCGTAACTTAAGCCTCATCATAAAAATCCACACCACGTTTTAGAGCATGTCTGCCGTGAGATCAAAGCTCACCCAACATGTGGTAGGAGAGTGTGTGACTAGCTCAGAAAGTCTCCAAGCAGGACCTCTGCTTCAGCTGCTTGTTGGCCTGACAGGGTGTTCTTGACGTGTCTCTTTACCTTCTTTAAATAGAAATATCAAGGCCTTTTATAAATGAGAATGACATCCTCTTGATGTCATAACCGAGCGAGCAATAAAGCATAACTTTTCTGCACTTTATATCTGTATGACTCTTATCCATGTGTGTTATCCATACGATCCTTGTGTAGAGATTCCCTGCCCTCTTGATACTCAATAGCACTACTTACGAAGATATGATGAGGGGGGTGAATACAAAGAAGATTATAGATCATGCCTCTCACGCTGAATATTATGGAATCGCTGAGATAAAGCATTGTAGATCCAAGCGTCTTCAAAGTATGACCAAATGTGCTTTGTTTACTTCTGTATAACAATCCTATTAGTTGATGAGGAACTTTATTATCTGATAGTGTTCACATTAGTTCTTACATGTATACCAACAAGAGCATACTAAGTGTATCAGCCCATTCCTCTGTCAATTCCTAACTCACTCCCTTGCTCCTAGCTGCCTCCTTTCCTTCTCACCCCCTTCTTCGGCCCCTCCCTTACTGGCCCCTCCCCCTGCTACTCTAATTGTTTAGGGTGTCTACCTCCCCTTGGCTAATAATTCTCCTCTGTCTGCTTGCATACCAGCTTGTGTGTTTGTAAAAAAATCTGATCATTCATTTAATCTTAATAATAACAATCTATTCCATAAACATCTACCCGTCCTCTTCCCTGCTTCTCTCGCTCTACTCCCAAAGTTCCTCCTTGGACCCTCTCACAAGGTGGCTGATGATTGCATTTCTCCTAAGGCATTGGCTCTATTCATAGACCATGTATTGATCGGGTGCTGGCAAGGTGTTACCTTACAAATAGCCCATTTATGGATTGCTCAAAATATGAGTCGATTTGATCAGTCGACAATGAACCATCCACAGGCCTTCTCTCATTATTAGCCACAGGGCACTGCCTAAGTTTATTAATGTTTATAATGATGATTATTATCTCCTCTTTATTAGTGTTTATGTATACCTAATAGGCATGAGATGTATTGAATGGTGTATTTTTGGTTAACTTGTTATTGTCTTCCTGGAATTAAGGGAGTACCCTTGTTTAACAACAGGGAACTGGTTGGTTTTGGGGGGCGTCTTTAATAGAATCTTCAACCCCTGGACCTGGGGAGCGGGAGGGTTAAAAACCATTTTTATCTAATGAAAACAAAAACCCCAGCATTTTGTTATGCCTCAAAGGGTGTGTAGGCACCACAACTTTCAACCAGTCGACCCCTAGGGGGGAAGGGAGTGATAACGTACAGTCATCAGTTTGATACCAATATTTATAGAAGTTATGCCATTTCTTTATTAATCCTTATCAATTTTCAAAGAATGATACAAACAATATCACAGGTTGCCGAGCAAATGATTGGAGAGTTTGGTGCCTCCTAAATGACAATATTAATGGGACTGCCAAAGCCAAACCAAACCAAAAATGACATAACCTCAAAGTCTGGCTCTATATTAAAGCCCAGACAAGTGTGATAACCGTGAACATTATTGAATTAGGACACTAGGAGTGTTGCAATGCTATAAATAGATCCAGATTGAAATAAATCAGTATTGGGTAAGAGCTAAAAAAATTCTGTCAGGCCTGTTTTGATCCCAGCAAGGACCAAATACAACACTGCATCATAGTGGGCGTGCTGATCTGTGCTACTTTTGAGTTTTAACATTGGATCAGACCATAGTCCTTAATATCCAGTCTAATCCCAGAATAATTACATCTGGTAGAACCTGACCTAATTCCATGAATACTAATGATGGGAAATCATCACCTGTAAATCCAGTGGAAGGATGTTATGTAAGGCATTCGACCCAGCTCCTTTTGGCATGGATTGTCTTACACACATTTCACGTGTGTCTTTGGAATACATTTTTAGAGAGGTTGCCAATGCCCCATTTATGGAGGAGAAATGCAGGCTCTCGACCACTTGGGTTACAAAAATCATCACGAATATATCCCTTTGCACATTGATGCCTATTTAGGATTCAACCACACAGATAATTTTAAATGCTCCGACCCTTAGTCTGTAGTCGCTATCCCAGATTAATCTTAATGACATTGGTTAGGCATGACCCTGTACTCTTCAAAAATGACTTAGGCAATACAAAATATCACTTTTGCCTTACTTAATAAGGTTGAGCCTAAAACTCATTGACATGGAGAATACTAAGCTGAGTTGGCCAGTACTTACCAATCTGACAGTATTAACCTATCTAGGTTGGTTGTATAGGGAGCCAGAAAATTACTGACTAGGTTAGATACTATTGACATGATTGTTAGCCAATATACTGACTAAGTTCAGGAGCCTTAAGATTATGAGAGCGGTCAAGGAAGACAGCAAATCTGTTGAGCATCTCTGTGTTATCACAACTGATGGCAGGAAATGTCCAGCAGCTCCTTATGCTGGTTTGATCCCATCCCGGCCCTTCTGACTCGCTGACCAAAGCAGTAATCCATGTTACAATGAAGTGATTATGAAAACGGGGCCTTAGATCTTATGTAAATCCCATCTCCTCCTGTCCAGAATCAATCAATGGCTCCCCATGTCTTCCTCAATGGCACCATTATAAGGGCTACTCATCCAAGTCAATTCCAAAAAAAATCAGTCAGTTGGGGTTGCACTACCAGTTCCTGAATAATAGATGCTATGCCTCTGAGGTTTTACTGTGAATACTACACTTCCAAGGAGGTTTTCCATCACACATTCTTTCCATACTGCCTCAAGAAAACCACAGTACTAATCTGATTTGCAATCTAAACAGGCAAACTAAGATGAACCTCCTCTCAGTCAAGGATAGTTGCATCTACAAACAAGAGAAGGGCAAAGCAAGCTGGCAGAAAATAACAATCCATCAAGCAAATTCCAATTGTCAACCTCTTGTGCCCTGGTCACCATCACAGCCACCAAACCCCCTCTCGGCCATCTGGGCCTATTAGTCTCTGGGCTGTCAGAGCTGCGCCGATCCACACTGACACAGGATTACTCTCTGACTGCTCCTGAGTAGCTCCCCATTTGTCCAAGCTGTCTTTTTGACCGAGACATATTGATGCTCTGGCCCTCAGGCTGGTTTTTAAGTAAAACCATCCTATTTCATGTCTCCATGTCTTCTTTGCCTCCTTTTCCGTTTGCCATTATTTTTTACTACATTCTTGGTTACGTCCAAAAATAACTTATTTTAGAGTACTGTGTGTAGAAAGAAATAGATTTTCATGTTGGAGGGAAAAAAAGTAAAATTTAAAAGGTGAGATTTTTTATATACTTTATTACAATGCTGTTGTCCTTCGTGGCTCTCATTGCAGTTGGTTATTACAGAAAGTTGAAGTCACATTCCCCAATTAAAACAAAGTGCAGTTGAAGCACTGCACGAATGTTTGAATTTAGGCAAAGGTGCTTACAGTGGCCCCTTCGAGTTCAGAAAAATGTGAATCAAATAGGCTTAGGTTGTAACGTCAGTCAACTTTAATTTGCTCAAATGCAATCACCAATGCAGTGAAGAGATATTTCAGTGATATGAACTATTGTTTCACACAATCTGCATGGTCTGGAGACAGTTTGACTTTCTGTGTATATCTCTAGACCACGGGCTTGGCACAATCAAGTCTCTGACGTCAGAGTGACTGTGTTACATCATGATGATCTGCATAGTGTAACAATCCTAATCTTGTCTTGTTTGTTGACTGACAGTTCCTTGACCTCAACCCTAGTCTCCACCACTCCCTTTATCCTGCCGTGACATGAAATGTAACCTTAGATGCACCCTGTATATCTTTTATGGTTCTATGTATTTTTACTCCCTACAGGGGCCAAGGAAACTGAATTAATGAATGCACCCTTGAGGGGGTGGGCACTGACTCTTTGATAGTGACTACCCACTGCTTCTCCACAGCCCCCTTTTCCACAATGAGGTTATTTTGACTGTCCATCTTTTTCAAATTGACGCAGAATGTGCAAAGTAACCACCCCCTTGTATGGGGAAAGTGAGGTTTGAGGTCCAGACAGAGCAATGAGTAGTATTGTATGTATCGGAACGGGACTATAGTTAAGTACTGTTTATTACTCAATCGACCTGCAGCCAATCAGAGGCCTCCCTTTTGGCGGGAAATTCAAAAGCACCCAATGAGAGGCCTCCCTTTTGGCGGGAAATTCAAATAGGTCACGTGACCGGAAGTGACCTACTTCCGGTCACGTGACCTTTGGGCGGGAAATTCAAATAGGTCACGTGACCGGAAGTGACCTACTTAAGAGGGTCACGTGACCACCATGTTGGCGGGAAATTCAAATAGGTCACGTGACGGGAAGTGACCTACTTAAGGGGGTCACGTGACTACTAGGTTGGCTTTCAAAATAAGTCACTTGAGATTTTGATGGATAAATAAATTTAAAAAAAGAAAAAAAAAGCAAGCTGAAAAAGCTTGCTAAAAAATAATTTAAAAATACGGTTCTTTTTTTCTAGGAGGGGGGGAGAGGGGCACTCTGGGGGGCACTCTTTAAGATGCATGGGGGGGGAGGGGGGGAGGGGGGGAGGGGCAGGGTTTTTTAAGAGTGAGACTCGCTTCTCTGCCCTCTCTAAAAGAGAGGGCAGAGAGGCGAGTCTACTTACAATGAAAGGTATCATGATCGCGTTTATGATGATGTGCATCTCTTGCTGGCTAGACTTTCAAGCAAATTTGCTAAAGTCCAGCCCGTTATTGAATGTCCGGCCTAGCTTGACCCTCAGTAGAACAGTCCTTGACCCATCTATTATAGTCTAGCAGCGCCTGACCCTTGTATGAGAGTAGTATTGGCGACATTGGCTGACTCTGATATTTACCTGTGTGTACGGAGAGAGGAGAGGGTTCACAGCCACAGCTCTCTTAAGGCAAAGCTTGCGCTTATAGAGCACTACTAGTGGAGGTCTGGATAAGGAAGCTATGGCGGTTGTCTTCAAAAAAAATAAAAAATAGCCATGGCACATGTCGATGTCGCTTAATTATGCTCATATCTCGTGTCGATTTTAAGAATTGCTCATGTCACCTGTCACTATGTTTTTCAAGCTTCATGTCAAATGTCACTAGACCTCATGTCGAATGTCGATTCTAAGAAACAGATATGTCACCATCTCGAATTTAGCGGTCCACATTGCCGCTGCTGCTGCTGCTGCTGATTTGCTGTTGCTGCTGCTGTCGGTGCTGCTGCTTGTGCTGCTCGTGCAGCTGCTGCAGCTGCTGACAGCTGCTGCTGCTTGTACTGCTCGTGCAGCTGCTGCAGTTGCTGACGATGTCACGGATGCTGTTGACAGATGCTGCTGCTTGTGCTACTCGTGCAGCAGCTGCTGCTGCTGCTGCTGCTGACGATGTCACTGATGCTGCTGACAGATGCTGCTGCTTGTGCTGCTTGTGCAGCAGCTGCTGCTTGTGCTGATCGTGCTGCTGCTGCTGACGATGTCACGGATGCTGCACGAGACCGAGTAGCCGCTATTACTAATGCTACTAATACTAGTATGAGAAAATACATTTAGTCAGTCGACTAAATCAAGGAGGTTTTCTGACTTCAGTGGATCGTTTAGCCATCGGCCACAGGCAAAACTTGAAACCATTTTATACATGGGACAATTGGCAGAGTCGAAACATGTTGGTACGATGGGGTCGATCATGTTCATCATCAGTTCAGGCAAAGGAAGTGTGTCGACAGCACGCGAAAACTTCATGTCCGGATGTTTCAACACAACACTTTTTATCACACTCACACAGCTGCTTTGAAGAGTGAATCCTTGACCAAACTTGAGCTTTTCCAACACAGCTTTGGCCTCCTTCTGTGCAGTAAGGGATCTCTCTTTCGGGGTCATCGCAGTGCTGGCTAGCATGTCCTCAAAGTCTTTAACATAATGTTCCAACGGGCTACAAATGATGTACTCCAGATCATCGTCCGCATATGTCGTCTCCTCGCACCATACTTCTTTTGTTTCGAATTCCGTCATTTTCTGAACAATCTCCTCGTGAGTGCGTTGCATATATCGAAGCTTCTTCAAAGACCAGATAACTTGTATGCCGAACGCTGAAAAACCTGAAGGAATTTCACCACTACAGTCACGCCAACTATACGGAGCTAAGAAAAATAGCTCCAACAAAATTTTCTCCCTCTGTCCAAATGAAACTACTTCCGTTCCGATGAAGTTGAAGCATGCTTCTATCCATTGCTCCTTGGTGACGTCCTTCCAATGTTTCTTTACCTCACATGCATCATAGGGCATCGTTTCTCTTCTTGCTTCTAGTGGGAGTTGCTTTTTCTTTCTTGGACTCATTTGGAGAGTTTCGATGCTCTGTAGCGTCGACACTTCGATAAGAAAAGAAGCTGTAAAGGTAGAAATAACCCTCATAACATGCTGAGCGAGCGTGGAGTGGACGATGCTACGATGATGAAGGGCGAGTCGAGAAAGTGTGATGAGTGAGAGCAGCGTTTCACTCTTTATGTACCCTGTCCTAGATAATCCTCTTAAACAGCTGAAAAGACTCTCTCAGTACAGAGTCTCTACTCAATTAAGTGATCTGTTAAGTAAGTTTTCACATGCTACTTGACTACTGCAGGGGGGTTTAGACTTAAGCAGCTTAGTGCACACACGTGTCTGTTAGAAAGCTACCTGCACACCTGCCTTCCTTTTTCACTAGTATTTACCCCTTGCCGACTAATAAGGCACCTATACACGTGTCAGCCTCCTTATATACGTCATTCTTCCTCTCGAGAGGAAGAAGCGTGTCTCTGGAAGCGACTTGATGAAGCAAGTGACTAGAAGCGACGACGTCACATGCTTTTAATGAGGTGATCAGCTGTGACTGGCGGCGGCGGCGGCGGTGGCAGCGGCGCTGGTGCTGGTGGTGGTGGTAGTAGACGTTACTGTGGTCAAAGGTGATATGGTTTTTTTCCAACAGAAATCAGAGCTTTTATACAGAGAGAGTTTAATCCTATTTCCAACAGCACCCCAGCTGTCCAGCAGCCGCTCCGCTCCGTAAGAGCTTCTTAAGAGCTTAGATGACGAGGGGTGTGTCATCATCATCTTTGGTGGCCAGCTGAAAATGGTGTTTTTTCTTTATCCATTAGCCTTACCTCCTACTCCCTACCTGAGGACGACTCTCTCCCCCTTTAGCATTCATTGTAACAAACGTCAGAGGTCAGGTGAAAATCGGATTTTCATGCACAGCCTTAGTCAGCTGTCACTCCTATTGAACTAGCTAGCCGCCGCCGGCCGGTCTACTCACCCCAGCTGTCCAGCAGCCGCTCCGCTCCGTAAGAGCTTCTTAAGAGCTTAGATGCCGAGGGGTATGTCATCGCCATCTGTGGTGGCCAGCTGAAAATGGTGTTTTTTTTCCTTATCCATTAGCCTTACCTCCTACCCCCTACCTGAGGACAACTCTCTCCCCCTTTGGCATTCATTGTAACAAACGTCAGAGGTCAGGTGAAAATCGGATTTTCATGCACAGCCTTAGTCAGCTGTCACCCCTATTGAACTAGCCGGCCGCCGCCGGCCAGTCTACTCACCACGGCAGGAGGCGGTGATTTTTTTTTGTTTTACACTTAAGTCGCTCACCACATGCACACGACTCTACTCACAGACAGACACTCCCGTCTTAGGGGGTCCTGCTTCACACTACATGCCTCCTGTAGTTTTTTTGTATACACACTCTAAGCTCATGTCTGCTTAATCCTTTATACAGCTAATGCGCGTTGAATTAGTACAGTCGGTACACCGCCCGCTCATGGCAGTCCATCTCTCAAAAAAAAAGAGGGAGGGGGGAAAGAGATCCAGCTGAAAACGTCATGACTTATGTCTTTTGTTTCTCTTTGGGAATGTCCGCCGGTCAGCTGGCGGCAGCAACTGCTTAATCCTTTATACAGCTAACGCACGTTGAATTGCTGAACAAGGCAGTAAGTAGCTTAGCTCGTGTCAGTCGATCTCTCAAAGGGGCGGGGGAAAGGGATCCAGCTGAAAACGTCATACCTTATGACTTTTTGTTTCTCTTTGTGAATGGTCACCGGTCAGCCGGCGGCAGCTGAAGAGAGCTGTAAGTAGCTTAGCTCTAGAAGCGAGAAGGCGTATATAAGAGGCCTGGAAACACCCGTTCACTCACTCAGTCTTTTGCTACTCTCTACAGGCACCACCATGAGCAAAACACAACAACTACTGTCGTCCAAGGATCTAATCGAGTTCAACAACAACAAGAATACGCAGAACGGTGATCGTTTACTGTCAGCGTCTCCTCTTGCTACTGAAATTGAGACTACCGCCGCAACCGCTTGGTCTTATCACCCTCCCGCTGTAGCGAGCGCACACAGCAGTAGTAGCGACGTTGTTACACTCGCGACGGTTGTTGCTGCTGAGCACGCTGCTGCTGCTACTGCTGCGCCTGCTGCGGCTGCTAGTGATCCTCGTGCTGCTAGTGCTGCTGCTACTGCTGCTGCTGCTGCTGTTGCTGCTGCCGCGCCTGTTACTGCTGTGCCTGCTGCTGCTGCTGCTGCTGCTGCTGCTGCGCCTGTTACTGCTGCGCTTGCTGAGGCGGCTGTGCCTGCTGCTGCTGTGCCTGCTACTGCTGCGCCTGCTACTGCTGCACTTGCTAGCGCTGCGCTTGCTCCTGCTGCTGCTGCTGCTGCTGCTCCTGCTGCTGCTGCTACTGCTGCTGCTGCTACACCTCTTGCTGCGACTACCGCTACTAGTACTGACACGCAGTACGTTGCACAGAACCTCTCCACCGCTTCATCAACCGACGCCATCAACGCTGCTCGCGCTGAGACTTACAGCTATTCGGACACTCAGCCCCAGCAGCGCGTAGTAGACATACATGTCCTAAAGCAACAGGGTGAAACAGAGAACGACGCTGACGACGAGGCGTACGAGGAACCCGAAGGGTCACGGGCGCACAGTCCGTTTTTCGACCTCATTTCCACTGGTAGTGCGTCCGGTCCGTGGCGACTGCCCTCACCAATACCTTACGAAGTCATGTGGTTGCCCTGTTCCGACAACGAGTCGTCTGATACCAGCGCAGACGCTGCTCCTGTTATTGGTTCTGCTGCAGTAGTACCTGTATCATCATACTTCAAAGCAGAGCCGTTAGGATACTTGTCAGACGCTATGCTACTGAAAATAAGCGGTAAGTTGCCGACATCAGATTACATACGGTTAGGTTCATTCCTTGAAGTGAACTTGAAGGATATGGGATATCTCAGTTGTGAGACAAGTGTCATAACTCAAGCTAGAGAAATGTTCACTACTTGGTACCAGAAAAGTTGTACTAGTAGGTGGAAGGACCTAGCCGCCGCCTTGGAAGAATCTTACCGTATGGACCTCATCAAATTCTCACGTGAGTACATGGACAAGCATGACATGTGGGATGGCTTAGAGAGTGGAGACATGGAGTGGAAAGTGCAGAAATATTTCTCTCTTTTAGCTGAGCTCTGCCCTAGAGACTGGAAGACCATAGGGATCTACTTAGGGTTGACTTCTCATGAAGTAACTTCCATCTCTCAACCTGTGCCTTCTGACAGGACTGTGAAGAACCCTGTCTATGAAGTGCTGAAAGCTTGGAAGTACAACGAGACGTCTGAGCCTATGGCTCTGATGAAAGTGTTCGAAGACTACATGGGACGCGGCGACGTCGCAATGTATGTTCAAGGGTTGTATGCAGCTGTACCCAAAGAAATAAAAGTGAGCTGTGACACACCAGTGTTGACGACTCTCGTCTGATCCCTGCAGTAAGATGGACATCTGTTGAAATCGATCCTACACTACAGACGTCTTTCACTATGCTAATAGCATCGTGTGGTAAGAGGCGTCTAGTATTCGAAGTGATAAACAACGTTTATTTTTTTAATATTTGGTAAATAAGTGAAAAAAACAAAAAAAAGAAAAACATGCCGCAGGACGTTTGCGAAAAGTGTTTCAAAATTTTTAAAAGACCGTACAATCACGAGCGACCCGTAGAAAAATGAAGAACGATACCTAAGTTTTGCTCTCTATGCAGCGATGTCGGCTAGCGTCGCATACGACTTTCCGGGGTAGGAGGGGCAGCGTACGTCAGAGAATCCGACGCAGATTCCGACCCCTTGTTAGACCGAGTTTAAAATCACATAAACGAGAACGCCAAAGTCATCGAGAAAGCTGTGCTAGAAGTTTACCGACCAACCTTAGCGAAGTTACATGTAGCGATAGGTGAAGCTCTCCTGCTAGAGGAAGCGACATTCACCCCTTCTCCAGGCGGCTTCGCTGCAGCTCACACCAGACAACCGTTAGTTCAACTGAAGAAGCGGCTTCTGAGATACATCCGTCAAGCTCCAGTCGTACGCTTCAACTCGGAGAGTTACGACTTGAACCTGATCAAAAAATACGCCTTCGCTCGTTATTTGCCTCCGGAGACCGAAGAAACCAACAATTCAGCGTCATAAAGAAAAGCAATCAATAGTTGACGTAGTAGTCAACTTTTTTAGCACTTGGTTACAGCTACGCGAATTATTTGCGAGCTTTCACTACAAACAAAGAGAAAGGTTGCTTTACTTACGAATGGATGACGTATACCAAGAAACTAGTAAACAAAAAACCCCTGCCACCGAGATCGACTTTTGACAGCGAACTGACGGGCGTCAAAATGGCCGAAATCCGACTACGCCACATGTCAGAAAGTTTAGTATGACAAGAAGAAGCAAACTATGACAGATTACTTGATCCACTACAACAACGAAGACGTCAAATCTTTCATAGAAGCTTTTTGAAAAAATCACGCTATTTTTTTCCAACATAGCAGCATTGTCATGTTGAAAGACGCCATCTCTCTCGCCAGTTTGACTTTACAAGACCTCTTCCAAAAACCCTATAAGCTGTGTTCACAACGTTCCCTCCGTTCGACGCCGTCCTCCACGCTCTGATCAAAGAAAATGTAGTCAGTGGTCCTTCCATCATCTTCCATAGATTTCACGAGAAAGAGTGTATAGGTGTCTTATAAGTCGGCAGAGGGTGAATACTAGTGAAAAAAGGAAGGCGCGTGTGCAAGTAGCTTTTTCTAACAGACATGTGTGTGAACTAAGCTGCTTAAGTCTAAACCCACCTGCGGTAGAAGCTCTGTACTTAGAGAGTCTTTTCAGCCGTTTAAGAGGCTTATCTAGGACAGGGTACATAAGGAGTGAAACGCCGCTGTCACCAGTCACACTTTCTCCACCCGCCCTTCATCTTCGTAGCATCGTCCACTCTACGCTCGCTCAGCACGTTACGATGGTTAGTTCTGCTATTTTCTTTGTTTATGAAAGTGTTGACGCTACAGAGCATCTAAACTCTCTCGAAATGAGTCCAAGAAAGAAAAAGCAACTCCCACTTGAAGCAAGAAGAGAAACGGTGCCCTATGATGCATGTGAGGTAAAGAAACATTGGAAGGACGTCACCAAGGAGCAATGGATAGAAGCATGCTTCAACTTCATCGGAACAGTAGTTTCATTTGGACAGAGGGAGAAGATTTTGTTAGAGCTATTTTTCTTAGCTCCGTATACTTGGCCTGACTGTGGTGAAATTCCTTCAAGTTTGTCAGTCTTCGCCATACAAGTTATCAACTCCTTGAAGGAGCTTCGATATATGCAAGGCACTCAGGAGGAGATTGTCAGGAAAATGACGGAATTCGAAACAGGCGAAGACACAATATGGTGCGAGGAGACGACATATGCAGACGATGATCTGGAGTCCATCATTTGTAGTCCGTTGGAACATTATGTTAAAGACTTTGAGGACATGCTAGACAGCACTGAGATGAACCCGAAAGAGAGATCCCTTACTGCACAGAAAGAGGCCAAAGCTGTGTTGGAAAAGCACAAGTTTGGTCAAGGATTCACTCTTCAAAGCAGCTGTGTGAGTGTGATAAAAAGTCTTGTGTTGAAACATTCAGACATGAAGTTTTCGCGTGCTGTCGACACACTTCCTTTGCCTGAACTGATGATGAACATGATCGACCCTATGGTACCAACACGTTTCGACTCTGCCAATTGTCCCATGTATAAAATGGTTTCAAGTTTTGCCCGTGGCCGATGGCTAAACGATCCACTGAAGTCAGAAAACCTCCTTGATTTAATCAATTGACTAAATGTATTTTCTCATACTAGTATTAGTAGCATTAGTAATAGCGGCATCCGTGACATCGTCAGCAGCAGCAGCAGCAGCTGCACAAGCAAAAGACAAACGCCGTAGTCTCCTCATCCAGACCTCCGCTAGTAGCGCTCTATAAGCGCAAGCAGTGGCTGTGAACCCCCTCCTCCCGCCGTACACACGGGTAAATATCAGAGTCGGCCAATGTCGCCAATACTACTCTCATACAAGGGTCAGGCGCTGCTGACCTATAATAGATGAGTCAAGGACTATTCTACTGAGGGTCAGGCTACGCCGGAAATTCAATAACAAGCTGGACTTTGGCAAATTTGCTTGAAAGTCTGGCCAGCAAGAGTCCGGCATACTCTCCCAAGAGTTCAGCATTGTCAGACTATGGCATGAGGATCCCGCATGGTCAGACTTTCAAAAGCAAGTTTGCCAAACTCCAGCTTTTTATTGAATGTCCGGCGCAGCCTGACCCTCACTAGAATAGCCCTTGACCCATCTATTATAGGCCAGCCGTGCCTGACCTTTGTCTGAAGGTAGAATTAGCGCTATTGGGTGCCTCTGATGTTTGCCTGTGTGTAGTCAAACCTCGCCTGAGAGAGACATACTTCAGAAAGAAAAGAAAGCGGCGTGAGAAGGTGACGGGATCCCAAGTGTCAACCCTAAGACTTACATTTGCTACGATCAAATCAGCGGCACCAGTGAAAGAAAATCTCAAAAAAAGTGTACAGAAGTAGTCGTCTTCTTAAATGTTTTCGAAAACGAAAAACTCTCCTTGCGGTAAATATAAATTTCAAAAGTGGTACGAACCAAAAATGGCCACTTACACCATAGAGAAAGATGACGTGCGCTACTTGTATTATAAGCGTCGCGTGCATTCTAACGGTGTGACAACGAGTCCTTTAAAATATGAAAAAGTGTGTTATTGATTGATTGAGCGCATCTTTTCAAAAATAGAGTGTTATTAGAATTGAAAAAAAAGAAAATAAAAAAATAAAATAAAATTATTGTTGTGTTTATTTTCATACGTCTTCTTTTATTAGTAAGTAAAACAATTATAACAATTAACTAGCGTGTCCTCTTAAAGTGACACTTCCTCCGGTCGCTGCTGAATCGTCTAATTAAGGTATGTGTCGTCGTCACTTCTAGTCACGTGACTCATCAGGTCACTTCCGGTCGCGTGATCCTAAAATCGATCACTTCCTAAACAAAATTAAATTAAGAGACACATTTCTTCATGACCCAACCAATCAGAGGTCTCCATTTGACCAGAAGTAGGCCCCTCATTTGCATAAATGGGTCACTTCCGGTGTACCAGCCAATCAGAAGCCTCTAACTAAGTCAAAGTCACTTGACGTCACTTCCGGTATGCCCTTATATGTACATGTGAAGGTCACATGACGTCACTTCCGGTATGCCCTTATATGGGCGTGTGACGTCACATGACGTCACTTCCGGTATGCCCTTATATGGGCGTGTGACGTCACTTCCGGTCAAATGGAAGCCTCTGATTGGCTGAGTCATGACCTTGACCTCTAACTAGGTCAAGGTCACGTGACGTCACTTCCGGTATGCCCATATATGGGCATGTGACGTCACTTCCGGTCAAATGGAGGCCTCTGATTGGCTGCATGTCGATTGAGTAATAAACAGTACTTAACTATAGTCCCGTTCCGATACATACTATACTACTGCAATGGCAAAATCACCATTTAACAACACAAATTTACAGATTATCATGGCAAACAAACTCAGGGGTCAGAATGGTGGTTGGTTTTCAGCAGTGGTATTGGAATATTATTACAGAAGCATTCATCAAATGATAATGTTAGTACAGCTACCCCATCTGATCTCCAGATCAGCTACAGCCTCAATAGAAGCAGTAGTCAGACCTAGGTAGGAATACTGGAATATGTATAAGTTGTAAAACGTATGTCCAGAGCCAACTCATGTGCGAACTCTCATTTTATAGGGAAAATTAGCGCATTTATGTTTATGCTAATGCTAAAGATCAGTAAAATAGAATTGGCAATGTTGACACCATTTTTGACCATAAAAGGAGAGATAGGTATATGATCTGATGATTACTGAAGTACCTGACAATCTATCTTCACCACACAAAGGTGGTATAATTAGGTCATACCCATAACAATAAACCAATTAGTATATGCTGATCACTCCAGCAAGATCAGCATATTCTTCTCCCTAACAATAAAGTGGTTGCTAAATTATCCACTGCACAGTATCTAGTCAATCACTTCAAGCACTATCCTGAGGATAAATACTGTGCATAGTGCACAATGTCATGTTCTTAATTCAAATGGGTTGGAAGCAACTCTGGAGAGTAGTTCTACTTACATGTTAGAAATCAAAGATATTCACATAGATCATGTTTTGAAATTTCATTTGCAAAAAGACTACTTTGATGGTCAGGAGTGGTCTTCCTGTCTACTTCTGTGATAGACTGCTGCCTTTTTCCTATAATCTTCCCTCTGTCAGCAAAAATATAATACTGCCTGCCATATCCACCTTATTACATCCACTCTGCACTCTGCACCCACTCTGCACCCATCAGTTCTTAGCCCTAATTCAGGCACGGATCCAACGCTTCCATAAGATGAGATCATCATCTTTGTAGCCCCTATTACCATCAGGTAGTAGCGAAATAACACCATCATCTGAGGTTTTCTTTCTGCTTCTTTTCTGTTGCTGTAGTCAGCCACTGGCTCCTTAAACATAATATTTATGTCATCATTGACATGAGGAGCTATGCAGATAGTGGGGTCCTTAATGTATGAGGTCTTTCATATGGTGCTATGGAAAAAACAGATAGACCTTGATAGGCAGTGAACATTTGTGCTGCCCGTTTTACAATGGTGAGTCTTCAGAATAGATTGTGTATAATGTAGATTGTGGTTATATCAATCCCCATGGTGGAAGAGAGCAACAACAGCCCTGGAAGTGTTGCACCCAATAGTCCAAATTACACTGAATCACGTATACAGTAAAACAAAGTTCTGGGGTTTCCACAGAATCAACCATTTGTTGAGAGTAGTAATCTGACTCTTTTAAATAACTAATTGTAACTTTGAGCATGTCGCTGAATCCAACACGATACTGGGCAAATCTGTTTGGAATAAAACTTGAGTCCCAGGTCTCTGAAATAACAAAATCTGGTTTATTTTTCAATCTATTTCGGCTGAATCCACAATAATGCTGATAGAAGGTCTTTCGTAACTACCAAGCCAGACATTCTCACTCGTGTGACAAATGACTTTGTGCTATGTAAAATCATGATGAGATGTACCATGTGAGTGTGGAGCTCCTGACCTTGTCTCTAATCTGACTGACAGCTCGCTGAACTCGCCTGTGTTGAATTCTCTGACCTCCCCTTGCCTGAACTTGACTTAAGTGTTTGATGCATCCTGGTATGTCTATATTCTTGCGTTTGGTCAAGGGGACTGAATTGATGAACTGCAGGGAGAGTTCATAGGTGGATCATATAAGAGGAGACATAATTATGTAGACAGAGGTAGCTGGGGCTGACAGAATGCTTACCTACAACAATGTACACATTGAGCCTTGAATGAACTTCCTTGCCTCAATCAATAATGGGTTTTAACTATGTTTCCACAAGCAGTAGACCATACAAACCAGCCAGTTGCCTGTTACATGGCTCAATGGTTAAATAGTGGGCAAACTATAGTGATAAGTAAGACGGTTTACTTTGGTCCATTAAACTTTAATATCAGTCGTATACTATCTAATTGCCACATATTTATTAGTATTACAATATAGGACCAACTCTAATGACATCCTAGCCTCGACTCAAATTATTAGGTATTGTAATGCTTGACATTATAAAGATCAAATGCAAAGAGACAGCCCTTTTAGAGGCAACCTATTTCACCTTTACAGCTGCAATGTGACCCCATTGGAGTGCCATTGGGACCTAGGCTGAGTCCTGGTATATATTTTGGAGGAGGTGATTAAGGGATAGTGATGGAGAGCAGCTCAGCTGAGAGAACGCATTCCATATTATGGCCATGTCTTAGTAGTGAGTATGTGGGAAGTGTGGTCTCTATCAGACCATGGTGAGGACATAATAATAATATGTAGCCCACGTCAGACTATATAATTACAGTCAAAGACATGCCAATGAAGATGAGTTAACTGTGCTTGCAATATTACTTGTTGATGCTTACCCAATATCAGGAATGTAGATAATTATTATGACAACAGATGAATTGATGAGACAGCTTCACTGCATTATCAATTTCAATATGTGGGTATTTACTACTGATATAGCAATGTTCAAACACCATATTTATCCATCATCGGTGTCAACAGGTAACCATTAAAATGCCACTTACATCCTACAAATATAATGTAGTGCTGGGCTATGAGAAGAAATACCACCATAAGATATGTGCCTGATATAAGAGGGTAAGAAAATGTCGGTGGTGATGGTTACAGCTCCTATAAAAATCAGGCCCTGATGATGTCAGGAAGTTGATATTATAGGAAGAATGTTATACAAACTCAACATCTTCTTCTGTTGCCTGTGACAAATCTTACTTCAGTGCATTTTGCAAACATAAATAATGCAGTGGTAGCTATGATACCTACCATAATCCCTGCAATACACAGAATTCACATCATCATGAAGTCCATGGAATAAGTTTTACTTTCTTAAAACAAAGAACTGGGTACACGGTGCTGAAAGACGGTGCTTATCCATCAAGCAAATTGTCACCCCTGCCCTTGTCAACCACCCAGCTGTCCACCCCTCTCAGGTATCAGCTGCTATTAGTCTCATTGCTGTCAGAGCAGCTCCTGACTTGACCTGACACAAAATTGCTCCCTGACTCCTCACGATGAGTAGCTCTCCATTTGCCAAGGCTGCCATTCTTTTATACTTTGCTGTGTTCATGTCTGAATAACTGCTCGCTTGCTTTTCTTCAAGTCTAATTGTTTCAGTATATTTTATCCTCTTCTTAAAGTTCCCTTCCTTCTCTCCTGGATGCGAAAATTCTGCGTATGAAAAGGGCAGATGTACATAGAGTGTCCTTGTACATTTAGTTATTGATTATGATAACTATGAGCTAGACATAAATATGGACTGTGTGAGTCTCTTATTGGATCCTGATGACTTGAAGGGATCTCTGATATTTGAGTATTTGGCTTTTGAAATAGCCTGACATGATTTCTCACTCTCTTAGATGCAGAAGTTCATTCCTGTTACCCTCACAATTAACTCTACCCTAACTTAGGAATATTCTTCATGAGGACTTCATGTGCAATGACTTTGCCCAGAGACCTTGCTATTGTGCCGATACTATATATAATATTGGTTACTTAGCAAATTGAATAAACAATGCACTGAGACCCCAGCTGCCTAAAGAGGTAACCATTGAAGAGTACTTTAGGTAATAAACGCTAGGTTATTACCTAAGTTCATCACTGTGATGCAAAAATTAGCATACAATATCTACTATCGGTACTTCACAAGGTGCATAATGTGTTAACGCATTAAACAGTCCTTAAACTGTTAAGGATAAAAAATTGTCCCCAGTTAGTGTAAGACAAAAAGTGCTAAGTTGTGCAGTGTTCCTTTGTCCTTTTTATTTGTGGTCTAGAATATATCTAATTGAGCTATACAAGTTGCCCACAAAAATGTAGATCACTTCAAGTTCTACATTCGGCATTTTGATCTCAAAATTATCAGGAATGATGGAAAGAATTATATGTATCAAAACATGACTTCTATGGCTCACTAAGCTACTCTAGGTGAAGGTGGTTTACTTTGGAATACAGAGAAATCTAACCAGCTTATTGCATGGCAGGCTGCAGGATCCACTGTCTGTTGTGATAAAGAATCAGAGAAATTGGTGGGGACGGCAACATTTTTTGGGTTTAATCAGTCATGGCGGGCATTGGCAGCCATGATGAATAGTTACCATGGCGACGCTGTGAATCTAGCTAGACGCAGGGCTTGTCAGATTCCACCTATGGCCGCTAGATAGCCAGGGAACGCCAGGCCATAAAACGCTGACGTAATAAGCCTATAATGACATCATTGATCAACAGGCTCTGACAGACCCACATGTAATGTGACGTCATCGCTGTGATGAATGAATGGGACTATACTAGATCACTGTCCACCTTACAGTAGGGCCACATAATCCCCGGAACAGTGATTGTCTCCCCCCCAGGTAGCGAGTATGGAAGGAATGTAAGCACAGGATTATCTACTTTTAAATATATTACAGTGCTTAACACAGATACGGCGAAGTATTTCAAGTGCACTTAAGATGCCAATGGCAAAAATGAATGCCCCCCTGAAACTAGAGTTTACACCCATTAGATATGCCTAGACAAGTTATAGGGCATGGGATAGATGGTTGATTGTTACAGTTACCATCCTGAAGATGGATACTTTAACTAATTCAATGGCTGCTTTTTCTATCGCTAGCTTGATATCATACTTTACAGTGCAGGTATGTGATTCACTGTAGTAAAAAAAGGTAGTAGATAGCTTTATGATTCAAACATTATTATTACAAAATTGTCAAGCAGAAAGACCATCAGAAGTCTTGACAATCATTGTTCTCAATAAACAATGTTCATCTTCGCCCCTAACTGCTGCACTGAACTCTGGGAAAATATTGACGAGATCCTACGAGGCGGACACTGAGTGTCCAATCAGAGATTTGCCTGGGATCAGTTGGAGGACGGTGTAATGTGTCCTGCCGGAACTACTTTACACTTCACATTGATTTGGTGTGTAGAGGGGCTCTGGTTGAGGGCTTTCCGTCACCGACTCATTTTATTTTTCTTCAGACACAGAGTTTTTCTGACTTCCCCCTCCTACCACTTGTCTGCCATGTGTCGACGTTGACACTTCATTAGGAACACGTTTCCGGAGGTAAGGTGATGAGGAGGAAGCATGTGGAGTGTTTTGGTGGTGAGGTGGTAGGGAAGTTGACACTTCTGTAAGTGAGATGTGGTAAGTGGCCAGGAAGGGAGGCTGGGATATGGCACTGTACCAAGTTGCACCATGTATGCCGCCATCTTGTCCATAAAATTGAGACCCGTGCCAGTTTGCTGTTTTTTTCCAGGCTAATTTAAGTACCCGTTGAGACAGATTTCTTTAGCCTTGATTTCTAAATAGTTTACAACAAGCAAATACATTATGAGACTCTATACAAATGACATGTTATCCCCTTATATAATTTTAAGGGCCGAATGTTTGTTGCTTTAGTCTTTAAAACCTGCAAGTTGCCTTACGGCAACATTAATTTTGTCATCATCATGTACCAATGCAGTTTGGGCAAGTAATAGGCCACCTCTATAATATAGAGATGAAGAATTAAATTATAATTCTTCAATGTTGGGAGTATGTATAGTATAGGTTGGGGTAATCAAAAAATTGTGGACAATTTTTACTCAATATTGTACCTATCTAATACATAGGGCCTGCTTAAAAAAAACTGTTTTTTGCCAAACGCAAAGAATCTAAAAGGAGTTTTTTTTGCAAAACGCAATAAATCAAACTTAGATTGTTTTTGTATGTATGATTCATGTATAAATTCAAGGTCTAAAATGGCCTTTATTTTATATGATGTTACTCTATTTTATTAAAACGGGAAAAAATTATGTTGGTAGAAATATGAAATATGAACACATAAATCATGTTTTGTGATAGCATTGGATGACCAGCCTGTTGTTATCAGGAGGCAGAAATAAACAGTGAAATCACCAGCCCATTTATTACCAGAAGATGGTATGTTTGCTTTAGTACTAATGACTATGTACTTTGTGAGATGAGGTAGGTGAGGGGTCATAGTAAATGTGATATGAAGAAAAGAAACGGGATGGACGAATTGAGCAGAAGAAAAGACAGGTGTAAATGCAAAACTCTCAGGGACAGGTTGTTACTAGAAATGTCTCAAAGCATTGATAACATCCCCTTAATGTTTCACTGACCACCTATGATATACTGCTTAAGTTGCGTAAGTTAAAAACAGTCACAAATAGCCTTGATTAAGGACGGGAATGTCCTGCTATGGGGCTTCAGGGAAATATATTATTTCTCAGTTAAGTCAGATATCTATTCAAAATGCCTTCATATCATTGTGTGTCAGCCATTTACCCTGCTGTACCGTATTATGACTTACATAGGAAGAAATCTGAAAGTTTTCCAGATGCTTTGGTTTCATGCCCTGAACCAAGGCTAGTTGTGCCCGGTATACCCCTACACCAGTCCATCCATACCATCTCCCTCCATTGTTATCTAGCTCCCTTGTTAGCTCCACCTTTTCCTCATCAACCAATGTCTCTCCCTATGTACCTAATTAAAGCCTTACCTGAGGAGAAAAAAGTCATGATGCCTCCAAACTCCCTTTTGTAAGTCAGGTGTGGTCATCCCGTCTACTTCTGTGATTGCCTTTTTCCCTGTCTCAGCCATACCACCTGCCACATTGACCACATTACATCCTCAACAGACCCAGAACCAACCCTACACCCATCAGTCATCACCCGTACTTCAGGCATAGATCCAGCGTCTTCTTAATAAGATGATATCATTATCTATGTAGCCCCCTATTACCATCAGGAGGAAAGGAAAAAAACAACATGGTCTGAAGTTTTCTTTTGCTTTCTATTTCAGTCTGCACCCGTACATCAGCTTCTTAGACATATGTCATCGTTGACATAAGGCCGTGCTGTGAGATTTTGCATACATTGGAATATTGCACTCCCACAAGGCACTCTGCTAACACAGGGGCCCTTTATATATAGGGTCCCTCACAGGGTGATATGGATATTACTGATGAATAATGCAATACTGAGAGTCCTGACATATCCCTCACCAGCTCTGCATTCATTTCTCATCATTCATTTCTCAGCTTACACAACATACTCTGCTTGTCCTACCCAATCATCAACACATAATATCCTGCTTTTTATAGTTCTGGTCAGTATGCAATGGCAGCCTCTCCACTATTAAAATTTATGACACATGCAGCCGCCCATAATACCCTCAGGGTGCTGGCGGCCCTTGGAGGGGGACAATTTCATAACCCTCCCCAAAGCAGCCATGCCCAAACGGGAGTTCCTCCATGGTATCATCAATCAGTATGCTGGTGGTATAAGTCTCTTCAAGCCCTAACACTTACCCACCTGCTGCTGGCTCAACACCCTGTTGGGCATTACATCTGGATAAAGTGCACACACAAAGTTGTGTGCAAGTTACAAATGAGTCAATTTTTACCATTGGGGTTTGGACTTGGTTTGAAGTATCTATGGGGGGGGGGAAAGAAAGTTATATAAAAAACGTGGGAAATGTTTGATTTCCTGTATATGGTTGATTCCGGTGACTGGTTGTAATTTGGGCCTCCCAAATGGGCAGGGGGACTATTTTCAAAATATTATAGTAGATAAAAATCATTTTGTCTATATATGATAGGGGTGTTGGGCCAACTTTGTACTAAATTAGGAATCTTAAATCAGAAAATTGACTATATGGTAGCCAGGCAAAGATACTATGTTGTTATATTGTAAAGTACCTTGAGTCAACGACTGACGCCACTGCCCCCTAACAGAAAATCTCATATTTTTGGTGAGTTAAATGTATATTTTGTCATGATATGTAGTTGTAATATGTAGAAGAGACATTGGGCATCATATCTATATAATCCTCCTGTATGTTATCATCTTTCCTCTTATATTTTTTCAGTATTGAAGGAAATGGGTTGTAACCTGCTAGGTTAGAATAACAGAATATTCTTATACTACACTATGTTCCACATACCTGTACAGACCGGAACCCTGTTCAATAATTATAATTCCTACTGGAATATATAACCAAATACATATGCTTTCCCATGGTAGGTGGGACTAAGCCTTTTCTGTACTCTAGAGGAACCTGCTGTATGTGTAAAGTGGCATCAGTCGTTGACTCACATGTCCTCAAATAGGGGTTAGGTGGTACAGTTATACTAGGGGTTCTTTCTTCTCTATTAGTTTTAATACATTATGTAATGATATCAAGGTGGTTTCTTTTTTCTTCATTGTTTTTGATACATTATATAATGATTAAAGGTTAGGGGATATATGTGGAAGTGGCATTTTGTTTTGGTATATTTTATTATAAATGTATATTGAGGAGGGAAGGTTTCCTTATTTTCCTTGGCCAAATTACATTTTTCATTACATTTTTCTGTTCTTATAATTGTATTGAAATGGATATGTTACAGTTAAAAGTGTTAGAAGAAGATGAAACATACAGATACATGAATTGTAGAATAGAGCTTGATCAGAATACTTTTATTATGTATGATCAGAACTGATGTGTGTGGCATCAGTCGTTGACTCATGATGAGTACCAATGCTTTAACAGTAGCTATAAGGCCTAACAGAGTGGCACCAATAGTAGCTATTAGTGCTGGCCTGAGGAATTATTCAACTCAACTCATATAGACCAAAGTTGTCATAATGATGATGTTAGATTGTCACATTGGTTGGGTTGTCAGAATGACTCCCTTAAGGTTGTTGATTTAGTTATTGTCAATTTGAGGACTTAAAGTCATCGGTATTGACAACCTAGTCCAGATATGCTCTAGGTTGTCTCGATCACAGATTTAAGTTGTCACACACTGAGGCACATATATATTGGCACATAGCTGCCACCAAGTGTCAAAAAGATCAACATAGCTCTTTTTATCATGAGCCATTAATAATGACAGGATGCACCTTTTGGCCATTACCTTCACCCATTGGCATGTAATATGTATCAAATTATGCTCCTCAGATCAACCAAAAATACACTAAAACTATAAAAGGGGTGCCCCACTGGAGTGGGCACTGATTAGAGACTTCATTCATAGACCATTCCCTATAGGACAGTACTGCCACCTGCCATAATTTATTTTATAGGTTGTCACTATGACGAGGGTCAGTTTCACTGTTTTTTCAGTGTTTATCTAGTCTGAACCTGCTTATAAATGGTCTATATTCGGGGGGGGGGCTTGAAATCAAGGTGCCTATCATCAGGTGGCCGAAGTTCCTCAGGGCCTATCTTCAGGGTGCCATACATCGCAGGCTGATTTTCACCTAGTGGGCAAGTTGAATCAACATTGATAAATAGTTGTCAATGTTGATTCAATGTTGATTCAAAATTGATCTGAATTTTGTGCCCAGGGCAGGGGGCGAAAATTCCTCAGGGCTTACAAGCCTAGTATCATTAGGCCGATACATAGGCTTGGGGCATGGCATTTGTCAAAAGGTCATTAAAAGATGCCATGCCCTCTTCAAACCCTGCTGAACAATTTTGTAGCTTTGATTAACTAATTTAATTGAACCTAATTAAATACTAGTGAACGATGCTATTCTAACAATAAAACACCCCTATAGAGGTGCATGTATGTACTAAATCAGCCAGCACTAAAAGCTATTATTACTGCCACTGTGTTGGGCCTTATAGCTATTGTAGAGGATTGGTATTCATGAGTCAACGACTGACGCCAATGTGTCAACGACTGACGTCACACATATCAGTTCTTATAGTGTAATCATACATAATAAAAGTATTCTGATAAATAAGTATTACAATCAACAGGTACCCATAAAATCTCCCTATAGAATATCTCCAAGCACTACTGGTGGGCCTTGTAGCTATAGTAGTAGTATTGATACTCATCATGAGTCAACGACTGACGCCACTGTGTCAACGACTGACGCCACACCAAACATGTATAGACAGAGCTCTGGGTTATTACTCACTTATATAATTTTAACACAATGTTCCCTACACCATAGAGGTTCTGCAAGCATAGAATGGATTGTTAAATATGTAAAACATGGGAGCTGTGGTAAGGCAAATGGCGTCAGTCGTTGACTCATCAAATTCCTTCAAATTACACAAAAAATACCACCATCATTTTCAATTGGCTCCATGGCCAAGTGTTTTTAATATTTCCTTTTTTTTTTTTTTGTATATATATGTGGATATAACCTAGTACTCTAGAACCTTTTATTGGATTGAAAATGATATCTTGGAAAAATAGGGGGGTTCTAATGGCGTCAGTCATTGACTCATAAAAATTACACAATGAGGAAACAGTGACCCAAAACCTGTATATAGAAGGTTATTGACAGGTTTTTACACATCTACCATTTCATTCATTGGTATTCTATCAGAAAATAATAAGAAAAGTTATATATTTCTTCTAAATCATTTTTTTCAGGTTTCATAACATTATTTTATTGGTGAAAAGTGATGAAAATAGCTAATTCTGGCCCTTTTCGGACCTGTCATATATTTAATATTGGGGATAGAGGGGTAAAAGTATATACCCCACTGTAGCCGTATATGAATCCAACCTGGTGGAATGGGTAAAAAGTAAATACATACTGTTTCTGTGATAGTATAGGCTCTCAAAGTCAAAATACCCATATTACGACTAGTCACAGGAATCAACCATATATCCCCCCATTATCAGTACAGGCACCAGTAATATCTGTGTTCTAGCTAGTATGTTGTATTATGCTTGAGAACATGCAGTGGTGTGGTGATGTGAACTGCCTGGTCTTGTTGCTGGTGCATGAGGGGTGTACTATGATTCGCTGATAGTTGTTTATAATCCTAGTATACTTTGATATATTGGTGCTGTGTGGTGATCAGGTCACTGATTATAGCTGATTGCATGGAAGCATTTTACAGCAGAGGGTCATAAGGCTTCTCTGCACTGTTCATATCCCTACCAGAGGTGTTACTCCTAGCACAGGCTTGGGCCAGCTGCAGAATTTTACAAACATCATGCACTGTAACAGGTGATGCCATCTACTGCTACAGAATGGCATGGAGAATCATCTTCAGGCTTTGTGAGCCAAAACGTATGCCACAGGCTTTAGCACATAATACTTCACATTTGTGCTTACACACCAATGTATGATAAATATACTAAGATATCAATCTTCAATTCCAAATACCAAAAAACAAAATCACTATAAACTATCATAATATCATATAAATTCAAGTTACAATGAATATGAGAAAGTATACAATAAGATACCCATTGTAATGTTACTTTTAAAGATGTATTTACAAACATAATTTTCAAACATGTTTTTGATTAAAATCAACATAATCCTAAATAATCATCATATTAACAGTGAATTTTAATGGGGTTTCTAGCAAAGAAGTGAAATAGATTTTGCGCAGTCCAGCTGTAGTCCTGAGGTTGTTACTAATTATTTCAGGCTGTGTCTCACGACCTTGGGCCAATGTTTTTTGTCTCTGACCGGGTGCTGTCTCTGACCAGGTGCCGTCTCTGACTTGGTGCTGTCTCTGACCTGTTATCAGAGGAATGTGTTTTTAAATTATTAACCTATACTCATATATATAGGGATTTGTAAAAACGGTATGGCAGTTGTTATGTAATAATAATTAGCCTCCTGCTGTTGGTAGAAGGTAACTAAACTCCTAAAGTGATGTCCGGTCAGAGACGGCACCCGGTCAGAGACGGCACCTGGTCAGAGACGGCACCCGGTCAGAGACAAAAACATTGGCCCAAGGTCGTGAGACACAGCCTTCATATGAACAGGGAAGGTAAAGATGTATAATCTTGCAGCAACAATCGTTGCTAAGTTGCAGTTTCCCAAGAATACCATTGTGTAGACTAGGTGCCAACTCAACCATGGATCTGCAGCCACCTAGACCTTGCGACATGGCAGCCAATATAACTCAGATTGTGGCAACAGCAATTGTCATGGGGAAACTGCCATTTCAGCAGTTTGATAATAATTCCCCCAATAACCCAAGCCACTCTGAAATTGATTTTCTACATAATCATCAATATTGCATAGGGCAGTATACTGAAATTTGTCAATCCATTTTGGCTGAATACAAAATTATGCTTATAAATATAAGATCATGATTGTGTAACTACCATTCCAGATAGCTTTTCCTGTGTCACAATGACTTTGTGCTATGTAACATTATAGTGAGATTCACTGTATTAATGTAGAGGGCCTGAGCTTGTCTTGTATCATGACTGACAGCTTATTGAGGTCACCCCTAGTCTCTGTCCTCCTCAGACCTGAGCTTGAAATGCAACCATCAGTGTTTAGTCAAGGGGACTGAATTAATGAACAGCACAGAAAGTTTATAGGCAGGCCAAACGTTTTCAGAATATAACTGTGAAATAAATATTTCTTACTATGGCTTCCAAATATTATATTTCACTGTATCATTTTGAGAAATAGTGGAATATTTTGGAAGAAAAATAATCGATACAGACCTGGAAACCTAGCACTCTGCTCTTGATATTTATGTAAGCTATTTATTGTGCTGACAGAATGCTCACCTACAGCAATGTCTTGTATTTCCAACTATATTTACATATGGCCAGATACCACAAGCAGTGAAGTGTACAAGCCTTTATGTAACCCATTACCTGAATATAACCTTGACTACTGATTTTCCTATTAGTTGTACACCCTCAAAAAGCCATATTTATACTTAAAACTGTGTAGTACTTACTCCAATGAAATCCTAGCCTACCGTCCATCAAAAGGTATTATGATCCTGAAATGATAAAAATCAAATGCACAAACCAACTCAATTGACAGTTGATCTTTCACACCTCCATGAGTAGGAATAACAGTAATTAATAAAACCCCAATCTAGTAAAGTAACACTGGCTCCTGCTACATTACACACAGCACACCTGATTTGCTATAACACTCCCTACAGAGGCCAGAAGCACCCCATCTGACCTCTATATCTGCAGTGTGACTCCATGGGAGTGCTCATGGGACCTGGCTGAGAGTCTTGTGATAAGCTGAGGAGGGTGTTATTTAGGGGTAGAGATGGAGAGCAGCTCAACTGAGAGAAAGTACTCCATATAAATGTGATGTGTTAGTAGTGAGTATATGGGAAGTGTGGTCTGGATCATACCATGATAAAGATATGATATGGGTAGTCTACATCGGACCATATCATGATAACAGTAAACCGCACCAGATGAATCATGTGCAGATCACAACAATAAGCCACCCTCCTCGTTTCCCTAAAAATGTGTCAAGTCTAAGGCAAATTACCCATAACTTCTGACAGCTGAGTAGATCTCTGACCTTAGAAAGTAGAATAGCCACCAGAAGTTGAAAAAAAAATGCTGCAAATGACAGCTTCCAGTGATGGCTACTTCCAGGGCTACGTTGTATAATGGAAATAGCCATGACCATGACTGTAGTGTTTAACGTGTATTTATCATATCCCATGCAATGCCATATGACAGTGTCAACAATGTACCTAAAACATTGGACAACCCACAGCACTATCTGACTATCAAACTGGAGCAAAATTGAGCAATGTTAATAAAACATGGCACTTAATATCTAAGCGATAGTACTAAATGATTATAACAATTCTGCATTTCAGACAAAAAACAATGCTTTTCATTTTGACATTCATTGCGGTTCAGATATTAATGTATTAGAATCCCAGTGCTTACTTTTCGCATTAACAATGATTCAATTGAAACAGCATTGTGTCAAGTATTGGATCCTTTCTTATCCATCTCCACAGAATGCACTTTTTTCTACAAAATGAATCAATGGCTGCGTCATACTCAGATCATTAGTGACGAAAAAAGTGTTGGATCCCCATTGACTTGATTTGATGAGCATCAAATGACTCACAAAGAGGAGATAGCAATAATATAATTACACTTTTCTGGTTTTACCTCCTTCATCGTCACATCAGTATCATTATCACTTACCATGTATTATGTCTTTGATAATTCTTTCTCCATAACTTACACAGTGCCCCATGAAAGCTGTTGTGCAACATTTACATGGCAATCTAGATTCAATCCATGAAAAAAGGTGGACCATTCTCTGATTTTGTAGTTATTTAGTTATGAAAATAAACATTGTAATTGTGTTACAATTAGATGTAATGGCTATATGATTTAAAAAAATCACTATGGATAACCAATGCTATGCTTGGGTCTAAGCTATAAACATGAAAAAATACCAGAGGATGGGGTTTTATCTTTTATCATCACGATTTTGACCCCTTTTTGTTGACCCATGGATCATTCCCGTCTTTCTCAGCAGCTAGTATTTATGAATATCTTTAATGGTGTACACTATCAGGCATTTTGCTTTACTGTAACGTCAAGAAGATGCCATTCCCATTGGTGAAAATCGTTGATATTTCTATGTATAGCTCATAATGAGACAGACACGACATGAACACCCTGTCAGACTAACAAGCAGCTGTAGCTAGAGACTCTGTTTGGAGACTCCTCTGCTTACTGTTCTCTTCAATCACGCAATCTCCATACACATGTTGGGTTGGCATTGTTCTTAAGGTGGACTATAATTTTAAGAGTCTACAGTCTGCAACACTAGGAATATATGGTGTGGATTTCATTATATGGAAGAAATAAGACTTTGGTGATAGCTTATTAGAGATGGCCATCTTCTTCTCCACCCATGTTTTGGGGTTTGAATGGCCATATGATGGATAATATAATTATGATTCGTGATTTTCTTTACTATATAATTTCATAAGAAAATATAATTCAGGGACAGAGGTTGGTATGAGTTTAATATAAAACCTAAGAAAATGAAACAGGCCATTGGATTCTCAGTTTTTGTGAATAAATTGCATTAACCCGTTGAGGACAAATGTAGACTATACTCTTCATCCATCCTAGGCCGGATGTTGATTATTTACTACACCATGAGGGGCCAGATGTCGATTATGAGTGACTTGACACTTTGAAAAAAAATCTGGCCCCCTTGCTTGAATCAGTTTTCTTTGTCCGGCCTCAATGGGTCAAACAACATTATGAATATAATCATGCTTTGCCATGTGTATTGTTTTAGGACGCCTAATTTTATATGTTGATGAACAAACCATGACATGTGTGCTATTAAAGATCCATCCCAGTTTTGCCTGTTGGCAACACAACTCCAACAATCGGACAGGGTTTCCGATACCTATTGAGATTAACCTGAATGAGTAGCCCAGGCGTGAAGACAGTGCCATTTGTGGCAATCCTTGACTGGAGGAGATGGGTTACATTAAGACCTAAGACACCCCTCAATGTCACCTCATAGTAGCATAGATTACTATTGAGGCCAGTCACTCAGACACTTGTTAAGTGGCCAATATGAGATCAGAGAGGAGGAGAGTTATAAAGAGTGGCCTGCCCCAGCAATGACATCATTGGTGACAACATATGGATCAATACTGACTAAGCTTCTCAAAAGAGCTGCTGTGGTTCTTGACCGGTTGTCTCATAAAAAGGTTTGAGACTGGGGATAAAATTAACATTTTCAGGGGTAATGGTTTTCATCCTGAAACTGCCCCGACATAACTTATTCAGTGCGGCTCTCATGCAATACTAGAATTACCTCTAGGTGAGACTCACAGTGAGATTTAATCAATGAAAATGATACATTTGGGTTTTGTGGTTGAGTACTGTTTTTAATCTAAAAACCCAAGATTCATCATAAATGTAGTACAATATAGACTTCCTTAATATTTGTCAACCATTCCTTGTCTACAGATGTGTCCAAAAAATTGCATAACCTCTACATAACATCAGGCTTTACAGGTAGGGCTCACACCCAACATGTAAGGGTGACGTCCCATCTTCTTAGTATACATTGAGTAATGTCAGGTTCTACCGTATGCAATTTTTATGAGATCAAATGGGTGTTCAGGACCAGGCTCTGTGAAGGGACTAACTACTTTTCCTGTAATTCGGTAATTTATACAAATGTTACAAAGAAATAAGCAAAGAAATAGGAAAGGATACATGGTTAGAGAATTACCCACATAGGAATAGAGACAGAGAAAGAGACCGTGAGATAGATACAGAATCAGTGCGATAGAGACACATAGACAAACATGGCATAATATGGGTAGAGAGAGATGTAGGAGAACTCCTATTTGTAACACATATCATCATTAAGAACTTGATCTATTCAAACATAATATGTCCATCCAATCTATATTGTATAGCTAGAAGTATCTTGAATTCATCCTATTTTCTACTGCCCGCCTCAGCAATCAGCCATATCTAAATACCGGGACCCTCAGCCCGGATGCCTCCTTTCAAACTGCCATTCGCCCATCTTCCCTTGCTCATCATTTCTTTTGCCTACCCTTGCAATGCCTACTATCACCATTGCTTCCCCTATACTGTCCACCATAATGGTGGTGACACTAGTCTCCAGGCCTCCCTAGTGTGTACATCACAAGGCACTATGCACCACTGGGGCTGTAACCAAGTACATAGGGGGTATAACTCTACACTCCTGTGACACTCTAACCCAATCAGCCATACTAGTCTAGTTATTTGTGTGCACTAGAGTACTTAATGCCTGAGTGAAGAACTGCTGAAGTTGCAAAAATATGTACCTTGGCACATAAAGGTTTCAAAACCTTCGCCTTAAACAGTGACTCATTTAAGATACAGGTTGTTTGTCCAAAATACTGGCCCTTGTCTGAAAACCTGGCACTTAGATGGGGGGTCTCAACATTTGAATGGATGATATTATTCCTCTTCTATCTGTACTACTGGTCAGCAGGATAATGCTATAACACTATAAATGCATGTTGCTGACATCCATCATCTACATTGCAAAATGATATTGTCTTGGAAAAGAGCCATGCATACTCTAAATACATCATTTCAGGAGTTGTTAAGTAGGACAAAAACTGACCTGTATGACCACTATCCTCCTTCCACGCCCCGCCTTTTCAACCCAGGGCTGCCCGATATACAAAAGGCTGAGTACCTGTCATGCCTGCACTGTCACTGCCCCGGCAGCAAATTCTATGTTTTTAAATGGTTGGCCACTTTCCTCCACCTAAAATATCTGGTCTATTCATAGAGGAAAATAGTGATCAGAGCTTGTCACGTTAAAGCTGGCAGTTACCAATCCCAAACATGAAACAGCCATGTATAGATTCCTGAGAAAAAATATCAATGTCATTGACACACTAAGGACTAATCTTGCAGGACTATTTGGATCTGGGTGATGCTTTGCGATAAACCCCAGATCAAACTCATAAATAATGCGCCATACTATTTTCTTACTTTGTCTTTATTTCTAATTTCTAACAATTTTTCAATAGAGTCATCGTTGAATGACCTGTTATGTTCTTTTGAGCCTGAACCTTTCTATTATAATGAAGATAATGAATACAGACATTTAGGAATCTGATATTATTCCTCTGATGACAAATCCAATAAAGCTAACATTCGTGGAGAGGCAGATGAGCATCTGTAATAAGCTATGACCAAAGTGTAACTTAAGCCCCAAGAAAGAAAACCACACCATGTTTTAAAGCATGTCTTCTGTGAGATCAAAGCTTACCCAATATGTGTTTGGAGAGTGCGTTTGTATTTCAGAAAGTCTCCAAGCAGAGTCTTAGCTGGAGCTGCTTGTTAGCCTGACAGGGTGTTTTTGTCGTGCCTGTCTCATTACAGTGAGCGGACATTTATCTATTAAATATCAAGGCTTTTTTTATAAATGACAATGACATCCTCCAGTCCAAAGGATATATCTCTGATCAAGATAGACGCAGACTACTAGAATAGCTGGCTTCATCATGTTTTCCCTTTCCATCTATATATAACATAACTATATTGATAAAGACATATTCTCTTAGAATTTCCCCTTGCACTCCTGTGGGCCACTCGGGCCCATAGGAAGGTAACGCCTCACAATACTACGGGCCCGGTGCCAAAACTATGGGCAATTGGCTCCCAGGCCAGCAATAGTGTCTACCCCTGATATGATGAAGGGGATGAATACAGAGAAGATTTAGGATCATTCCTCTTCTGTTTAATATTACGGAATCACTGAGGTAAACCATTGTAGATTCAAGCATCTTTAAAGTATGACGAAATGTGCTTTTCATACTTCAGTATGGCAATCTTCTGGGATTGAAAACAAGGAAATAAGCCGATAGTGTTCACAATAGTTCTTACATAAATGTATGTGCCCAACAGCATACTAATTGCATCAGCCCCTTCCTCTGCATGTCAATTCCTGTCTCCAATCTAACTCACTCCCTTGCCCCGAGCTACCTGCTTTCCTTCTTGACCCCTGCCTCCATTCCCTCCCTTACTGGCCCCTCCCCTCTGCCACTTTCGCCGTTTAGGGTGTCTACCTCCCCTTCACTCACAATTATTGTATTGTCAACTTGCATACCAATTTGTGTGTTTGTAAAGAATCTGATCGGACATTTATCTATTAATTAACTATTTATCCATGAGCATCTACCCGTTCTCTTCCGTGCCTCTCTTGCTCCCATGGTTCCTCCTTGGACCCTCTCATACGGTGGCGGATGATTGCATTTCTCCTAAGGCGTTGGCTCTATTCATAGACCATGTACTGATCGGTTGCTGGCAAGCTGTTACCTTATAAATAGCCCATCTATGGATTGCTCAAAATACGAGTCGATTTGATCAGTTGACAATGAACCAACCACAGGCCTTCTCTCATTATTAGGCCCAGGGCACTGCCTTAGGTTAATAATACGGATGATTATGATGATCTCCTCTTTATTAGTGTGCATGTGTACCTAATAGGCATAAGATTAATTGAATGGTTTATTTTGGATTTTACTTGTTATTGTCTTCCTGGAATTGAGGTAGTCATCCTTCTTTAATAACAGGGAGGTAGTGAGGTTTTTTTAAAATCTTCAACTGCTTGACTGGGGGAGGGGGGAGTGTTAAGGGCTAAAATGTGCCAGATAAAAATACCTTTTTTCAGTAAAACCCCCAGCATTTTACTATGCTTCACCACAATTTTTCACTAGTGGACCCCTGGGGATGGGGGGGGGGGGTCAAATGTTAACCTACAATCATCAGTTTTATATCATATAATATTAGTTATGCCCTTTCTTTATAAACCCTTATTGATTTGATAGGAATAATGCATACAATATCATAGGCTGCCAAGCAAATGAGCGCAGAGTTAAGGGCCTCTGAATTCTAAATGAAATTCTTCTACACATCAATGTCATGGTTTAGAATGGTTTTAGTAGTCCTATTAAGAAAAATGACATAACTTCAAAGTCTGGCTCTATAAGACCAGACAAGTGTGATTACGGTGAGCGTTATTGAATTAGGACAGAAATGTGCTGCAAGTCACACTGTATCAGGTTCTAGGAGTGGTGCAATGCTTTAAATAGATCCTGATTGAAATAAGCCAGCATCGGGGAATAGCTAAAAGAGATCCCGTCAGGCCTGTTTTGATCCTGGTAAGGATAGGATGCAATCTTGTGGGCGTGCTGAACTTTGAGTTTTATAATGTATTTACTTGAACTTAGTCTCTAAGCAAGTATTATGATCAATATGATATTATGCTACATTTATATATAGGCATATTTGTGGAAACTAAAAGAGCTATACCTTTACACTGAATATGGTAATAATACACAGACCATTGCTAGATTAACGGCAACCAAATTTTGGTAATACCAAAAATTATGATAACATGATAAGTGTTTCATCAATTAGTAGCACAGTGTACCCTGTGTAGAGCAAAATATGTGTCTGTGTCTAGCTCTGTTTGACACACTGACCACTGTATTATGGTATGGTTTGTCAAATATACAATGTAGTGGTAACAACTGTTTATCTGTTGATAAGCAACCATGTACAGAGTTATTAGAAACTAGGCATTTCCTATTT
This sequence comes from Harmothoe impar, assembly GCA_947462335.1. Lineage (NCBI taxonomy): Eukaryota > Metazoa > Annelida > Polychaeta > Phyllodocida > Polynoidae > Harmothoe > Harmothoe impar. Next base: position 46,227,183 of record OX381718.1, read on the forward strand.
ATTATGCCTTAGTAACTTGCAAAACAAAACATTGAATCAGACCATAGTTCTTAATATCCAGTGTAATCCCAGAATAATTACATCTGGTAGAACCTGACCTTATTCCATGAATACTAATGATGGGTCATCATCACCTGTAAATCCAGTGGACGGATGTGATATAAGACATCAAGCATCTCCTGTTCAAAATCAATCAATCGCTCTCCATGTCTTCCTCGATGGCACCATAAGGGCTACTCATCCAAGTCAATTCCAAAAGATATCAGTCAGTTGGGGTTGCACTACCAGTTCCTTTATGTTAGGTATAAGATGTTTCATGTTAAGGCTATTCAACAAAGAATTCAATCATGTGCTGTAAATGATTGGTTAAGAAATCTTTTTCCAAAAGAAAATCGGGTAATAGTTATCTGCATAGATCAGCCAATGGACATCAATGATGATATAACTGAATAGAGTAATATGACCATACTGCCTGCTATTTTATTAGGATTATATGCCTCCCTGCCTTACTAACGTTTAATTTAATTCAGTTATTTAGGAAACACTTCAGCAGACATTGTGAACAGCAATTTAGACCATCTACAAACCTTATTATTAATACAGAAGCATCCATCAAACTATAGACACCAAATATATGTTTAATGTTGACCATGACTTTAGTAAATAACACCATCACTGCAATATAATAGATTTTATGATGTTGCTGTCTGCTACAACTTAAAAGGAGGAAAAATTACTCTTGTACATCTCAATCTCCGAAAGTGATAATGCTAGAAGTATGGTGTACTCCTATATATATGATCCAAACACCCCACGTAATATCATGTAATTATGATGGACATAACTTGACATGATATTTGATATATTTGATAATGCTAGTACAGCTACCCCATCTGATCTCCGGATCAGCTACATCCTCAATGGAAGCAGTAGTCGGACCTAGGTAGGAATACTGGAAAATTTATTAGTTATAAAACATATTTCCAGATGGCTTTGGCTCATGTGGGAACTCTTATTTCATAGGGAAAATTAGCACATTTATGTTTATGCTAATGCTAAAGATCCGGAAAATAGAACTGGAAATGTTGATACCATTTTTGAGCGTAAAAGGAGAGATGGGTATATTATCTGATGATTATTCAAGTACCTGACAATCTATCTTCACCACACAAAGGTGGTATATTAGGTCATACCCATAACAATAAACCACTTAGTATATGCTGATCGCTCCAGCAAGATCAGCACATTCTTCTCCCTAACAATAAAGTGGGTGTTGAATTACCAACTATACAGTATCTAGTCAATCACTTCGGGCACTGTCCTGACAACCCTCCAGTGAGCAAACCACTCTCCTCCCCTGTAGTAATAGTCAGTATGGATCTCATCCCCAGCCTCGATGTGAAATAATGTCAGAGTTTGAGGCTAAATACTGTGCATAGTGCCCATGTTCTAAATTCAAATGGAGTTAGAAGTAACTCTGGAGAATAGTCCTATTTACAAGGTAGATATCAAAGATATTCACAGAGATTATGTTTTAAATTTTTGAAATTGGAAATCTTTGATACCCTCAATGATATCAAGCTCTCTTGTTTGCTCCACCCTTTTCCTCATCGATCTACGACTCACCCTCCAAATCTAATTACTTGTACATAAAAAAAGTCAGGCTGTCTTCAAGACTACTTTGATAGTCAGGGGTGGTATTCCTGTCTTCTACCGTGATAGCCTGCTGCCTTTCTCCTACAACCTTCTCTCTGTCAGCCATACTATATACTACTACCATATCCACCAAATTACATCCACCCCACCCTCAACACCCACCCTGCACCCATCAGTTCTTACCCCTACTTCAGGCACGAATTAAACATTTCCATAAGATGAGAGCATTATCTCCGTAGCCCCTATTACCATCAGGTGGAAGGGAAATAACACCGTCATCTGAGGTTTTCTTTCTGCGTCTTTTTTGTGGCTGTAGTCAGCCACTGGCTCCTTAAACATAATGTCATCATTGACATTAGGCTGTGCTGATGAGATTCTGCACACAGCACTCCCATGAGGCTCTATGCCAATACGGGTGTCCTTTATGTATGAGGTCCCTCATATGGTGATATAGATAGCACTGATAGACCTTACAACATGGCAGTGAATAATTGTTGTGCTCCTTTTATAAAGGTGAGTCTTCAGAATAAATTTGGTATAACTTAGATTGTGGTTATATCAATCCCTATGTTGGAAGGTCAAAAGAGCATTGACAGCCCTGGAGGTATGGCACCCCATAAGCCAAATAACAATGAATCACATATATATGCAGTAAAACACATTTCTTCATTTTCCACAGAATCAACCATATGTTATGAGTAGTTATCCGATTTTTTAAATGACTAATTGTAGGTGTGAGCATGTATCTGAATCCAACATGATACTGAATAAATCTGTTTGGAATGAAACTTTGCTCAATCCCAGCTCTCTGAAATAACTAAATCTGGTTTATTTTCTATCTATCTAGGCTGAATCCACAATAATGCTGAGCGAATTTCATTTTGTCAAGACAATCTTTCTCGCATGAGAAATGACTTTGTGCTATGTGATATCATGATGAGATGTACCATGTGAGTGTGGAGGTCAGGTACTGGCCTTGTCTCTAATCTGACTGACAGCTCGCTGAACTCGCCCATGTTGAACTCTCTGACCTCTCCTGGCCTGAGCTTGATTTTCAGATGCATCCTGCTATGTTTATACTCTTGCGTTTGGTCAAGGGGACTGAATTGATCAACTGCAGGGAGGTGACATATGTGTACAGGCAAGGGAAAAGGGATATCCAACGAAAATGTCAACTTTAAAATTGATATCATAAGCTTTCCAGTGATATATTACACTGGAAGATATCATTTCTAGTTTTTGAGAAATGGCTGTATGAATATGGGTGGGTATTGCCCTATCCAAAACCCAAATAAGCTCTAAGTCTCATAGTTTCTTAGATATCTCAATCTAATTAGCATAATTAGAATAATTGGAAAATGATCATATATTTTTATCCTATAAGCCATAGATTTTGATCTAGAAATGATAATTCTATTCTGTTTTGACCATAGTAATCCTCTTGAATCATTCTATCAATGGGCTACTTTTTTTTAAAATTTGGAATGAAAATCACGTTTCCATGGCAACACATATCAACAAAGACACCCATTTAGGCTCTAAAACGTTCTTTTTACATTCCAAATAAGGAAGCTTCTCACCAAAAATGGAATATTCTGAGTTATCCTATTGAATTCTCCAGAAAAAAATACCATAAAGCATTTTTTAGCCTGTTTCTTCCATTTTAAGCCATAGTGGCGCCCCCCTGGTGGCTAAAATCGGAACTAATCCCGCGGGGACTATCCTTTCTGCTTGCCTGCTCACATATAGGCAGAGGTAACTTGGGTTGACAAAATGCTTACCTACAACAATGAACACAATTGAGCCTTGAATGAACCTCCTTGCTTCAATCAATAATGGATTTTAGCTGTTTCCACAAGGAGTAGACCATACAAACCAGCAAGTTACCCGTTACCTGGCCACTTTACTTTAGTCCATCAAATTTTAATATCAGTCCTATACTATCTAATTACCACATATATCAGTATAACTATTTATCACCAACTCTAATGAAATCCTAGCCTCAACTCAAATTATTAGGTATTATGATGCCAGAAAGGATTGAAAATCAAATGCAAAGAAACAGTTCAATTGAAGGTTGACCTTTCACACCGCAATGCACGAGTTAATGGATTTACAAAAATGGAAATGTCAGTAAATCATGACCATATTTACTAAATTTGATAAATCTAAGTAAATCCCAAAGCCATATTTACCAGCCTGTTTAAACCCCAGTAAATCCCAAAGCCATATTTGCTGACCTGTGTAAATCCTAGTAAATCCCAATAACTCATAATAATTCCTAATTCATCAAAATAGATATCAGTTATATCTTCTATGGTTATTTTTACATTCAATGGTATGTTATTTGTTATTATCTGAGACTTTTAAATTGTTATTTTTCTACAAGTTCACCTGTTTCCCCGGCCCCAGGGCTCCAGTAGCTGGTCCCAGGGCTCCAGTAGCCGGCCTCAGGGCTCCAGTAGCCGGCAACAAGCCACCCCAGTGCTTCCTACCCGCCCTCCAAGTCCCCAGGGCTGGCTAAAGGCCATCCCACTGCTTCCTACCCGCCCTACAAGTCCCAGGAACGGCTAAAAGCCACCCCACTGCTTCCTACCCGCCCTACAAGTCCCAGGGATAGCTACAAGCCACACTAGTTCTCACTACTCTACTGTAGTAAGTAGCCCTAAATTGCCATACTTTTTAATGGATTTTAGTAAAACATAGAATCCCTGCCTTTGATGTTTACTTCAAGTAAATGTGATGTTTATGTTATGTAAACATGAGGTTTATGTCATGTAAACATGAGGTAAACATCAAGTAAACATGAGGTAAACATTACGTAAACATGAGGTTGCACATGTGCACACCATGGTGGCCAATGCAATACTGATGTCTCAGCCAATCAGAAGCAAGTCTCGTTCTGGTCACGTGACCAGCACTGCAGCTCTTATATAATGAGGATGCAGTGTGGGCTTTTCAGTCCACTGCTGCCTGACCATGGGAACACACACCCTACCTGCCTCCTGCCTGCCTGCCTGCCTGCTGAAGAGCTGCCTGACTACAAAACATCAAACTGATAATTTATCTTTATATGATGGAAAGATAATCCCCAGAATAAAAGATCATCCCAGAAAATATACCCTTAGATTTAAGAGAGAAATATCCCTAGTTTAGTGAAATTTAAGTAGGTAATATACATCAGTAAACATGAGGTTTACATCAGTAAACATGAGGTTCATGTCAAGTAAACATGAGGTTTTTTCAAATAAATTTGATGTTTATGTCAAGTAAATCTGACGTTTATGTCATAAACATGAGGTTTATGTCAAGTAAATTTGACGTTTATGTCATGTAAACATGAGGTTTATGTCATGTAAACATGAGGTTTACATCATGTAAACATGAGGTTTTTGTACTTAAACATGAGTTTTACGTCATGTAAACATGATGTTTACATTGAAATTTACTTGGCTTTATCGGCACGTAAACTAGATAGTTACTTGACATTACGTTTGCGTAAACAGGGACGTTCCGTTGTATACTGAGTCTGTAAAAGACACATTTACGTCATTTTACTTTTTCAGACCAATATCACGTAAATATGTGTAACTATATGTAAATAAAATGTTTACGTCAAAGTAAATTTATTGTAAATCCAACTTTTCGTGCAGTGTATATATATAGTCAGGTCTGTTAAGGAAAAAAGTGGTGGAATAGTTTTGCGACAGACAAAAGTGCCAAATTTGGCATAGACATAGAGAAAAATATAGAGACCATTTCTATCTCTTGCTCCAACAAATCTGACGACTGGAACAGGTATTTTTTGCCATTTTTCAAAATGGCCGCCCCAAAAGGTAACTAAACAGGAGATGTGATCACCATTCATGGAAATACTGCTGATAAATGTAGGAAAGGGTGACCATGCATCCACAAGAAATCCTCTGATAGCAGAAGTGCATTCCAGAAGACATTCAGAGGGTTTAAAAGCAAGCAGAAATTGCATGTGAGTGAGCACTGGAGCTGGACTCTCAGTATTCTAAAACATAAGCCAGTCAGAGGAATATGCTGGCTGAGTGTCATGGCTAAAATATATTGTAGTGTAGAGGGATTTTCAGAAGTTAAGGACAAGTCCTTAAATCTCAGACCAATGTGGTATCCCTTCCACTAATGGACAAATCACCTGCAGACTGAAACACCATAGTAACAGCCATCATGAAGTCCACACAAGTTATTGAAGCCATGCCCCACAAGACCAGATTGTTCAATGGAATCTGGAGTGACATGGTTATGGACATGATTGGATTCCCTGACCACCCAAATGTACTTTTAGGTCTTGAATATCTCAATTTCCCCCAAAGCCATCACAAATACATCACGAAGGAAATGGTCACCCAGACCCCCTAGATAAACAATTAGTAGGGAAAAAAACTATATCGGAGAATTCAGGGTCAGGCCTGAAATCCTTGTTCCACCACTGGACTATTAGGCTATAAAACATTCTTTTGGAATGCAAATATAAAAGCTTTTCACCAAGACTTTTTTTGTGTGACATTATTGTATACAACATAAAGAAGTATTGTTTCCTCCATTTTAGGCCACAGTGGCGCCCCCTGGTGGCTAAATTATGTTCTAATCCTGCAGGGATCATTCTTTTTGCTAAGTTTTATAAAAAAAGATGATAGGGATTAATTTGTTTCACTTTTGATAGGTGTTACTTAACGTAGGTGCTCATAAACTCAACTTATTTTCGGTTTTCCCTCATCGATAGCCATTTGGAAAAATAGTAGAAAAACACTGTTCCAGTAGGATCTTTTCCTGGAGCAAGAGAAAATATTGAAAGGTATGCCCTTCCCTACACATGGAAGATATTTGGCACTTTTGTCCACCGCAAAACTATTTTTACCCTAAGAGACCTGACTATTATGAACAATATCAGTAAAACCCCTAATCTGGTAGGATAACACTGGCGCCTGCTCCATTACACTGAGTACACATGATACACTATTACAACCCCCACAGAGGCAACCCATATGACCTCCATAGCTGCAATGTGACCCCCTGAGAGCACTCATGAGACCTGGCTGAGAGTCCTGGTATACATTTTGGAGAAGGTGATCAGGGGGTAGTGATGGAGAGCAGCTCAGCTGAGAGAAAGCATTCCAAATAGTGGCCATGTCTTAGTAGTGAGTATGTGGTCTCGATCAGACCATGATGAGGACATAATATGTGTAGCCCACACCAGACCATATAATTACAGTAAACAGTACCTATGAGGATTAGGAAAACTGAGTTTGCAATATCACTTGTTGATACTTACCCGATATCAGGGATGTAGAAAATTATTATGACAAGAGAGGAATTGATGGGTTTTACGGTGCTGAAAGACAGATCTAATCCATCAAGCAAATTGTCAACCTCCCCTGCCCTGGTCAACCACCCAGCGGTCCAACCCTCTCAGGTATCAGGTGCTATTAGTCTCAGGGCTGTCAGAGCAGCTCCTGACCTGGCCTGACACAAAATTGCTCCCTGACTGCTGATGATAAGTGGCTCTCCATTTGCCAAGGATGCCATTCTAAATGGGATGAGCTGATGCCCCTGCCCATCAGGTTAGCCATCAACTCGAGGCATCTTATTTCTCCAATTCCTGTGCCCTTCTTTTATACTTTACGGTGTTCTTGTTTGAATAAATGCTAGCTTGCTTTCCTCCAAGTCTCATTGTTTAGTATAATCTTATCCTCTTCTTAAAGTTCTCTTCCTGCTCTCTATCTGGATGCAAAGGTTCAGCATGTTAATAGGACAGAGGGAAATGTAGATAGAGTGTCCTTGTACATCTAGTCATTGACTATGGTAACTATGAGCTAGACATACAAATGAAGTGTATGAGACTCTTATTATTGTATCCAGATGCCTTTAGGGGGTTCTCTGCTTTTAAGTAAAAGCCTTCCCATGTACCAATATTTTTCGCCAAAATGAAAACCGCTGCGTTTCACCAAATCTTTCCTGGTTGAACATATATCAATTGGGGTCGTTGACTGGCTGAATTGAAAATATGCTTGTGTAGAGCAGATATAGATAGAAAATGACTATACTAGTCATAGACTTCAAAGAAATGAAAAAGGCTGACAATTGGTTATTTATATATAAATCCTGAGGGGCAACGTCTAATGAATATAAATATATGAATATAGGAAAGACTATAAGCGGAGTCAGATATATATATAGATTTGGCCTGAGTTAATTGTGGCTTGGCCTACGCCCTATTTATTCACATAAGTCATATTGACTAGTCACCGACAATTTACTGATTATTAGTCAACCAGATCCAACATGATGTGTGGTTGCTGGTAGGAGAGTCACTGGTTGGTTGTCACAACACAACCAACACAACAGTAGTAGTTCCAGTGGTGTAGGATAGTCGGGAGAGTGGTAGGTGAACTGGAGCATGACCAGAGAGTCTTTATACTACCATACAGGTACCCGGTATACTACCCATATACTTATAAATATTATAAATTAATTTCACAAGTTTTGAACCCTGGATAGTAATGCATTTGTGACCATCCTGTTTTAAAATCTAGTTTTATTGAAAAGTCGTCCGTAAGCTATAAGTATAAATCAACTTTGATTCCTAGGGAGACTGTAATTGCATAACTTTTCTATTGGACCCTGCTGCTCTGTTGATCATTCGTTACATTATATGGTGAATTTAGTTTTGATTCCAACATGTTGTATTCATGAACACTCGAAATGCCTGAAGTATAACAAAAGATAAAACACTGCACAGCTTTGCATAAAAGGACAAGCCTGATTAACAGTTTACTTTTCAATTCCGTCGAATCCATTGATTCACCATAGCATTATACAGTATATTTCTTAATTAAAGTGTTGGTATTCCAAGCCAGTACAGCCTTTTTGTTTTAATCCTCCGAGCCCATGAGGTAATACTTATAAAGGCTTTGATATTAATGGGGCAAGCATTGTAATGCTTGCTTAATCCTTTAGCTTTGGCATCACCCACCAAAATACGGGTGATACCAATTGGCATCATCCACCCAAATACGGTTGATGCCATTTGGCATCATTTTGAAAAATATAAAAATCCCTTTTTCTGGGAGAAAAAATTATTCAATTATCATATTTTTTCACAGATTATAGATAAAATAGATTTCCTTTAGCCCACATTTTAAAATATCCACATTTTACTGTCACCAGGGTAGAATTGGGCCTCATATGATATGACATGGAAATGCCAAGGTTTTTGTAGTAATAGCAGTTGGGAATGCCCATAGTCAAGGATTTGGGTGAATTTCTGAGTCAGTAGCTAAAGGGTTAAAGATTTGGGCATATTTACTTTGTTTGCTCCTAACATTAATATGAAATATGAATACAGAAGCCAATTATCTCCAATACTATACATGTATTGATTTCCTCCGTTGCCGAAAGGCCGTACTGCTCCTGTCCCTGCACTCTGACCCCCTGTGTGCGGGGTCCCAGCAGTACATGCATGTGTGGTACCTGTCACAGTTCTGCTCTCTGCAACCCTCTTTGTCTAGGTTCCACCCGTAGCAGGATCCCCTCTTTCCGCCTGACTGCGGCGGAGGACCCCCTACTTGACCTCGCCACTGCGGCCTGCTATTGTTTTTATAACCCTGGCGCCCCTGGCCTGCGGCGCCCGCTGCTTGTCTCGCCTTGTAAGCCACCCAGGTGTTCTCATACCCGAATGACTGCAATGTCACGTCGGCGTTACCTCCTGTGAAGGCCCCCCAGCCTTTCTTTTCCGCTATACCTCTCACCTTGGTGTCGTACAATCCAAAGGCGAGGGGAGTATATGCCACTGACCATGTCTGGGAACGACACTCCCATCCAGTCTTTATCCTCCTTTATGTCAATGTAATTCAGAACTACACCAAACTTACTGCGCTTCCTCCTCGATGTACCCGGGCTGTCTAGGTCCCGCCATGTCCCGTTTAAGTCCTCGGCCGGCCCTGACCCGCTGGTGGCCGCGGACCCACCAGCCTCCCCGGCATCTTCGGCGGCCGTCAGCCGCTCCAGCTGGCGTTTTAACGCTGCCTTCCTATTAACGGCCTTAGCTGTCGCTATCTGCTTCCGTAGCTCCTTTTCCTCGTCGTCCATATCCTCCTCCCGGACTACCTCGGGCGACTCGTCCTCTCCCGACATGTCGCTCACGGCTCGTGTCACTCTCGTCGGTCGGCCGTCCTTCCCCAGGCGGTGAATCTTACAATTCCTATTCACAGGTTTTTTATGAAGCTCACCACACCTGTTGCAGTACTCCTCGGACATATTCCCATGTCATTATTGAATAAACTTCTTACTGGTCCCTGATTTGCTCATCAGACTTGGACCCACGTCTTCTACGTGCAAGAAATTTTCAAGGAGTGAACCGTTAGAGAATACAAACATGGCCGCCTAGCAACCTAGGCTTCTACCCACAACCCTCCGCGTGATCACTGGAGTGTGACCCCCGCGCACTTTGGCGCCTAATTTATACATGTATAAACGCGGTTTATACTGTCCATTAATTGAACTCCCACTTGAATCAAGCAACGCCAAGGAATAATAATAGGGATGAGCGTACAACAAGAATTTGCCCCTACACCTGATATTGAAAAAGAGGGAACAAACATTTTGGACTGCAGTTTTCCTTCTTATGTTGACCCCCACATCATAAGAGGGGAGGGACACTTACGTCTGCAGGTTTCTCAGTCTCGTGAGATTTTGTAAAAGTCATGTGTTGGCAGCAGAACGTGACTTGGCGGGGTTCCCCTTAAATGGGTTCAACAAGAGGAACTTGTGTTGCGGCTTTCTACAATGCCCTGGTGGTTCCAGGTAAATTTTTGTGAGGTGGTACACTGAAGGGATTTAGACCCATGACAGAGAATAACACAGGATCTACATACAGGTGGTAGTGAAATGAAGAGAAACTCATGGGGCATCTTCCAATATGCCAGTCAATATACAGAGAATGCAATGAGAACCATTATACACACTGGGTAAAATAAGTTCACTTTTTACCAATTGCACACATTCCAGTGCTTTCAGAAGCAATTTTCATGCATCTTCAGGATACATGAATGCAGCACTGGTAAGTAACCTGGCAGTGCTGCATTCATTTATCATGCTAACCCTTTGCGAATGAAACATTCCCAAAGGTTCTGTTTGATGCAACAGAGTTACTGCTGAATTACATTTGAGTGTGTTGCATTACAGAAATGACTGTGTTGGTAAAGAGTCAAATGGGTTTTAGTAACATCTACCAACATCTATATTCAGATGGCCCTTTACTTGTTCCCTTCTATAGCTCACTACTTCAGAGACAGAACAGCACCCAACATGGAATAATTATGGCACTAAAGCAATCACAATTCGTATGCAAGTATTGACAGCACAGCCATTGGATCTGACATGTCGATTCTTTACATTAGTATACTGTTGGACCATATAGCTCTAGAGAATTTCTTTAAAATGGCAATCATTATTACTTTATCTCTGGGTTACCCCGAGCCTACATGTCCTCACCTTTAGATCCACTATCACCCTCTCCTCTCCTCCATCATTCCTGCCTCACCTCCCCAATCTTATCCTTTCAGCCTCTGATCCAACAGTCTCTGTAAGATGAGATCATTATCTATGTAGTCTCTATTACCATCAGGCAAAGGGAAAAAAATGTTTGAGGCTTTTTCCTTGGCAGCCTTCTTCCTCCTGCTCCCGACACAATCTCCCAAGACATGTGTCATCATTGACTCTAGCTAGCGCTGATGAGATTTGCAAAAGGCAATCTTGTTAGGGTGCCAGCACCGAAGAAGTGCGCCGCGTGTTATCATCATCACATGTTATGCGACCCTTTCAGTATAATAAAGTTGTGAGCTAAAGCATACACATAACAAGGCTAAATAGATAAGGATTAAGTGTGTAGAACTTGTTATTGAATTAAATACCATTTCTACTGTACAATAGCACTCATTGGACTCTCAGAAATTGCCTTCAAAACACATAGAGATATTCCAAAGTAAGCAATAGGTAAGTAATTTAACGGGATGAGTAGCTCTTTATTTGCCAAGGATGCCATTCTAAAGGAGATGAACTGATGCCCCTGCCCATCGGGTTAGCCATTCTTTCGAATTTATAAAGTATTTAATTTCACTTGGTGATTCTCTAAAATACAGTACATGACTCAACTATGAGATTACAGGATAAGCTTGTATGATGGAATTTTATATTAGGTCCTGCTGACTTGAGAGGTTTTGTGGCATTCTAGTGAAAGACTTTCCATATTCTGAGGGTTATCTACCAAACTGAAAATACATATTCAACTCAAACTCAGCGGTGCCACCTTGCCTATATCTGTTCATTTATGTTACTCCTACCTCCCTCATCGCTTCCCAAATGCAGTACTTAAATTACCTATATAAAAAAGTTAATTTATAACTTAGTGGTCTGGACATGTCCTCATCTGTGGATCCCCCATCACAGGCAATGACCTGATTCATTTTGAAATGCCTTAAATAATTCTAACAAGGCATAAAACACTGTCAATCTTTGCATAAACATGACAATTTACTTTTTCAATTCCTTCACTATGAAGTCGGCAAGTATTTGATTCACAGTAGCATCAGACGGTAAATTTCTTAATTAAAGTATTGGTGCAGTGCTTTTATCCCGAGCCCCTAAGGCCTCTGTGTTTTGATAACTGTCCCAGCACTAAATGGAATACTTCTAAAGGCTTTGATATTGATTGTGCAGTAATCTATCTACAAGGTCTATAGTCCCTGCTTTGTTAATCTGTGCATGAAAGTATTTACATAAGTCCAGTGAGTTCAATGCTATACATGTATTAACTGGCATGCCACTTGAGCAATACTCTAAACCTCATAATAAGCGTCCCACTAAGAATTTGCACCTTCACCTGATATGTGGTGCCGAGTAGTACTTTGTGAGGTGACGTACTGAGAGGAATGATAATTGAGACCCGTGAGACCCATGAAATAACAAAAGATCTATGTAAAGGCGGTAGTAAAATGAAGAGAAACTCATGGTGCGTCTTTCATTATGGTAAGTAACCTGCCTGTGCTGCATTCATCTATCCTGCCAACCCTCTATGCATGATGCGTTCCCAAAGGTGCTGTTTGAAACACCAACACTGAGTGCTTACCTGCCAGTGTTTGTGCATCACAAAGGTTACTGTGAGGCAACATGCTGTTGGTAAAGAGCTGAGGGATTAAAATGGTATTAAGTAACTCCTAGCAACATAGATCTATATCCTTTACATGTTCTGTTCAATTGCTCAGTACCTCAGACACAGAACAGCATCCAACCCCAAACAATCACAATTCGTATTCAACTATAGACAACAAAACCCTTGGATCTGACATGCCAATTCTTTACATTAGAAAATTGCCATCGCTTATAGCGCTAGAGAACTTCTTTGAAGTGACAATGCACTGCTTGTATTGGCTTTTGAAATTGCCGCAAATGCCCTTGAGGTGTGGCCGGGATGTTATCCGAGCAGCATTCTCCTAGACGCAGAAGCCAGGTTTCAATTACCCTCAGAATTAACTCTACCAAAACTTATATATTCTTTATGATGATTTGATGTTCACTAGATTTGCCCTGGGACTCTTCTTACATATAGACTTCAGATCTGAACCCCTTATATCAGACTGCTGTGATTATGACAGGGTTATGGTTAAAAGGAGCCTGTCCACAGTTTGCTTTAGACCAAGAGTGCTGGAATATAACTAAAAAGCCATTGGGTCAAGTTGTGTAATCTCAATAGACCAAGGAAATAACCTAAATAATTTGGACTATTTCACGTGTTCCCTTCTTTATTGTGAAGACTAAAATTGTCAGAAATGGTGGAAAAGATCATGTGAATTAAAACCTAACTTGCATCACTCTTTCCAGGTAGTCTGGGGAGAATGACCCTGAAGTAACGACTTTATGGTGGCTTTCCTTGGAGACCCAGTTAGTTTTCTATATGGAGAAGTCAAACCTGCTTATTGCTTGGCAGGCTGCACTAATGGCTGCCTGTTGTGTTAAAGTATCAGAGAAACTGTTGGGGACAGCCATATTTTTGGGTTTATTCAGTCATGGCGGCCACTGGCAGCCATAACAAATAGTCAGCATGGCGACACCATGAAGCTCTCAAGACTTGAAGTTTGTCACATTCAACCTGTGGCTGCTAGATGACTGGGGAATACCAGGACATAATAAGCTCACATAATAAGCCTACAATGATGTCATTAATCAACAGGGGCCGACAGATCCTTATGCAATGTGATGTCAGAGTGGTGATGAATGAATGGGACTATACTAGATCACTGTCTACATTACAGTAGGACCACATAGTCCTGGGATCAGTCCTGTTCCCCCCAGGTAGGCTGTATGCACAGGATTTATTATGTGAAACAATAATTACATGTTGACCATGATTCTGCTAAAAGTGGTCAAAAAGAAACTGTCACTAGATTTAAACCCCCTTTTTTCAACTTACTTCTTCCAAAGGGACTCATCTGTCAGAATGGCCAACTTCTATGACTGTCATAAAAAGTGATTCCCTCATAATCATGTTCATCGATTATCTTTTGCTGATTTATTTTACACCCAGCTGCCCAGGGTCCAATTAGGCTGTTTTGATTATTTGAAAGTTGAAATCTACTTTCTTGGTTAAATTACCCATATTCTACTGATTGATAGCAAATAAATACATTCATAATATTAATGTTGTCATCTGAATGAAACTTATTCCTCTGGTTTCGAAAACCAATGTATACTTATAATATACTTGAATCAGAATTGTCTTGAACAGGAAATGGGACGCTCTTCCAAGACAGTCATAGATGCATCTCAGTATATCAAAAATGACATTATTTTAGAAAGCCAGACTGCATTATTGATTTAACAGCGTTCAACTTTAGACGAGTATGTCAGCTTAGCGGTAGGCCTCGTAGAGAAGTCCTGTAAAACCATTTCGACTAAGCTTACAGATAATCTAGTTATGGAAGCTAAGCTGCTTTGAACACACACATGTAGCCAATCTAATGTCATATTTCCAAATCATAAATTTTGAAAACGGATTAAACAGCTATGCTGAAGATGCAGCTACAGCCTAACATTATCAACAGAAAAATCTACTGCTGTGGTTGCTGTGTGCTATCATATACCCTGGCCCCAAGGACATATGCTACAACACTGAGAACATTAGGTCCAGCCACACAGGAGCTATTTTAGTCCAAAGGCAAAAATTGATTTCCCCTTTAAAACAAGAATTTGCATTCATTAGATATGCCTAATCAATTTATAGGGCATGTCTAACATCCAAACAATTGATATGTTTAGTATTGGAAGAGGTCTAACTTAATATTAGAATTTGATTACAATGATATGATGCAATTTAGCTGAAACATCAACAAGGGACATGCTTACTGATAGAACAGCTGCTTAATCTAGCTCTAACTTAATGTTAGAACTTAAGTTTCAGTGATGAAAAAAATATTAAGAAGGTAACTCTATCATTTAATTGTATCAACTATTAGACAGCGTTTGTTCTTTTAATGGACAAACAGACCAAAGGCAGAGGGAAAGAGGAATATTTGAAGCCTCAACTAATACTGTCGTCAATAAACCATTGTCATCTTGGTCTCCAAATGCCACACTGAACTCAAGGAAAATATTGACAGTATCTCGCGAGGTGGATGTTGAGACTTCAATCGGAGATTGACTGGGGATTGGTTGGAGGGCATGCCATGTGTCCTGCCGGAACTACTTTGCACTGTACATTGATTTGGTGTTTGGAGGGGCTCTGGTGGAGGGTTATCTGTCACTGACTCATTTTATTTTTCTTTCTAAACCTCGTTTTTAAAATCTGATTTCCGCTGTCCTACCACTTGTCTGCAGCGCAACATCGACACTTCATTAGGAACATGTGTCTGGAGAGGGATTTGGTCGGTGAGGTTGTAGGAAAGTTGACACTTCTGTTATTGAGATGTGGTAAGTGGCCAGGATGGGTGCGGGAGACATGGCACTGTAATGCGTTATGCCAGGCAAGGAGCCATCGTGTTCATATGTTTGAGTGCCTTGTCCCTTTGCTGGTTATTCTCTGTAACATGCTTGGTCCAGACTTATTTCAGAAACTC
This sequence comes from Harmothoe impar, assembly GCA_947462335.1. Classification (NCBI taxonomy): domain Eukaryota; kingdom Metazoa; phylum Annelida; class Polychaeta; order Phyllodocida; family Polynoidae; genus Harmothoe; species Harmothoe impar. Next base: position 46,242,974 of record OX381718.1, read on the forward strand.
TTGGGGCTCTTTTTTTTCTAAATTTCTGAATGTTTTGCCACAAGCCGAGCCATCATGATACTATGGCTTAATCCAAATTAAAAGTCTATGATTGGGTGCAATCTATGACCACCAGGAAAGAAAACGGAACAGAAAACGGAACAGAAATTACAAAGGAATTAGTAGTATAAAGTGTTAAACCTTTCCAACCATCTCTGTATACATACATCTGCCCTAAATAAGCAGTTTCATTTCATACCGATCATAGATTGCACCAAGTAATATACTGCACCAGGTCATAGACTTTCAAATTGGATTGAGTTGGTGCGACTAAACCCTTTACACAAATGCTGTGTTTAACCCTTGTAGAATAGGGCGAAATTGTTGCTGCTTAACCCTGCAATAGTGGCATGTTGCTTTACAGCAAAACTTGTTATCATCAACTACCAATACAGTCGGGGCAAGTAACATCCCACCACTGGATCATGCTGCTACTATGGGAGTGTATCAACACCTCAGGGGCTACATTTTACATGAATGCAGCACTGTTTAGATACTTGGCAGGGCTGCGTTTATGCAAAATGGTGGTAAATGCCATAATGCATTAAGCACTATGCCATCATTAAAGGGTTAACGTCCAACGGATGCGGGTGCTGATAGCAGAGTGTAAAATGCCAAGTTAAATGACAAGGCTCGGTCTGGTGCCAAGGAGGAGGGGTAGGGAGAGTGGGGCAGGTAGGAGAGGGGAAGAGGCGTTCTGTAGAGTTGGCTGTTAAAGTAATTGCAAGATTTAGACCAACAAATTGCAATAGCAAGACTGATAGCAGACTTGATACTTTTTTTGTCCTCTTCAGAAGATTATGATATTTGGTGGTCAAATTCACTCACATCGTTTATTATGATGATAAAATGGGGCATAGCAGGAGTGATATGGAAGAAAATGACAATTGTGTCTTTTTCATTGCATTACGAAATTTTGCAAAGAAACAAAAAAACAAGTGACAAACTTGATTAGCGAGGAAAATGATCTGGGAAATAGTCCAAAGGCACAGTGAATATGGGGCTGGGGATAACTCTCAATGAATGTTAGAGTGAAAGTACCAACGCTGAATTATAGGTGAACGTGGTGAGCCTGTGCAGCCAAGTAGGGTCTATTTGTAGAAGAGTTGAAGGGGAGCCTGGGAATCATTAATGGAACCAACTCAAGATAGCGACAGCTGGCGGGTATGCCTGGCCACTGAAGATGGTAATATTACACAGAGACAAGCATGGTTGGGTTTGGTTAAAGGATTCAACGTGGGTACCGTGCTGTTGCAAATTAGAGTTCGCCTATAACTTACGCACAGAGGCTCAAGGGCTAGATGATAATTCTGTGAAATGTATGATAATTGTTATGTAAGATGATAATTATTATTTGAAGCACTGTGAGCAAAAGCAACCAGTATTCTGATATCCACAAGCTATAACCTTCCCGAGTTATTCAACCTACCATAGACATGGTCAGTTCTGTTATACAGTATCAACCATCATCTAAAGGTTGAGAGTATTATACAGTGATGATCAAATGCACTGGAACGCATCCCTGCCTACTGACCTGCCAGGGCTGCATTAAAGAATCAATGGGGTTGATACACACCCAATAGGTCAACAGGAGGGATGAATTCAGCCTCGCAGATAATATAAAAGTACTATGCAGTCTTAAAGGGTTATTCACCATGTGCAGCTATATGGGAGTCCCACCCCCTTCACACCTTATTCTACCAACATGTCTAGACCCCTTATTCTCTCCTCTGATCCCATATTGGCCCCTTGCAACACCCTGAAAATGGCACATCATCACACATGTCTGGGTCTACTTGCCTCAATAAAAATCAATGCCAATATCACATAGCAGTGAAGTAGGGTCTTAGATCTTAATGTAAACCCCATCTTCTCCTGTCCAACATTCATCAATGACTGCCCAGATTAAGCCGATGGTCATCGCTGTCAGCCATAATGCTCACCAGGACCACTTACGATAGCTATCCTTTCTCTGCTCTGCAGCCCTTGTCATCCAGTTAACCCTCTGCCAGCATCATTCTGCATTAATACAGCATGCCCTTGGTTGTCTTGATGCATGCATGATACACTGACAGTAGATCTAGAAAACACCCATTATGGTTGCATTTATGCATCATGCCAATCAAGGACAGATTATATTAAAGTTCCCTGTGGCCGTTTAAGGCTTGATGAAAGCTACCGATGGGATTTCCAGCATAGAGGCTAATCTCTAAGGACTCTATTGACATTCGTGAAAAAGAGAGGGTATGACTATTTCTGCACTACCAAAATAAACAACTATACTCGGTTGGTTTATAGATAACGCTAGTTGAGGTTTCTCACTCATCCTGAAATAACAAGGGTAGGCAATTCCTATCCAGAAATATAGCAATAATCGACAAGGGAGGGAATATTCAACTTGAGCCCATCATTATGGAGACTGCACAATCAATATGAGAGTCTTTATGAGCATTCTCTTAGGCACTGTGACAATCAAACCATGCCATAGGGAGTTGTGATAAAAGCGCTAAATCAAGACTTTAATCAAAATAAATATTTTAACAAAATAAATCTGTTGCTTCTAAAGTACATCAATTGTGTAAATTGTTAATCTGACTTGTCATTTAATGCAAAGCCATACATTATTTCATACTTTGTTTTCATTATTCCAGATAGACGGTGATATTCTGAATTATTTCTTATCAGTATCATCAGTATGAGACTGTTTACACAATACTTTTCTAATTATAGATTGACCATTAACTTAAAATTTGAGTGTCTGGTTACTGAAGATGCGATATCATACGTACACTTGGATAGGTACAGTAATACTTAACTTAGCTTTCCCTACCGATTCCTCTCCATGTTTACAATATTAACAATTAAACACCTGCTCCCAGATGACATATGACAACAGTAAACCATTTCCTCTATGCAGTCATGTAGGAAGACTTGGTATATGGAGAGAGTCATACTGCTAAGGTTATAGTAATAGTGGTAACCTTTCAGAAAAAAACCATGAGACCTTTTGCCTATAGGAGATCCCCAGTTGCTAGATTCTGATCATGCAGTGTAATAAGTCTGTGTGTAAATAGGATGGTGTGGGGAGTTAGAGATGCACATCTGACCCTGCAGGCAGGTTTCATGGGACAGTGTTAACATAGCGGTTAATCAGACCTGTATGGTCCACAGCATTATAAGCACTTATCATGCTGATATCTAGTGATATCGGCACCCTTCCGGTGGATATCATGCCGCTTCCGGTGGTCCTGAGCAATTCCGAAGTTTATTCACCCATAAAATCCGAGGTTTCATGGTGATTCGAACACGCTACCCCAAGACTTGAAGTCGCACGCTCTACCTACCACGGCGGGGGGGGGGGGGGGGCGCTGGGTATATTAGGGTACAAAACAAGGAGTCTACAGACGGAGTTTCAGCCCTGTAGGGGCATTATTTAGCGAGTTATGGAAGAAAACACTCTTTTTGATGTAATTTCTCCTAAAATCGAAATTTTTTTATAATTTTTTTAAACTATAAAGGTAGTAGTTGGACTTTACTTACCTATTCGTTAAAATAATTCTATAGATTTTTTTTCACATACATACAGGCACTTTAAAAATTGTACGTTTCCACCCAGATTCGATCCGGGGACCTCTGTGTGTGAGGCGAACACGCTAGCGCCCATGCCTATCTGGCCATGGTAAATGTGGAGGGAAACGCTGGTTATGAATTAGGCTGGCAGCGGTGCACTGCGCCCCAAGCTAGCCCCCTTACAAATTCTATGTTGATCTCAGTGTTGGAGATTGAAAGCATGACGTGGGCAGGCTCCACCAATCAGCGAGCAGGGTAGGTGGGATGTCAAAATAACATGGCACCCACCTTGCTCGATCTAGTCTACGTATATATCCTTCAAAATGGCGAAATTAGGACGAATTTAAGGTAAATAAGGACATATGAATCGAAAAATCGTATAATAAACCTAATATTGTATGGCTAACGGGCTCACTCAGGGTTGTATGGCTCAATATCGTCACTCGTGCTACGCACTCGTGCCGATATTGAGCCATACAATCCCTCGTGAGCCCGTTAGCCATACAATATTGGTTAAATACACTGTCTCCACATGTAGCTGTATACACCATGCCTTGTATGCCCCCTGCCCCACATGTACAAGGCTCCTGAGTGTGAAAGCTTGGACGGGGGGGGGGCAATGGCTGGGCTACCTGTTAGGTCGCTCCCACGCTCCACCTCATTTGTAATAGGTGTGTGTTGGGGAGGAGGGCTGAACACTTACACACATACAACTTTAACTCCTCTTTCATTCTGAATGCAGCACAGCATCACCCCAGTACATCCACATGTCTTTAGAAGGGATATCTATATATTAGTTAACAACTTTAGTTTATTCCACTAATTTGTAAGAATGATCACATATTAGTTTTAATCTAATTGTGTGAATACATTGACTCGTGCATCTCAAAGTCTCAAAGTATATGCTGAAAAGCTATACGGTGCAGTCTCCCGCACTGACAAGACAGTCCTTGTAAAACATTTATAGCTAAACCTTGACAGCCTGTTACTGACAGTGTTCTGAAGTGTCAATCACGTGTGCATCCTTTGGATATTTCTAACTACCACAATTATATCAACACACCAGTCAATCTACACCAATAACAGGAGGCAGTAATACAGGTGAAACCAGCAACCCAAATATTAGAGGAGTAAGCTCTGTTTCCTTTATTATCACTCCCTATGTGGTTTGTGAGGAGTCTTGTTAAGTGTGGTCGGAAGAAAAGAGAGGTGTTGGAGAAGTTGAACAGAAGAATAAGATGAATGTAAATGTAACACATTCATGGCAAAACCTTGACAGCCAGTTACTGACAGTGCTATGAAGTATAAATCACGTGTGCATCCTTCGAATATTTTCTAACTACCACAGGTATATCAGCACACCAGTCCCTGTCATTGATATCCAGCCCAGGTATCCAGCTCCATTGTTCGCCCCTCTTTTTCCTCATCAACTAATGTCCCTCCCTTCCTCTGCTCCATACTAGCATGGCAAAATTGAAGTCATGATGTCTCCAGACTCATTTTCTGTAGTCAAGTGTAATCTTCCTGTCTACTTCTGCAATTGCCTTTTTTTCCTACATTGTTCCCTCTGTCTTATTATGTACATCACCTGCCATATCAACAACATTACATCCTCTCCAGACACAACACCCACCCTACACCTATCTATCCTTACCCCTACTTCAGCCATGGATCCGGCCTCTTCTTAAGAGGAGATTGTTATCTCTGTAGCCCCTATTACCATTGGGAGATCAGGAAAAACAGCACCATCAGAGGTTTTCTTCTGCTCTCTTTTTTTTTATCTGCACCAAGCCACCAGCTCCTTAGACATATGTCATCCTTGACATTAGGCCGTGCTGATAAGAGGCTGCACACAGCAGCCCCAAAATGTGCTGTGCTAGCACTCGGGTGTAGGTTACCTCCCACAGTGATATGGACAGCACTGATGAATTATGCAACACTGAGAGAGCCATGCAGTCATATGTTGGTGTAAAGTATAGTTATTTCACCAAAGAACTTCCAGTTCAGTATGACAGACAGATATTTATCACTGTCACCAGCATCTGGCCATCCAGTCTGTTTGTCATGAACTGGAGAGATTGATGGATGGAATGAATAGAGGAATTGTTTTCTTCTTCTGTCCGTTCTTCCTCCACCCATCATTCCACTCCTCCCATCATAAAGGGACCAACATGGACAGTTTTTTTTTGTTTTATGATGAAAATGTCGATGGACAGAAATATCCAGTTTGTGCCAGATGGACTGGATGGAGTGTTTCTGGTGGATGCAGAAAAATGTCCATCTGTCACACAAAAATAGACAGGTCCTTGTACTTTTTGCACTCTTTCATGGACAATGAAAGAATGGACATTGGTCTAGCTTGTATATGATTTGCATCTAGCATTTTGATCAGCTATGTATGATGAGCTATGCCCTGGATAACAGAGTAGGTTTCATTGATGTAGCCCTACCAAGTTCCTCGCCATGTCTGCATTCATGTCTCATCATTCATTTCTTAGTCAACATAACACTCTCCCCTCGTCCTATCCCAATAATCAACACATAATATCCAATATTTGTCACCGCCGCACTCACACGCCTTATTGCTTTTTCGAGACGATCGTGTCACAACACAGAAATAGAAAAAAAAGCGGCAAAGCGACGAGCTTTGCCTAAATGATCAAAAAAAAAAAAAAAAAAAAAATTAATCTCCTCCTCCTCCTCCTCCTCCTCCTCCTCCTCCTCCTCCTCCTCCTCCTCCTCCTCCTCCTCTCCCTCTTCTTTTTTTTAAAAAAAATAAATATTTGTATCAGACTTTTATCGCAAAAAATAAAAAGAAAAAAAAAGACACTTCTGCCGCCGCTACTGTGACACCGGCCGGAATCAATAAAAAGGTCGGCGGACTTTTCTCCACAACCATTCACTACCGACCGTTCGAGTGAGAAACACAGCAGACAGTCAGACACACAACCGCTCTCTCACGCGTGCTGAAAAAAAAAAAAAAAAATGTCGAGCAGTAGAAGCAAACTTTTCACAGAAATTCATTTCGACGCTCGACTACAAGGACCCTTTAGTTGTATCATTAGCGGTCCGTCGGGTTGTGGAAAATCGCGCTTGGTGGATCAATTTCTGAGCGACGTGAACAATTTGGTCACGCCGCCGGTGGAAAAGACTTTTTACCATTACGGCGAGTGGCAACCTCTGTTTGAAAAAATGCAAAATCAGTACGGTGTGGAATTCAGAGAAGGTCTTCCTAGCAAAGAGACTATAGCGGGAGACGTGGAAGTAGCAGAAGACGCCTTACGACCCCACACTCTACTGATATTGGACGATCTGATGAGCAGTTCCAATCAGCAAGTGGTAGCCGACATCTTTACTAAATACTCGCATCACTGGAACGTGAGCGTCATATACATCACTCAGAACCTATTCCAGAAATCACCCGACTTTCGAACTATGAGTCTGAACGCTCACTACATGATCGTTTTCAAGAACCCACGCGACATGGGGCAAATAGCTAGTCTGTCTCGCCAGGTGTTTCCGTCCAACGCGGCGGCCCTCTCTAGTATATTTACCCATGAACTCAAGCGACCTCACTCATACCTCCTTCTGGACTTCAAGCAGTCAACACCTGACGATCTGAGAATACGCTCCTCTTTGACGTCCATACACTCTCAGCTAGTGTTCGTACCGCTAGACAAAAAAAAGAACAAGAGAAAGCAGTAGCAAAAATGTCTTCTCATCTACTCGAAAGACACTTTGGTACTCTCAAGCACTTAGCTAAGTGCTCGCCAAAGGACTGCTCGCATCTAATAGACTCTGGAAGCGACGATCTCATCGCAGTGTTGAGTGAGATCTGTCACAATTTACTGGTAGGGAACATCCCGCTCAGCGACAAACAACTGGACAAGCTTCGAGAATCGGCTGACGTGTTGAGGGAGGTCGGCAAAAAATCTACGCCCATCAAAAAAAAGAGACGCGTCTTGGTACAAGAGGGAGGTTTCCTCATTCCGGCTCTCATAGGGATGGCCTTACCGCTTATAAAGAGCATTCTCCGTATATGAGACACCTCATTCGACACCTACTCGCCGACAGCACCACCACCACTACCGCCACCACCAGCGTCATTGCCACCGTCGTCCCCATGACGGACTCAGAGCAGCAACAACACTACAAACACTTAGCGCTCGTGGATCCTGAGACGCTCTACAAATCATCACGAGCAGGTCTACTTCATCATGTGCCCGCTGCTGCTACTACTAGCGCTGCTACTACTGCAGTCGCTGCTGCTAGTACTTCTACTGCTCCAAACCTTCCTCCTCTTCCTGATGAGCGCACTGAAAAGAACGAGAGTTCCGCTCCTGCCACCGCCGCCCGCCTACCTGCCGACATGGCCTATTACCACAAGCAGGCAGAACAGTCCCTTCATCCCGACGCGGCCTTGCACCAGGTGCTACAGTTTATCTACAGGGACTTGGACTTAGTGTTGAACGATCCCACTTTGGAATTGCGCGAGAAAATGTTGAAATACCGAAGGTTGTTGAATAGATTGCAATTTTTTCTCGCGAATCCCCACAACAGCAACATCTCTTCGTCCTACTCTTCTTCGCCCCCGGCTCACCTCCGTCAGTCTGCTGAAGAGGCCAGCGCGTCCCTACTTGAGCGGTTGGCGAACCAAGTTCCCAAGAGGAATCGCACCCGGACCGTGGCGCTGTACAAACAATTGGAGAAATCCGGTGTGATCAAGTGGAACGAGGACGGTGCAGTGCGCGAGATGTCGGGTCGGAGAATACCACCTGAGCATCGCATCAACATAGTGGACTTACTGAACGACGCCGCCAGGTTCAGGAAGACGGCGCCCAGACCGGCGGGCTACTCTCCGTTCACGAAAGCGCTGCGCGAAGCAGTTCCCACAGACTCCTTGATCGGAAACCATCTGTATAAAGCGAGCGGACCTGGCCAAAGCTTAGACACACGGCTCGCTGACAGAGGTCAGACACGACCGAGCTTCCACTCGGAAGAAGGAGAAGCAGCAGCAGCAGCAGCAGTAGCAGCAGCAGACTCTTCTCTCCAGGTGGACGATCTGACGACGAGGAGGACAGTGAACTTTTCCAAACTCCGACTTCCTATAGGAGCGTGGCGAGTAAGAAAAGGAAAGGGCGCAACCGCCTAGCGGCGAGGTCGTCGTTCACGCCCTCAACAGGCCCACCATGGGCAAACCAGTGAAGAGACTGACCAAGAAGGAAAAAGAAAAGAAGCGCGTAGTAGCTAGATATACCGACGTCAAAGCGCCCTCCAGTTTCACTAGCGTGACTAAACTCCAGAAACATCATTTTCGCCACCTAAACCCAGCCGTCATCCGAGATGCTTTAGTGTCGCTGGACGCCTACACTAAACATAAACCCATTCGGAGAAAATTCGCAAGGAACAAGACTATAACCGGCGCAATCGATCAGCAGTGGCAGATAGATCTGATGGACATGCAAGCTTTGGCGTCTCACAACGACCGCTTCCGGTACGTGGTGACGGCGATCGACGTTTTCTCTAGGTACGCGTGGGCCGTTCCCATTAAATCCAAGAGCGGCGCTGATGTCACCGAGGCCTTCCGAGAGATGACAGGCACTGGCGAGAGACGACCGCGCACTGTTCAGACAGACAAGGGGAAAGAGTTTTTGAACAAGATCTTTCAAGATCACTTGAAGAGCGAGGGCATAGAGTTCTTCACTGGCGAGAACGACGACATCAAAGCTAGTCTAGTGGAGCGCTTGAACCGCAGTCTGAAGGAGAAGCTGTGGCGTTATTTCACACACAAGCGCACGTATCGCTACGTAGACGTACTGCACCATGTAGTGTCTTCTTACAATCGCACTCACCACAAGACGTTGAAAATGGCGCCGGCTCAAGTCAGCTCGGAAAACAGCGAAACAGTTTTCTACCGACAAGATCTCCCAACTAACAAACAAATCGACGAAATATGGAAAAAGAAGAAAAAAACAAAGACGTCCGCCGTCGACGTCATCGCTCCGGGTGACAGAGTGAGGATGTTGAGAACTAAAGGCGCCTTCGACAAAGGGTACGAGGGAAACTGGCGCGAGGAAGTGGTCGACGTTGCAAGACGTTGGGAAGCAGAGGGTTCGAGCTGAAAGACGACAAGGGCGAGGAGATAAAAGGCGTCTTCTACCCGGAAGAGGTTCAGAAGGTGTACAAGAGTCGTTACGACAACAACTACCTGATAGACGAGGTGTTGCGCCGCAAGACCGTCGACGGTAAAGAGTTAGCTTTCGTACGTTGGTTAGGTTACGACGACAAGTTCAACGAGTGGATCCCCGTCAAAAAAATAACGTAGAAAAAAAAAAAAAAAAAAAAAAAAAAAAATGAACATCACTCTACCTAGCAACAGCTCTATGGAGTATTATCCTGACAACAGCTTGACGTCTTTCCGAACTCATTTCGACTCGCCGCTCCTTCTGCCCGAAGCGTACGAAGCGGCTCTGACTGAGATCATCCTCCCTACAGAATGGACTAACGTGCACGACGACGACTTGATCATCGTTGTTCCTCTGCGCACCAAGGGTTCGCTAGAGGAGGCGATCAACGTTTTAAAAGAAACTAAATTCGCCGAAGGAAGAAAACCACAGGTAGACTGGAGGGGAATGAAAAACGCGAACGGTCTGAGCAAGCTGACGTTCAGCTCAAAATACCCGCTGAGCTGGAAGGAAGCGAGCTATGTAACGGTGGAAGAGATATCAGACACGTCGGAAGAGCAGCGATTGAAACCGGAAACAAAAAAGTTCAAGAGAGAGGTCGACTTGAGACAGACAAATGCCGTATACAAGCAGTTCTTGTCCCCGGCGGTGAAGAAGAAGGCGATCAGCGATCAAGCAAGACAGATGATCGAAGAGATGGAGAAAGACATGGGAGTGCGCAGTTTCATGCCAAACATATTCCAGATACCTCCTACTTTCACCGGAAGCAACCACACCCTAGTCGAGCGCTTGAGTGAGACGATGCGAGATGACAGACTAGAGGGCTCCAGCTTCTTGCTCAAACCGATGCGGATCTTATCGTACGACGCCAACACGAAACGCGTCACCATCAAACCGCCGAGACACTGCGCTGTCCTGCTGACTCAGCATCTCGCATGCGTTCTAGGCTTCGGAGAGAAGACGTGTTTCGCGTCGCCGACTACCGGCGCCTACTCGATGGATGTTTACGGGGACGTGCACTCTGTGTACATATACACCGACATGATCCAGGAGAGACGTGTGGGCGACATGCAAGTGCCGCTGTTGCGCTGCGTCGCGGTGGACAGAGGCGGAAAGCGTCGAGGTAGCGTGCAAGCTATCAGTTTTCCCCATTTGGATTATTTCCCCTTGAAACCCAAGAGGTTTACCGAGGTCGGCATCTATTTAAGAGACCGATCCGGTCATTCCATCCCATTCGGTAGAGGCGAGGTGACCGTGACACTTCATCTGAGACCTATTGAGCGCTGAAAGAGAGAAAAATGATGCGTCAACGCGTTCCGTACTTTCCACCCAGGCGCACCGTCGGCAGAGGGTACAGCGATTACTACAAAGCGCAGCTGGGCAACGGCATCAACGTGTACAGCGGGCGCTCTTTCCAGAGCGGGCACGGTTTGGGCGGCGCTCTGTTAGGTCTGATGCGCTCGGCTACCCCGCTATTGAAGTTGGTGGGAAAAACGCTGCTCCGCGCCGGTGTGGGCGTAGCTAAAGATGTGCTGGCGGGTCGGACTTTAAAGAGCAGCGTGAAAGACCGAGGCGCAGGCGCTCTGAAGAGACTGGCGAGTACGGCGTTCTCGGGAGGAAAGACGACTGTCGCGTCTAAGAAAGGGTCGAAACGTCGCCGGCATTCTCCTCAGACGGGCGGTGGCTCTTGCAAGAGACGTAGAGGGGATGTATTCGACCGGTAAGCGCCTAGGCGTTCAGGTATAAATAAAAAGACTGGAGGCGGCCGGCGTCAGTCTGTCGGCCGGGTGAAGAGAGAACACAATGGCTTACGTACACGAGAGCAGTAACGAGTGCGCGCTCTCTGAGCTCGACCTGCACACCGTAGCGCCGACTCAGACTACTATCTTAAAGTCGTCTTTCCTGGGGATAGAAACAAAAAACTCTTTAGAGGATGGAGGTAACATAAATTTCACCATCAACAAGTCGCAAGAGTACACAGACCTGAACGAGAATTACCTTCATCTGGAATGTCAAGTGCTGAAAGCGAACGGAGCGGCGATCGAGGACACCGACGCGGTAGTTCCGGTGAACAACTTGGCTCACTCGCTCTTCAAAGACGTCCAAGTCTCCATCGGCGGTTTCAAAGTGTCTGGCAACACCGAGACCTACCCTTACCGAGCTTACTTGGAAGGGTTACTCAACTACAACAAAGACGTGAAGGACGGCGTCATGAGCGCCCAGGGGTGGCATGAAGATACGCCCGGTCAGTTTGACACGTTGACTGACGCGAATGCGGGGTACAAAGCGCGCAAGAAGCTAATCTCCAACAAGCGCTTTTCGCTGATGGCGCGACTGCACTTTGACCTGGCTCATCAACCGAAGCTCATCGTTGGAGAGACAGAAATCAATCTCACTCTGAAACAGGCGGCGCCCTCTTTCTATCTGATGTGCGCCGCTGACGGAGGCTACAGCTTGAAGATCTACAAAGCAAAGCTCTACGTGCGACGCGTGCTGGTGGCGGACGCTGTAGCGGAAACGCACGAGAGAGCGGTGATAGAACACGGGCCCTTCGACTACCCGGTGAACAGAGTGGAGGTGATGACGTACGCCATCCCTCAAGGTAACAGAGATCACAGCTACACGCACTCCAACACAGGCCAGCTTCCCAAGTCGATGATGATTTGCTTCCTGGACCACGACGCCTTCAACGGTAGCTACACCAAGAACCCGTTCGAGATGAAGCATTACGACATCAGCTCGCTTCAAGTGATAGTGAACGATCAGAAAGTGCCGAACGACGCCTACGTGCCCGACTTTAAGACCAAAGCGGCCGTGAGAGAGTACTTGGCGCTACACACGGAAACGGGGATGTACGAGGGCGCGCGCTCCTGCGGTATTTCATACGATCAATTCCTGAACGGTTACACGGTGTTCCCCCTCGACTTAACCCCAGACAGATCGCACGACGGGTGTCGAGTGAACCTTATAAGAGCGGGTCAGCTGAGGGTGGAAGTCAGTTTCCGCTCGGCGCTACAAGCGACAACAACGGTGCTACTCTACTTGGTGTACGACAACGTCGTCGAGCTGACCCGAGATCGACACCCCATCACCGACTACCACATGAACTGAAGACAAGACGGCGGTACTTGGCGTATCGTATGAACACGCTTGAAATAAGCAGAGTGTTGAAGGAAAACGTTCACACAAAACATCGTTTCCTGGGCGTTTTCTCTTGTGACACTATTCCGAAGCACCCTATCAAAGACACTTGTTTCGTGAGCAACACAGATCCGCAACATTTACCAGGTCAGCATTGGGTGGCGTTTTACGTGTCGAGCACGGGTGAAGTGTACTACTTTGATTCCTTCGGCTTACCGCCGCTGAGTGCGGAGTTCTTGTCTTTCGTGGAACGCTCTGCTCCGTTCAAGTGGCAAAGAAACCGCATTCAACTACAAGACACTTCTGCTGACACCTGTGGACCTCATTGCGTTCATTTCCTAATTGAAGCATGTCGAACAAGAAACCCCAAGAAGTGCGGTATGCGCATGAGCAAAATCCCAAAGCTGAGCAACCGGGCCGTGAGTCAGAAGCTATCGATGATGCTGTTGTGACGGGTTGTTGCGATGGCGGCCGTTTCATGGAGGCAAAGATTCTCTGCCTTGCCGAAATGGTGTTGGATTTATCCAAAGTCGTGCAATGTCTATTGGAGAGAAGTCGTCCGGGGTGTGGTGGTGCGAGTGACGGCGGCGTGAGACTTTGCGGCCTGTTGAGTTGCTGCAAATCGAAGAAGCAAGCTAAAAAAGCATAAACTTGTGTGTTTTTTCTGATTGAAATGAAAATAAAGAATAAAATGAAAAGAAAAGAAATTATCTTGTTGTGTTTTTATTTCTATATATAAGTTACATAACTTTTTTTTGTTTGTTTGTTTACAAACAGTCACGTGTCACGTGGTGTTGTTTACAAACAAGAGAGCCACGTGGTGTTGTTTACAAACAAACCCTAAGTAGGTCACGTTACCCTAGTTACCAGAATGCCGGCTTCTGATTGGCTGAGCCTAAGTAGGTCACGTGACGTAAGTAGGTCACGTTACCATGGTTACCAGAATGCCAGCCTCTGATTGGCTGAGAGCTTCTAAGTAGGTCAGTAGGTCACCCAGAATGCTGGCTTCTGATTGGCTGAGAGCCCTAAGTAGGTCACGTTACCATGGCAACGGGTCACGTGACCAAATGGCGGCCTCTGATTGGCTGCATATCGATTGAGTAATAAACAGTACTTAACTATAGTCCCGTTCCGATACATACTATACTACTAGTGTATTATTCAAGTAAAGATGCTCTAAGATAATTTTTGTGTAGAATATAACAAAGAAAACATTCTATATTTGGAATGCAAAAAGAATGTTTTTTTATGGAAAATTAGCACATAAAACACTTTCTGGTTACCATGGAAACCACTCCAAAAAACAAAATGGGAGATAATTGTGCTAATTTCTTACAAATCTTGTTGGTTACTTAAAACCGAAAACAGACTGTAAAAATTCCTTCTAGAACAGCAGGGGTAGTTCATATAAGTTTTTTTTGTTTTGTTTTTAAGTAATATTTATTCAGGAGGGAACAGGTTAGGCTCGTTCATAAAAATTGGGCAGGGCCTATATTCTCCTATATATATACATATAGGTCGGTCAAATAACAGCTTGAATATAAGTGTGCAATAATTATCTCTTATTCTACTGTCTAAATGGGACTTTTGTGACTTTCCAGAGGTAAAAAAAAACCTGTAAAGTTCTGCTAGAGCTTTCTATGTCCCATGCTTTCTTGACATGTATACTGTACCTGATTATCTATCAATCTCTTAAGGATATGTAGGTTGCATATATATAGAGAGACAGAGGTAGAAGAGCTCACACAATACTTACCTAGACCAATGTTTAAGGTATGGCCTTGAATGAACCTCCTCACTGCAATCAATAATGGATGTCCAACTATGTTTACCCACGGGCAGAGACCATAAGCTGTGGAGTGTACAAACCAGCATGTACCCCATTACCTGGTCATAGAACCTAGCTTACTTTCTGTTAGGGACATACCCTAACTATGGAGCCACCCTAGCCTAGACAGCAACTCCAATTATTAGGCATTATAATCTTTAAATGATAAAGATCAAAATGCACATAAACTACTCAATTGTCAGTCAACCTTTCACAAGCCAATGTGCATAAATAAAAGCCATAGAACCCCTAATTTAGGAGTATGACACTGGCACCTGCTCCATTACACACAGTACACCTGATACTATTACTACCTCTCCACAGGCAACTCATCTGACATCTGGTGTTTGTTCTGGACATCATCACAGCGGAACATGGACATTATTCTGTACCTTATCTTAAATGTGTTAGTGGTGAGTATATGAGATATGTGAGCCTGGCCGCCATGTCGACTGCTAAGGCGACAGGTCAACACATAGGTCTACATGTGTCAACAGTCTGGCCGCCATGTCAACTGCTAAGGTGACAGGTTGACAGAATGGCAGCTATGTTGACAGACTGGCTGTCATGTCAACATCAGGTCGACAGATTGGCCGCCATCAGGTCAACAGATTGGCCCCCATCAGGTCAACAGATTGGCCCCCATCAGGTCAACAGATTGGCCCCCATCAGGTCAACAGATTGACTGTCATCATGTCGACATATTGTGGCCAAGGTGACGACATGGGGCTTGTATGTTGACATGAGGGATTTCATGTTGACAAGGTAGGCAGTATGTCAACGGCGATCTTTGCAGGGATGTCAACCATTATGTTAACATGCCAGACACTAGCATGTCGACATGGTAGCTAAGATGTCGACATGGTGGCTTAGCTATCGCAATGGAGGCTTAGATGTCGATGTGGTGGCTTAGCTGTCAATATGGCGGCTTAGCTGTCGACATGGCAGCTTAGATGTCGACATGGAGGCTTAGCTGTCGACGTGGCAGCTAATATGTTGACATGGCGGCTTACCTGTCAATATGGCAGCTCAGATGTCGACATGTCGGCTTAGATGTCGACATGGCAGCTTAATTGTCAACATGGCGGCTTAGATGTCGACATGTCGGCTTAGATGTCAACATGGCAGCTTAGATGTCGACATGGCGGCTTAGATGTTGACATGGCGGCTTAGATGTCGACATGGCGGCTTAGATGTCGACATGACAACCAGTACGTTGACCATAATTTAAACTTCTTTTGGGTTCCCTAATTCACTTAAAATCAACCAGTGGGGGGGCCAGGGATCCGGGGGGGAGCTATCTGTCCGGGATCGCCAAATGTCAGGGGGGGCCAAAAGTCAGGGGGCCAAGTGTCAGGGGGCCAGGTGTCCTAGGGGCCAACAGCCCTGGACTCCAAAATGTAATTCTTTAGTGCTATTTTCCAAGGTTGGGTGCTGCTTGGTGAGCTATCTATGATAACAAGTCAATACTGGAAATGTTGATGGAAGTTGTTCTCATAGATAGCTCACCAAGCAGCACCCAACCTTGGAAAATAACACTAAAGAATTACATTTTGTATTAAAGTATTGACAGCACAGTCCTTGGATCTGCCATGTCAATTCTTTACATTAGCACATTTTTGTCACTTATAGCTCTGGAGAATTTCTTTGAAGCGGCAAGTGGTCCATTAAAGCGACAATGTACCGCTAGTATTGGCTTTTGAAATTGGCAAAAATGCCCTTGAGGTGGCCCTGGGACGTTTTCCAAGCAGAATTCTCACTCTCTTAGATGCAGAAGACTGGTTCCCATAACCTTCATAATCAACTCTAACACAACCTGCATTCAAGTAGTCTCCATGAGGACTTAATTTTCAATAGGTTTGCCAAGAGACTATACTTACATTGATGTTCTAAATCTTAACACCATACATCACACTACTATTGTGCTTACACTATGCACAATATTGGTTACTAAGTGAGTTAGATAATCAATGTCCTGAAACCCTAGCCATCTATAATTGTAATTACTATGGGACACTTAATGCAATCATTGCTTGATGATTACCAGAGGTTATCACTTTGATGCTATTAATTAGCATAGTGTATCTACTGTAGGTGTAGTGTATCATGTGTAAAAATATGACATAGCCCTTAAAGGGGTAGAATGAGAGAAGCCTGTCCACAGTTTGCATTGGATGAAGGGCACTTTGTTTTACAGAATTCCTTTGTCCATTCTGTTGTCTAGAATACATCTAAAAGGGCCATGTGAGTTTCCTCAAAAATCACATGGAGTTTTCTATTTTGTACTTTGACCGCCAAAATTGCTAAATATGCTGAAAAGAATTAACATTCATGACTCACTCGAGCTAGTCTAGTGAGAAGGGCCCTGGAGTAAGGACTTTATGGTGGCTTACCTCAGAGAACCATTTAGTTTTCTATACAGAAAAGTCAAACCCGCTTATTGCTTGGCAGGCTGCAGGATCGGTTGTCTGTTGTGATAAAGAATCACAGAAACTGCTGGGGACAGCAACATTTTTGGGTTTAATCAGTCATGGCGGGTATTGGCAGCCATGATGAATAGTCACCATGGCGACGCCGTGATTCTCCCAAGACCAGGGGTTTGTCAGATTCCACCTATGGCCGCTAGATGGCTGGGGAATGCCAGGCCATAAAACGCTGACGTAATAAGCCTATAATGACATCATTAATCAACAGGCGCGACAGATCCACATGTAATGTGACGTCAGAGCAGTGATGAATGAATGGGACTATACTAGATCACTGTCCACCTTTCAGAGGGGTCACATAGTCCCCAGAAGAGTGTTAGCCCCCAGGTAGGCCCTAAGCAAGGACTGTAAACACAGGACTAAATGTTTTTCAATATATTACAGTGCTTGATACAGAGACATGGAACTATATCAATTGTGTTGAAGATGCTTTAGATTCGAAATTAAGAGTTAATTAGGATATTTTTTCTTTCTTCAGAATGTAAAGAGCTACTTCACCAAGTGTTAATCTATTCTCGAATATATAGAAACAATTATTACACAAAAGACTATGATTTCTATGAATTTTAGGCATTCATGTCAGGCTAGAAGGCTAGAAGTGGGCATTACAGAAATGTCCTGTAAACTTTATCTCTTTAAGTTTACAGATGACACTGTTATAAATGCCAAGCTGCTCTGAACACACACATGTAGCCAATCTAATGTCATCTTTCCAGTTCATATTAAAAAGAAAAAAACAGCTAGAGCTCTGCTGTGGCTGTGGCCTTAGATTATTGACAAAACAGCTAAAGTAAACATTTGTATTGAGTTGTTGCATATCCCCCTGAGCTCAAGGGAATATGCCACTTTTCTGTGAATGTTAGGTCGAGACATACAGGAGCTATTCTAGACCAAAGGCAAACAATTTCCCCTCTGAAACTAAGATTAGCATCCGTCACATATGCTAAGACAATCTATAGGTTATGAAATATTGATATTGTGATTTTATCTTACATCCCAACAATGGATACCCTTAAAAATTGAACAGATATTTAATCTAGCTTTAACTTGAAATTATAATTTGAGTTCAGTTATTTAGGCAAAAAAAGGTTTTGGGTAGCTCCCTCATTATACCTGCAATTTGTTAAGCAAAAGGGCCACCAGATGTCTTAACAATCATTGTCCTCAATAAACCAAGTTCACGTTGGGTTTCAAACACTGCACTGAACTCTGGGAAAATATTGACGAGATCTGGCGAGGCGGACATCAAGACTTCAATCTGAGATTTACTGGGGATCAGTTGGAGGGCCGTGCAATGTTTCCTGCCAGAACTACTTTACACTGCACATTGATTTGGTGTGTTCAAGGGCTCTGGTGAAGGGCTTTCCGTCACCAACTCTTTTTATTCTTCTTCGTAAACTGAATTTCTTTCTTATTGCCCCCCCCCCACAGCACTTGTCTATGGCATGTCAACGTCAACACTTCATTAGGAACATGTCTCCGGAGACGAGGGGACAAGGAGGAAGCGTGTCGAGGGATATGGCTGGTGAGGTGGTAGGAAAGTTGTCACTTCTGTAGGTGAGATGTGGTAAGTGGCCTGGATGGGTGGCAGAGATATAGTGCTGTAACATGCTATTCCATATTCATCGCCATCTTGTGCAGATATTTGAGTCTCTCGCCGGTTTGCTGCTCATTCCCTGAGGACAGGGTTAATTTCGGTAACCTTTTGGGAACATTTCCACTGATGGCGACCCAAGGTATCAGTTCAAATGGCTGCCTGGACAAATGGAGAGCTACTCACCATAAGCAGTCCGGGTCAACGTTCTGTCAGGCTGGGCTTGGAGCTGCTTCATCAACCCTGAGACTATTATTATTATTATTTTATTCAGATGCGCAATCGTCCCTACGGGACGGTCTTCCGCGCACCGCACAGAGTACAATCCTTGTTCGTGTGGGGTGCTATTGGCGTCGAAATGTATTACATGCATATGCAGAGTTAGTTGAGTTGATTTAATTACAAGAGATTACACTAAATTAAATTAAGTTAAGTTGGTTTTCTAATTAAGTTCCGGAGATTGCACTAGTTGCGAGTATATGAGCGGAAGATAAGATGTTATATATAGAAATGGGATGTGATATAATGCTATAGTCAATGTATAATATGTCAGGTTGTTAGTGGTGCTTCATTCCAGCTTGAGCTTGGATATGGCGGCTTTAAATCTATTGTAGGTGGGCAGTTTTTGGGTTTCCTGGGGTAGTTTGTCCCAGATAGACACAGCTCGATAATAGGGCGATCGTTCATAAAAAGCTGATTTAGCTCGCCTTCTGGCAAACCTAACCTTTAGGTCGCCCCTGGTGCGCACATTGGCTTGAAATAAAGCATCACCTTTCTTATATTTTTTCCACATAATACATAGAAGCTGTTTGCTCCTCCGAGCAGATAGGGTTTCAACTCCACATTCCTTATGTAAATCAGCAATGCTTATGTCCCTGACGCGGGCCTGTAGACAGGTTCTCAAGGATTGGTTTTGCATACGCTGTAATTTGTTTAACTCGTCTTTGGTAACACTACCGGTGTAGAAAGAGCAGTATTCTACTGAAGGGGATATCATTACTTTATACAGACGCAGGCTGACGGCTTGTGTCATGCTCTTACGGAGGCGGGTTAATTTGATGTTTTTGTTTCCGAAATTCTTTTTTACTTTTGTGAGGTGGGGTTTAATTGTCAGTTTACTGTCTAGTTCTATGCCTAAATAAGAGTATGTTTTGCAATTAGGGAGAACCTGTCCACAAAGACTAAGGGCTGGGGGAGCCAGTCTGTCAATCCTGCAGGCAGAACCAAAGTACATGACCATACTTTTAGAAGTATTTATTGTCATGTAGTTATGGTGGCACCAGTTGCCGACGGAAATTAGGTCTTCCTGTA
The DNA here is from genome assembly GCA_947462335.1 of Harmothoe impar. Classification (NCBI taxonomy): domain Eukaryota; kingdom Metazoa; phylum Annelida; class Polychaeta; order Phyllodocida; family Polynoidae; genus Harmothoe; species Harmothoe impar. Next base: position 46,263,128 of record OX381718.1, read on the forward strand.
GCAGCCGCGCTGCTTCTTGTGGGTCGCCGTGCGAGGTATACAGCATTAAGTCGTCTGCATACATTGCATATTTGCAATTTCTGATAGTGTCAGGCAGGTCATTAATATATAGGACAAAGAGAAGCGGACCCAAGATGGACCCCTGGGGTACTCCGAATTGCACTGGCAAGGAGGGCGAACGGCCGCCGTTGCACAACGTTTCATGTGAGCGGTGGCCTAGGTAGTCACTCAGCCATTTCTTTAGCGCCCCGTGTATATTTAGCCTGTGGATTTTCTGTATTAGGGTTGGGTGATGGACACTATCGAACGCTTTGCAAAAGTCCACGAAGCAGGCGGCTGTTACCTTGCCATCATCCCGGGCAACAAATAAATCCTCAACGACAGCAAACACAGCGTCCGCAGTCCCTCGACCGGGCCTGAACCCATATTGGTGTTTATTTAGAATATTATTATCTTCCAGGTGTTTTGATAACACTGTGTGCACTAATTTCTCCAGTAGCTTGCCTGGCAAGGGCAAGAGGGTTATTGGGCGCCAATTTTTGATGTTATTGAGGTTCCCCTTTTTAGGGATAGGGATTAGTAAACCTTTCGACCATGAAGCCGGGAATACACCAGTTTGGATTGATGTTTTGAACATGACGGTGACGGCAGGCACTATACAGGATAGAGCGTCCTTGATAACCCGGCTGTTGATGCCATTCATGCCACATGACTTGTCGATATTAATCTTAGAGATCAATATCCTTACGTCATCCTCACAGACAATGTCTTCAATGTCAATCGGGGGCTCGTCGTCATCCACATCAGGGTTGGGGATTAGGATGCCGCTCGGCGGTAATTTGGAAAACAGGTCTTGGCCAATATTGGCAAAGTAATCATATATGAAGGCAGCGGTCTGCTCCTTGGGAATGATTACCCCAGTCAGGTCATTAACCAATTGTATGTTTAGGTTCTTAGTGACGGGATTCACTAAGGCACTAACTGCACGCCAGAACTTATACGGGTCTCCCCTTGCATTCTCAATGCTCAGTATGATATAATCATTCTGTGCATTTTCTAGTTGACGCTGTGTGCGGTTTCTGAGGCGCCTTATGGCCTTCAGGGTATCTCTATTGTTAGTAGTGCGGTTTTCAGCTATTAACTCCTGGCGTTCATTGAGCATTTCGATGGTTTCCGGGCCAACCCACGGTTCTGATTTTTTCTTAATGATAATGGTCTTAATGGGACAATGTTGATCAAGATAAGCTATGAGGAACTCGTATATGATCAACCATTGTTCATCAGGGTCACGGGAAGCATAAAAGGAGGTGAGGTCAAGATTAGTAATCTCTCTTTGGAGGTGTGCCGAGTCATAATGCCTGTAGGAGCGGCCAGTAAAGGACAAGCTGCAGCGTTTCTCCCGGTCCTTTTTCCTGCAGGCATAAATACTGTAATGATCGGCTATCATGCAATTTAGAACCCCCGAGTGGCTTACAATTTCGCAGTTGGTGATAATGTGGTCCAAGCAGGTGCCTCCATTATCGTTTTCATTAGGGCGGGTTATGTCCTCAATGTAGCGTTTGAGACTAAACTCTCGACACATATCAAACAAATTAACAGACCCAGTGCTGTTTCTGTCCCTGGTGTTTATGTTTAAGTCTCCTACAAGCCAAACTTCATATTTGACTCGATCGACTAGTTTTAGCGTGTCACAGAGTTTGGTGTCAAACACAACCACATCCCCCTGGGGTGGGCGGTATATGTTCAATATTAGTAGCGGTTTGTGTTTTGGTTCCTCTATTTGTATTGCTTGAATCTCAATAGTCCCTGATAACAGAGAGGGTCGGACAACTGGGTTGATGACCAGGTCAGAGGAGGTTACAATTGGAATCCTCTTAATGGATTGTTATCGTCCTTTAGCATGGTTTACCCTGATCTTTGTTGTAAGAAATTGTGACTACACTTGTCTTTTAAGACCACATTTTCGGAAATGTTAGGAAAGATCTGATATCATATCTCATTTTTTCTAACTCAGAAAGGTCAAGAAAAGCTGGATACGAAGAAGTATTGTTAACCCGTCTATTTGTGGCTGTTGTGTATGGTGTGTTTTTTTCTATGGGAGTTTCTCAAGCTACATGGGGCTAGACTAAATCTGTTGAGTTGTATTGAACGTCACCTAATCCTCAATGACAGCACTGTGGGGCCTCGCCCTCTTTATCCCCTTACTACACTGACATGTCCAGAACCCTCCTTATATCCTCTGATCCCATATTGGCCCCTTACGAGACCCTGAAAAAGGAACATCATCACAAGTGTTTGGGTCTGCTGACCTCACCAAAAATCGATGCCAGTATGAGATAGGTGCAAAGACGGGTCTTAGATCTTAATGTAAAACCCATCTTCTCATATCCAGCATCAATGAATGGTGCCTCACGCCGGTTCCAATTGCCATTACTGTCCACCCGGAATGCTCGACAATAACTACCATAGCCTTTCTCTGCTCTGTCACACAATTAACCCTCTGAGAGTAGCATTCTGAGAAATATCTGATGAATATCGGTAATCTAAAAGAAATGAGAGGGTATGATTATATTCATTTTCATAATGAACATCCAGAAATAAATTTGTTTACTAGGCCTTTTCTGCTCATCCTGTAATAGCAAAGGGATATCAATCCCTAATGAAGGAACTTGGCCTTTCAAACAGCAGAAACTGGAGGCATGTGCTTCAAATTAAAAAATCTTCTTAGGTCAATGGCCGCAGGCTCATAAAAAATTGTGTATAAAGGGCATGTAAGCAGTGTGGTAGACACTTCAAGTCTCATACGTTATACAGAAAGGATGCTTAATGTTCCCCAACTTCTACAGTGAATAATGGTAGGATAATTCTGCTTTCTATGCTACCGTTTACTGACAGAATTATTGAGTGGGTTATCTAAGTGCCTGTTATCTCCTAGACAATCACTGGGGAGATTGTCTTTAATTTTCCATGTCACTGCTAGTAAGGGTGATAGCTGGGTTGTCTGGTTGTGAAATAACGAGTTCTTGTACTTGCAAATAAAAATCAAAATTTATTCTTTTTCAATTTTTTGTATAGTTCACTTCTATTTGCTATGGGATGGGGGCTAGAAGCTCCTCTGAACATACCCCTTGTTATTACTAAGTTTAAATTGGAGTTCATTGTTTTACAGTATATTCTATCCGGTCCCTGCAACTGCCACCTTCTGGTACATGGCTCCCTCCAGGGGCGCCCTCATCACAGAGGATGCCCAGGGTGTGAGCCATAGCAGCGTCCTCATGCATGGCAGCCACCTACGATTTTCTGTAGAAAATTTGGAATTTAATCAAGTTGGTGTTTGGTGTTCTTCCTGATGCTCAAAGTCACCTCCAATGTAAAGCAAAATTTGTACTTGACATAATCATGTGTGTTTAAACGTCGTAAATTGCACCAAAAATGAGCAAGATGTCTTTATTTGACAACATAAAAGAAAAATTTATTAAAAGTAAAATTATAACTCGATTATGATTTTTTTGCTTTTTTTATTTTAGAAAAAATTCAATGGTATGGATTTACAGATACATATCACCTCTGAGGAGCAACTGAGGAATATTGAGTTTAATAATGCGACATCTAGACACACTGAGCAGCCCTTATAGGTACCTTAAGCTGTGCCTTGGTTGGCGGCATCCACCACCCCCCCCCCTCCCAACCTTCTCCCTCAATGTGTAGGCAGTCTCTGCAGGTTCTGTAGGTTGTCTACTACACGTGCAACACAGCACCTGGGATGGGTGTAAGGTGGGCTAGTGCACGAGGGGGGGGGGGGGGTAAGAGCCAGGGAGGGGGGCTCAGAGGGACGGTCCCAGGAATGAAGACGGACTTTTCTCTCTTGGCCGTCCTATCTTGAAGGCCGTTGCTTAGACCTGTCTATACTCTCATTAATAAAAAAGAAGGTTCCCACTAGCTTCTCCTCATTTCACTACAACCTTTGTGTTGTGTTATTTTCTTTCATGGACCCATCTCAATTATCATTCCTCTCATTGCAACACTTCACACAAATTTCCTCGGGACCACCAGGGCCTTGTAGAAGGCTGGAACACAAGCATTCATCTCATGCAAACCCCATCAAGTCACGTTCTGCTGTCAACACGTGACTTTGTTTGAGTAACTTCACGAGACTGAGAGACCCACACCCTAAAGTGCCCCTCTTCTCTCGGGAGTTCACAAGATGAAGAATATTGCTGTGCAGTGTTTATCCCTTCCCTCTCATCATTAGATGGTGGGGCAATTTGTGCTTTGGGGACAATTGTCCCTATTATGGTATTTAGTTTGTGTGATTCAAGTGGCATACCAATTAAGGCATGTATAGCATTGAAAATGCCAGGCTCATTCCCATTTTATATGAGTATGGAAAAAAAAGCAAAAGCGCTGTCATTGCACAATCAATATCGGAGCCTTTATGGCTAGTTCCTTAGGCGCTGCAAATTAAAATGGAGAACCCTTAGGGGTCTCAGATGAAAGCACTGTACCAAGACTTTAATAAAAAAAAATCATTGAAAGTCTGATGCTTCTGAGGTGAATTAATTACTTGCAGACTCTAGGTGACAGAATCTAAATGTGAAATGTTATTCAGACTTATATTATTTCATGCTTTGTAATCATCTTTAAAATCTGTATGTGGTCATGCGGATGACAAATATGATTTATTACCATCAGACTATTTAGACTATTTACACCATAGATGGGTGTTGAAGGATCCATGTCAGCAGGGTGAACTGAATTGTAAACAAAAACATAATATATTTACAAAACAGTGCCTGCATCTGAGAAGGAATTGTCAGATGCTAGATAATGATAGACTTTATCAGCATTTCGGGTACTGAAAGGGTAAAGTGTAAATAAATAAATAGCCATATAAATATGCAGCAGGCAGTTATATGACAAGAATAAATCAAGGTCTGAAAGGAGGCTAAAAGGATTTTAGAAATAAAACATATTTAGTTGATAGCCATCCTGATGGAAGGGGATCAGTCCATCCCAGCTAAAATGGCAGCCTTGAAGCACAGAGAGCCACTCATCATGAGCAGTCAGGGAGCAATTGTGTGTCAGTCAAGGTCAGAAGCTGCTCGGAAAGACCAAAGACAAATAGCCCCTGATACAAGATAGGGATGGACAGCTAGGACGGTGACCAGGGCAAGGGTGGTTGACAACTGAATTTACCTAATAGATTATTCAGTACCCTGTACAAGCAAATCTTTGTTGTCAGAAAATGTGACAACTGCCCTTCTTTGAAAGAACTCTCACGACTATTACTTGCTAAGACACATCAGAATATATTTCAAGAACATACCGATCTCAACTAAGGACACCCAAGTAAAGCTTTGAGGCATTATAATAATTTTGCAGATCGAATGTGATCCAATGGGAGAAATGAATTTATTTAAAGTATAATGATGTTGAAATTGAATGCTTTTTGACAGCATAATGGTCAGCTGCTCTCTGTAATTCATTTACTTATATTGAATGTAATATAGGGAATGTCTGCGAAGGATTGGCTGGTTGTACCACACCAACATACGATTATCACCTCATAAGTGGTAGAAATAGGGGTAGCCTAACACCAGTCTTTTTTGCATGTTGTAGACAAAATATCATTTTATCCCCTCTTGGCAAAATTGAGTCTAGAAGTGTTAGGGCTAATGAGCAGAGCCTGGTGCAATACAAGGAAAGTTGGTTCGGAATAAGATAGAGATATAATTAATGTTTCACTGTCTTTGCACAACAAATATAATTGTCAAGTAAGAAATACAAATCTAATTTGTATAGCCGGGATGAGATGAGAAACATAAGTTTGGGCAGACAACTGGAGTACATAATATATATAAAGGATATGTTAGGCCATAGGAAAAATAGCTGAATGATAGGTGGACAGCGTGAGCCTGTGCAGCAGAGTAGGGTCTATTTGTGGAAGCTGTTGAGGGGGGTCTGCGGATCATTACTGGCATAGACTAAAAATAAGAGTCACAGTAGGGGGTATGCCTGGTCACTGAAGATGGCAATGAAGACCCTGCAGGATTGATATACTTCTGAACGGTCAGCATAACACATGAATGACGACCTGGTGAGTACACTTGCTAGGACCGCATTCAAAACATCATGCACGACCATGCAGCGTTACTCAAAGTTGCCCATAGAATTCTGGCATGAGGAAAGATTTAGGATGATAATTGGTATTCCTGAAGTAATTGCAAGGCAAGGGTATGGCTTATTTGTGATGTAAGTTCATTTCTATGACATCCTCAGGCTACTAACCTATATTATGAAAGAATCATAAAAATATGGCATTCTGCGATTTTAGAGAGATTATCTCTCCTGATTATTTCGAAGAAATAGAGGGGAGTCACAGAGGCATAAGTTATTTCAATTCAGGCACGATAGCAGTCCTTGGGAAGACTTATGTTGCTATTCTAGAGTAGATGGGTAAGGATAACATGAAGGATGCTTCTGCGCACCATTTGGATAATGTCTACATTAGCATTGTATGTCCCTTCAATGGAACGCTTGATGTTTTAAGGACATTGTCTGGAGCTATTAGTGGCAACAATGCATTCAAGTAAAAAATGGACATATTGGTGCTAACAAGGGTGGTGCTAGCAATACTTGAATACACATTGAGCTTGCTTCAGTGGCATATTCCAAAGTTGTTCTTTTTAAAACAGAGCAGTGGTATTCATGAGAGTATTTGCAATTTGCATTAATAAAGAAGGCCTATTTTAGCTACCCATTGTATACTTCGGATCTTATTAATTTCCACTAAACTCTATATTACTGTCCATAGACAAAGGGGTGCAATAAGTTTCTCTTCATTTTCCTTTTGTATAAGGCTCTTTTCTTTCATGAGTCTCAATAATAATTCCAGCCCATGCATCAGCTCCCGCAAATTTACCCAGAACCACTAGGGTCTTGAAGATGAATCACAAGTTCCCCACATTCTACCCTTTATATGCAAACCCCCCAAAATCACATTCTGTTGCCAACCCGTGACTTTGTCTGAGAACCTACAAAGTCTCACAAGACTGAGAGGCCCACAGACAAAAGTGCCCTCTTCTCTTGGGAGTCCACAGAAAACTGTGGTGCAGTGTTTGTCCATGTTCTTTCATTATCAGTTGGAGGGACAAAGTCTATGCTCATTGGGGACATGTAACCCTATTATGCTTCTCAGATTGTTGCTCAAGTGGCAAACCAATTAAAGCATTATAGCAAAGAAAATGTTTGGCGCATGTATTTATTCCCATCTCATATAAATGTTGAAAGCAAACAAAGCAGGGATCATACAGCTTAAAGCCACCGTTACGATGACTACAAAATCAATATCAAAGCCTTTATGATTATTTCCTCAGACACTGTGACAAAACAGAGGACCCTAAGGGGTTAGATATAAAAGCACCCCATCAAGACTTTAATCAAGACATTTCTGATGATTCTGAGGTGTTTCCGAGGTGACTCAAATACTTGTTGAATGTAGAGAAGGGAGTTTCAGTGTAAACTGTTAATCAGATTTGTAGTTCCATGCAGGGCCATATTTGTTCAACTTGTTATTACATTCTCGGGTATTTTGTCAAGCCCATAACTAATACATTATAATTATTGTCATCAAACAATTACATCATGGATAGCTGATGAAAGATCCATAGTTGGAGGATGATGACTGAATTGTAATGGGACCCACACAAATAATGTACAACAGTTTCTGCTTAGAGAAAAAAGGGGAAATGAGATATAAATTAAAGTAATCAGCATTGCTGATATCAAAAATACATAGTAAATTAACAGATAGGTACGTATAGAGTGATGTGAGGTGGGCAGAGAGGCTATGGAAGTACAGAACTACAACATAGAAGGCTGAATTTATCTGCCTTAAAGTAAGCAACCAGACAGTTATATAACAAGAAGAGAATAAAGTCTGAAAGAAGGCTAAAAGGAATTGGTGACTTTGGAAAATAAGACACCTTCTGCTCATGGGCATCTTAATGGCAAAGAATATGGATAAGCTTACCACAAAGAATTTGCCCCTGCACCTGATATTGAAAGGATGTGGGTAAGTTTACATTTAGGAATGCAGTTTTCCTTCTTATGTTGACTCCAAAAAGGGACGAACAGTAGAAAGTGACTTGACAGAGATTACATTTGAAAGTTCCAACAAGAGGAAGTAGTGTTGTAGGCTTTGTACAAAGCCCCACATGGTTGTTGGTGAATCTTTGTGAACTCATGATGCATAAATGCAGCCCTGGTAAGAGACCTACCCATGCTGCATTTGCCTCATGTCAACCCTGGATGTGTGATACCATTCTAAATGTCAAGTTCATTGCACAGACACAGTGATTCCAAGTGGTGTCAGGACTGGAGGCCCCCAGGACACTTGGCCCCCTGACATTTGGCCACCTGACTTTTGGCCCCCCTGACAGTTGGCCCCCCCCCCCCAAGACAAATGCCCCCCCCCCCAGATTTAGGGCCCCTCCAAAGAAATTTCATAGCGGTATTTCAATGTAAATAAGTATAAAATAAAGAATATATATGGTTGGCATGTGGAAATTTTGGTTGACATTTGTCAACAGGCTGGGCGCCATGTCAACTGCTTAGGCGACAGGACAACACATAGGTCGACATGTGTCGACAGCCTGGCCGCCATGTCGCCTGCTAAGGCGACAGGTCAACACATAGGTCTACATGTGTCAACAGTCTGACCGCCATGTCGACTGCTTAGGTGACAGGTTGATAGAATGGCGGCTATGTCGACAGACTGGCTGTCATGTCAACATCAGGTCGACAGATTGGCCGCCATCAGGTTGGCAGATTGGCCGCCATCAGGTCAACAGATTGACTGTCATCATGTCAACATGGCGGCCATCATGTTGACATATTGTGGCCAAGGTGACGACGTGGGGCTTGTATGTTGACATGAGGGATTTCATGTTGACAAGGTGGGCAGTATGTCAACGGCGATCTTTGCAGGGATGTCAACAATTATGTTAACATGGCAGACACTAGGATGTCGACATGGTAGCTAAGATGTCGACATGGTGGCTTAGCTATCGCAATGGAGGCTTAGATGTCGATGTGGTGGCTTAGCTGTCAATATGGCGGCTTAGCTGTCGACATGGCAGCTTAGATGTCGACATGGAGGCTTAGCTGTCGACATGGCAGCTAATATGTTGACATGGCGGTTTACCTGTCAACATGGCGGCTCAGATGTCGACATGTCGGCTTAGATGTCCACATGGCAGCTTAATTGTCGACATGGCGGCTTAGATGTTAGTATGTTGGCTTAGATGTCGACATGGCGGCTTAGAAGTCGACATGTTGGCTTAGATGTCGACATCGCGGCTTAGATGTCGACATGACAACCAGTATGTTGACCATAATTTAAACTTCTTTTGGGTGCCCTTATTCACTTAAAATCAACCAGTGGGGATCCGGGGGGGGGGGGCTATCTGTCCGGGATGGCCAAATGTCAGGGGGGCCAAAAGTCAGGGGGCCAAGTGTCAGGGGGCCAGGTGTCCTAGGGGCCAACAGCCCTGGACTCCAAAATGTAATTCTTTAGTGCTATTTTCCAAGGTTGGGTGCTGCTTGGTGAGCTATCTATGATAACAAGTCAATACTAGAAATGTTGATGGAAGTTGTTCTCATAGATAGCTCACCAAGCAGCACCCAACCTTGGAAAATAACACTAAAGAATTACATTTTGTATTAAAGTATTGACAGCACAGTCCTTGGATCTGACATGTCAACTCTTTACATTAGCACATTTTTGTCACTTATAGCTCTAGAGAATTTCTTTGAAGCGGCAAGTGGTCCATTAAAGCGACAATGTACCGCTAGTATTGGCTTTTGAAATTGGCAAAAATGCCCTTGAGGTGGCCCTTGGACGTTTTCCAAGCAGAATTCTCACTCTCTTAGATGCAGAAGACTGGTTCCCATAACCTTCACAATCAACTCTAACACAACCTGCATTCAAGTAGTCTCCATGAGGACTTAACTTTCAATAGGTTTGCCAAGAGACTATACTTACATTGATGTTCTAAATGTTAACACCATACATCACACTACTATTGTGCTTACACTATGCATAATATTGGTTACTAAGTGAGGTAGATAATCAATTTCCTGAAACCCAAGCCATCTATAATTGTAATTACTATGGGACACTTAAGGCAATCATTGCTTGATGATTACCAGAGGCTATCACTTTGATGCTATTAATTAGCATAGTGTATCTACTGTAGGTGTAGTGTATCATGTGTAAAAAGACGACATAGCCCTTAAAGGGGTAGAACGACAGAAGCCTGTCCACAGTTTGCATTGGATGAAGGGCACTTTGTTTTACAGAATTCCTTTGTCCATTCTGTTGTCTAGAATACATCTAAAAGGGCCATGTGAGTTTCCTCAAAAATCACATGGAGTTTTCTATTTTGTACTTTGACCGCCAAAATTGCTCAATATGCTGAAAAGAATTAACATTCATGACTCACTCGAGCTAGTCTAGTGAGAAGGGCCCTGGAGTAAGGACTTTATGGTGGCTTATCTCAGAGAACCATTTAGTTTTCTATACAGAAAAGTCAAACCCGCTTATTGCTTGGCAGGCTGCAGGATCGGTTGTTTGTTGTGATAAAGAATCACAGAAACTGCTGGGGACAGCAACATTTTTGGGTTTAATCAGTCATGGCGGGTATTGGCAGCCATGATGAATAGTCACCATGGCGACGCCGTGATTCTCCCAAGACGAGGGGTTTGTCAGATTCCACCTATGGCCGCTAGATGGCTGGGGAATGCCAGGCCATAAAACGCTGACGTAATAAGCCTATAATGACATCATTAATCAACAGGCGCCGACAGATCCACATGTAATGTGACGTCAGAGCAGTGATGAATGAATGGGACTATACTAGATCACTGTCCACCTTTCAGAGGGGTCACATAGTCCCCAGAAGAGTGTTAGCCCCCAGGTATGCCCTCAGCAAGGACTGTAAACACAGGACTAAATGTTTTTCAATATATTACAGTGCTTGATACAGAGACATGGAACTATATCAATTGTGTTGAAGATGCTTTAGATTCGAAATTAAGAGTTAATTAGGATATTTTTTCTTTCTTCAGAATGTAAAGAGCTACTTCACCAAGTGTTAATCTATTCTCGAATATATAGAAACAATAATTACACAAAAGACTATGATTTCTATGAATTTTAGGCATTCATGTCAGGCTAGAAGGCTAGAAGTGCGCATTACAGAAATGTCCTGTAAACGTTATCTCTTTAAGTTTACAGATGACACTGTTATAGATGCCAAGCTGCTCTGAACACACACATGTAGCCAATCTAATGTCATCTTTCCAGTTCATGTTAAAAAGAAAAAAACAGCTAGAGCTCTGCTGTGGCTGTGGCCTTAGATTATTGACAAAACAGCAAAAGTAAACATTTGTATTGAGTTGTTGTATATCCCCCTGAGCTCAAGGGAATATGCCACTTTTCTGTGAATGTTAGGTCGAGACATACAAGAGCTATTCTAGACCAAAGGCAAACAATTTCCCCTCTGAAACTAAGATTAGCATCCGTCACATATGCTAAGACAATCTATAGGTTATGAAATATTGATATTGTGATTTTATCTTACATCCCAACAATGGATACCCTTAAAAATTGAACAGATATTTAATCTAGCTTTAACTTGAAATTATAATTTGAGTTCAGTTATTTAGGCAAAAAAAGATTTTGGGTAGCTCCCTCATTATACCTGCAATTTGTTAAGCAAAAGGGCCACCAGATGTCTTAACAATCATTGTCCTCAATAAACCAAGTTTATGTTGGGTTTCAAACACTGCACTGAACTCTGGGAAAATATTGACGAGATCTGGCGAGGCGGACATCAAGACTTCAATCTGAGATTTACTGGGGATCAGTTGGAGGACCGTGCAATGTTTCCTGCCAGAACTACTTTACACTGCACATTGATTTGGTGTGTTCAGGGGCTCTGGTGAAGGGCTTTCCGTCACGAACTCTTTTTATTTTTCTTCGTAAACTGAATTTCTTTCTTATTGCCCCCCCCCCCACAGCACTTGTCTATGGCATGTCAAGGTCAACACTTCATTAGGAACACGTCTCCGGAGACGAGGGGACAAGGAGGAAGCGTGTCGAGGGATATGGCTGGTGAGGTGGTAGGAAAGTTGGCACTTCTGTAGGTGAGATGTGGTAAGTGGCCTGGATGGGTGGCAGAGATATAGTGCTGTAACATGCTATTCCATATTCATCGCCATCTTGTGCAGATATTTGAGTCTCTCGCCGGTTTGCTGCTCATTCCCTGAGGACAGGGTTAATTTCGATAACCTTTTAGGAACATTTCCACTGATGGCAACCCAAGGTATCAGTTCAAATGGCTGCCTGGACAAATGGAGAGCTACTCACCATAAGCAGTCTGGGTCAACGTTCTGTCAGGCTGGGCTTGGAGCTGCTTCATCAACCCTGAGACTAATAGCCCCTGATAACAGAGAGGGTTAGACAACTGGGTTGATGACCAGGTCAGAGGAGGTTACAATTGGAATCCTCTTAATGGATTGTTATCGTCCTTTAGCATGGTTTACCCTGATCTTTGTTGTAAGAAATTGTAACTACACTTGTCTTTTAAGACCACATTTTCGAACATGTTAGGAAAGATCTGTGCTGTAACATGCTATTCCATATTCATCGCCATCTTGTGCAGATATTTGAGTCTCTCGCCGGTTTGCTGCTCATTCCCTGAGGACAGGGTTAATTTCGGTAACCTTTTAGGAACATTTCCACTGATGGCGACCCAAGGTATCAGTTCAAATGGCTGCCTGGACAAATGGAGAGCTACTCACCATAAGCAGTCCGGGTCAACGTTCTGTCAGGCTGGGCTTGGAGCTGCTTCATCAACCCTGAGACTAATAGCCCCTGATAACAGAGAGGGTCGGACAACTGGGTTGATGACCAGGTCAGAGGAGGTTACAATTGGAATCCTCTTAATGGATTTTTAACGTCCTTTAGCATGGTTTACCCTGATCTTTGTTGTAAGAAATTGTAACTACACTTGTCTTCTAAGACCAGATTTTCGGACATGTTAAGAAAGATCTGATTTCAGATCTCATTTGTTCTAACTCAGAAAGGTCAAGAAAAGCTGGATACAAAGAAGTCCCTATTAACCCATCTATTTGTGGCTGTTGTGTACGGTGGGTTTTTTTTCAATGGGAGTTCCTCAAGCTACATGGGGCTAGACTAAATCTGTTGAGTTGTATTGAACGTCACCTAATCCTCAATGACAGCACTGTTGGGCAACGCCCTCTTTATCCCCTTACTACGTTGACATGTCCAGAACTCTCCTTATATCCTCTGATCCCATAGTGGCCCCCTACGACACCCTGAAAAAGGAACATCATCACAAGTGTTTGGGTCTGCTGACCTCACCAAAAATCGATGCCAGTATGAGATAGGTGCAAAGACAGGGTCTTAGATCTTAATGTAAAACCCATCTTCTCTTATCCAGCATCAATGAATAATGCCTCAGGCTGGTTCCAATTGCCATTACTGTCCACGCGGGATGCTTGACAATAACTACCATAGCCTTTCTCTGCTCTGTGGCCTTGTCACACAATCAACCCTCTGAGAGTAGCATTCTGGGAAATTTCTGATAGCTATTGCTAATCTGAAAGAAATGAGAAGGTATGATTATATTCATTTTTCATAATGAACATGCATAAGTAAATTTGTTTACTTGGCCTAAGGGGGCCTTTCCTGCTCATCCTGTAATAGCAAAGGGATATCAATCACTATTGAGATACAGACTATTTATAAGCAGGTATCATGGGCTAATAATTAGGAAAAGGAATAAGGAAAAGGAAAGTGAAGGAACATGGCCTTTCAAGCAGCAGTAACTGGAGGCATGTGCTTCAAATTGAAACGCCTTCTTAGGTGAATGACCGCAGGTTCATAAAGAATCAGTGTATAAAGAGCATGTACACAGTGTGGTAGACACAAGTTTCATTCATTTTACAGAAAGGACACTTTTAAAGTTCCCCAGCTTCTACAGTGAATAATGGCTATTCTGCTTTCTATGCTACTGTTTACTGACAGAATCGCTGAGTGGGTTATCTAAAGGGGTGTCTCCATCAGAGACCTTCCACCTGTCCGTCCATGTGAAAACCGTCCAAAAAAGCAGGGATTTGGACCTTTTTCATGGACGGACGGACAGTTTGTGTCTCCACCAACGTCCATACGTCCAGTCCGTCCGTCACACGGACGTTTTTCATGGACGGACGGACAGTTTGTGTCTCCACCAATGTCTGTTCGTCCACCCGTCTGTCCATTCCGTCCATCCGTCCATCCATTCCGTCCATCACAGAGTGGCAAACATGGACGGACGTGCATATCTAAAAAGTTGGATATGTCCATCTGTCCATTTTTCCATCAGAAAACTGACATTTTCTGTCCTGATTGGTCACTCTGTGATGGATTGGACAGACGGGCAATTGGTTTGTCCGTCCATTTTACGGATGGACTGGACTGACGGTCTTTGGTGGAGACGGAAACTGTCCGTCCGTCCATGAAAAAGGTGTAAATCCCTGCTTTTTTGGACGGTTTTCATGGACGGACGGATGGACGGTCTCTGATGGAGACACCCCTTAAGTGGCTATTGATCTATGTGACCAGGCCAGTGCAAAGGGGTATCTAAGGGGGAATTAATAATTAAAGATCTTCAAAATCAGATATCATAAGCTAAGATACTAATGGAAGTCCTCTAGGAATCATATCTCGAACATGAGTCATTATGTAAAACTGAAAATAATATAGAAGCTCTGAATGCACTGTATCCCAAGGTGAATACTAGATGGAAAAATCTGATTTATAAAAAAATTACCCAATTTGGTTCTAGGAGGAATTTTCAAGGTCTGGTTACAGATTTGAGGTAATTCCCAAGAGATGAGGACCAAAATGTTCCATTTAAGACAATGGAATGGTTTGCATAGCAACCAGAAAGTGGGATATGTGCCAATGTCCCATAAAAACGTTCCATTTGCATTCCAAATATAGAATGTTAGCATCGAAAATGCAATCATTCTGAGTAGACTACTGTATTCTCCACAAAAACATTACCATAGAGCATTTTTTTGGTCTAATTTGTACTATTTTGCCATTCTAATGCCCCCTGGTGGCCAAATCCGGAACTAAAAATCCCTGCCCGAAGACTGTTTTTCTCAGGATGGGTCACATAATTATGTCAGATTTTTCCCAGGCTATTACCTTGATGTTATAGAACAGTAATAGTTTAGAGGGACATAATTATCTCCAGACTATTCAGTACCAATAGAAGAGACGCACAAAATTAGTTTAATGTAGGAACAATGGCACTGGAATGGAGGATAGAAGCTCCCCTGTACAGACCCCTTGTTATTACTAAGTGTGAATTGGAGTTAATTGTTCTACAGTATATTATATACTCTCATTGATAGAAAGAAGGCTCCCACAAGTTAGTCCTCATTTCACTATACAAACGTTGTGTTGTGTTATTTTCTTTCATGGACCCATCTCAATTATCATTCCTCTCATTGCATCACTTCACACAATTTACTCGGACCTACAGGGCCTTGTAGAAGGCTGGAACACAAGCATTCTTCTCATGCAAACCCCATGAAGTCACGTTCTGCTGTCAGCACGTGACCCGTCTGAGTAGCTTCACAAGACTGAGAGACCCACACCCTAAAGTGCCCCTCTTCTCGCGGGAGTTGACAATAAGAAGAATAGTGCAGTGTTTGTCCCTTCCCTCTCATCACTAGATGGAGGTGCAATTTGTGCTTTGGGGACATTTGTCCCTATTATTTTATTTAGTTTGTGTGATTCAAGTGGCATACCAATTAAGGCATGTATAGCATTGAAATTCCAGGCCATTCCCAACTTATATGAATACCTAAAATAAACAAAGCAGTAGAGCCGTCATTGCACAATCAATAGCAAAGCCTTTATGGGTAGTTCCTTGGGCACTGCAAATTAAAATGGAGAAGCCTTAGGGGTTTCAGATAAAAGCACTGTACCAAGACTATAATTAAGAAATTCATGAATTCTGATGCTTATGAGGTGAATTAATTACTTGTAGACTCTATAGGTGACCGAATCTAAATGTGAAATATTATTCAGAATTGAAATGTTTATTGCTTTCTAATCATCTTTAAAATATAAAAGTATTTAGTCATGTTGATGACAAATATGATGTATTACCATCAGACTATTTACACCATAATTGGATGATGAGGGATCCATGTAAGCAGGGTTGTAACTAAATTGTAAATGACCCTTTAAACATAATTACAAGAGAGTGCCTGCATCAGAGAAGGACTTGTAAGAAGCTAGATAAGGATAGACATTATCGGCATTGTAGGTACTGAGAGAGTGAAGTGTAAATAAATGAATAGGTGTCACACGGAGTGTTGAAATCAGGGCAGGGAGAAAGACGGCATAAACAGGGCATACAGCAGGCAGTTATTATGACAAGAATAAATCCAGGTCTGAAAGGAGGCTAAAAGGGAGCAATTGTGTGTTGGGCCTGGTCAGAAGCTGCTCGGAAATACCAGACTAATAGCCCCTGATACCAGAGTGGACATCTAGGTCGGTGACCAGGGCAAGGGAGGCTGACAACTAGAGTTCATCTGGAATAGATCATTAGCACTATTCAATAACCTACATTGTAAGAAAATGTAACTGCCCTTTCTGAAAGAGCTCACAGGACTACTATTACCTGTTAGGACACATCAGAACACCTTTCCCGGACATACTTATCTCGACTAAGGACACTCAAGGAAAGACATGAGGCATTATATTTGCCAATCAAAGGTCATCCATTGGGAGAAATGAATGCATTTTGTTGAAATTGAATATTTTCTTGACGGAATAAGGGTCAGCGGCCTCTTTGTAATCAATTAACTTATATTCAATGTAATAATAGGGAGTGCCTGTGAAAGTGGCTAGTTCCCCCACACTACCATACAATTATCACATGGTAAGTTGTAGAAATATGAGTAGCCTAAAGCCAGTCTTTTTTGCATGTTGTAGACATATTTTATCCCCTCTTGACGAAACTGAGTCTAAAAGTTTTGGGACTAATAAGTAGAGCCTGGCGGAATCCAGGGAAAGTTGGTTCTGAGTAAAAGAGAGATAGAATTAATGTTTCAGTGTCTTTGCACAACTTGACAAGTATAGTTGTAGTGCAAATCTAATTTTCAAGTAAGCAATACAAATCTAATTTGTCTAGCCGGGATAAGATGATGAGAAACATAATTTGGGGCAGACAACTTTAGTACATATATATATAGAGGATATGTTTGACCATAGGAAAAATAGCTGAATGATAGGTGGACAGCGTGAGCCTGTGCAGCAGAGTAGGGTCTATTTGTGGAAGCTGTTGAGGGGGTCCGCGAATCACTACTGGCATCGACTAAAAATAAGAGTCACAGTAGGGGGCATGCCTGGTCACTGAAGAGAGCAATGAAGACCCTCCAGGATCAATATAGTTCTAAACGGTCAGGATAACGCATGAATGACGACCTGGTGAGTACACTTGCTAGGACTCCATTCAATGCATCATGTACGACCCTGTAGGGTTAATGAATGTTGCTCATAGAATTCCAGCATTTCTAATGACTATTGGTATTCCTGAAGTAATGGCAAGGAGAGGGTATGGCATTTTCTTGATAAATAATTTTCCAGAAATATATTCACCTGGTCTATAGATAATCCCACAGTTTGGGTTTCTCAGAACCGGTATGAAACAAGCAAAATGTAAGGTTTTTTTCTATAACATCCCAAGGCTACTGATTTATATTATGAAAGGATCATTCAAGTATTGCATCCTACAATTTTAAAGTGACAATTCTCTAGATTATTGAAAAGAAATAGAGGTTGCCACGTAAAAATAAGGCCTCAGGCATTTCTATATGCGGCAACAACCGCAATTCTTGCATGTGATGGAAAATAATGTCTAAATGGTTGGTATATTTGAAGGGGACCCATTCAAGACACCAAATAAACAGGGTGGGAGGATAATATAGCTTCAAATATGGTAGTAACTATGAATTCCTTGGGTCCATGTTAGGGGGGTAGATATGATTATAATCAATCTCAGGACCATGGGTATGTGTGTTGCAAGGCAGATAAACAATTAGAATAGCTGCTGCTAGGCAACCAGCTGTCTTAGCAACAAACCAATTGAACCATCGAATTCCTTGAATCCATTTTAGGGAGGCTAGGTTCACCCCTTGAAACAAAATGGCGTCACCTGTACTGACTTCCTGTCAAGTGAAAACAATAAAATGCCTCAACCTGGTAGTTCGCAGGCTCACCACCAGAGCCCCTACGGGGCCTTTCGACCTTACAAAACTGACATATTAGTCCTAACAAGGGTGGTGTTGTCCATACTTTAATACACATTGAGTTTGCTTCAGTGGCATATTCAGAAGTTGGTTTTATCTTCAGAGCAGTGATATTCATGAGAAGTAAGCTATTTGCATCAATAAAGAAGGCCCGTTTTATCTACCTATTGTATGCTTCAGAACCACCAAACTATTTTTACCATCCATAGAGAGTGGGTTGTAATAAGTTTCTCTTCATTTTCCTTTTATACTGTGCTCGTTTCTTTCATGAGTCCCAATAATCATTCCTCCCCATGCATTAGTTCCCACAAATTTACCCAGAACCACCAGGGTCTTGCTGAATCACAAGTTCTACCCTTTATATGCAAACCCCACAAAGTCACGTTGTGTTGCCAACCCGTGACTTTGTCTGAGAACCTACAAAGTCTCACAAGACCAAGAGGCCCACAGACAAAAGTGCCCTCTTCTCTTGGGAGTCCACAGGAAACTGTGGTGCAGTGTTTGTCCCTGTGCTTTCATTATCAGTTGGAGGGGCAAATTCTGTGTTCATTGGGGACATTTAACCCTATTATGATTCTCAGATTGTTGCTCAAGTTGCAATCCAATTAAAGCATTATAGAAGTGAAAATGCTTGGCTCGTATGTATATTTATTCCCATCTCATATAAATGTTGAAAGCAAACAAAGCAGGGACCTACATCCCACAGCCACCATTACGATGACTACACAATCAATATCACCTCAGACACTGTATCTATTAAAACAGAGGGCCCTTAGGGTTTGAGATAAAAGCACCCCACCAAGACTTTAATCAAGACATTTTCTGATGGTCTAAGGTGTTTCTGAGGTGACTTGTTGGATCTAGCGAAGGGATTTGAATGTAAACTGTTAATCAGATTTGCAGGTCCATGCAGAGCCATATTGTACTTTATTTATTCAACTTGTTATCCCATGCTTGGGTAGGTATTTAGTCGAGCCCATAACTAATATATTATTGTCGTCAAACAATTACATCATAGATAGATGCTGAAAGTTCCATATGTGGAGGGTGATGGATTGTAACGGGACCCTCACAAATATAACAGCTTCTGCTTTGAGAAAGAAGGGGAAGTAAGATATGAATGAAATCAATCAGCATTGCAGGTATTAAAAGTACAATGTAAATAAACAGATAGGTAAGTGTACAATGATATGAGGTGGGCAGGGAGGTGATGGAAGTACAGGATCACAACATAGAAGGTTGAATTCATCTGCCATATGTAGGCAACCAGATAGATATTCAACAAGAAGAGAATAAAGTCTGAAAGAGGTCTAAAAGGAATTGGTGACTTGGGGAAAAAAGACACTGTCTGCTCATAGCCATCTTAATGGCAGGGGATATGTTTATTTGAGTTAAATTGCAGCTGCACCAATTGGGAGCTACTAATCAAGGACAGGCAGAGAGCAATTTTGTGTCAGGCCCGGTTGGGAGCTTCTAAGACATCCCAGAGACAAATAGGCCTTGACCCCTGAGAGGAGTGGACTACTGGGATGGTAACCAGGGCAAGGGGGGTTGACAATTGGAATTCACTTGATGGATTATCAATGTCTTTCAGTACCCTACACCCTATCTTTGTTATAGGAAATTGGAATTGAGCTTACCTGATAGAGTCCTCCTATTATTTCATATGGAGAACAATTCAAGATCACAAGTTAAGCTGATATATATTAATAGGTATCCCAGGTCATTTTCAGATATTGTATTTGCATGTTTGGAAACGGGTTAGATGGATAGACCATGTGAAATGATGAACACAGTTTCAATATCATAATAATCGGTCAAGCGGTTTGGCTTTGGCAGCCGTTTGAAACTGTTACATTCTGATTTGGACATAGCCAATTTCAGGCCTTTGTCTCAATAGATTATGCAGGCCTATAGAAAGCACTCTGATATCCCCGGGAAAATGAATACATAGTGTTATCTCCTTGATCCCTGATGACAGTATATATCCCCTTTCCTCACTGAAGAGTCAATAATTTCAGACTTCAACTTAAGTTTTTACAGGCCCTCAAAATTGCAATATATTACACTGTACACCATAGGCTATA
Source organism: Harmothoe impar (assembly GCA_947462335.1). Lineage (NCBI taxonomy): Eukaryota > Metazoa > Annelida > Polychaeta > Phyllodocida > Polynoidae > Harmothoe > Harmothoe impar. The sequence goes on from OX381718.1 coordinate 46,283,617, forward strand.
CAAAGAAATGGCCAAATACTACAATTTTGATAGCATCTGACTTAAGTAATATGGCAAATATCCTCTTGGCTCTCTGGGAATATTTTGTACCAACCATGGAGACTGTGCCAATTTTTTCCCAGATCTCCACAATAAATGTTGACTTCATAATTCTCATCTTAAAATGAGGAAAATGCCAATTTTCCCAATGTCCTCACACAGTGAAAATGGTCAAACGTCAAATCAATAGCACACAAAAGTGGTTTTATATATCAAGTTGATTTCTCATTTAGGCATAGGTTGATATGGTATACACCAGTTCCAAGAAATAACTTATCTTCAAACATATTACATAATATTATGTGACTTACTGAAAATCACAAAATTCTCTAAAATTGCTGAAAAAGATTCAATATAGGGCTAATTTATAGCATCCTAGAACAAAATTATTCCTTGACCTCATTAGTACAAATTTCAACACGAATCATTCATTATATTCTGATAACACAACAATACAATTATGTAACTATTAGGCCTATTACATATGATTTATGAATCCTGATATTGTGCTCTTCTATACTTGTTACAAATGGACCTGCAACGGGTATACACATGTCTAATTGATTTCTTTTGTGTCAAATTTCAAATAGGAGTTTTGTGAGAAGTCAAATGTATTAATACAGCATGTTATGTAATTTATGTATGGCCAACAGGTGAGGGGAAATACCTTAAGACCTGGACTTTGGGTGCTTTATTCTACTCTCGCTCTTACATCATTAGTTGTAGCAACTAACTAGTTAGTAAGTCTAATAGAGAAAGAAAATGCCTTTCAAATGACCTCAAATCTTTGTATATAGCGTTTCCAAAAACTCCCAAAAATCATCAAAAATAGTCCAAAAATTCGTATTTTTCAATTAAAAAATACTTTCAATAGGCCTATCACCACTTCTGATACCTAAAGATTTTGCCCTATGTGTCCTGCTTACATTGGTAAAATTCTTGAGACTCTATTCCTAATGGTGTGGGAGCGAGTCTTGTAGATAGACAGTATATATTCTATGGATGCATGCTTTATGCTACTTTCGCTCTTACGCCATTGATTGCATTAGATAAGTCCCTGGTGCATCTGATGGAACAAAAAAATGCCTTTCAAATGATATTAAATATGTGTCTGTAACATTTCGGAAAAGTGTCGAAAATAGCCCCAAAATCCTTATTTTTTGGATAAAAAATACTTCTAATAGGCCTACCCACATGTGTGACACCTCAAAATGTAGCCCTGAATGTCCTGCATACAGTAGAATATCTCCTGGGAGTGTATCTCAAATGGCGTGGGAGCGAAACCGTTATATAGACAGTGTGTATTCCAGGGCTGCAAGGCTTCTCAGTGACAAAAGAGTCAGTTTTCCGATATTTAGCTAAATTTACAGCATCAGAACGGGTACTTAGCTTAAAGATATGGCTTATGTGAGGCATCAGGGCGATGCGCATACATTAAGGCTTTCAGGAGCATATTTCATAAATGCATTGTTTCAAATAGTATGGATATGAGAACATTTCTAAAAGTATGTATTTTGGAGAGTTTTTATGCGAGGACACGGCCAGCGGCCGTGTACTGGGATACCTAATATTAAAGGTTTAACAACATTGTATCACATATTCCGTTTCTCCTTCCATTCCTCACATGCTTTGTCCCTTCCCTTTTCATCCATCATCATTGATGCCCCAGTTTCACTACTCCATCACTTCCAGACCTTCATACAGACCTGGCAAGGATACTCACCTTGGTCTGTTTAATGTTGCATCAAAGCACATGGCAGCCCTTACTGGGTAAACAGCCTGGTTATCACCATCCCATAAAAGCCGCCTCCTGGAGGGATCAGGTGCCCATCCCTAACTCCCCACACCCCCTCCTCCCTCTACCTGACTACCACTACTTGCCAATGGGTAATGCCTTGCTGTGCCACTATTGCCATGTCTCTGGCCTAACCCGCAACTCCTGGGCCAGTTCAGATGACAAAGGCTGTGAGTAACTTTTCTATCTTTTAGTGTACTCCATCACATCCACAATGTGCAAAATCAAAATGTCCTCTGATCAGCACCCGCGTCAGTTTATCCCAAGACTCAGCAAGGTCACATAAGCACTCCCAGTGGGTCACATTGCAACTTAAGTGGTCATATGGGTTGCCTCTATAGGGGCTGTGATGGCGTATCAGGTGTGCTGTGTGTAATGGAGCAGGTGCCAGTGTTATCCTACCAGATCATGGGGTTTTATGGCTGTTATTAGTACTAATTGAAGTGTGAAAGGTCAACTGTCAGGTGAGTTAATTCTTGACATATTTGATCTTTATCATTTCACAGTCATGATACTGGTTAGGGTATCAGTAAGGTAAATGCCATATAGTAGTACGTACATGTATATAGTGACTATTATATGACAGGTAGTAACATTTATTAAATGCCAAGTAAATGCCAACCGTTTTTGTCCTGAATATGTTGCCTTGATCAGTGGTTGACTATAATTATTGGTACCATATAAAAAAACATAATGGAGGTAATTAAAATATAATGCACTGAATATTTGAACTGTATGCACTTCTACCAATATGATAACATTGCAACCAATATAAATCTTACCAGATTCTATACAACAGTAGTGATGTTCTGTTCCATGTGATATAGCCAAGTAACAGGGGGCATACAGGTGTGTACACTCCATTGCTTGTGGTCTTTGTTCATATGTAAACATAGTTGTGAGTACATTATTGATTGAATCGAGGAGAGTCATACAAGGCTCAATCTTGTAGGTAAGCATTGTGGCAGCCCAATCTACCTCTGCCTACATGTGTAGCCCAAAGGCAGAGACGACACTGATGATAATATATCATTTAGCAAATTACATTTTTAAGTTGTTTTATGTACCATGTCATGCTGAGGCGGGAAGAGTGGTGATAGTGGAGATGGAGTACAGAGAGTAACAACCCATGCACTCATGAGCCAGCAGGGTATTTGTATCAGTTCATCCAGGGCAATAAACCACTAGTTTTCGGAAAATGTACTGGATGTTATTTAGAATGCTTTAGGTTATCGGGTGAAATAATATCAGGACTTTCCCTGCTTTTTTGGCAATTCACCCATGGAAATTGTGGCCAAAATCTGTTACACCAAATATTTTAGAGACTCAACAACAGAAATCAGGTATTGTCTATTTACACAGCTTTAATTGTGTGCCGATTTTACACAGTGGTGGACCAGCAGCAGGTGGGTAAACGTTAGGGCTAGAAACGACTAATACCACCAGCATACTGATTGATGATACCACTGAGGAGATCCCACATTATCACATTCTTCCCCTCTTGGGGCAAACATCTCCCTGGTGGGCTGTATGTGTCATAAATTTTGATAGCGGAGAGGCTGCAGTTGCATATTGACAAGCACTATTGGGAGCAGGATAGTATGTGTTGATTATGGGGAGAAGATGAGGAGAGTACATGGTGTAGGGTGAGGTCAATTGGCTTTAATTATACTTCCTGATTACTGTAGTAGTTCAGGAACATGTCTTGAAATATTTATTGTCCTACAAATATGCTATCCATAGTGAAAAGCCTCTAGATCTTTCATACCTTGTTAAGTGCATCATAATGAGTTTTTACATCTCTGAACTAAGGTGGTAGGTTATAGGCTCAAATATAAGCTCAGACTTAACCATATTAAACTACCATTCTTTTCTAGAAGTCTTACATTCAAGAGTAATATCATCTACATTACTCTCTTTGTCTTGTTTAGTTCCTCACAGATATCCATATCACCATATGAGGGGTCTCATAGATGAGGTGATAACACACAGGTCCCCAGTGTTGGCATAGCCCCTTGAGGGGGTTGCAGTGTGCAGAATCTCATCAGCACCCCCTAATGTCAATGATGACATACGTCTAAGGAGCTGGTGGCTGAAGAAGGAAAAAGGAAGCAGAAAGAAAACCTCTCATGGTCCTGTCTTTCCCTACCTACTGATGGTAATAGGGGCTACAGAGATAATGATCTCATCTTAACCCTTTAAGGGTTCCATGGTTCCTTAATGCAGTGAAGCCTTTGTCATCATGTGAGTAACCTGGTGAATAACTTGCATTTAGGCATCATAACAACCCTATGCGGTTGATACATTTCGGCAGGGCTGCTTTTATGCACCGATGCAGCTATAGGTAGTGGACTAACCAAAGCCACATTAAAGCATCAAAGGCATATTTTAGCACTATGCAGCATTTAAAGAGTTTAGAACTCATCAGATCAATGCCTGAAAAAGGGCTGCAGACAGATAGATGTAGGTTGGGTGTCTGTAAGTATGGTCAAGATGTAATGGGATGGATGTGGTAGAAAGTGTATAGAATGGCTGACAGAGGTATGGTTTGAGGAAAAAAAGGACCCAATTGCAGATGTTGACAGGAAGATCACACCTGACTCAAAAGAGAGAAGTCTTAAATACATTATAACTTTTTATTCTGAGTAGGTACGGCAGTTTGTAGATATGGAGGTGAGACATTAGTGGATTAAGAGAGCAACAAGGGTATCTTATATCAATGAAAGGTATGGAGTAGATGCACTGGTGTGTGAGCACGGCAAATGAGGTAGTGAATCTATAGGATGGGCACAAAACATTTTCAAGTTGTCACATTCAAAATGCAGTTCTATCTGCTGTTTCCTTTTCCTATTTCCTTTCAGCTACTTAACTGCTTCATTCTACCTCCTTTCTTCCTACCTTGCCTGTTCTTTCCATAGCTCTTCTCACTGTCCCCTTATCGACTGCAAATTATGCTATCATAATGTAAACACATAACCTTTCCGGTAATAATGGGCTGGTGATTTCATCTTTATTACTGCCTCCTGGCATTAACCCTTTAAGGACTGCATACTGCTTTGATGCATTATGTTGTAATGATGCACGATTGCAAGTGAGTTTGTTTGCCAGAAATACATTCGTGCAACATGTTAATCCCTTGGGAGAGCACCAACCAATAGGGTTGACATAATGCAATAACCCAGCACTGACAAGTTACTCACCAAAGAATGATGATGACAAAAGTATTAATACTGTAAAGCACTATACAGCTCATAAGGTTAACAGCCGAATTATCCCCTTCCCATAAAACCTGGCTCCTGCCTCCTGGAGCGATCAGGTGCCCATCCCTAACTCCCCATTATTATGTCCGTGCTCCTTGCACACAGGTATGCTAATATGTTGCCTCAACATTGTGACTCTGATCAAACTTATGCTTCTCCTAAAGCCCTGGTCACAATGCGTCATCATTGGCTGACCAAAACAACCACAACCATAGCAACCAGAGTGGTAAGCATAATTCCATATGATTAACCACTTAGAGCACAGCCAATATTATCTGGTCTGCTTCCATTGGGTCAGCTCAAGACAATGATTAGACATCACCTTTCCTGCCTCTTAAACCCAGTAATGTGGCTCCACAAAGAATAGTATTTGAGCCTCTCTTTGATGCGTCCCTTTTTCTTAACTGATATTTGCATGAATCACAAGGATTACTTTCACCTCTATTTGCATCTAAGTATCGCACAAGCCTGTAGAATGCTGCTTATAAATTACCATAAGTAGGATCCTGTGTTTATTACACATCTATACTGTCTAAACATGAAGAACAAATCAACACAAAGAGTGTAGTATACATGTTTTAGCCATGTAATAAACAAGTTCACTTAGGCAGAGATACAATAACCAAAAGAAAACGCTACAGAGAGGGAGGGTGCTCCATTTGCTGACGGCTTGGTATGTTAGGACCTGGAGTGATTGACTTTATACTGTGCAGTGCGTAATTTAGCACCCACTTCATCCACCTTGTTAGGGAGAAGAATGTGCTGATTTAGCTGCAGTGATCAGCATATATGAAGTAGTTTATGGGCATGGCTTGAACCAGTTTTGTTTAATGAATATAGATTGTCAGGTGATCAAGCCATCTCATATCCATCCACCCTTCTACAGCATAAGGTGGTCCTGACGTTGTTGCTTGCTTATCTTCAGAAGTATTATCCTGATCTGTCTATCAACTGAGAAATGGATTAACACATAAACCTGCCAGGAGTGGTGTGGCTGTAATAGCAGATGTCATGTCATGTGGGGGCAGGTGTTCTCAGATTTTTTTCTCCAAAGGTAAAGTTCAAAAATCCCATGAATGCTCATGAATCTCGTAATCATGCTAGGTCTGTGCATCATTTCAGACTCGCTGGCCTTTGTCAAGAAGACAGATACACAGGGACAAACACAGAGTTCATATAGGTTTTTTTTTCATGTTGAACTTGGAGGACAGCAGAGAGTGGAGACTGAGAGTAGGTTCAGGGAGCTGTCAGTCAGGATGCAAGACAAGGTCAGGACCTCTACATTCGCATAGTGCATCTCATCCTGATGTAACACAACATCGTTACTCACTGTGCTGTGTGTTGCAATAAGATGTGACCAATGTTTACAAACTGTAGTTGTATTATTGGGATTAATGAAGATTTTACTAGGGTTTCATTTATGATATAAATCAAAGATTATTTTTAATAAACAAGAATCAATTTCATGACTTTGATGAGTTTGACAATGATGATTTTCCAAACAACATGGTGATGTTTGCAAATTATATATATTGAAGGTCCCTGTTCTAATTAAATTTATCAACATATCATTTACCTTGAATTAAAAACAGTGTTTGTGCTGTCACCTATCCTACTGCTCTTACATAAGACCTACTCTTATCTCAGAATATAAACACAGGTCACTATTGTACCATTTTCTTGTTTGTTTCTTAGCAGATTTCTTCATGCAATTATAAATGTCATAGCAATGTGCAATGTGACTAATTTACTTGTAGGCTTGAATCGAAACCTGACTGCTGTCCTGCCTGTTCATCTAAGAACCGCAATGTTTTGCATGTCATTGCCCGCTAATCTAAAAGCAGAACTCAAACAATCATGTAAGACAAAATATTTCAGTGTTATCCTAAAGTGGCAGCAAAGTAGATGGTAAGCAGACAAAGAGGCAACAGGGACAAAGAAACAGGATATGAGATACCTTTAGTTGTTGGCTGGTCTAATGGCTAGCATTACAGTCAAAAAGGCAGCTTGGACAAATAGGGAGCTACTCAGGAGAGTAATCCTGTGTCAGTGTGGATCGGTGCAGCCCTGACAGCCCAGAGACTTATAGGCCCTGATGGCAAAGAGGGGGCCTGTGGCTGTGATGGTAACGAGGGCAGAGGAGATTGACAATTGGAATTTACTCAATGGATTGCTATCTTCTGACAGCTGGCTTCACTCTTCTCTTGCTTGATAACAATTGTAACTGTGCTTGCTTCAGAGATCCAGGGCAAATCAGATACAAGTGATCAAAACAAGGACTATGATGATTGATGTCAGGTAGAGTGACTTACCTGCCACATAGTTCTCTGGCTCCTTAGGTCAGAGTATCTGGAGTGCTGGATAATTGGGTGCACACTTGGCCCACATTGTTAGGAAATGTTTATCTATGATAATCTGCATATAATATATGGTATGGTTTACCTTTATCGTGTGGTGTGATGTACACCCCATATATCATATCCTCATCATGGTCTGATTAAGACCACACTTCCCATATCCCCAGGACTTACACATGCCCTTTAGATGAAGGACTTCCTCTTAGTTGATCTACTGTCATCTCAACCCCTGATCGATCCCTTCTCAGCTTATCCTAGGACTCTCAGTGGGGTCACTTGATGACTACAAGGGGGTCATATCACAGCTATAAAGGTTAGATGGGCATATTATGTGTGCAATGTCTAATGGTAAAGGTGCCAGTATTATCCTACCACATTGGGGTTCTACTACTACTATTCCTATTCCTATTCCACTGATGTGTGAAAGGTCAACTATGAAGTGAGTTGATCCTGAGCATATTTGATCTTAATCGTGTCACAATTATAATACCTATTAAGGAGATTATGGTTGGGGTGTCACTATGGTTAATGCCTATGTAAGTAGAAATAGAGATATACATGACTAGTATATAGCGATAGTCTGGAAGCCGGAGGGGATGACCCCAACTTCTCCAATAAAGTTTCTTCTGATTATTGATGTATAGGGTCTAGGTAAAATCATCAGGGTGGGTGTGGAGATCTCATCCTTGGGCAATTTGAGATATTCAAGATGGCCGCCAAAAAACCTCCCAAACACTAGAAAAGTCTCTATCCCTGCTTCTAATCAACTTACAGACACAAATTAGAATGCAAAAAGTACATTTCTGAGGTCAAGGAACACAACCCTGGTACTTTTGAAAAGATAGGTGGCAGCCTTTTTGAGTAAATAATGAGATCATCCATCTAAATTATGCGGTTTTGACCAAAATCTTGAAAAAAAAAAAATTTCAGTTAATATTCAACATGAAAATGTATACAACTTCAACATCAATTAAATGTACGTCTTAAAGATGGGAAAATGGAAGTATGTCATTCAGGAATTGGATATGGTGGCCATTTTAAATTAGCATCATCTCAGACAAGCTGATGAAAATCAGTCATTACTGAGGAATCAAGTGAATTGAATTATGTAGAGAGTGGGCACATACATTAATAACAAATGACAAAAGTGATTAACCTGCCTATAATAGATAGAACCCTAATATAACAGATCCAGGAAGAAACAACAGCAGAATGTGTAGTTTATGCAGAAAACAGATATGTTTAGTGCATCATTTGGAGGGGTGCCTGACATGCTCACTGGAAAGATATTCCCTGAAAATGTGAGAGCTCTGTAGATGCTGGTAGAGAAACTTCTTCCCTCAAACCACAAACTGAAGAGCATAAATGACCTGAGGTAAATCCAGTCTACACTAAGCCTAGAAACAACCAGAACTACACATGTTTGGTTTGACAGTATATATAATCAATCTATAATGATTTACGATGAAATTCATCAGGGTGGAGAGAGAATGAGACTGGCTGCTCCACATACAGGCAGTGTGTAAAATACTTGCTAATTTGCTGGAAATTCAAAACTATCCCTGATATGATGTATACTGCATCATACACTAGGTCTCTGACATGCCTGTAGGCATTTTAAGATTGGACAACATGACCCATTCCCAGAATCAATACCTCCGGCAGAAGTCTATACATTGATAACATCTATCCTACAAGTTACCTACTTCTAGATAGGAATACCCCCATGTCATCTTAAACTTCCTATTAACTTATATGCAGTATGGCCATGGGCATATGGGTATAATTATGATGAAGCCTGAAACAATAACTTGGGCATACAGTCTTCACTCTTGCAATGACTATAGTTGGTCTCTGCTTTGAGGAATTGAGGTAAAAGGAAATGGCACCTAGACCTAGCATGAAGAAGAAATATGGGACAGCTGACAGACCAGCATAATATTGGGATTGATGAACCAGAAACACAGAAATATCCAGCTGAAGGTTTAGTTAATGTAACAGAAAGCGTTCTGAACCATCCGAGCATTAATGTCACTGATGCCATCAAATTGGCAACTATGCAAATGCAGACATTTGAAGCACTTTGGCTGGAGTTCTTTCACAATCTCATCTCTAACGCTATGTACACCATGGGATTATTAAATAACGGCCTCAAAGTTGGGGACACAGAAACTATGCTAGGACTATTTGTCTGCACTCTGGTTGCCATGCATCAAACACAGAAACAATTCAAGTCAACTTTCACCAACATCATATTTGATGCAGATGGACAGATGCATGAATCCAGTTTAATGGGAAACAGTATGACTAAGTGTCCAGTATGACTATTGGAACTAGCTAATGTGAACAGTCACAGATGCCAAAATACTTGATGGGTGTGCCAGTCTCTGATTATTCCATGGCCAGGAATTGGAACAGTGGGAGACTACTTGGGTGCATTCAGCTGGTGATTGATCTCCTTAAATATATACTTTGTACTTTCAGATACATACCAGGAAGCCCCAAATCATCAAGTCAGAGCAAACAGTAAAAGGACAGTGTATACTCTCCGCTGCAATACTCCTCTGCATACAAAATGCAGTACTAACTATAACACAAAACAATTGATACCCTTTCTTACACGAGGTCAAAGATGGGTTCTAAAGACTACAGGTGTGAGATCAATCTTCTGTCCCCCTCTCCCACCCCCTCATCTTATCCCTATTAGATGCATTGTGTTGTCATTTCACCGCCCTATATTTTGAAGTATAGAGCATGGCATGTCCCAGACTGACTGTGATGTATATCAACTAAACAACTTCTTCACCAAGATTGTCAGGTTTTGGTTCATATTTCCAACAAAACTTTCAATATGTCACAGACAAGAACTGGTAATAACTGCCAAGCTCTCTGTGCCAGTGGAGCTCTATAAGTTCATTCTACTAAGTGCTATGATATGGATACTACCCAGAAGGAAGCAGATAATATACTGGTGTAACAAACACCCAGTGTGCAGCCCCACCCCACTTGAGGATAGAGATGCATCTATTCAACTGCTACAATCATTCCAGACATTTTAATCACCTATGGACAGGTTGCAATACTGCGGTAATCTTTCATGGCATTGCTAAAGGGAAGGTCCTCGAAACATTGAAAACTGGAAGCTATCAACCAACTAATGTGTTGCACATCACTGCAGCTCTGTCAGATGCATTGGGCCAAGCCAGTCCATTCATATCACTATACCTGGGACAGTCTGGATGTCACTCAATGAAAGAGGTATGTCAGAAGAATATTGCCAGTACACACCTTAAAATTGTTGTCTAAATGAAAATCGATGTGCAAATCCACCAGCTCTTGACTACTGGTTCAGAAATGCTACTCGCTAAAAAGGTAGAGAAAGATATAGACTTGGCTGCACAAGGCCTGCTCAAGTGGATTAAATGCCCCAGTGGTGGGGACAAACCATGTATGACACAGCCATTGGGTTATAGAAGTTTAGGCTTGGGCTGTTCTATATAATGTTCATGTCACGGAGGCAGGCAGTGCTGGAATCACATGTCCATGTAGAGCAATGATGAGGACCAGGATTTAAACCATATGAAAACATTTTCTATTATATCATAGTTCCAGTTATAAATAATAGATGGAAATATAATATGACTTCCTTTATGATACTGAGAATAAGCATTTTGAGCATTGAATTGTACTGTGTGGATAGCTGGCTAGTGGAGGGTCTACTTGATCTCCAAAGTGTAATAGCTCCTGATCAGCATGTCTAAACTTGTAATTCTAATTTAAAATGGCTACCATCCTAATTCTCAGCCATAATTCAGTTTTCTCATGTCTAAGATGTACATTCATTTGAATTTGAAGTTGCATACATTTTCCTATTGAACAATGCCTGAAAGAGTTAGTGTTTTCAAGTTTTGGTGTAAAAATGCATATTTTATATGGGTAATCTTATTATTTATTCAAAATGGCTGCCATCTATCTTTTCAAAAATGCTATGGTTGTGTTCCTTGACCTCAGAAATGTATTTTTTGTATTTTCATTTGTGTCTCTAAGTTGATTAGAAGCAGAAATAGAGCCTTTTCTAGTTTTCGGGAGGTTTTTGGCGGCCATCTTGAATATTTCACATTGCCCAAGAATGAGAGCTCCACACCCACCCTGATAGTTTTACCTAGACCCTACCCTCCAAACAGAACTTGGGAATTGAACGTTCGCAACCGGGTAGAATCCGGGTAGGTCACAATGACACAAGAAAGGTACAGGAATTGAACGTTCGCAACTGGGTAGAATCCGGGTAGGTCACAATGACACAAGAAAGGCACGAGATATTCCCAAGAATTGTGAACACATCCTTATTACAATCAAAACTTGGGAATTGAACGTTCGCAACTGGGTAGAATTCTACCCGGTTGCGAACGTTCAATTCCCGTGCTTTTCTTGTGTCAGTGTGACCTACCCGGATTCTACCCAGTTGCGAACGTTCAATTCCCAAGTTTTGATTGTACTAAGGACATGTTCACAATTCTTGGGAATATCTCGTGCCTTTCTTGTGTCATTGTGACCTACCCGGATTCTACTCAGTTGCGAACGTTCAATTCCCAAGTTCTGTTTGATATAAATAACGTGGAATTGCACAGAATATGACACAGTCAAAAGCAGTTCACAAATTCTCGTGCCAGATACGTGCACAATTCTCCCAGGGATCCCGAGTTGTGACTCAAGAACCGCACGAGTTCTGCCCGAGATCTTGTTTGCAGGGTATACATCAATAATCAGAAGAGAAAAAAACTTTATCGGAGAAATGGAGGTTGGGCAACAAAGTGGGCTTCTACTTCCAGACTACGAGTAGTTATATCTATGAGACCAAAGTCATAAGCTTTTCCCCTTAAATTTAATAATGTTCCTTAAATATGCGTGAACTTCTATCAATCTAATAGCATTGCATTCAATGTTGGTGATAACATACCAGATTTCATACAACAGTGATGTTGTCTAATTCCAGGTTTGTACATTCCACCACTTGTGGTCTCTGTCAATATGTAAACTTAGTTGGTAATTCATTATTGATTGAAGCAAGGAAGGTCATACAAGGCTCAATCGTGTATATATAAGCATTCTGGCAGTCCAATCGATATCCATGTATATATATATGTAACCTGTAGACAGATAGATAGATTTTCAAGTGCTCACACAATGTTCACTAAGATAGATTGACTGGTGTAATTTTCCCTGTTAATTATTCTATTGATTGGACTAATGATTATAATATAACATTCAGAAAGTCAGCATGAGATATTCACTTTGAACAATCAACTCTTTCAAAGTTATATTATATGGTTATTTGACCTACTTATAGATACAGAGTTCCTGCCGTTCATCGATTCAGGCCTTTCAGCCTCAAGAGTATAGATACAGCTGGCTTCTTCTGATTTTTTTAAACAGAAGGAGGGAATGGAGAGAATGGAGAGAATGGAGAGGTCACAAGACAAGGTCGGGACCTTGACACACACATGGTGCATCTCATCATAATGCAACACTGTTGCACATTAAGATCTGTCTGACATGGTGGTGGACTAAGTAGTTAGAGCTGGCCTTTTCATCTGCAGTATTTGGGCACCAATGAATGTGACAATGGGGCAGCAGGGTAGTTCGATAAATGCATGTGAGTAATAGAAAAACAGTTTGTATAAACTCATCTTTGATTCTCTCAACCTTAATTGGTGCCAAAATTTGATTGTAAATTTTGATTAAAATAAATTTAAACCTACGATTAGGAAATGTTAAATCAACATTTCAGGTTACCATTTCATCACATTTGATCAATATCAATTATGAAGAATATCTTTAGAAGCATTGATATGATTCAGAGTGCTTTAGGTTATTGGGTGCAGAAATATCAGGACTGTCAGTTCTATTTTGGCAATTCACCCATGGGAATTGATGTGGCCACAATCCGAGTTATATCAAATCTCTTCCGGAGACTCACCATTGGGAAACGGGCAGCACAGACATTAACTCATGTTGTATGGTATAGGTACTGCAGCACCAGGGTGGGGTCGGTACCATTTATACACAATGGGATATTTGGTAACTGCTAGTTAACAAAATGCACATGAAAGAATTGAAAACAAATCGAGGCTTTGAGTCAAATCTCTTGGCTAACATGAAATAGCAATGACGTCACTATATTTTGTCAGATATCACTGAATGATTAGTAGCCTTACATTCAATGTATATATCTCTGTACGCCCATGTGGAAGCATACAGACAGGCTGACAAAAGGAATATAAGAAGGAAAGCGGGCTTGGAGATGGACACCTTCCTCTGATGGGCACTCTGATAGCTTTGGCATCGGTCTGTCCTAGATAAAGATAGGCAGGTATCCTGGATAAATGGGGAGCTATGTCCAGGCAGGCAGAGAGCAGTTTTGTGTCAGGCTGGGTCGGGAGCTGCTCTAGCAGCCCTGAGACTAATAGCCCCAGGTACCTGAGAGGACTGGACGGCCAGGTTTGTCACCAAGGCAGGGGTAGTTGGGAGTTGGAATGTGCTTAATAGATTACTATCTTCCTACCCAGCTAACAAAGATACGTTGCTCTAGGGCAAATTAACATTTCTAACGTTTGTTAGGTTTTGCCTCTACAAGGAGCCATAGAGAAATGTTATATAACGTTTACATAACGTTTTTCTTTTCTTTTCTGGGTATGCCTTGCTCTTGGTTGTTGATTATTGTAACTGCCTTTACCTGAAGGATACTTGATTCGGTGTTTCGGATTAGAGTATTTGGAGGCTGGATGAGAAATGGAAGATTTCTCAATCTCAACAATAGCATTCCCAGCTAACAATAAAACGTTATTTTACGTCAAAATAACGTTATATAACTTTATATAACGTTATGCCATAGTAAAGAGCCTTAGAGAAACGTTATTTAATGTTATATAACGTTATAAAAGGTTGTATAACGTTTTTTGTTTACTGGGTTACTATATAAATACGCATTTAGGTGTTAAGATGAAGTCATAGTGAAATATAAAAGTTATATCTGTTATATAAAAACTTGATTTATGAAGTAAACTATTATAGTAAAAAGAAATATGGAAAATGTTATCATTTCTAACCAGTTAAACTACAATTATATGGGTTATGTTGCCCCTGGCAAGCATCATATAGTGCCTCCACATGGGTAAAAATCGATACAGACGACAGGGCGACACCGCCCTTTTAAAAACAAACACCGGCGACACAGCCCTATTAAAAAGCGCTAGGCCTGGAAAAATTGAGTAAAATGTATGCATAGTATGTGATAAAAATCAAGACGACGACCTAGCCTTTTTGCAAACAAATTGACACAGCAACATGGGCCAAAATGTGGGTGCCCATGTAGAGGCACATCATAGCTAACAAAGCATGGAAATAATCATATCCTCCATGCAATCAGTCTTAATCAGTGACCGGTGCCACCCAGCACCAATAAATCACAATATACGTGTATTATAATCTACCATCATAGGATAGCAGTACTTACGCCCCTCATCCTAAATACAATGATGTAAAATGTAACATAGATTAGTTTCAGAGCAGTTGCGAAACTAACACACTTCAGCAGAGACCTCAAATTATAAAAGTCTTGAGTATTACCAAATATGATATTGTATTTTGTATGGTAACAGTAGCGGTGCGGTTAAGCAGAAGGATTGTTCATTTTGTGATAAAGGCATGGAATTTCTACCACAGAATCTACATATCCCAGGGAACATTTTAAGAGATAGAAGCACCCTGAGCTCCTTCTGGGACCAAGATGGCCGCCATCTGAACATAAAGTACCTGGGAAAGGACAATCAGACACTTCGTATTGGATTTCCAGGTGTGATACATCAATGTACATAGATTTGAGAGGGTGGAAAACTCAAATAAGAGGCTCAAAAAATATTTTGGTAAAGATCTGTCAACAAAATAGTTCCCATAGCAACTAGCATGTCTACCGAACATATCAAAAACTTTGAATTTAGCAATTCTTATTGGATTTTTTTTTGATCATACAAAGGTTTCTTGGATGTGATGTGATAAGGGATGTAGCTCAGTGGTAGGGCGATTGCTTGGCAGGTGAAAGGCCCCAGGTTCGAGTCCCGGTGTCCCTAAAACATCATTTTCGGAGAAACTCTGTCCCTCACACTAGCGGAGACACCGAGCACACTCAGGGTAATGTCAGCTATACGGCAGGGGAAAAACGATTTTGGTAAATATCTATGAACAAAATGGTTCCCATAGCAACCAGCATGCCCACTGAAGGTTTTGAAAACCATATATTAAGCAATTCTTATTGGATTGTTTTCTGAAACACTATCATACCAGGGTTGCCTGGATAGGATGTGACAGGGGATGTAGTTCAGGGATAGAGCAATCACTTGGTTCGAGTCCTTGCGTTTCCAAAACATTATATTTTTGAGTAACTGTATCACCCACATTGTAATATGCAAAATGAAAAATAATTATTCAACCACTATGAGACCAAATGCGTAGTGAGACTCATTCGCTTTAAGAAATATTACATTTACATATGCACCTTTCAGAGATAGCAGTCTAAGAGCCTCCAACATAATGCAGTGCATTTGAGCAAAACATTTTGATGCTGATATTACCAGTACATCCTTTCTTGCATCCTCAGTGAATAAGTTCATAGCATGATTTAGACAGTTGCTTATTGTAGTTTTATCCACAGTGGGTGCCATCCAAGTGTGTCCCATTGCCAGCCCAACTCAGACAGATCTGGCAATTCAGGATTGGAGTGCAATGCTTTGATCCAAATGTTAACTTGGACTTTTTTTTCTGGCAAGCCATTAACTGCTGATCTTGAAAATTGTAATATGGGCCTTAACCAATGCCCCTATGCCATGAGAATATGCAAATAGGCATAGAGGTAATGCCCTGGGCTAGTGGCCAAGGAGTGAAATATGATGCATTGGATATGGGGACTTCTTTGGCACATTCACAGCATCTAGTAATATGCAATTCAAGATGTCTGCCTTGACACCAGGCTGGAGCTTACCATTTGATACCAGTGCTGGTTATGCTAAATGGTTTTCATAGGAGACGAATAGGTCAAGATCTCCATTGCATGTTTAGCAACTATATACAGTCATGAGAAAATATACCTGTCATTCCAGTAAGCAGGTCTTTGCTTTCTTGCATGAATAGATTACCAATATCTTGCATTGCCTGTGTTGATTCATTAACATCCCTGTGCAATGCATTTTGAGCAGATAGCTTATCATGCTGTGCATGAGCTTCACCTTCTGGCAGGCGTGGTTGCAGCTGCTGAAATTCTGCTATTATGTTTTTTTGGGCCACCATCCAGTTTCTAAGACCTGCAGGACTATCTGTCAGTCTGACTGCACCACGGAAACTCTTGGTGAAAGCATTATTCTTCGCATGACACTGATCCAGAGCCATTGAATAGAATCTGCTTTGTGTCTTGTTGACAGCATATTTGCCAGACTGAAAGTCAGCCCCATTATCAGGGTGCTTCTTATGAAGAGCAACCATATCACAAATATGAATGAACACAGATCCTGAATAGTGTATGTGGTCCAAAGCAAACATCTAAGGAACAATTTTCACTTGTGACTCTTTGTGCACATAATTTGAAACACCTTTTCACTCTGCATATGACAGTCTGCTTGCCATGGAAACACTGTCCATAAAGTTTCAGGGAAATGACCAAAATGATACACAACATTGCACATAGAATCTGAAACAAGTGTTGATTTAGCATTTTTCAGTATGGTTGTCATGTAAAGTGTTTTCCTATAAAGTCATATATATGAATAAAGTCAATTGTGGAGGTGATCCACCAACTTGTCATAACCAAAAGGATTCTACTCTCCTGGTAATTTAATTACTCATCAAATAGAAAGTGACTTTTTGATTTTTCTTCCCCGGCAAATATAATGTTTGCTATGAAAACATATTTTCCAATGATTAATGATGGAATTGGGACCTTAACCACCTCCACATCCTGGTATAACAGGGTTATACCAAACAGTCAAATAAGAATTGCTACATACATAGTTTTCATTATCTTTGGTAGCTATGCTGATTGCTATGGGAATTTAAAAAAAAAAGTTTTTGGAGACACAGGAACTCGAAACTGGGTCTTTTCACCAACCAACCAATTGCTCCATCACTGAGCTACATCCCCTGTCACCTCACATCCCTGAAACCCTGGTATGATAGTATTTCAGAAAACAATCCAATCAGAATTGCTTAATACATGGTTTTCAATATGTTTGGTAGCTATGCTGGTTGCTATGGGAACTATTTTCTTGACAGGTGTTTACCAAAACCTTTTTGTGAGCCTCTTTTTGAGTTTCCCACCCTCTAAAACATATATATATATTGCTGTATCACACTTGGAAATCCAATAAGAAGTGTCTGATCGTCCTTTCCCAGGTACTCTATGTTCAGATTGCGGCCATCTTGGTTCTAGAAGGAGCTCAGGGTGCTTCTATCTCTTAAAATGTTCCCTGAGATGTCTAGATTCTGTGGTAGAAATTCTATTCCTTTATCACAAAATGAACAATACCCTTGATATCTTAAGCTTAACTGCAACACTACAGAAGAAAAAGAGCATTCTATTAGTAAAGCAATGATGCCACACGTGTAGTGTGTCCAATTATAGAATAAAAATGTATGGTACAATCAAACCCATTGAGACATTGATAGAAACCACTCACTCATTGGCATACACATTTATCGTGGCTTTATGTTGTCCAGTCCAGGTCCAACTTGTAAAGTATGATCTGTGCCAACAGCATGAGGTTTTGCCTATTTGTTTGCACACAACTTTGAGTGACCACTTTATCCAGATGTAATGCCATACAGGCTGGTGAGCCAGCAGCAGGTGGGTAACTGTTAGGGATAGATAGGTCTAATGCCAGGAGCATACTGATTGATGATAACATGGAGGAGGTCCCAATGGAGTTAGGGCCGTTTTTGGAAGGATTATCTAATTGTCCCCCTCCAGGGGCAGTCAGCTCCTTGAGGGCATTATGGGTGGCTGTATGTGTCAAAAGTTTTAACAGTGGAGAGGTTGCAGCTGCATACTGACCAGCACCATTGGGAGCAGGATAGTATGTGTTGATTTTTGGCAGATAATGAGGATAGTGCATTTTGTGTAGGGTGATACCATTAGGTTTTAGTTATACCTGTTGATTAATTAGTAATCAGATTACTGTAGTAGTAGTAATAGAGATATGACTTACAATGTTGATTGCCTTACTAATGTGCAATCTATTAAGAAAAAAATAACCACCCATTTTTAGTCATATTTACCATTTTAAAGGTGACGAGGAGAAATATTGAATTCTAGCTGTATGGGAGGTATTCTTTCAGAAATGTTCCCTAGGGACAGGAGTTTGCCAAATTTTTAGGTCAATTTAAGTCAACATCCGCCCAATCATGGTGTTATAAATAGTCTGCACCTGGCCTGGGATGGATGTAGACCATATATCTGTTTAGTTCATCACTGCTATCTATATCACCGTGTGCGATTCTCATCAACAGCACCATATGCCAATGATGACATACGTCCAAGGAGCTGGTGAATAGCTGAAGCAGGAAAAAGGAACCAGAAAAAAACCTCTGATGGTGTTTCCCCCCCCCCCTACCCTCTGCTGGTAATAGGGGCTACAGAGATAATGATCTCATCTCTGCCCTTCAAGGGTAACATGGTGCTTTAATGCACTGAGGCCTTTGTAATCATCATGCAGGAGTGCAGTCCTGGTGAGTAAATCACATGCTCTGAATTCAAGCCTCATGCCAAACCTATGGGGTTGACACATTTTGGAAGGGTTGCCAAAATGCACCAATGCAGATATAGGACGTATGAATGCAATATGCATTGATTAAAGGGTTAAGACGATGCTGGATCAGTGCCTAGGGGTAAGGACAAATGGATGTAGGGAGGGTTGTTAGGCGAGATAGTCTCAAAATTGCAAGATAGTCTCAAAATACTATGGTTTTGTGACAACCTTGCAACCCTCAGGCTAGATAGTCTCAAAATTGCGAGATAGTCTCAAAACACATGTCAGGCTCGATAGTCTCAAAAGTGCAAGATAGTCTTAAAATACTATAGTTTTGTTAGTATCTTGTAACCCTCAGGCTAGATAGTCTCAAAATTGCAAGATAATCTCAAAATACTATAAATTGTTAGTATCTTGCAACCCTCGGGCTAGATAGTCTCAAAATTACAAGATAGTCTCAAAACGCTATAGTTTTGTTAGTATCTCGCAACCCTCAGGCTGGATAGTCTCAGAAAGCTGACAGATTGTCTCAGGACTATGGGAAAGTCTCAAAAATACTATAGTTTTGAGACTATCTAGCCTGAGGGTTACGAAAAACTAACAAAAATATAGTGTTTTGAGACTATCTAGCCTAAGGGCTGCAAGATAGTCTCAAAATGTTATTATCTCGCAGTTTTGAGACTATCTCTCAGCACTTTGAGACTATCTCGCAATTTTGAGGCTATCTAGCCTGACGGTTGCGAGATACTAACAAAACTATAGTGTTTTGAGACTATCTCACAGTTTTGAGACTATCTGTCAGGATTTTGAGACTATCTCGCAATTTTGAGACCATCTAGCCTGAGGGTTGCGAGATACGAACAAAACTATAGTTTTTGAGACTATCTCGCAATTTTGAGACTATCTAGCCTGACCGTTGCAAGATACTAACAAAACTATAGTATTTTGAGACTATCTCGCAGTTTTGAGAGCATCTAGCCTGACTATTGCAAGATAGTCTCAAATTTTTAGACTATCTTGCAGCCTTTTGAGACTATCTCGCAATTTTGAGACTATCTAGCCTGACCGTTGCAAGATACTAACAAAACTATAGTATTTTGAGACTATCTC
This sequence comes from Harmothoe impar, assembly GCA_947462335.1. Lineage (NCBI taxonomy): Eukaryota > Metazoa > Annelida > Polychaeta > Phyllodocida > Polynoidae > Harmothoe > Harmothoe impar. The sequence goes on from OX381718.1 coordinate 46,303,967, forward strand.
GCAATTTTGAGACTATCTAGCCTAACAAGGGTGTCCTGAGAGGATGTAATCTGTGGATTTGGAAGGCAGAATAGACAATGCCTCACATAGACCAAAGCTTGTAGGAAAATAACGCCGGGAATAAAATGCATGTCAGATGAATTAGGGAATCTTTAGGATGGGCCCATAACACTTCAAATAACAACTTGTCCCATTCAAATTGTTGGTCTATGCTCTTTCTTTTTCCTTCCATACCTTTATACCTTGTATAGCCCATTCAACCGTCATGATATTTCCTTTGTTTACCGAGTCTATCTCTTCCATATCTCTTTTCATAAGACCTTCTCGGCCAGCAGTTTATGCTGTGAGTGATCCTAATGTAAACACGTAATCCTTCTGGTAATGAATGGGCCAGTGATTTCACCTTTATTACTGCCTCCATGTCATAACCCTTGGAGGACAGCATAGTGTTTTGATGCATTATGTGCTGTGAATGATGACCTGGTGAGTCTATCTACTAGAACTACATTTATGCATCATGCAAATCATTAAAGGGTCTACTTACCCAAAGTGTTGGCATGGTGCATTAATGCAGCACTGGTGAGTTACTCATCATTCATGCATCATGAGGACAAAGGGGATAACGCTCTAAAGCACTGTGCCGCCCTTCTGGGGTAACGGTCGAGTTATCACCTCCCCATAAACCTGGCTCCTGCCTGCGGGTGGGATCAGGTGCCTATCCCCAACTCCCCATATCTCCCTGCTCCTTACACACATAGATCCCCTATTCTATTGCCTTTGCATTATTACTCTGCATTAACCTGGTTATCCTAAGGTCCTAGCCACACTACAAGAGAATGACCCGAAGAGATCCCCCACAACATCAGGGGAGTTTGTTAAGCACATTGATATCTGATCAACCATCAATGCAAGATTTTTCAGTTGCCATCAGAATGATGATTTTTTTCAACCATAATGTCAAAGGTCCCAGTCAAGAAGGCAGCTTGGACAGACCGTGATCTACTCACAAGCAGCCAGAGAGCAATTCTGTGTCAGTGTGGATCCGTCCAGTGGAGACAAATAGGCCCTGATGGCAAAGAGGGGGTCGCTGGTTGCGATAGTGACCAGGGCAGAGGAGGTTGACAATTGGAATTTGGTTGATGGATTGTTATCTTCGGCCAGCTTCAACCTTCTCTTTGCTGACAATAATTGTAACTGCCCTTGCTTGAAAGATGTAAGGGACGTTACCTGGTGATTGTCACGGCAGTATTTGTAGACTGTATGACAAGATTGCCATTGATAAAGAAGTATGTATGGGATCATTTTCATCCACTGATTCACATACCTGGCATCAGACTTATATGCCAGCAACTCATTTTGAATATGAATTATGCAGTTTAAAATGTGGCTAAGATGCTGTGTTGTTGAAGCTGGTGTCCACTTACATCATATACCAACCTTAGCCATGCACTATCTTTTGTCTTTATTACCAGATACACAAAACAATTCAATTAATGTTTTGACCTACTTCTTGGTACTGCTCAAAGGCTATGAACTGATTAATTTGATATCATGGCCCCTTCCAAGGATCATACTAATCAGTTGTACATATTTATAAATGGGCTCAACTTTTGAACTGTGTATATAACCAGCAATGTCTAAGTTTAAAGTGTTTAAAGTTTAAACCGTTATATAAGCGTTGAGGCAAGATGAATACAATTATTAGTTTTCATAAGTTGTGACTTATCTTCAAAAATATAAATATTAATGTATATTTATGAGAGCCATATTTCTGAGACTAGTCTTTCCTTTTCTCCTCCTGGCAACTATGAAGGCTAATGAGGCATCTTGTAACATGGCTTGTTGACTTAAATGTGACAGTTGTTTCCGCATAGACACGTTGCCGTGGGGAGAACACAGGATGTAGTATGGCAGTGCTGTGTTATAAATGGCAACAATTTGACAACCACTTACAGTGTGCCAGAAATAGTCTCTTTGACCATTTAATGACAGCATAGTATAGTAGTTTGACATTAATAGACTGGGCTGGGCTGCATTAGTGCATAGAAAAAATGTGAAAGAATCAACTCTACTAAATCAAGTGTGAACCCATTTTCCAAATTGATAACAAATACCATATATACTGTTTTTAACGAAGCAAGACATGCCCTTTCTCATCAAATGCACACAGGCATTAAAGTCATTTATGTCATTGTTAGATAAGATAGACATCGGAAGAAAGGGAAGACAAATGTGATTCTGCACCGTGGCCGTATTATAAATGGTTCATTATGCAAGTTATGCATATTGAAGCTTCACCTCTTTGCTTTTCTGTAGCATGCAGTTGTGAAACCAACTAACACCATCAGTCCTTGGGAGCAATGTCTATAAGTTAGTCACTGTGTCTTACACTATCAACATTAGATATGGCAAAAAGCACCCCGCTCATATGAGGCATGAGCCATCTATGTTCCGATGAGACAAAGTGACATCTGCTGTTGGGTAACCCTTCATAGTGCAGTAACGAAGAAACGGGAGCGCACGCTGGCATAGCAGTTCCTGGCAACTAAGGTGTGTAGGGATATTCTTTGGACAGAACTAACATGGCCATGCACATAGCCAGAGCTACCCGAATTATTGCTATAGCAGCTGCTGATGACTACAATGGCTGCTACCCTGTTACCATACCCCTGATTGGCTCTAGCTCTTACCAGACTCAGAAATAAACCAATCACCATTGGCACTAGGATTACATAAGTACTGTCACCATGTGGCCTATTTCTGACCCCTGCCAGTGTAATCTTCCCAGGCATGTTATATCTTATCTAGTAGTATGTTATCAACCTTCACTTTCCCTATACTACTCAATCGTGTCCATACTGAGTCATTTTCATGCGAAATGCATTGAATCAATCAGTATGGACGAAGGTAGATTGAATTGCCTTCTTGAAGAAGTAATTATCCTGAATTCCTCCTCAACTTCATTGGATTTATCTTTTCGTACTAGGGACCATTGGTTACATCGAGCTGACAAACCAATATCTGTCCAGTCTACTCTGGACCATAAACCTTCATTTCATTCCTAATCCATGGGCTTTTATAGATGGAATAAACTATTCTGTGCTGCTCCACATCATACTCCCTTCTCCTCATGAGATCCTCCACTGCTTACTTCAGGACCTTTACACAGGTCCCAGGAGCACTCCCAGGGGTCACATGGCAGCTATACAGGTCAGATGGGGTGCCTCAGCAGGGGCTGTAATAGCATATCAGGTGGGATGTGTAATGGAGCAGATGCTGCCAGTGTTATCCTATACCAGATTAGGGGTTTCATGACCGCTTTTCATACCTACCCAGGTGCAGAAGGTCAATGCTTTGTTTATGTCAATGTATATTTGATTTCCATCATTTCAGACCATAATATGGTTATGGAAGCTCAGTTTTGATGTGGTGGTAAGCCCTAGAGGAGGGGAAATGATGCATGGTAAAATCACTCCCATTAAGAGGAGCTATTTGTAAACATAATTAGAAGAATGCTAGAGCAAGCTAAAGTGCAATGAATAACAACAGTATAGGTTTATTGTCTTTACTATAGAATAAATATCTATACAGCTTTGTCATAAGTTTCTATACCTCTTATAACCACTCTAATTAAGCCTCAAATGCCTTCACAAACCATTTTAAATGATCAAGGTCAGATCTGCTGTAGATAGAATGCCGTTGTTTCTGTGTTTACAACCAATATTGAACCTTTAATTACCCTACAGGTACCAGTTAGCCCTGTAAATACCACATTTTGCTTCAATGCACTATGCCCTTTGTCTTCATGATTCATGAACGCAGATTTTGTGAATCTAGTCTACTTAGCAGCGCCACATAAATGCATAATACGGACCGTTCAGGACGATGATGCAGCACTAACAATCATTTGTAAAGGCTGTATTCATCCATTAATATAATTAAGAACATAGCATATTAAAGCACAATGCTGCCCTTAAGGGGCTAGCAAAGGCCTTGGCTACCCATAGCCTGGTCGCCTACGACCAATGGATTTTGTGGCATCCATTTGGAAACAAAGAAACAGTACACAGACTTCTCGAAGTGTCTCCTCTGGATGAGAAAGAAAGGTAAATGTATGCTATATAGAGGCAGGATTTCCCCCTCGTTGTTTCCTGCAACCTTCCCTGCTGGGGCTTGGAGAGGCAATCTACCATTAGCTTTCTACAGGAGGATACCAACTAATTCTGTACTGTAATAAATAAGAAGCAGACTATTATCAAGCTAATATCAACATAAGACTTGGTTGTAATTAACTCAGTAGTATGCTCATCGTCCTTGCATGTCGTCATGATTATATTTTGTCTCAATGAGCTCTCGCGAAACTTGTTTATTAACAAAAACATGGGGTGTATGAGTTCAAAAAGTAAACAAAGAAAACTACAATCAATTCGGATATGAGCATACATGGAATGCCAAAAATATCGTCACCAAGATCACATAATTGCATGTATTAGGACACCATTCCCATAGATTTCAGATTAAATTTAGAATTGATTAGCTTGCATCCACTTCACTTGACCTATTCAATACTATAACAGTAAAGATGCCTAAAATGAGTAACAGGTACATGAGATATGATTTGACTAGTGTTGTCTGCCATTTATCTATTCCATAAAAACATAAGTGCATCTAGTTGTGTCTGTTCTAGACAGACCCTCAAAGAAGGACTGCTATCTGAACCAGTGCAGAGCTCTCAGAAGCTACATCTACAGGATTGATGCTGAGCACTTTCTTCATCCACATTAAAAAGAATATTGTCCTTGATAACCAGCCTATGTTCTTCACCTTTTTCCTCCCTTGGCGGATATCTGCATAGAAGTCGTTCCTTTAGACATTGGTATACCCCCTCCGATGTACTGTAAACAGGTTGGAGACTGACCAGTTTCTTAGTACGCCCTAAGATTGAATGACAGTCCCCAAGAACTTGGTACACTCATGTATTGTCACTTTTCTCACATTTCCATACCAAAATGCATAGTTCTGATGCCACTATCGGAAGCAGAGGTCTATAATTTATGTATGCACCCTTTTTCATAACTAAAATCGGAATATTGTCTAAGAAATGGCTCTACCTACATATTTTCCTTCAGTAGATGATTAGTAAAATCAGTTTGCTCATTTTTTGTTAAATCTGCTAATAAAAATGAACCCATGGGATGAAATCATTGATTAAGGCCCACAAAATGATGTTTTTGTTTTCACTTAGTGATGTTTGATAATGTAGTAAATAAGCCATATAATGTGAATATAAGTATGAAATAGTAGAGTGGTTTCCCTAGTCTCACCTATGACCCCAGTGACCCTACTAATTACATGCACAGATAAGGGTCACAGTTCAGTGACCACAGGTAGGGTACATGAGTACTGGGCTGTGATTGGCCAATTTACCTGCATGAGCAGGGGTCATGGTCCAGCTATAGCATTGGAGCATACACAGGCAATGAGGTAGAGGATAAGCAATCCATGCTTCGACAGCTCTCCCTATCAACTGGGAAACCCTTATGTTGGTTCAATCTTTGCACTCATCGACCCAGACAGACAGCTGTCACTCCTTTCCCTTCTCAACTGTGTGGCTGTTAGGGTAGGGTCATGTTTGTGTGTAGGATGGTCGATAGAGACTGCACAGGGAAAAGGAGGTGGTATGAAATGAAAATCAAGGAAATGTTGTTCAAAAGGCACTAGGGAGTGGTATATTTCTAACAAGGAGGCGGGGAGGTGTGACTATAGTTCAGGGGTATAATTTCAACCCACTCACGCAAGAATCCACTCATCCCCCACCCCTATTGTTAAGAATCACCACTCCCTTAGTTATATCCCATTAAGGAGAATGAGAAGTGTCTGGTGAATCTCATAGTGTTAAAATGTTTATTAAGCTGCCATTCTAACCCACTTAAAAGCTGAGAACAATCCAGCCCCTCGTCTGCAGTTCCCCTAAGAGCCATAAACATCTAATTGAAGTCTCACAAAGCATTTTTGTGTTGAAGTAAGACACAACCTCACTAGGCCTAAATTCCCCAGGTCAATCCACTCCCATTGTAGCACACAAGCATCAGCATGCTTCAAACTGTCCTTGTCCTTAAGATCTATAAGCTGTTGTACTTTTATTGTCCATATAGTGCTCTGGTAGTCTCCCTCTCCCTCTTAAATCTTCTTCACTAACCAATAGTTAACTAGATACATTACAAGGCTTCAGACAATAAAAGGAGGACTGTAAGACATATCAAAATCATAGCATATGCTAAATAACAGAACAGCTTTTTTCTTTTCCCTAAAATCATTATTTCCAACTCCATCACCTCTATACGCACAAGAGAGTGCCGTGTCAACCTATGCATCTCACAATGACACCCATATGTTAACAAAGACGAAAAGCAACCACCAGGAATATTTTCATGGTTTTCTATACCTCTTAGCTCCACCATTCACACCAAACCAGTGTAATAAATCTCAAATGCCCTCACAAACCGTTGTAATTGACCCCAGGCAGCCAGGGTTAGATCCTCTGTAGATAGAATGCCATTGTTCCCAAGTTTACAACCAACATTAAAGCTTTTAATTACATTGCAGCGCTCATTTATCCCTTTGACGGCCAGAGGCTGTTTTAATGTAAATCCAGGGCTGCATGTATGCAGCACGCTCAGAGATGGACCAACCATGTTGGGCTGGGATGATGAATTAGAGTAGCCTTGACGAGTTACTTTTAATGCCTTCTTTCATGCACCATAAAGACGAGGGGTGTACAGCATTAAAGCACTATGTCACCCTTAAAGGGCTAGTGATAGCACTGGGTGGCCATAGCCAGGTTACATACTGTAGTTGGTCTCTTACTACGTATGTAACACTTGAGTACAAAAACCAGACAAGGTAAATTAGACTGTAATATACGGCGACTTTATTATAGGAAACTCTTGGTGTATTATAGTACCAGGTATAACCATCAGCTATACAAGAACAGTAACAGATATATAATACAGTAGGCAACCCTATAGCATAGAGTTAAGCCCGTGAGCACAGGGTGGTCATGTCACGACAGTCCCAAACCTGACTGACTTCCAATGGGGAAGTAGCCGTCTTATATACAGCGCTGCGTAGCCACGTGACCGTACTAGCAGCGCCACCTGTTAGGTTTAGTTATGTAAAATGATTATGTAACAACTACCGACGGTAACCGAAGGTGGTACCGGTACACTACCGTATAGATAACCGAACTAGAGGAGTCGGTGTATGTAACGAACCGACGACACTAGTTATATGAATAAAACAGTTATTAAACACAATAGAACCGTGTTACATCTTATAACATACAATAGATATACAATGATAATGTTAGACTTATAGTCAACCCGTTACACTACCCCCCTTAAGAATGTAGGAAGGGCTGGTTTTATAATAATAATACCTCTTGGATACATTATACACCACGTATATCTATTTATCAACAAGTAACATTTCTACTCATAGTAAAAACAGGCATACATACATGAACATACAAGTTAACATGTACATAACAGTTTATATCAACAGTATTGTCTTTGGTATCAAACCACAGTCCAGTAGGCACATGATATAAAAACTGTCCAACTGATAGTCCTAGACTAGTATCAGTTAAATAGAAAAGGCACCAATAACCACCTTGGAAACCCAACACATCACCTACTACGTTCAGCAATGGTGTGAATCCGTGTGGAGTTAGTGTCCTTATATATAAATAATAGAACTATAATAGTTCTCACTTCCTTTGGCGAAGAAAAGTTTATAGATGGAACTATAGTAGTTCCCACTTCCTTTGGCGTAGAAAAGTTTATATATAAAAATCCATAATAGCGTATCCTAAATAAGGTGGGATAGGTCGTCATCCTTATTAGGGTTGGTACTCCAGTACCTAGCAGTTTATGGTGGTAGAGATGGATAGAGTCCAGCACCGGTATAGTGCTTCCATCTCTTGTGAAATATAAATATAAAAAGGTAGGTCCGTGCCTCCCTATAAATAATTATCACAGGAGGATGATCCATATAATAGTTTACAGGTCACAATAGTAGAATGTGACCACAGGATCAGGAGCCCTGGACAGTAGTAGAGAACCGACGGTTGTGGCTAAGTAGTAAACCACGGTTGAAGACATCAGGCTGCTTCCAGGAAGAAACAACAGCAGAATGTGTAGTTTATGCAGAAAACAGATATGTTTAGTGCATCATTTGGAGGGGTGCCTGACATGCTCACTGGAAAGATATTCCCTGAAAATGTGAGAGCTCTGTAGATGCTGGTAGAGAAACTTCTTCCCTCAAACCACAAACTGAAGAGCATAAATGACCTGAGGTAAATCCAGTCTACACTAAGCCTAGAAACAACCAGAACTACACATGTTTGGTTTGACAGTATATATAATCAATCTATAATGATTTACGATGAAATTCATCAGGGTGGAGAGAGAATGAGACTGGCTGCTCCACATACAGGCAGTGTGTAAAATACTTGCTAATTTGCTGGAAATTCAAAACTATCCCTGATATGATGTATACTGCATCATACACTAGGTCTCTGACATGCCTGTAGGCATTTTAAGATTGGACAACATGACCCATTCCCAGAATCAATACCTCCGGCAGAAGTCTATACATTGATAACATCTATCCTACAAGTTACCTACTTCTAGATAGGAATACCCCCATGTCATCTTAAACTTCCTATTAACTTATATGCAGTATGGCCATGGGCATATGGGTATAATTATGATGAAGCCTGAAACAATAACTTGGGCATACAGTCTTCACTCTTGCAATGACTATAGTTGGTCTCTGCTTTGAGGAATTGAGGTAAAAGGAAATGGCACCTAGACCTAGCATGAAGAAGAAATATGGGACAGCTGACAGACCAGCATAATATTGGGATTGATGAACCAGAAACACAGAAATATCCAGCTGAAGGTTTAGTTAATGTAACAGAAAGCGTTCTGAACCATCCGAGCATTAATGTCACTGATGCCATCAAATTGGCAACTATGCAAATGCAGACATTTGAAGCACTTTGGCTGGAGTTCTTTCACAATCTCATCTCTAACGCTATGTACACCATGGGATTATTAAATAACGGCCTCAAAGTTGGGGACACAGAAACTATGCTAGGACTATTTGTCTGCACTCTGGTTGCCATGCATCAAACACAGAAACAATTCAAGTCAACTTTCACCAACATCATATTTGATGCAGATGGACAGATGCATGAATCCAGTTTAATGGGAAACAGTATGACTAAGTGTCCAGTATGACTATTGGAACTAGCTAATGTGAACAGTCACAGATGCCAAAATACTTGATGGGTGTGCCAGTCTCTGATTATTCCATGGCCAGGAATTGGAACAGTGGGAGACTACTTGGGTGCATTCAGCTGGTGATTGATCTCCTTAAATATATACTTTGTACTTTCAGATACATACCAGGAAGCCCCAAATCATCAAGTCAGAGCAAACAGTAAAAGGACAGTGTATACTCTCCGCTGCAATACTCCTCTGCATACAAAATGCAGTACTAACTATAACACAAAACAATTGATACCCTTTCTTACACGAGGTCAAAGATGGGTTCTAAAGACTACAGGTGTGAGATCAATCTTCTGTCCCCCTCTCCCACCCCCTCATCTTATCCCTATTAGATGCATTGTGTTGTCATTTCACCGCCCTATATTTTGAAGTATAGAGCATGGCATGTCCCAGACTGACTGTGATGTATATCAACTAAACAACTTCTTCACCAAGATTGTCAGGTTTTGGTTCATATTTCCAACAAAACTTTCAATATGTCACAGACAAGAACTGGTAATAACTGCCAAGCTCTCTGTGCCAGTGGAGCTCTATAAGTTCATTCTACTAAGTGCTATGATATGGATACTACCCAGAAGGAAGCAGATAATATACTGGTGTAACAAACACCCAGTGTGCAGCCCCACCCCACTTGAGGATAGAGATGCATCTATTCAACTGCTACAATCATTCCAGACATTTTAATCACCTATGGACAGGTTGCAATACTGCGGTAATCTTTCATGGCATTGCTAAAGGGAAGGTCCTCGAAACATTGAAAACTGGAAGCTATCAACCAACTAATGTGTTGCACATCACTGCAGCTCTGTCAGATGCATTGGGCCAAGCCAGTCCATTCATATCACTATACCTGGGACAGTCTGGATGTCACTCAATGAAAGAGGTATGTCAGAAGAATATTGCCAGTACACACCTTAAAATTGTTGTCTAAATGAAAATCGATGTGCAAATCCACCAGCTCTTGACTACTGGTTCAGAAATGCTACTCCCTAAAAAGGTAGAGAAAGATATAGACTTGGCTGCACAAGGCCTGCTCAAGTGGATTAAATGCCCCAGTGGTGGGGACAAACCATGTATGACACAGCCATTGGGTTATAGAAGTTTAGGCTTGGGCTGTTCTATAATAATGTTCATGTCACGGAGGCAGGCAGTGCTGGAATCACATGTCCATGTAGAGCAATGATGAGGACCAGGATTTAAACCATATGAAAACATTTTCTATTATATCATAGTTCCAGTTATAAATAATAGATGGAAATATAATATGACTTCCTTTATGATACTGAGAATAAGCATTTTGAGCATTGAATTGTACTGTGTGGATAGCTGGCTAGTGGAGGGTCTACTTGATCTCCAAAGTGTAATAGCTCCTGATCAGCATGTCTAAACTTGTAATTCTAATTTAAAATGGCTACCATCCTAATTCTCAGCCATAATTCAGTTTTCTCATGTCTAAGATGTACATTCATTTGAATTTGAAGTTGCATACATTTTCCTATTGAACAATGCCTGAAAGAGTTAGTGTTTTCAAGTTTTGGTGTAAAAATGCATATTTTATATGGGTAATCTTATTATTTATTCAAAATGGCTGCCATCTATCTTTTCAAAAATGCTATGGTTGTGTTCCTTGACCTCAGAAATGTATTTTTTGTATTTTCATTTGTGTCTCTAAGTTGATTAGAAGCAGAAATAGAGCCTTTTCTAGTTTTCGGGAGGTTTTTGGCGGCCATCTTGAATATTTCACATTGCCCAAGAATGAGAGCTCCACACCCACCCTGATAGTTTTACCTAGACCCTACCCTCCAAACAGAACTTGGGAATTGAACGTTCGCAACCGGGTAGAATCCGGGTAGGTCACAATGACACAAGAAAGGTACAGGAATTGAACGTTCGCAACTGGGTAGAATCCGGGTAGGTCACAATGACACAAGAAAGGCACGAGATATTCCCAAGAATTGTGAACACATCCTTATTACAATCAAAACTTGGGAATTGAACGTTCGCAACTGGGTAGAATTCTACCCGGTTGCGAACGTTCAATTCCCGTGCTTTTCTTGTGTCAGTGTGACCTACCCGGATTCTACCCAGTTGCGAACGTTCAATTCCCAAGTTTTGATTGTACTAAGGACATGTTCACAATTCTTGGGAATATCTCGTGCCTTTCTTGTGTCATTGTGACCTACCCGGATTCTACTCAGTTGCGAACGTTCAATTCCCAAGTTCTGTTTGATATAAATAACGTGGAATTGCACAGAATATGACACAGACAAAAGCAGTTCACAAATTCTCGTGCCAGATACGTGCACAATTCTCCCAGGGATCCCGAGTTGTGACTCAAGAACCGCACGAGTTCTGCCCGAGATCTTGTTTGCAGGGTATACATCAATAATCAGAAGAGAAAAAAACTTTATCGGAGAAATGGAGGTTGGGCAACAAAGTGGGCTTCTACTTCCAGACTACGAGTAGTTATATCTATGAGACCAAAGTCATAAGCTTTTCCCCTTAAATTTAATAATGTTCCTTAAATATGCGTGAACTTCTATCAATCTAATAGCATTGCATTCAATGTTGGTGATAACATACCAGATTTCATACAACAGTGATGTTGTCTAATTCCAGGTTTGTACATTCCACCACTTGTGGTCTCTGTCAATATGTAAACTTAGTTGGTAATTCATTATTGATTGAAGCAAGGAAGGTCATACAAGGCTCAATCGTGTATATATAAGCATTCTGGCAGTCCAATCGATATCCATGTATATATATATGTAACCTGTAGACAGATAGATAGATTTTCAAGTGCTCACACAATGTTCACTAAGATAGATTGACTGGTGTAATTTTCCCTGTTAATTATTCTATTGATTGGACTAATGATTATAATATAACATTCAGAAAGTCAGCATGAGATATTCACTTTGAACAATCAACTCTTTCAAAGTTATATTATATGGTTATTTGACCTACTTATAGATACAGAGTTCCTGCCGTTCATCGATTCAGGCCTTTCAGCCTCAAGAGTATAGATACAGCTGGCTTCTTCTGATTTTTTTAAACAGAAGGAGGGAATGGAGAGAATGGAGAGAATGGAGAGGTCACAAGACAAGGTCGGGACCTTGACACACACATGGTGCATCTCATCATAATGCAACACTGTTGCACATTAAGATCTGTCTGACATGGTGGTGGACTAAGTAGTTAGAGCTGGCCTTTTCATCTGCAGTATTTGGGCACCAATGAATGTGACAATGGGGCAGCAGGGTAGTTCGATAAATGCATGTGAGTAATAGAAAAACAGTTTGTATAAACTCATCTTTGATTCTCTCAACCTTAATTGGTGCCAAAATTTGATTGTAAATTTTGATTAAAATAAATTTAAACCTACGATTAGGAAATGTTAAATCAACATTTCAGGTTACCATTTCATCACATTTGATCAATATCAATTATGAAGAATATCTTTAGAAGCATTGATATGATTCAGAGTGCTTTAGGTTATTGGGTGCAGAAATATCAGGACTGTCAGTTCTATTTTGGCAATTCACCCATGGGAATTGATGTGGCCACAATCCGAGTTATATCAAATCTCTTCCGGAGACTCACCATTGGGAAACGGGCAGCACAGACATTAACTCATGTTGTATGGTATAGGTACTGCAGCACCAGGGTGGGGTCGGTACCATTTATACACAATGGGATATTTGGTAACTGCTAGTTAACAAAATGCACATGAAAGAATTGAAAACAAATCGAGGCTTTGAGTCAAATCTCTTGGCTAACATGAAATAGCAATGACGTCACTATATTTTGTCAGATATCACTGAATGATTAGTAGCCTTACATTCAATGTATATATCTCTGTACGCCCATGTGGAAGCATACAGACAGGCTGACAAAAGGAATATAAGAAGGAAAGCGGGCTTGGAGATGGACACCTTCCTCTGATGGGCACTCTGATAGCTTTGGCATCGGTCTGTCCTAGATAAAGATAGGCAGGTATCCTGGATAAATGGGGAGCTATGTCCAGGCAGGCAGAGAGCAGTTTTGTGTCAGGCTGGGTCGGGAGCTGCTCTAGCAGCCCTGAGACTAATAGCCCCAGGTACCTGAGAGGACTGGACGGCCAGGTTTGTCACCAAGGCAGGGGTAGTTGGGAGTTGGAATGTGCTTAATAGATTACTATCTTCCTACCCAGCTAACAAAGATACGTTGCTCTAGGGCAAATTAACATTTCTAACGTTTGTTAGGTTTTGCCTCTACAAGGAGCCATAGAGAAATGTTATATAACGTTTACATAACGTTTTTCTTTTCTTTTCTGGGTATGCCTTGCTCTTGGTTGTTGATTATTGTAACTGCCTTTACCTGAAGGATACTTGATTCGGTGTTTCGGATTAGAGTATTTGGAGGCTGGATGAGAAATGGAAGATTTCTCAATCTCAACAATAGCATTCCCAGCTAACAATAAAACGTTATTTTACGTCAAAATAACGTTATATAACTTTATATAACGTTATGCCATAGTAAAGAGCCTTAGAGAAACGTTATTTAATGTTATATAACGTTATAAAAGGTTGTATAACGTTTTTTGTTTACTGGGTTACTATATAAATACGCATTTAGGTGTTAAGATGAAGTCATAGTGAAATATAAAAGTTATATCTGTTATATAAAAACTTGATTTATGAAGTAAACTATTATAGTAAAAAGAAATATGGAAAATGTTATCATTTCTAACCAGTTAAACTACAATTATATGGGTTATGTTGCCCCTGGCAAGCATCATATAGTGCCTCCACATGGGTAAAAATCGATACAGACGACAGGGCGACACCGCCCTTTTAAAAACAAACACCGGCGACACAGCCCTATTAAAAAGCGCTAGGCCTGGAAAAATTGAGTAAAATGTATGCATAGTATGTGATAAAAATCAAGACGACGACCTAGCCTTTTTGCAAACAAATTGACACAGCAACATGGGCCAAAATGTGGGTGCCCATGTAGAGGCACATCATAGCTAACAAAGCATGGAAATAATCATATCCTCCATGCAATCAGTCTTAATCAGTGACCGGTGCCACCCAGCACCAATAAATCACAATATACGTGTATTATAATCTACCATCATAGGATAGCAGTACTTACGCCCCTCATCCTAAATACAATGATGTAAAATGTAACATAGATTAGTTTCAGAGCAGTTGCGAAACTAACACACTTCAGCAGAGACCTCAAATTATAAAAGTCTTGAGTATTACCAAATATGATATTGTATTTTGTATGGTAACAGTAGCGGTGCGGTTAAGCCGAAGGATTGTTCATTTTGTGATAAAGGCATGGAATTTCTACCACAGAATCTACATATCCCAGGGAACATTTTAAGAGATAGAAGCACCCTGAGCTCCTTCTGGGACCAAGATGGCCGCCATCTGAACATAAAGTACCTGGGAAAGGACAATCAGACACTTCGTATTGGATTTCCAGGTGTGATACATCAATGTACATAGATTTGAGAGGGTGGAAAACTCAAATAAGAGGCTCAAAAAATATTTTGGTAAAGATCTGTCAACAAAATAGTTCCCATAGCAACTAGCATGTCTACCGAACATATCAAAAACTTTGAATTTAGCAATTCTTATTGGATTTTTTTTTGATCATACAAAGGTTTCTTGGATGTGATGTGATAAGGGATGTAGCTCAGTGGTAGGGCGATTGCTTGGCAGGTGAAAGGCCCCAGGTTCGAGTCCCGGTGTCCCTAAAACATCATTTTCGGAGAAACTCTGTCCCTCACACTAGCGGAGACACCGAGCACACTCAGGGTAATGTCAGCTATACGGCAGGGGAAAAACGATTTTGGTAAATATCTATGAACAAAATGGTTCCCATAGCAACCAGCATGCCCACTGAAGGTTTTGAAAACCATATATTAAGCAATTCTTATTGGATTGTTTTCTGAAACACTATCATACCAGGGTTGCCTGGATAGGATGTGACAGGGGATGTAGTTCAGGGATAGAGCAATCACTTGGTTCGAGTCCTTGCGTTTCCAAAACATTATATTTTTGAGTAACTGTATCACCCACATTGTAATATGCAAAATGAAAAATAATTATTCAACCACTATGAGACCAAATGCGTAGTGAGACTCATTCGCTTTAAGAAATATTACATTTACATATGCACCTTTCAGAGATAGCAGTCTAAGAGCCTCCAACATAATGCAGTGCATTTGAGCAAAACATTTTGATGCTGATATTACCAGTACATCCTTTCTTGCATCCTCAGTGAATAAGTTCATAGCATGATTTAGACAGTTGCTTATTGTAGTTTTATCCACAGTGGGTGCCATCCAAGTGTGTCCCATTGCCAGCCCAACTCAGACAGATCTGGCAATTCAGGATTGGAGTGCAATGCTTTGATCCAAATGTTAACTTGGACTTTTTTTTCTGGCAAGCCATTAACTGCTGATCTTGAAAATTGTAATATGGGCCTTAACCAATGCCCCTATGCCATGAGAATATGCAAATAGGCATAGAGGTAATGCCCTGGGCTAGTGGCCAAGGAGTGAAATATGATGCATTGGATATGGGGACTTCTTTGGCACATTCACAGCATCTAGTAATATGCAATTCAAGATGTCTGCCTTGACACCAGGCTGGAGCTTACCATTTGATACCAGTGCTGGTTATGCTAAATGGTTTTCATAGGAGACGAATAGGTCAAGATCTCCATTGCATGTTTAGCAACTATATACAGTCATGAGAAAATATACCTGTCATTCCAGTAAGCAGGTCTTTGCTTTCTTGCATGAATAGATTACCAATATCTTGCATTGCCTGTGTTGATTCATTAACATCCCTGTGCAATGCATTTTGAGCAGATAGCTTATCATGCTGTGCATGAGCTTCACCTTCTGGCAGGCGTGGTTGCAGCTGCTGAAATTCTGCTATTATGTTTTTTTGGGCCACCATCCAGTTTCTAAGACCTGCAGGACTATCTGTCAGTCTGACTGCACCACGGAAACTCTTGGTGAAAGCATTATTCTTCGCATGACACTGATCCAGAGCCATTGAATAGAATCTGCTTTGTGTCTTGTTGACAGCATATTTGCCAGACTGAAAGTCAGCCCCATTATCAGGGTGCTTCTTATGAAGAGCAACCATATCACAAATATGAATGAACACAGATCCTGAATAGTGTATGTGGTCCAAAGCAAACATCTAAGGAACAATTTTCACTTGTGACTCTTTGTGCACATAATTTGAAACACCTTTTCACTCTGCATATGACAGTCTGCTTGCCATGGAAACACTGTCCATAAAGTTTCAGGGAAATGACCAAAATGATACACAACATTGCACATAGAATCTGAAACAAGTGTTGATTTAGCATTTTTCAGTATGGTTGTCATGTAAAGTGTTTTCCTATAAAGTCATATATATGAATAAAGTCAATTGTGGAGGTGATCCACCAACTTGTCATAATCAAAAGGATTCTACTCTCCTGGTAATTTAATTACTCATCAAATAGAAAGTGACTTTTTGATTTTTCTTCCCCGGCAAATATAATGTTTGCTATGAAAACATATTTTCCAATGATTAATGATGGAATTGGGACCTTAACCACCTCCACATCCTGGTATAACAGGGTTATACCAAACAGTCAAATAAGAATTGCTACATACATAGTTTTCATTATCTTTGGTAGCTATGCTGATTGCTATGGGAATTTAAAAAAAAAAGTTTTTGGAGACACAGGAACTCGAAACTGGGTCTTTTCACCAACCAACCAATTGCTCCATCACTGAGCTACATCCCCTGTCACCTCACATCCCTGAAACCCTGGTATGATAGTATTTCAGAAAACAATCCAATCAGAATTGCTTAATACATGGTTTTCAATATGTTTGGTAGCTATGCTGGTTGCTATGGGAACTATTTTCTTGACAGGTGTTTACCAAAACCTTTTTGTGAGCCTCTTTTTGAGTTTCCCACCCTCTAAAACATATATATATATTGCTGTATCACACTTGGAAATCCAATAAGAAGTGTCTGATCGTCCTTTCCCAGGTACTCTATGTTCAGATTGCGGCCATCTTGGTTCTAGAAGGAGCTCAGGGTGCTTCTATCTCTTAAAATGTTCCCTGAGATGTCTAGATTCTGTGGTAGAAATTCTATTCCTTTATCACAAAATGAACAATACCCTTGATATCTTAAGCTTAACTGCAACACTACAGAAGAAAAAGAGCATTCTATTAGTAAAGCAATGATGCCACACGTGTAGTGTGTCCAATTATAGAATAAAAATGTATGGTACAATCAAACCCATTGAGACATTGATAGAAACCACTCACTCATTGGCATACACATTTATCGTGGCTTTATGTTGTCCAGTCCAGGTCCAACTTGTAAAGTATGATCTGTGCCAACAGCATGAGGTTTTGCCTATTTGTTTGCACACAACTTTGAGTGACCACTTTATCCAGATGTAATGCCATACAGGCTGGTGAGCCAGCAGCAGGTGGGTAACTGTTAGGGATAGATAGGTCTAATGCCAGGAGCATACTGATTGATGATAACATGGAGGAGGTCCCAATGGAGTTAGGGCCGTTTTTGGAAGGATTATCTAATTGTCCCCCTCCAGGGGCAGTCAGCTCCTTGAGGGCATTATGGGTGGCTGTATGTGTCAAAAGTTTTAACAGTGGAGAGGTTGCAGCTGCATACTGACCAGCACCATTGGGAGCAGGATAGTATGTGTTGATTTTTGGCAGATAATGAGGATAGTGCATTTTGTGTAGGGTGATACCATTAGGTTTTAGTTATACCTGTTGATTAATTAGTAATCAGATTACTGTAGTAGTAGTAATAGAGATATGACTTACAATGTTGATTGCCTTACTAATGTGCAATCTATTAAGAAAAAAATAACCACCCATTTTTAGTCATATTTACCATTTTAAAGGTGACGAGGAGAAATATTGAATTCTAGCTGTATGGGAGGTATTCTTTCAGAAATGTTCCCTAGGGACAGGAGTTTGCCAAATTTTTAGGTCAATTTAAGTCAACATCCGCCCAATCATGGTGTTATAAATAGTCTGCACCTGGCCTGGGATGGATGTAGACCATATATCTGTTTAGTTCATCACTGCTATCTATATCACCGTGTGCGATTCTCATCAACAGCACCATATGCCAATGATGACATACGTCCAAGGAGCTGGTGAATAGCTGAAGCAGGAAAAAGGAACCAGAAAAAAACCTCTGATGGTGTTTCCCCCCCCCCCCTACCCTCTGCTGGTAATAGGGGCTACAGAGATAATGATCTCATCTCTGCCCTTCAAGGGTAACATGGTGCTTTAATGCACTGAGGCCTTTGTAATCATCATGCAGGAGTGCAGTCCTGGTGAGTAAATCACATGCTCTGAATTCAAGCCTCATGCCAAACCTATGGGGTTGACACATTTTGGAAGGGTTGCCAAAATGCACCAATGCAGATATAGGACGTATGAATGCAATATGCATTGATTAAAGGGTTAAGACGATGCTGGATCAGTGCCTAGGGGTAAGGACAAATGGATGTAGGGAGGGTTGTTAGGCGAGATAGTCTCAAAATTGCAAGATAGTCTCAAAATACTATGGTTTTGTGACAACCTTGCAACCCTCAGGCTAGATAGTCTCAAAATTGCGAGATAGTCTCAAAACACATGTCAGGCTCGATAGTCTCAAAAGTGCAAGATAGTCTTAAAATACTATAGTTTTGTAAGTATCTTGTAACCCTCAGGCTAGATAGTCTCAAAATTGCAAGATAATCTCAAAATACTATAAATTGTTAGTATCTTGCAACCCTCGGGCTAGATAGTCTCAAAATTACAAGATAGTCTCAAAACGCTATAGTTTTGTTAGTATCTCGCAACCCTCAGGCTGGATAGTCTCAGAAAGCTGACAGATCGTCTCAGGACTATGGGAAAGTCTCAAAAATACTATAGTTTTGAGACTATCTAGCCTGAGGGTTACGAAAAACTAACAAAAATATAGTGTTTTGAGACTATCTAGCCTAAGGGCTGCAAGATAGTCTCAAAATGTTATTATCTCGCAGTTTTGAGACTATCTCTCAGCACTTTGAGACTATCTCGCAATTTTGAGGCTATCTAGCCTGACGGTTGCGAGATACTAACAAAACTATAGTGTTTTGAGACTATCTCACAGTTTTGAGACTATCTGTCAGGATTTTGAGACTATCTCGCAATTTTGAGACCATCTAGCCTGAGGGTTGCGAGATACGAACAAAACTATAGTTTTTGAGACTATCTCGCAATTTTGAGACTATCTAGCCTGACCGTTGCAAGATACTAACAAAACTATAGTATTTTGAGACTATCTCGCAGTTTTGAGAGCATCTAGCCTGACTATTGCAAGATAGTCTCAAATTTTTAGACTATCTTGCAGCCTTTTGAGACTATCTCGCAATTTTGAGACTATCTAGCCTGACCGTTGCAAGATACTAACAAAACTATAGTATTTTGAGACTATCTCGCAATTTTGAGACTATCTAGCCTAACAAGGGTGTCCTGAGAGGATGTAATCTGTGGATTTGGAAGGCAGAATAGACAATGCCTCACATAGACCAAAGCTTGTAGGAAAATAACGCCGGGAATAAAATGCATGTCAGATGAATTAGGGAATCTTTAGGATGGGCCCATAACACTTCAAATAACAACTTGTCCCATTCAAATTGTTGGTCTATGCTCTTTCTTTTTCCTTCCATACCTTTATACCTTGTATAGCCCATTCAACCGTCATGATATTTCCTTTGTTTACCGAGTCTATCTCTTCCATATCTCTTTTCATAAGACCTTCTCGGCCAGCAGTTTATGCTGTGAGTGATCCTAATGTAAACACGTAATCCTTCTGGTAATGAATGGGCCAGTGATTTCACCTTTATTACTGCCTCCATGTCATAACCCTTGGAGGACAGCATAGTGTTTTGATGCATTATGTGCTGTGAATGATGACCTGGTGAGTCTATCTACTAGAACTACATTTATGCATCATGCAAATCATTAAAGGGTCTACTTACCCAAAGTGTTGGCATGGTGCATTAATGCAGCACTGGTGAGTTACTCATCATTCATGCATCATGAGGACAAAGGGGATAACGCTCTAAAGCACTGTGCCGCCCTTCTGGGGTAACGGTCGAGTTATCACCTCCCCATAAACCTGGCTCCTGCCTGCGGGTGGGATCAGGTGCCTATCCCCAACTCCCCATATCTCCCTGCTCCTTACACACATAGATCCCCTATTCTATTGCCTTTGCATTATTACTCTGCATTAACCTGGTTATCCTAAGGTCCTAGCCACACTACAAGAGAATGACCCGAAGAGATCCCCCACAACATCAGGGGAGTTTGTTAAGCACATTGATATCTGATCAACCATCAATGCAAGATTTTTCAGTTGCCATCAGAATGATGATTTTTTTCAACCATAATGTCAAAGGTCCCAGTCAAGAAGGCAGCTTGGACAGACCGTGATCTACTCACAAGCAGCCAGAGAGCAATTCTGTGTCAGTGTGGATCCGTCCAGTGGAGACAAATAGGCCCTGATGGCAAAGAGGGGGTCGCTGGTTGCGATAGTGACCAGGGCAGAGGAGGTTGACAATTGGAATTTGGTTGATGGATTGTTATCTTCGGCCAGCTTCAACCTTCTCTTTGCTGACAATAATTGTAACTGCCCTTGCTTGAAAGATGTAAGGGACGTTACCTGGTGATTGTCACGGCAGTATTTGTAGACTGTATGACAAGATTGCCATTGATAAAGAAGTATGTATGGGATCATTTTCATCCACTGATTCACATACCTGGCATCAGACTTATATGCCAGCAACTCATTTTGAATATGAATTATGCAGTTTAAAATGTGGCTAAGATGCTGTGTTGTTGAAGCTGGTGTCCACTTACATCATATACCAACCTTAGCCATGCACTATCTTTTGTCTTTATTACCAGATACACAAAACAATTCAATTAATGTTTTGACCTACTTCTTGGTACTGCTCAAAGGCTATGAACTGATTAATTTGATATCATGGCCCCTTCCAAGGATCATACTAATCAGTTGTACATATTTATAAATGGGCTCAACTTTTGAACTGTGTATATAACCAGCAATGTCTAAGTTTAAAGTGTTTAAAGTTTAAACCGTTATATAAGCGTTGAGGCAAGATGAATACAATTATTAGTTTTCATAAGTTGTGACTTATCTTCAAAAATATAAATATTAATGTATATTTATGAGAGCCATATTTCTGAGACTAGTCTTTCCTTTTCTCCTCCTGGCAACTATGAAGGCTAATGAGGCATCTTGTAACATGGCTTGTTGACTTAAATGTGACAGTTGTTTCCGCATAGACACGTTGCCGTGGGGAGAACACAGGATGTAGTATGGCAGTGCTGTGTTATAAATGGCAACAATTTGACAACCACTTACAGTGTGCCAGAAATAGTCTCTTTGACCATTTAATGACAGCATAGTATAGTAGTTTGACATTAATAGACTGGGCTGGGCTGCATTAGTGCATAGAAAAAATGTGAAAGAATCAACTCTACTAAATCAAGTGTGAACCCATTTTCCAAATTGATAACAAATACCATATATACTGTTTTTAACGAAGCAAGACATGCCCTTTCTCATCAAATGCACACAGGCATTAAAGTCATTTATGTCATTGTTAGATAAGATAGACATCGGAAGAAAGGGAAGACAAATGTGATTCTGCACCGTGGCCGTATTATAAATGGTTCATTATGCAAGTTATGCATATTGAAGCTTCACCTCTTTGCTTTTCTGTAGCATGCAGTTGTGAAACCAACTAACACCATCAGTCCTTGGGAGCAATGTCTATAAGTTAGTCACTGTGTCTTACACTATCAACATTAGATATGGCAAAAAGCACCCCGCTCATATGAGGCATGAGCCATCTATGTTCCGATGAGACAAAGTGACATCTGCTGTTGGGTAACCCTTCATAGTGCAGTAACGAAGAAACGGGAGCGCACGCTGGCATAGCAGTTCCTGGCAACTAAGGTGTGTAGGGATATTCTTTGGACAGAACTAACATGGCCATGCACATAGCCAGAGCTACCCGAATTATTGCTATAGCAGCTGCTGATGACTACAATGGCTGCTACCCTGTTACCATACCCCTGATTGGCTCTAGCTCTTACCAGACTCAGAAATAAACCAATCACCATTGGCACTAGGATTACATAAGTACTGTCACCATGTGGCCTATTTCTGACCCCTGCCAGTGTAATCTTCCCAGGCATGTTATATCTTATCTAGTAGTATGTTATCAACCTTCACTTTCCCTATACTACTCAATCGTGTCCATACTGAGTCATTTTCATGCGAAATGCATTGAATCAATCAGTATGGACGAAGGTAGATTGAATTGCCTTCTTGAAGAAGTAATTATCCTGAATTCCTCCTCAACTTCATTGGATTTATCTTTTCGTACTAGGGACCATTGGTTACATCGAGGTGACAAACCAATATCTGTCCAGTCTACTCTGGACCATAAACCTTCATTTCATTCCTAATCCATGGGCTTTTATAGATGGAATAAACTATTCTGTGCTGCTCCACATCATACTCCCTTGTCCTCATGAGATCCTCCACTGCTTACTTCAGGACCTTTACACAGGTCCCAGGAGCACTCCCAGGGGTCACATGGCAGCTATACAGGTCAGATGGGGTGCCTCAGCAGGGGTTGTAATAGCATATCAGGTGAGATGTGTGTAATGGAGCAGGTGCTGCCAGTGTTATCCTATACCAGATTAGGGGTTTCATGACCGCTTTTTATACCTACCCAGGTGCAGAAGGTCAATGCTTTGTTTATGTCAATGTATATTTGATTTCAGACCATAATAGGGTTATGGAAGCTCAGTTTTGATGTGGTGGTAAGCCCTACATGAGGGGAAATGATGCATGGTAAAATCACTCCCATTAAGAGAAGCTATTTGGAAAAATAGTTAGAAGAAAGCTAGAGCAAGCTACAGTGCAATGAATAACAACAGTATAAGTATATTGTCTTTACTATAAAATAATTATCTATACAGCTGTGAAATGTTCCTTTGTCATGAGTTTCTATAATATATACCTCTTATAACCACTTTAATAAAGCCTCAAATGCCTTCACAAACCGTTTTAAATGATCAAGGTCAGATCCGCTGTAGATTGAATGCCGTTGTTTCTGTGTTTACAACCAATATTGAACCTTTAATTACACTACAGGTACCAGTTAGCCCTTTAAATACCACATTTTGCTTCAATGCACTATGCTCTTTGTCTCCTTGATTCATGAATGCAGATTTTGTGAATCTAGTCTACTTAGCAGGGCCACATAAGTGCATAATGCGGACCCTTCAGGACGATAATGCAGCACTAACAATCATTTGCAAAGGCTGTATTCATCCATTAGTATAATTAAGATCATAGCATGTTAAAGCACAATGCTGCCCTTAAGGGACTAGCAAAGGCCTTGGCTACCCATAGCCTGGTTGCCTACGACCAATGGATTGTGTGGCATCCATTTGGAAACAAAGTTCTAAACAGTACACAGACTTCTCCCAGTGTCTCCTCTGGATGAGAAAGAAAGGTAAATGTATTCTATATAGAGGCAAGATTTCCCCCTCGTGGAGGATACCAACTAATTCTGTACTGTAATAAATGAGAAGCAGACTATTCTCAAGCTATTATCAACATAAAACTTGGTTGTAATTAACTCAGTAGTATGCTCATTGTCCTTGCATGTCGTCATGATTATATTTTGTCTCAATGAGCTCTCGAGAGACTTATTTATTAACAAAAACATGGGGTGTATAAGTACAAAAAAGTTAACAAAAAGAACTACAATCAATTCGGATATGAGCATACATGGAATGCCAAAAATATCATTGATTAGCTTGCATCGACTTCACTTCCACATGTACCAGGAACTATTCAATACTATAACAGTAGAGATGCCTAAAATGAGTAACAGGTACAAGAGATATGATTAGACTAGTGCTGTCTGCCATTTATTTATTCCATAAAAACATAAGTGCATCTAGCTGTGTCTGTTCTAGACAGACCCTCAAAGAAGGACTGCTATCTGAACCAGTGCAGAGCTCTCAGAAGCTACATCTACAGGATTGATGCTGAGCACTTTCTTTATCCACATTAAAAAGAATATTGTCCTTGATAACCAGCCTATGTTCTTCAACTTTTTCCTCCCTTGGCGGATATCTACATAGAAGTCGTTCCTTCAGACATTGGTAGATACCCTTCCGATGTACTGCAAAACAGTAAAAGTTATGACCCTGTTGTACTATGCGTCTCAGTTTAAATAGTAGATACTAGAGAGAATCCTATAATTACACATGGGTATATATATATATATATATATATATATATATATATATATATATATATATATATATATATATATATGGACAGTCGAAGGAAAAGGGTCCTCCAAGGTAAAACTCAATAATAAAATTGATGCCATCTGCTTTCCAGTGATATCTTTTATTATCAGGTACCACTTCTAGTTTTTGAATACTGGCTCTCTGAATATGTGTGGTCACTGTTCGATCATAAATGATGATAAGCTCTATCTTACTATGTTTTAGAGATATTCCTATTTAATTAGCATAATAATGCTAATTACCAAATATCCAAACTTTTTCAAACATTTCGTCACAGCTTTTGATCTAAAAATGGTATTTACATTCTGTTTTCAGCATAGAAATCTTTGTGGGGTCTTCTATCAATAATTTGTATTTATTTTTCAATTTAGAATGAAAATCATTTTTCCATGGCAACCAACATGTGCAAAAACACCAAATTAGGCCCAAAAACGTTTTTTTTCCATTCCAAATATGGAATGTTTTCACCAAAGATAGAATCTTTTAACATGGCCTATCATATTCTACATAAAAAAGTATATATATATATATATATATATATATATATATATATATATATATATATATATATATATATATATAATAGCTATAGCATTAGAGCATACACAGGCAATGAGGTAGAGGATAAGCAATCCATGCTTCGACAGCTCTCCCTATCAACTGGGAAAACCTTATGTTGGTTCAATCTTTGCACTCATCGACCCAGACAGACAGCTGTCACTCCTTTCCCTTCTCAACTGTGTGCCTGTAAGGATAGGGTCATGTTTGTGTGTAGGATGGTCGATAGACTGCCAACTCCCAGGAGACTGCACAGGGAAAATGAGATGGTATGAAATGAAAATCAAGGAAATGTTGTTCAAAGGGTACTAGGGAGTGGTATTTTTCTATCAAGGAGGTTGGGGTTTGGTCGATTTAGGGAGGTGTGACTATAGTTCAAAAGAATGATTCCGACCTGGGGCTAACAAAATTACAACCCACTCGCGCAAGAATCCACTCACCCCCCCCCCCAACCCCTATTTTAAAAAATCACCACTCCCTTAGTGATATCGCATTAAAGAGAATGAGAAGTGTCTGGTGAATCTCATTTGTTTTTCGTCCTTGAATAGAAACTAGTGTTAAAATGTTTCTTAAGCTGCCATTCTAGCCCACTTAAAAGCTGAGAACAAGCCACTTCCTCGTCTGCAGTTCCCCTAAGAGCCATAAACCTCTAATTGAAGTCCCACAAAGCCTTTTTGTGTTGAAGTAAGACAAAACCTCACTAGGCCTAAATTCCCCAGGTCATTTCGCTTCCATTGTAACACACAGGCATCAGCATGCTTGAAACTTTTCTTGGCCCTAAGATCTATGTCCCATCTTGATTTGATACTGGGCAAAGTGAGATTAGTTCCCACACCCTGTCATACATTTATAATTCATTTTGAATAGTGGATTCATGTTGAAAATTCTGTTGTGCTTTTATTGTCCATTAGTGCTCTGATAATCTCTCTCTCCCTCATGAATCTTCTTCGTCAACCAATAGTTGACTAGATACATTACAAGGCTTCAGACAATAAAAAGGAATAATACACTGTAAGACATAACAAAATCATAGCGCATGCTAGATAACAGATAAGTTCTTCTCCCTAAATTCGTTATTTCCACTCGCATCGCCTCTATATGCACAAGAGAGTGCCATGTCAATCTAGTGATATCCATCTTGCAATGACACCCAGATGTTAACAAGGACAATAAGTAACCATCAGGAATATTCCCGGAAGAAGGTATGGGCGGTTATATCCTCGTTTAAAATAACACAACAAAATGAATTCTCTAGCCAGCTGTAAAATATCTCTTTTTCATGGTTTTCTATACCTCTTAGCTTCACCATTCACAACAAACCAGTGTAATAAATCTCAAATGCCCTCACAAACCATTGTACTTGACCCCAGGCAGCCAGGGTTAGATCCTCTGTAGATAGAATGCCATTGTTCCTAAGTTTACAACCAACATTAAAGCTTTGAATTACATTGCAGCGCTCATTTATCCCTTTGACGGCCAGAGGCTGTTTTAATGTAAATCCAGGGCTGCATGTATGCAGCACGCTCAGAGATGGACCAACCCTGTTGGGCTGGGATGATGAATAAGAGTAGCCTTGACGAGTTACTTTTAATGCCTTCATTCATGCACCATAAAGACGAGGGGTGTACTGCATTAAAGCACTATGTCACCCTTAACCCTTACGTGCCCAGAACTCCAAAAGTGCGCGCATTTACACCTATATAACTTCAACAAAGCACCCTAGGAGCTATAGTGGTCAAATCAGGATGATTCTAGATGCAAAAGAAGCGCAATTGCATACACTTTCCAACGATACTAATTACTTTATAGTGGCATGTATTGAATATCGTTGGTATGCTTAAATACAAAATATAATGAGTTAAAAACAGCTCAAATATCATTGAAAATGTGCGCATTGTCCAGAGGGGGTGAAAGAAATATTGATACATAAAAGAAATATTGGAAAAATGGTAAAAATAGTGGAAAAAACTTTTTTAATGTATTTTTTCTGGAGATTCCAATTAAATTGGTGGTATTCTTCCACTTTCAATATAACCTTTTTGTATACCCTCATTCGGAATAGCAAAAGCATGTTTACTATAGCAAATCAGTCTATTTCAAACTAAAGGGGCCCCTTTTTGGAAATATTAACCGTTTTTACCATATTGTCTAATGTTAGGAAAATAATGTTTCTGGTTGCCATGGTAACCCGCATTATGACGTTCTTCCATACATTATTAGAAAGGGTATTCCATTAGCTTTCAGAAAATATAATATAAAGCATATCTAAGCACAAAATGTTGTAATATTACACAATCTACAAATGATCTTGTGAAAACTGACATTTGTCAAAATAGTTCTGGGCACGAAAGGGTTAAAGGGCTAGTAATAGTACTGGGTGGCCATAGCCAGGTTACATACAACCAGTGGATTGTATGGCATCCATTTGCAGACATTGAAACAGTACCCCGGCTTCTTCAATTGCTCATCTGAAAGAGGAAGAAAATAAGCTTTGTTCTATTTATAGGCAGGATTTACTCCTTGTACATTCCTAAAACCTTCTATTGGTAACCTTCTACTAGGATGCCAAAGTCTATAATGGTATCAAGCTCTTATCTATTACCAGTTTCAGCATGATGCCCTTCATTCATTCTTCACTCTATGGACCCTGCCCTATATTACAAATAGTTGCAGGCCTTGTGTGATATATACAGTCCGGGTTCTAGTGAAGTATGATGAGATGTACCAAACTGTATTTTCTAAATTTTATATATACATATAACCTGACATTATAGTTTAAGGTTACTAGAAGTTGAAAAACTGAGTCTGATGCACTCATGCAATTTAGAATTTAAACAATCTCGATGTGCAGAGCATGAATTTATATTTACTAATTATCCAATGCTGTCACAGTAAAAATGCCCATAACGTACAACAAATGAGTATCAGACACCACAGGTAGTATGAGGCTGATGCAAGATGCCATTGACTTTTTTAAATCAAAGTGTAAGTGCATGCCTGTTCTCGTCCACCCCTCAAACAAGTACTTGTATCTGAACCAGTGCAAAGCTCTTGGAAGTTACACTGATGCTGTATGCTGTCTATTCCACCTTTAAACAGTAGTGTCTTTGATTACTAGCTGTTTTTTTCATTTCTTTCCTCACTCCCAAACAATCATTATGAAATGCTCCCCCTACAAGCCATGACGATGCTAGCCTCATACCCCGTCCCCAATGCCTCTGCTCTTAGCATTTGGGAAGGGTTCATGGAATCAGGAGACTACAATGTCAGCAGGTTATTCACCAGTTCTTACAGCCGATTTCAACACTATCCTACACATAGTAGTAAGCAACACTATACATGCCAGCCCGCCATATGTTCACACAGAAAAGTAAAGGAGTCAACTGTGTCTCCCAGATGACTCTGGTAAAAATGGAGTGTCAAGCAGCTATTGACTCTGCTTATATAAAGGGTCAAATAGGGTTGACACTGATAGTAGAGAGTCAACTTAAGTTGACACCGATAGTAGAGAGTGAACTCAAGTTGACCCTTCATATAAGCAGAGTCATTAGCTATTTGACTCTCTATTTGACTCTCTATTTCAGAGCCACGTGGGAGACACAATCGACACCTTTACTTTTCTGTGTGATTATGCAGATAAAATATATCTGAACCAATGCAAAGCTCTCGGAAGTTACATTTATGCTGTATGCTGTCTATTCCACCTTTGAATAGCAGTGTCTAGCTTACTATCCTTTACATAGTATTGAGCAACATTTTACATGCCAGCCTTCCATATTTTATGAAGATTTATAAAATGGCAGCCAGTATTGGGCAACCCTTCATAGTGCTATAGCAGCTGCTGATGACAACAATGGCTGCATACCTTATTACCAGGTCCATGATTGGCTCTAGCTCTTACCGAGTGCTCAAATAAACCAATCAGCATTGGCACCAGGATTACATGAGTCCAGCCACCCTGTGGCCTATTTCTGACCCCTGCCAGTGTAATCCTCCCAGGCATGTCATATAATAATATTATCTAAGTGCATGTAATCAGTATTATACTTTCACTATACTACTCAATCTTGTCCACCCTGGGTTAATGAGGCTTTTGGCTCTTAATTAGTTATTCAAAATCAACGTAAAATAAGCAGTCACTGCACATGTATAGTATCAACAATAAACAGGCAGTGGCTGAATCCATTGTCAACAGAACTTTGTCTAATTCCAGTGACGGATTGGTCTGATAGAATATCTGACAGTATTTTAGTGGATGCACTACTTTTTAACACTATCACTTCAAAAGGCCCGCTCTATGCTAAACCTATGGCAGCTCCGTACTCCATTCCCCCATGGAGTAAGGGGTAGCCATAGTCTATGGTTTGCTGATTGTCATTTTCCATGTATAAAATACAAACTCAGTCATTGGCCTGTACATCATACTTCGCTTGTTGAAGCCGGGTCATATCGCACTCTGCCCTCGGCTTCTGGGAGTTTTGTCTATTTTCTTGCGTCAAGTTTGTTATTTTGGCTGATATGTTATTGTTATGATGACCTTAATTGTTATCGCCTGTGGTGCTCTTGCTGTAGGTTCCTACCATTAGCTTCAATCCGATTCCCCAAGAAATCCCGACATAAAGAGGTCAATGACCAGTATGTCAGCAAGGAAACATATTATCTGCAACAAAGACATGGTCGTGGGCGAATCATGGAAGGTAACAGGAACTGGACTAATTCAAATCATCCAACATCCCCTATCAACAATAACCACCAATTGGATATGATGTGCCGTCTTCCTTTGTTATCATATGGATTTCTGCAGATAGTAGCGGTCAGGTTGAACCCGTTGTATATCATCGTGTTGTTGTACTGTCTTTTCAGGAGTTATTTTGAACAAGTAGGATGAGACTCACTATCCAAGATTCAAGGGTGAATAATGTTACTGATATTGACTTACATGAGCTAACTTATTTAATAGCATTGACGTTTGTAGAACACAATTTATGTAATTTATTCCTCACATTTGAAAACACAAGGTGGTAAGCCATACAGAGTGAGATGTACCTTTTTTAACGATAGGAGAACGTTGCAAATATGCTTAGAGGGATTCCATATTTGAAGAACATCAACAAAGGCCATGGAGTATGGCTACACTGTACTACTTCACAGGGCGCTCCCATAGGTTCAACAAAGATAGTGCTGTATCAGCCATGTAATTAGAAACCATACTCAGAAGCTCGCAATGGTGGCCATGTACATGTGTACACAGACTAAAGGCATTCTTCAGAAATATTCCTGGAACAAGGTACCTTCGTTCATATTATCCTTTCATCAAACACAACAAAAACGAAGTATCCATCCAGCTGTAAAATAGCTCTCTTTTATGGGTTTCCATACTTTACCTGTACCATTCACGGCAAATGACAATAACGAAGGTTCAAATACATTTGCAAACCATTATCAATGACCCCGAGCAGCAAAGGTCAGAGCCATGCACTGTTAATAGAATGCCATTGCGTCCACATCTACAACCAACATTAAACCTTTAAGTACACGGCAGCCTCCATTTAGCCCTTTAAGGCATGCATTTTCCCCTGATGTGATATTATCTTTGCTATCATGATACATTTATGCAGTCCCTGTAAGTCTTATCCCTAGAGCTGCATTCATGCATCATGCATCATGCCAACCATTCAGGATTGCATCAACTATGATGCCAAATCAGCCATGTAGGGTTGACATGATGAATGATTGCCCATTCATTCCCCATTTAGGTATAAGGCGCACTGCAGTAAAGCACTATGCGGCCCTTGAAGGGTTAATGAGAGGTCCAGGTGGCCATACCCAGGTTACCTACATTGACACCGTAGACAGGCTTCTCCCAGTGTCTCATCTTTAAGAAGAAGAAAGGTAAATGCATTCTATATAGAGGCAAGATTTACCCCTTGTTGCGTCCTCCAACCGTCAATATTCAGGCGGTAGGAGAGGGTCTAAAGCTAGTTTTAAACTGAAAAAATGTCAAGGAAATTTTAAATTCATCAATAACACCCAAAGTAAGATTCCAAACAGTGATATATTTGTATAGCTAAGTAAACAGTCTTTCATCTAAAAGCAATTATAAGAGTTTTAATCAACTCTTCAAGTATGCCATAAGACTTAAGTATTCACGTGTTATAATCATAATGCATGAATACAGCTATTTATCCTGCAAAGTTGATTACCCTGGAAGGTTCGGCATGATGGACCATCACAGTGGTGGCAATCTACTTGCTTGGACCCTGTTTGTGCACCATGATGATAGATATTGGAAGAAGGCAAGATGTCATTTTAAAAGGGTTAATTACCTTGCATCAGTATAATCTGCTGTTCTCTACCATGTACCAGGAATCCCTCAATATTATTAGCTACGATTTATCTTCCATTGATTTCTTCCATCAAAGTGTACATCCATAGACGTGTGTGTTCTATGCAGATGGTTCTTTCAAGGACTGGTACCTGAGCCAGTACATAACTCTCAGATGCTACCTCTTAAGGAATGATGCTGTATGCTTTCTTTATATATCTTTAAGGAATGTTGTCTTTGATAACTAGTCTTTGCTCTTCATCTCTTTCCTCACTTGAAACAGGATCTCACTGCACTCATTCTTTCAGACATTGGTACTATTTGGGTTGATGTCCATCAGTCCATTAGCAAGTCAATGCTTATATCTAAGAACGCTTACAATGGCTTCATGAAATGATACTTGCAGCTAATAACTATTCTATTAGCTATGGCTATACAGTGACTATGCTTTATTGTCTAATTATTTTTTATCGTCCTTAGTTAAAGTAGTTGCTAGTATTAGTTTTCCGATTGGTGACAGGTGCATTGAAAACCCCTCTAGCCCCGGTATTATATAAGACTGGTGGTCTTTTAAAACCAAGCGCAACTTATCGACAGTATGGTATACTTATAATCACCAATATATCTATTTGTATACAAGGTATGGGATGAATGAATGTGATAGGATACAAAGTCAGTGTAGTACAGAATAAACATATCATATTTCCACAGTTCTCCCTCTAGTGCTTTTCACCTGATGTTGGTTCAATCTTTGCACTCATCGACCCAGACAGGCAGCTGTCAGTGCTTTTCCCTTCTCAACCATGTGCCTGTTAGGGTACACTGATATTCTTTGGCCCACTATACACCAACTCTCTCAGTCAATGGTACCTAACCAAGGTAGTCATTTATTGGCTCCCTATATGACCATCCTAGGTCTAGGTTGGTTAATATTGTCAGGTTGTTCAGTACTGAATAACTCATCTTAGTCTTCTCCATTTCAATGAGGTTTAGGCTACGTCTTTTTGAGTAAGGCATTAGTCATACGTTGTTTCACCTCAGTCATTATTGACTAGCACTTGGTTTTGCCTGATCAATGTCCCTTTGACTAACCTGGGATAGCCACTTCAGACTAAGGGCTGGGGCATTTAGATTTCCTGTGTAGGCTGTTTGTGTTCGGGGTCGGAGGGGTTACCAAGAGGGGGATGGGTTGATATGCTGTCATCTACCAGAGACCACACCAATAGAATGAGGTTCCAATTGCAAATTAAGGAAACCTGTGCATTTGATGACAAATTATGAAAAGACTGTCATGGTATTTCATGGAGTCAATATTTTCTGTAGCATTTCACCTTGCCAAATTCCATTAATTATCGATTTAGGAAGTCTTTCGATAATCTTTCTTCTGTAAATGGTCTTATTTGCTTGGTCATAATTTTACATGTTTTTTCCCACTGATCTGAAATGAGTGCTAGTGAATTCGATTGGTGATACAAATTTCTGTGTTCAAATGCTACTTAATTTTAATCCCAACACCCATTTTAAAAGCTCAAGACAAGCCAGTCCCTTGTCTGTAATCTGAGAGTCCTGTAGGTCTAATTGAAGTCTCACAAAGCCTTTTCATGTTGAAGGAAGACAAGACCCCAGTAGTCCTAACCTCACCCTCCTCCCTCTGGGCCTTTCCCCTTTCTTTGTGACTAAACAAACAACCCTCTGCATGCTTCAAACCTTTCCTGTCCTTAAGATCTATGTCACATCTGGGTCTGGTTTGATACCGAGCACAGGCAGATCAGTTCCCTCACATGCCCTTTGGAGTTGCCCCCTGTCACACTTCTGGCCCAAACACACTTCTTGGAGCATGTGGAAGACATCCTGTTGGGGTAGGTCACACAAACCAACCTACCTAAATGGGTGAATGTGGTTGTATTTGGGATACATACATATAGAATTGGAATTACATTCAGCCATATTTGATAGGTTTTGGCTCCACAGATGGAAGACTGCCTTTACTTGCAGTAAAGCCTGGATAACACACCCAGCCCGTTTTCACAGGTCACTCAGCCTGGTAAACAGGGCTGTTCAGTTACTGCACTGGGATTTTATTATAGCTTTTATATAATCATATTTGCGATTTTTATAGGTTATTTGCGAAAAATGAAGCTCCTTTGAGTATATAGATCAATATGTCACCTACCAACTTATGGATACATTTAATGCAGGGTCACTGTCCAGGTTGAACTCTGGTACTCCTTGTCTATTTCTGTCTTTCTCTCTCTATCTCTCTGTCTTTCCGTCTGTCTCTCTGTTTCTCTCTGTTTCTCTCTGCTTCATATCTCTCTCTCTCTCTCTCTCTCTCTCTCTCGTTCTCTCTCTCTCTCTCTCTCTCTCTCTCTCTCTCTCTCTCTCTCTCTCTCTCTCTCTCTTAGTGTCATCGATAGTCTGGTCAACCTATAATGGTTGACTAGATACATCATAAAGCATCAGGCCATGCAAGTGATATTATATTGTAAGATGTTAAGACGCACCAAATACCATATCATTTGTCTTGATGTATCACACTGGACATCACATGGTCCAGAACACAGAGGTTTAGTTACGCTGTATACAACTGTCATGTCGGCCTTCATGGCGAACCCTCAACAAAACCACAACCTCCACACTAGGTAAATGCTACCCCTGATACACATTGTAACTGCACAATGTAGGCGGCAGAAGGGCATTGTGCCCAAGCTAGTTTTCATCTGTAATGATGATTAGATCCAATAAATCTATGTCAAATTGTTTTCCCCCAATTTTGCCGGATGTCATAGGAACCATTAACAAGTTAATAGTTTTTGACAACACCATGTTTCTATTCCTTGAATCGCATGTTTCCCCCTGCAATATGTGACCCGTCCTCAGAAAACCAGCCTTCGGGGGGGGGGGATTTTTAGTTCTGGGTTTGGCCACTAGGGGGCATCAGAATGGTAAAATAGCAAAAAAATAGGCCAAAAAAATGTTTTAAGGCAATTTTTTATGGAGAATACAGTAGTCTCCTGAGAAATATTTTATTTTTGGTGCAAAGATTCTATATTTGGAATGTAAATGGAACATTTTCTATGGGAAATAGGCATATGTGCCACTTTCTGGTTGCCATGGAAACCATTCCATTGTCCTATATGGAATATTTTGGTCCTCATCTCTTGGGAATTACATCAGTTACTCAGAACTGAAAATGGATCTCGAAAATTCCTCCTAGAACCAAATCTACACTAAAAAGTCCCACTTTTTAAATTTATTTTTCAATAAATCTGATTTTTCGAGCTTTTTCAGTGTTTATTATTGGATACAGTGCATTTAGAGCTTTTTTATCATTTTTAGTTTCACATAACGACTCATGTTTGAGAAATGATTCCCGCAAGACTACCAGTAGTATCTTTCCATATGATGTCTCATTTTAAAGATCTTGACATAAACTTTAATTATGAATTTCCCCCTAGATATCCCCTTTCACTGGCCTGTCACATATATCTTCACCACTGCATCAGTGGGTTGGGATCTGGCATCAAAGACGGGTAGAAATGCACAGATGATGTTGTGCTCATGACCCATTTCTCCGAGCCAATGGCCTGAATAGATGGCAAGGGAAGCCCAGATACAAGGCATGCAGGCCCCTCCCCAGACCAATTGATGGATGGGGTATATAGCACTATGGCTGATCAGCCCACGCAGATAGCCACCTTGTCCCCCAAAGTTTGACCCTGGTTTACATTGTTAGAGGGAGAGGGCAGAAATGTAGGCCTTTGCATCTCTGCTCCGTATTCACATTAGCAATGGATAATTGTAGTGTAAGATGATTATTTAATCCTAATAATATGACAAATTTCAAAAGCAGTGACTTTCAGTCATTTTTTCTTTTAAGAATTTGTATTGATCATTATATTTCTGATATCTTTGTTGAAGGATTAGTGCACAGAGTAAGTAGAATCACTGATATTAGTTAAATGCATGAATATGAATTCAAATACTAACTAATGGCAGAAACAAAAAGATATGTATCAATTAAACACAGTGTGAAATGAAGCTGTTTATGTTCTCTCTGTTAATGCAGTACGATTATGAACTCCATTTATGCGACATGCGACTGCTCAGGTGCAAAAATATTCCATGTTAATACTCTTTTAGATTCCTGGTCTCACTACAGATGAATGGGGGTGAAAGGTTTTACAACCATGATCTGCAGTAGTGCGGATAGCGGCAGACCATCCAACTGTGATCTGCATCAAATCAATGTGATCTGCATCAATGTGTTCAAAAAGGCTGTTATCTGCATCAATAGAACTCTACATTACATAGTTTAAGGACACATGTAGATCTAGAAGGTACCTGGGGGTTGTTTCACAGCATCCGGCTATTGTATTGGGCAATGGCGGTTTACTTTAGACACTATTTCCACTTCATGTGATAATTCATAAATACACTGATTAGATAGAGATATCTTGGAAACGTATCCATCCATACATTCATAAAGCAAAGTGCTGCAAGATTGGTGCAGATCATGGTTGGATGGTTTGCGGTTATACTGCAGATCGCGTTAGTTACTGCATGTGATAATTCTCTAATAATCATAAAGACACTGATTAGATAGAGATATATCGGAAACTATGATATGTATAACTCAGTAGGATGTTGGATAAGGCAATGTCCATCCATACATTCACAAAGCAAAGGGCTGCAGGATTGATGCAGATCACGGTTGGATGGTCTACGTGTTTACACATGGGGGTGGAGTGTTGGTCCTCCCACCATCCCACGAGGCTCCCAGGATGGGGAGCCGAGTGGGATGGTGGGAGGATCCAACACGACACCCCTATGTGTAAACACGGTTCTATCATTGTCTTACTATCAAATAACACATTTTAAACCTAGCATGCCTTTAACTATGCTTTCAAATACAGTAAAATGAAGCCAGAGCAAAGAGATCGGCATTGTTTACATGTCCGCCATCTTGTTTGTGACGTCATGTTTGTGACGTCGCCATGACGACCTCATGTTGCGCAGCAACATGCCCACGTTGCCTGGCAACTTGCTCTAATGACGTCACATCATGGTGTTGGTCTTCTGACCAACACCATGAACGTTGGTCCATTGTTTTCAATGGGAAGTGCACGGCTGACCATGATAGAACTGCCGTTATACTACAGATCGCGCTATAGCTACTGCAGATCACGGTTGTACAAAGGCTGCAGTAAAGATTAGAACTACTTCACTCGGTGGCAGTAAATCCCATGCACATTCACATAATCTGAGTATTCATTCCTTTTCCATTTGATTTAAACCTTACTTATTTCTTTACTATTGTCTCGTTCTATTGTTTGATATCGTCTGCCCAACTCATCAGATCCCTAGGGGTGTTGACAGGTGACAGTGTTGCTTCTGTGCAGTGCCACAATGGACGGACGTAGCTGTCACTGATTGATTTTGATTTGTGACAGCAGATGGCACCTCTTCTCTGAGCTGCTCTGTGTTGCTCTGTGCACCTGAGTCCCCTGGGTCCATAGTCATGTCAAACCAGCTTGCCATGATCGAGGCATGAGTGAGGTATTGGTTGAAAGGGTAGGGTTTGGAGGGAGGAGAGTGAACGCTGAAAGTGAATTGAAAGCTTTACCTCGAAAACATTAGAAAGTGCTCAGATCTTTATGTAAAATTACTATAATTATACTAATTAACTACTCTCCAAGATCTTCTCTAGAGTATGACACATCAGTACGGATGCAACAAGCAGTTGTATCATCTTTTCTGCATTTGATGTCTTCCATTTAAGCGTAAGTCCATGCATGCATGTCTGCACAAACTCTCCAAAGAAGACTGAAATCCGACTCTGAGCCAGTGCATTATCTCTTTTATAGCCCCAGTAAATCACTAATACTGTTTTTGCCTTCTCTATTGATATGTAAAGTTCTTTGGGATTGGGTGGAATCGAGTTTTGAGCATCGAACAAAATGCAAATAGGAACAGCTGGGGTATAGGGGCCAAAACATACACAACAGCATGCTTTCAGCTATGTAGAATAGGGAAAAAGTGGTGCCACCCTTTTGTCTTTGGCATACAGTTTGATAACAAACATCTCCCAAGCGAATTACATTTGAACTAAGTCCATTAGAACTCACACAAAGCACTTTTTGCAGATGTAAAGCAAATCCTTTCCTTAGAAAGTTCAACCTTCCTTGAGCCTTTCTGTATTCCTTCCACATAAACCAACAACTGCCTGTTTCAAACACCCACCTTTTTGCCTGCCTCTTAGATCTATGTCACATCCGGGGCTGGTTTGATACTGAAGACAGGGGGATTAGTTGTCACAGAAGCAGTGTAAGGTCAACACCTGTCACACTTCCGGCCTGACCCCACTTCCTGTTAGACTTCCTGTTGCTGTCAGTCACGCAAGGTACCCTGGGTAGTCTGGGTAGGAAATGTGGTGGATAACTTTTGTATTAAATTTTGTCTTTTATATCATTTTATGTCCCTATTCCAAAAGGTTGTGAGTCTTTCCACATGTGTTTCTGTGAGTAACTTAGTGTGATAATGGGTATTCCATATCTCGTACAATCTGTAATGCATATATCAGAATGAATTTATTCTCATTCAAGCATCAGCCATGTAGTTTATAGTAATGATATTTTTTTTAAACCACACATGATACTGCTATAAATCATTAGTATTTGGTGCATTGTGTCCATTTATAGGTCAATAGTATGCTAAACATGTTAGCTGTGTCAGTTGGCATACATCTAAAGAAACCCAGCATTACACCTGTTGTTTAGTGGTTTTCTTAGAAGAAGTAGTATTTCAAAGAGAGTTAAACAGAATCTGACTTTGAAAGAAGGGTCCTGTATTGCCTGATTCCCTTTCATTACTCAGCAATTCATCACCTCAACTGAAGTGCACTCCAGGCCGACTGAAAAAAGGGGGCCTGGCTTACAGCTATGAGTGATAAGGAGACATAAAATCGTAACTTCCTCTTCTAAGAAGTTCCTTCTGATTCAACTTGATGTATCGATTTAAACTAGCCAGAAACCTATTACATTTGCCCTTTGCTGCTGCCACATTCGGTTGGGAGATTGATGGAAATGTTGCTACCCCTCCCCCCCCTCTAAGAACTGTGCCTTTGGACCAGGTAAATCCTTAAATGGAGTTATGAACCTATTACGAAAAGTATCATATTTAGGGTCATAGGGATTTACACATCCGTTTACATTCTTTCTTATTGTGGTTCTGATTCAAGAGCACTGACTAACATGTTGAATAGTGATTTTCTGCAGGACAGAGACAGGAAGTAGAATTGTTGGGACTCCAAAATAAGAGTCTGGACTTGATCACTGGGGTAACTCTCCCCACGACTCTAAAGTGACTCCCAATCATTAGTGAGTCTTAGCCCTTTAAGGGCCGCTGCACCTTGGAGGCATCTAAAATACTCTTGAAAAACCGCTGCTGCCCTAGGGCAGCAAAATTGCTATCCTAGGGCAGCAATAGCACTAAATTACAGCTCCTGCTATGGAACAAAGAATAAGAATTTTCGAATCAATCCAAAAATATTTAACATGAACACCACGTCTCCTTGTCAGAAAGGTGTATATTCTGTTTCAAATACAACTTATTTCTTTCCTTAGCCATTATCCCAAGGAGCACATACTTGCAAAGTTCCGTACTCCCACGGCATAGGGCCGGTGGTTAAGGTGGGTCGCTACCCTTTGATCAAAGTTAACAGAATCTCCCTATTTTTTTTCTACATGCAGTCTAAATCATATAGAATCGGAAAATGAAAAGAAAAATGGGGGGTCCCAACCTTCTTTTTTAGATACAGAATTTTGAAAAATTAAAGTATTTTAATTTTTCTCTAAAATTGAGAAAAAAGTGTGAAACTTCAATAATCTTTTTAAATATCAACCATTATGCACAGAAATGTTAAACTTCACATGTGAAATGCCTATATGTTCCACTTTGCTGCTAAATTAATTTTACCCTTGTATGCCATGGCATTCTGGGTAAAAATATGATGTTTAGGGAAAGAAAAGGAATAAATTGCTATTATTTTGTAGCCTTGTTGGCTAAAAATAGTATTCAAAATTAACAGAATCTTTTCAAACTCTCTCAGAAAATAGTTCAGATCATTTGCTAACATATGAAAGGACTTTGATAGGGGGTCCCGGGCATGTTTTTAGTTTTTTTGGCCTTTGAAGTTAAAAAATATAGCAAAATCGGTGTAAATCTCACATTAAAAGCTAAAAATAAAGTGTAAAATGGCTAGAATCAGGGTGGAAAATGGCTACAATTTATACCCTAGATTGCTTTAAGTAACTTTATGATATTTATATCATTCTAGATAATGATTTAATGGTAAAAAGTTTCAATGTTCTAATTTTTGATAAAAATAACAAATATCATTGGCTACAAATACATCAAATATTCAAAGACCAATAAAATGCTTAATTTTGCTCGAAATCTCTCAATTCTTTAACATGGCGCATTCAGCATGTATATGTATCAGATTATGTAATATTAGCTCATTCTGATACATTTACGCTATATGCGCAGGTACCTGCACAGTGTGTTCATATTCAAGAGGTAGCGACCCACGTTAATGAGATTTATAGTATTTTAAGCAATGTATCAGATTTTATTTTGAATGACACATTCAATTATACTCGCTCAAACTGTATAGTTTCATCTTTCTACTGTTAGAAACCAATTTCATCTGAGATAGCCATTCTTTATGATGTATCATGACATATAATATGTATCCCTTATTTCTGGAAATAACAATTGTCTTATCGTAATAGCGTTCTTAATGCGAAATTGAAATTGCATTTTTCTGTCAATGAGGCGATGGCTTATGTAAGTTTGAGACGTCTGGACAAAATAATCTGTATTAATGCAACTCACAGAATACTCCATTAAATTATCATTGTTAAACAGTATTTCAGTAAATAGCAATATACTTTTAAATACTCAGTAGCGTTACTGAAAATGCAAACTAAATTTGGTAAGCTATAGTATGGATTGGAAAACTACACATTATTAACTTAGCAGTGGATACACCTTTTTATAGTTTATGGTACAAATAGCTATGAGTGCAGCACATTATCATCACTTCCCACCCATCTACATGCAGCTATTATCATCTCTTTAGTCACCTTGCCCCGAACTTGCCACTACCCTACCCCTGTACTATCATATGAGTTATCATCTCCTCTAGTAGGCTGCCATCTTGTCAGGGTAAAGCAGTAAGAGAATGAGAAGTAGATGATTTATCTTATACAGAGAGAATGGTCCAGCTAAGATTTAATCCTTTATACCCAATTATTGCTACAGTTTAACTGTCCAAATCGTGATTTTTGAAATGTGACGGATAGGTCCTGTCTAGGTGATATTTAAATCACTATAGGCTAGATTAAAGTCACTTACTTCAAGTCGCATGGTTAACCTGAGATCGGTTAGCCTGGCCTATTACAGCCGTACAGTCCAAACACCTAACCAGTCAGGGGTGTTTTGCAGAATGGGGAACAACTTTGTTTGAATAAAACGTGAACCAAATTAACTATCATAGAAAGTTGATTTCTGAGATATTTGTTTCGATGTAGTTTAAGGGTATTTCTAATGATCAGTGTAGGATGGCTTCAAATGTCATCCTACATTAAAATATGTTGTTAGAAATCTAGATCTTATTGAAAGAACCATACCCAGTGATTAATATATGTACCTTGATATAATATAATTATTATATTGCCATTAACAAAATTGATGATAAAGCCAATCAAAATATGTATTTGATGAAGGTTAGAAATCTCATTATACCTAGCGTATGATAGTCCTATCTCTTAACCGCTGAAACCCGTATGCCCACTGCAGTAGCGTATTGCGCCAATACGCCCACCCAGTGGGCGTATTGGGAATAGTGATGTGATCACTCCTAGGCCAATGGCAGCACAGCTGTTTCCTTCCCGCACAATTGGCGATTCGCGATGGCGATGGCGATTTTTACGAAAAAGCAATATTGTTCTGACGATTCAATTATCGGGGAAGGTAGATAGCATATATTAAGATGCATACAGAACTTTACAGCATAAAAATCGGACCAGAAATAAGGTTTTTGAGAAAAATCGTCATACTGAAAATCGGGAGACACCTATTGGCCATCGGAATAACTAAAAATGAAAACAATGGGCAATTGGCAAGCACAAAGGTAAATAATCCATCAGGTTTCCAGTGGTTAAGAGATAGGACTATCATAATGCTAGGTATTTGTGGCCCTTATGAAGGGTCACTCATGGGCAACTGGCTCCTGTATGCCCACTCGTTATGTTTTTGCTTAATATATTCAGAGGACATCGTTTTGATGAAAACTCTTATGAAATCCCTTTGGCAATACATTTTAACATATAAAAGGGAAATCATAGGATATTCGGTTCTGCAAAACACCCCAGGCCCACTGGCAAGGTCCCAGGGGGTGTTGACAGGTGAGAGGGTGGCAGCTGTTGAGGGTCACAATGGTGAGACATAGCTGTCACTGAGTGACTTTAGATTTGTGACAGCAGATGACACCTCTTCTCTGAGCTGCTCTGTGCCGCTCTGAGCACTGGAGTCCCCTGGGTCCACAGTCATGTCAGACTTGCCCGCCCCAGGGTATGGGGTATGTGTAGGGTGGTTGAGTAGTTGAGTAGCTGGGCGGAAGGTGGAAAATGAAATACCTTTCTGGTAAAACAAAAATGTTCACAACTATCTGTAAATCACCCAAAATCGAACATACATCTAACAAACTATGGGTATTAAAATTTATTGTGACTTAAGTTTACGGGAGGTTTCCTTCTAATGGTGGACTGATCACATAATTACCAAAGGAATTGTGAAATGTGCAAGAAATAAAATTGAGACCAGAAGCAACCTTTTCATCCATACTTAACTTAAGGAATTCAGTAAAGTAAATCTTTCATGTATAGACATTCACAATTTTTTCAAAATGATGCCTTATGGCATCACCCATTGTGGGGGGCGTGAAGCCCATTGGCATCTCCCTTTTGTGCCACTTGATGTCATCACTCATCTTTAAAGAATTAAAGATCCAATGCATTAAATCCTATGTATAGGCAATCTCCTGGATTAAGTCGCTATTCAGAGGCCATAATGATTAACCTGTTATGGCCAGACAGCTATGTATGGGAAGACACAGGTTAGGAGAAATAAAACGGCATGTGCAAGAAGAAAAACGGAGGGGGCTGGCAGAGCTCCCTGATCCTTTCGGGGTGCTCAAAAGCGACCTATTCCTTCTGTAATGGCTCAATAATTTCTTTTTGTGGGGAGAGAGGGGGCGTATGATAAGACCGAATGGTTTTTTTAATACATTCCCCCCTTCCGCTGGGTAAAGGGACCTTAGTGCAGGATGCCCCTAAGGTTCATTTTCTCAGTACATATCACCAACTATCAAAGGTATTGGTAGGGATATCAAATCAGTTTCCTTCATAAACATAATTATAGTGATTCAAAGGATAATGGTAAGCAATGATAACTGATACAGAAAATAAGACTAAAATAAATACCAGACCGAGGCCATTGCATCAATCCTACATGTATACAACCATTGTTACTGAAATGGCATACCATGGAAGGCCCTATGTTAAGTGGCAAGCTACAGATGTCTCCTTTGTAAAGTAAAGTATTTGGGTACAGCTACATATGAAGTGGATTCTATTAGGGCTGATGTGTGCACTATGTAGGGGGTCCTTATTATATTTTATATATTGAATGGAATGGCACCCAGGGAATTGTAGGAATGTAACTGGTCGACTCGTAACTGCTGCCATATTGCTGCCTACCTTACAAGTAAGTCTGATGATCTATGTAACCTTCTATCACACATAAAAGAGTATACTGTAACCTATGTCACATCACAGAAAGTG
Source organism: Harmothoe impar (assembly GCA_947462335.1). Classification (NCBI taxonomy): domain Eukaryota; kingdom Metazoa; phylum Annelida; class Polychaeta; order Phyllodocida; family Polynoidae; genus Harmothoe; species Harmothoe impar. Next base: position 46,347,575 of record OX381718.1, read on the forward strand.
TTGGTTCAATGTATTTTTGCTTCCCTCCCAACTTATGATAAGTTAAACACTGCGTTTGAACATCAAAATGTATAAATTAGGTAGAATGTGTGCCCCCATTTGAGTTTTAATTGATTATTTTGGTTTAAAGTTTGTACCAAAATAAATGCCAGGAACACTCTCTTTTACGCTAGTATGTGCACTTGGTAGAAAAACATGTATGGGTTCTTAGCATGCCAAGGGCAATTCTGTAAGGCCAGTCAACCTACATTCCAATGACCTCAGGGACATTAGCCTGTATACATTACATACGTTTACTATCCAGTGCACCCAAATGACCAGCCTCTGGATGCCCCATCATTGAGTTATTTATACACTCAGCATTCATCTGTCCCTCTCAAAATGCTCCATGTGAAGGAGGTGCGTGTTTTCCTCTATTATCACCCATCAACATCTCACTGGTAGCTGATGATGGTGTTTGTGGATCAATACCTGTGTAACTGCGTCTGGAAGCAGACCAATGTATGGTTTGGATGGTAAAAAAACATAGGTTAGGATGAAGCTTGAAACCCAAAGGGTAAGTTTGATGCATCCAGGCATTCCTGGATCATTATGACTTGCAATAAAGCAATGTACCACCTTTTAAGAGTCAACGTCCTTAAAACAATCATCGTCAGATTGTACTGTACAATCCCATTGGAGCCAGCTTTGGATAACACATTTCCTGATTTATAAGATGTTGTTTGGTCATCTGTTACATGGAGTGATTGCCTATTTTGTATTGTGATGGGTGTATTGGAGAACTACTCCCCGGCCTGATAGATGTAGGACTAACAGGTAATCAACACTTCATTCAACTCCTAATAGGGTTGCCCACATGCAATGCTGTCCCACCTGCAACCTGTCTGATATATCGTTATATTTCGGTGAACGTATGCATAGCACTGAATCAAGATACATTATGGCTAATATTCTGAAAGTTGTCGGCTCTTTGTTAGAATGCTTCTGATTTAAAGGTGTTGGTTCTACAGGTCCTTTGTTAATTTATAATATATTATATCTGTTTCTTTTTACTGCTGATCTATGATTATTTCTCCCAGATTAAACCCAAAACCAATATCGTCTTAATTCATTCCTGAATGGCATTTCTATTTCCAACCCCCTTTTATAACCCCTACCATATACTTTATCTGTTCCTTCCCGTTTTCTGTAAATACCCCCTCACAATTCCTATCAGACCAACAGACTGGCTATTTCAGTAAATAGACAATCTAATGATTGAAAGCAAATCAATTTGAAATGGAACAATGAAACAAACTGTCTGCTGCTCAATGTGTTTTGTGTTTCTTCTTCTTTAAAAAAAAAATCGTTTTAGCATAGCCACCTTTGGTGCAGACCGCCTTCAGAGACAGTGTATATTTAATGGTACAAGCCTCGCGGCAGGGATAGTAGAGCCCTGTCATTGTCAATGTGGCCTCTGTGGTTAGAGGAAGGGCAGATAATACTTTACACTCAGGCAAACAATAGCGTCAGCCGATGTTGCCAGTAGCACTCTCATACAAGAGTCAGGCACTGCTTGATTATAATAGATGTACCAAGGGCATTCTAGTGAGGGTCAGGCGATACTGTACCTTCAATAACAGGTTGGACTATCAGAAAATTGCTCGAGAGTCAGACCATGCAGGATCCTCATGCTAGAGTCTGGCAATGCTGGACTGTTATAGGATGAAGGAGACTCTCATCAGAGTCTAGCATTTCCAGACTCTTGCATGAGAATCCAGCTTAGCCAGACGCTATTTTGTGATAATCAAACCTGTTATTGAAGGTACAGCATAGATTGACTCTCACTTAAGTGTTTGACTTTGGTATGTGTGAGTGCTATTGGCGACAAGGCCAGCGTCAGGCTGACGCTGGGTGTGTGTGTATCATCTAGACCTGGTCTGACATCTGGGGTCTGGCCACCAGGGAGGGACCTCCTCTAGGGAAGGTAGAATCGCGTGCAGAGGTGTGCAGTCATAATGAGGGGCCAGGGGGGGGGGGGGTGGATTGAGGGTGTGCAGTCGAATAGACTAAAATAAAAGTGGGTAGGAGCAGCTGGGGGATAGAGTATAGTTGGAAGACTAGGTGGCCGATGGGAGGAAGAGAGGGAGCAAGGATCAGAGGAGGGAGGGAGTTCACATGACAAGAAAAGGCAGCTATACCATGGTTGGCATGGGATCAATAGTTTGTCAGGAAGAGTGCACCACAGTTGAGGGTGTAAGGAAAGGGCCTCAGGCTCTAAATCTAACCTTGGTGGGACATATTAGATTTTTTTTCTTTATTCTGACCTTTTGTAATAACATACTTTTAAATAGTAACAAGCTTTGAGTAGGGTAACACAGTATTACACTATTACAAAACAAAAGCGTGTTAAAAGTATCTGCGAAAAAGTGTGTAAATATACCACAGTTTTCCTAAAGTGTGCAACCGCTGACCTTTACACTCTAAGAATAGTGTGTCGAGTTTACACAATTTTTGACGCAGCTTATTGCAGCCACTTTTAACACATTTATCTTTGTAACACACTTCTTGCCAAAAGTGTATTGATCTCAAAAGTATGTTGCAAATGTGTTTTACTCTTTATGCATGTTCCTGCAACACGCATCTCTTAGAGTGTACCAGCTGCATTCACCCTGGGGAAAGCAGTGGGTTTTGATTTGTTTACATGCTATATTTGGGAACTGGAGTGTGGGGGAAGGACATGCCTCCCTGCTTTGAACTTTTGACTAACCACCAACAACTAGAATGGTAATGTAAAAATTACTTTTTAAAAGCCAGAAATCAGACTCTGCTGCTTTAAAACTTCCATATCCCTTGATGATTAAAAAAACCTGGTTGGGGAAAGCAACGTTTCACTTCTACAAACCACATTCATCTTGTCAGAGGTGTTGATAGCCACAGGTCAAATTCGAAATAATTTGTCCATGTTGTATTTGAAAATTATAATATATTAGCAACATAATTATGTGGTTGCTCCTGGATACATCCTGCTTGCACTGGTAACCCTCATCAAAAGCTCATCTTAGCTGCAAATTACGAAGAAAAAACTACCAGTACTATGAGGTAATTAGAAGAACTAACTGCAGGGAGGGCTGGTAGGCTGAGGGACAGAGGCCAGTGTGCATCTTAAGGGGTGAATCCACCAAGTCGGGTCGGGCTCATGTCAGTCCGATCGGGTGCTAAAGCATGAATCGGGTTGTCTACCGATTCTGGTGGAAGCGCTTTTCAGCCCGACCGATCGTGCAATCGGGCTGCAAAAAGTCAGAAAATCTTAATCCGGAGCAAAAAAGGGACTCCACTGAGCCCGTCAGACTGCCGTCGGGGGCAAATCAGATCGGAATAGTGCAGTGGATTCGGTTGCCCGACTGCATATTCCACCAAATCGGGCTGGAATTTTGGAGGAAGACTGCAAATTCATTCACTTTTCCACGCCCGACGGCACATCCAAAAGTTTAGATATTGGATCGGATCGGGTTGAAGCTGGAACCAGATGAGCAGTCCGATACCAAGTGTGGCGGATAAATTGTGGCCACCTGGTGTATCCCGGCTGTACTATCAGTTCTCACTTTCCCCGTCAGACGGCGACAGCGCTGGTCCGGATCACGTGACTGACAAGTCCCCGGATGTGTCCGTACAACACAACACGAGATCAAAAATGGCGGGTGGAAAGAAGAGGAAGGGCGTAAGCACAAAAAAGGCAAATAAGGGCACAAAGAGAGCTGCTCCCACCAAAACTGAACAGGAGGAAGGGGAGGAAGATGTGCAGACTCCCACAAAGGTTATGCGGGGTCGCCCGGCGGAACGGGTATCGCCCAGACTTAACAAGGAAGAGGCCGGACCGGGACTGGACAGGCCGCGCCGCCCGGTTCGTGCCAAAACGAAGAATCTGACGCCGGGGAAAAGAGGGGTGAGTATTGTATTGCTCTGTTTTCCACTCCCCCCACCCCCCTGCCCCCCTACCTCCTACACCCTGCTTTACTGTCATGTTGTGTGTGATCACACTGTCACAAAACTGTAACACATGTGTGAAATCCATGTGTGTAACTTTTGACAAGACAGGTCGGTTGTGATATATTGCTTTAAATCAGAATAGTGCCCGCTGCAATGTAACCAAATCAGACTGACCTTCCGTATTTCCTGAAGGGCATGTAGAAATAGGCCACTCCCAAAATAGTTTTTTCTGTTCTCCCCGCGCCAAAAAAAAACCATATATAGTGCTAAAGAATTTTTTTTTTTAATATATTCCATTTAATTATTAAAAAAAATATTCCATTTCCCCACATATTGGGTAAATTGGCATGAAAAAAATCTGATGTTGGGCCTGCACGATGTTTGGGTAGGGTATGGTACTGTCACAATGTTTCCCACACTTATTCTTTCCTGTTGTTTTTTAATATGACAACAACACCTCCCAACTGAAACCTGTGATATTTTCTGTAAATTTAATTGAAATAAAATATTTTCTCTTTCTTTGTACAGCCTGGGAGACCCCGAAAAACCCCCCCAAAGGTGCAGCTGCAGCAGGATACCGAGGAAGAGCAGGAGGAGCCCGAACCTGAAAATGGAAAGCAGTCTGACGCAGCACAGGAGCAGGAGGAGGACGAGGACGAGGTCTTGCCAGACGGGCAGGATACAAACGCCCACAAAAGTCCTGTGCTCACAAAGGAAGAGAAGAAAAGGCAGCTACGCGCTCTTCTAAAAGAGTTTAAGATGGTTGAAGCTGGGGACAACATATCACATGACTCAGAGGATGAGCCGGATCAAGATGCAGAAGGGGAGGAGTCCCACTCCAATTCCTCCCAACTAACCATGGATGGTGATAAGAAAGACTATTTGTCCAAACCTGGAGAACAGCACCAGGATGAGCAGGATGAGGAGGAGACAGAGCCGTTGGTGGACCTGCGCAAGGTACACCTGGTACCTGAGAAGGTTGACTTTGAGGTTCCTGGCAAGCTGCCGGACCATTACTGGACGGAAGATCCCAGCCGGGAGAGCACCCTGTGCCAGCTGTGGGCGGACGAGAAGGCATTGTATGACATGGAGGACGACATGTACCGCGTCCCTGCACACAAGGAGGTTATACTGAGGAAGTTTGCCTGTATCCTGCAAGTCCCTCGTAAGTATATCTTATTTTTTTCTTTGTCATTGAAATTGTATTCATATAAATGTAAAATTTCAAATATAATAAAAGTGGGGAAAAAAATAATTTTTTATATTCAAATTTTAAAAAAAAGACAATACGTTGTGTTATGACAAATTCCATTGTATTAAAATTTGTGAAACTTTGTTCAGAATTATTATTCAGAAGAAAAAGTAAAGTAAAGATGTTTTAGATAGTGCCATGCAGTATTGTCATCCCATTCCACCTGACATATATGAATTTATTTTTTCAGCAAACATCATACACATGCGCATGACCTCCTTGCGCAGTATGTTCCAGAATATGAAGAGGACTGCACCTAGTGGATCCGCTGCTTTGGGGAAGACAGACAGACAGAAAGAGGTGTGCCGGCTGGTGTATTTTCTAGCAGACCATGTCAAGCAAGAAGACACCATAACGTCCTACAGAGGGAAGAGCCCAGCAAAGAGCAAGAAGGGGAAGAAGTATGAGTACACACGTCAACCAGCTACAAAGAAAACACCCAATAATAGTCAGAAAGTAAGTCACATTGTACTTTATTTTCCTTTCTGTTATTTTTTAATGTTACCGGTATATTATCAGCTAATTTTGAGCACAGGGAAGAGAACTTTAATTTGCACAGGCACTGTTCAGTAATGTCTTTTGGTGAAACAAGTAATCTAAGTAGCATTGCAAATATTTTTCCTGTCATTTGCAGCCTGTGATCAAATATACATTCATTAAAAAAAAACAGGATTTCTTTTTTCAAATCTGTTGCAGTAGCACATGAAATAAATGTTTATATTTTATGTAAATGTAATAAGGCATCCTTTATTACTGTATGAAGAGAAAAATAAATTTACATAGGCCCCTTGCCTTTTGTCCGGGGTGTAATATTTTATTTTAATTTGATTTAATACATATAATTTATTCATGTTGTGTATAAAATGTCATTGCAGGAGACGTCACAGCTGGAACAGGCTATGAACCAATCGCTCTCTCCTATCATCACCAAACCCCAACACAAGCTCACCGTATCTGAAAAGGGGTCGGACGTGGAGTCCCTAGGCCAGTCTGATGAGGAGGAAGAAGCAAGTCCCGTCTTCAATACCAAGCATTTTGGTCGCAACCAGAGGCTGAAAGATGCACATATACTGGACCTGTCGCGACAGCAGTCTGCCCGATTGAATCAGGAGGGGAAGGAACAAAGGGTGAAAAAGACTGCGGATACTACCAAGGTAAAGAAATCTGCCAAACAACCCGAGCAGCCCCCAAGAACACAGAAGCAGGCCAAATCTAGCTGCACCCACACTGCACCAAAAGCAGACATGTCACGCCCGGTGAAGAAGGGTGCGGCAGTTAAAACTAGTACCCCAAAGCCCGCCTCCAAACCGACACCCAAGAAGTCAACTTACCTTGCAGACAGCAGTGTCAGCTCCCAAGAAAGTGCAGCGGACAGATATACCCGACTGCAGGGACTACAACCAGCCAAAAAAAAGAAGAACGAGCCCTCCACTTCTACAGCCACACCGGACAACCCTGATTTAAGCACTGCCATAAAGAAGAACTATGGTGTGGAAATGAGTAGTGCCTGGTATGAGCAGCAGGGGGCAGAATTCCGTAAGTTGAAAGAAAAAGAGCAAAGAGAAAAGAAATCAGAGAAAGAGGAAGGTCTGCTGGGTGCTATGCGAGAAAAAACTGTTGCACTCAATAGAATGGCTGATGCATTTCATGAGACAGGCTCTGTTGCGTCCCAATCTACTACTGAGCTGTCTGCAGAACAACTTTGGGCAAACTCATTGGTTCCTCAAATGATGCGGATGAGTGAAGAAACCCGTGATCACTTCATGTATTCTGTTTTTGGAATGGCGCTGAAGGCCATTAAGGGCACGTGGCCCCCCACCCAACCCAACAAATAGTGTAAACAAGTCAAGTAACCATACAGGTTTTTATCTTGTGCAAAAAAAAACAAAAACATACTTCTGTCTACCAATAAGACTGAAAATGTTTTTTTTGGAGGACAATTGGTCTCATTTAATTTTTTAAATTTTGTACACTTTTTGCAAGATGTACCCTGCACCAATGTCTGGAGATATTATACAAGGGTGGTATTGCAGGACATGTTAATTCTACTTGAATCATGTGGATTCTGTTAATATGCTGCAGTACTACGGGTGCTATTTACTACAGAAAGATCACGTTATTTTATTCATTTTGGACATATGAAGCCAAAGGTCAAGTGGTGCATTGTAAAATGTTTGACAGGTGCTAATTTTATGCTATTCCTGATAAATATAACATGTTATATCACATCAGGGGGCATGTGTTATGGTTTAGACATGTAAGGTGAGAGAAGACAGATCAGAACAAAATTGGAGTGATACAGTTTTTTTCATATAAAACAATTTATTTAAACATATTACTGTAGGATGAATACCGTCTTCCAGTATTTACAGCAGTTTGTCACATACTGTAACACCGGCAGTACAGTGTGGCGGGAGATCAAACAAAAAGCACAATCCGACTGTCAGTGTATAGGATGTAAATTCTGATATATAATTCTCTGACGGCCCACCTTACAAAACTGGTATCAAACTGTGCTATTTGCATAGATATTGTTGTTTACAATATTCATTTACTTAACGCTAACTAAATGCCCATGTTGGGAAGCATGTACCAATTTATATAATATTAAGTACATACATATCATCATACTTAAGACATCAGGTACCTCTCGTGTTGTAGGACATATCACAGTAATTTATTCACTTATGTTGTGTAGAACAAAATATTTCTACAGTTTATGCTAAGTATATGACTACATGACATGTTAAAGGTGTCCTGTCAGGGTACAATTTGGCCTGTACTCAGGAAACATGGTCAAACTATATCTTGTATTTATATTAAAATACAATATGTGGAGATATTTTGAAATACTGATCCGTCCGATTACTGCAGTGTATGGTACAAATGATCTCATTGTGTACAATGTAGCGATTTACATATAGGTACGGATATACATATTATATTTGTTTCTCACATGACTTATCATAAAAAAACATTATAAGCTAGTCAGATAAACACTACCAAAGAAAAATGTTTTGAAAAATGACTGAAGTGAGAATTTATTTAAAATAAGCATGACAACGTTTGGGCATGACATGGTCTTCTTAACATGTTTTTACATGTACAAAATATTCCACTGAGGTACATGAATAGGCAAATTTTGATTGATGCATATAAGTATGAGGATTTAAATGTCTATGCTCAACTGGATGAATGTAGCAACGTCAGTCTTGTCCCATTTTCTGATATTCATATTATATTACTCAAGAGGTCAGGTTTGTCTCCTAATGTGGGACAGTTCACAATATTTTATTCCCTTTTCTTCTGTTGAATAAAATATATTTTAAATATATGCTATATTTCTCACTTTGTTCTCCTTTAAAGCTGTCCCGTCAGTGAAGAAGTTGTTCTCAGATTTGAAATGACTGTCAAGCTTTAATGTGCAGAAATATTTAATAAAAAAATTTAAATATGTGCAAGACTGTAACAAGCCGGACTCCTGTATTGTACCATTCACATCAGAAAAAAACAACGAAGTCATATGGCAATGTGGGCACTACCGGTAGGAATAACACAACAATCTTGTACCCTTCAGATTTGTACTGTCTGTCCTGTATGTAGTGAGATGAAATTGTCTGACACTGTGACATATCATCGCTCAAAGTAGAAGTCGTTGGCCATGACAATTTTGTACTGGAACCTGAGCTCTCCCTCCACCGTCATACACCAGTCTGCGATGTGGTTGCGCATGTCCTTCACCTTCTGGCTTCTGTTCCTCTTCTTGGTCGGCTGTCCGCCAGGCATCGCTGCCTCTCCGCGCCAGACCCCCCGGTGCTGATTATAGTCTTTATCCTCCCAATCACAAGAGTCACGTGGGGTGTAGGCATTGCCAGCTTTCACGCGCAGGTAGTTGTGCAGAACCACTATGGCAAGCACCACGATACTGGCATTCTTGGGGAACATCTCTATTTCGCGCCGCAAGATCCTGAACCTGCTTGCTATGATGCCAAACGCATTCTCAACAATCCGCCTGGCGCGGCTGATCCGGTAGTTGAAGACTCTCTCCCGGAGAGACAGTTTCTTGGCGGGGAAGGGCTTCATCAAATTTTCGCTCATTTCGAACGCATCATCCCCTATGAAGTAATAAGGGAGTTTCTCTTTGAATCCTGGGAAATGGGATGGCTCTGGCACGTTGAGAGGATTTTCAGGGCTGAACAAGTCTTTCCTGAAGGAGGATGCATTCCACAAAGTGGAGTCACTTGCTTTTCCTTCCGCTCCACAATCCACATACATAAACTTGTAGTCGGCATCAACTACGGCAAACAATATGATTGAAAAAAAGTTCTTGTAATTGTAGAAAAGGCTGCCTGATTTATTTGGTTTGGTGATACGCACATGCTTCCCATCCAGGGAGCCTAGCACGTGGGGCAAGTTCCATCTGTCGTGGAACAGTTTGGACACCTCCAACCATTCATCTCGGGTAGAAGGCGCCTGAAAATATATTGTATAATATTATCAAAGGACAAGAACTTGATATTTTTGACTTAAATAATTTTCCAAAAGATGAAATAAATTACAACGTAGCATTATTTAGGGTAATTTTGAAAGTATAATACGGTTGGAGAATTAAATAATTTATTTCCTTTTTTTACTTTTTGTGTAATATTTTTTTCCCGCCCACTTAATACCCACCTTCAAATAGTCTTCATGCAGTACAGCGTAAATAGCCTTGCAGGTGTCTCGGATGATGGGCAGTACTGTGCTCTCCCCCACCAGATAGGACTGGTGCAAAGTGGTCACACTGTCCCCTGTAATACAACAATAGTAAACATTGAGTTAAACAGTGCAAAATGTGTAATTTTTTGAAGTGGCCACTGTATAATATATTATGTCCTTTCTCCAACTGATAGTGAAATACTTTTTTTTTTTTATCCCATGTTTATCCAATATATAAAATATGGAAAAAAAGGAGGAGGAACACACCTTTTGTGAGATAGCGGATCGTCATGCTGAGACGCTCCTCCGGTCTGATGGCAGGCCTGAAGTTTGTGTCGTGGTACAGTATGAGTGGACGTACCAACTGGAGCAGCTCTTTATACACGTGGGGCTTCATTCTAGTCGTTTTAGTGAACTCACTCACACACCCAAGCTGAGAAAAAGGGAAAAAAATTAGTACCATTAGCACATGATTTATTTTGTTTGACATGAGGTAGTATGGTAGATTATTTCCAAAAGAAGGGGGGGGGGTTTACATTTATAGCAAAGGGGTTTATTAAGATAATTTTTGAAAATATGTGAGGAAAATTATTATATAGTACCCAGGATATACACCTGAATTAGAGAAAGAAAAAAAAAAAGTATCACATGATTTGTGCATGTTTTAGGTCTATTGACTGTATTTTATTTAATTACCCGGATGAAATCCGCCTCCAGTTTGGCCAAAGTGTTCCTCTCAGTCGGGTCAGTCCTGGAGTATAGGAAGGGGTGCATCCAGAATTCGTGTGTCCGCCTCCTCTGTCGTAGTTGTCGGATGAGAAGAAGATCCTCTACCTCATCGTCCATCACCACTGACATGGCAAGTGCTATCATCCTCTTTCTCCCCACATCTTGCATTCGCAGTTTACTGCGTTTTGGCTGTCTCTACACGCTGTGCAGTGTACTGGAACAGGTTCAAAACAACATGGCCGATTCCTCCAGCGTGTGGGTCACGTGATGTGTGCAGTACAAGCGGCGCACTCTGGTGTAAAGACAGCTAACCACCGTCGGGCAGCAGCCAGACTGCAGTCGGATTGGTATCAGATGGTCAGTGGAGCCGGTGCAGCCGGACGGATTGCTGTTTTTCAGTCTTTTTGGCACCCGATTGTGGCAGTCGGGCGGGAGACTTTTTTCTGTCCAACCCGACCCGACTTGGTGGATTCACCCCTTTACAGGGTCTGTAATTTTTTTTTGTTCACCCCTGAGGGGGCTGAGAATATTCATGATGGCAGTGTGGGAGCATGATTGCATCCTCAGGGGGTCTGGGTTCATGGTTCTTCCTGATAATAAAGGGTGAAGTTTGATGATGGGGAGCGATGATAGCATGGAAGGTGGATGGTGAAGGTTGAATTGGGTGCCTGTAACTTGTTTTTTAACTCTTTATTTACAGATATGTACTGTACAATGGCTTTTTAACTCTTTATTTTCAAATTGTAGAAAACTGAAAGTCTGCAACATTTAAATGATGCATTAATATCATGACCAAATCAATAAAATTATTGTAATAATATTTTATGTTTATTTTGATGAAGCTAAATGGTTTCAATAAGAGAAACCCATGTATAAGCATAAGCTGTGAAAATAGGTACCATTTAGAAAGTGTTTGCCGTGGAAACTTGTTTTCTATACACCTTAATGCGGATTACATGTACTAACCATTTATGGCATACTAGAATAATGAGCTGTCAATATCAGTGTATTTCACTATTTACATCAATATATTTCTAATTATCCAAATATATCATATATAGGATTCATAGTTCGATTGGAGAGAGGGTATTTCAAGCTAAACACTGGTCGATTTATACATCAGTCATGCTTAGTTGTTGAAAAATGATAAATGAAAATAATACACACATGAAAGTCTCTGAAAAACAGCCAGAAAAATCAATTTCCATTTATAATTTGTTTGCTTTATTTGCCTATGACAATCAACATTCAAGGGCTAGTTTTGATCATGGTCAACCACTACTACAGGCACACACATCGCCAACGTTTTCTCCACCACAAAACAAAACCAACCAGACATGATCCTTTGCCCAGTTCAGGGATATTCTCTAGCAATCTAAGTTTTGGGGAAATCATGGACAGCTGTTTTGATGGAGTACATCTATTAAGCATGAGTATATCAGATGAGTGGTCACTTTTAGATTTTCAGGTATAGCAGGTAAGACACTAAATTTAGCAAAGGGTGATTGAAATGATTAGGCAAGTGCCTTAGAAATCTTATTTTCATTGTCCAATTCTTGCAATGAGTTGGATCTAAGGTCCAAGGTATTACACTATAGTATGGCTAAAGAGTATTGTAGACAACTAGAAACAACATAATTCACGGGTCAATAGGTTCAAAGTAATAGGGTTTGTTCCAATTAGTGAGAGTTGTTTTCCTTAGTGCCTCTAAAAGTAGTGCTCTTCCAAATAATGACCCTGCTGTAAGTTGACTAGAACATCACTGGTGGTAGACCCTTGGTGATAGTACCTCTTTAAGAAAAGTGCTTAGTTTTCCAATGACCTACTCGGCCATGCCTCAACAAATCAACACAAGTAGATTAGTGGTCTGGGATGTAACTAGGTAAGATAGCAAGGTTAGTAGAGAAGTGGAGTAATTACTTGGAGTGAACTAGATTCCTCCTTGAGACTGAATCAATAGACACCTGAAGCATGTGAGTGTTTGCTATACTACAGGTGTGGTCCCCATGAATGTAAGGACATTAAACCTGACTCTACTTGATTGCTGCAAGCAGTATGAATATATAACATGTGTATCCTGAGCACTAAATGAACATTGATATCTTGTTTTGTTGAAAAAAAAGAGTTGTTCCAGTATTTTTCTCTTTCGATCAATGGAAAAATGTCAATAATGTGTTCCACAGTACCAGTTAAGACACCATGGTGCTTTTGCTACTTGGCAAGGCTCCTGAACTATGAGGAGGCTGTTATTTACCTCATCAGTACATTGACAATTGCATCAATTATCAATCAGCCATGAATCCATGTGCCTGAACCCTTTATCTTAAAATGATACTACAAAGCCATCTTTGGTGAAATCTACTCCAAAGAATTTTGACAAATCAGGAATAGGGATAATTTTTGTCGTTGTTACACATACTTGTCCTGAGGTTTTCAGGCATCAAGCTTTAGATTGCTTCATTGCTGTAGATATTGGGATGTTGTCTTAGTGCAGGGTGAGCTCGGAGGGACTAATTGGTGTTAACTTATCATCAGGTTTCTGTCAGAAACAGTGAAAGAGATTTGTATCTGAAGTAACTGAGCTGTGTAAAAGGGAGTTGATATTAAGTCTCTTGTTACTGCTGCTAATGACTCTGCAGCCGGGAGATGACAGTGACAGTTATCTCTTCTAACCAGACCTGGCTCTATTATCTCAGACAAGGCCAGATTGCACTCATCTTCGTCAGTTCATATTGATTAAGTTGCACATAATTATAGTCAACTAGACAGAAACTATTAAAACATGTACATGGCCAAACTTCACCAAACCTGCCAAATTTGGTGATAGCCAAACCTCACCAAAGTTGACCAAAACTCACAGTTAACATTATGACCTAACAAACAGCCCCTAGCCCTTACATGTGTCAGTGGTCATTGGGTTTTAGTACTTGGTATACATTGTTGGTACTCCCAGAAACAGGGTTCAATCCCAGAAGGGTCCATGATTTTGTTATACATTGAAATGTTTCCGAATTTGCCAAATTTAGTCATGACCAAACCTGGCCCCTTATTCAACGTTGTTTAACATTTTTATAGGGCTATGGTTTATAAAGCAGATTTAGGAATAAAAATTCAATGTTTTAAGAAACAAGCAAAATGTTAAATTACTCTTCGAATAAATGTGCTCTAAGCATTGCTGACACTCACTAGCTGAAAGTTATGTGTCAATATGTTCCAAAATTCACAAATCATCCAAGCATGTAATAAAAACCTGTAAAGAAATTCTGTAGCAAATCTATGAAGTGAAACAAATAATGTTTCACATCGAAATGCCCTCCATCCTTGATAGGCCTCCTGAGTAGTATTACATAGAAAACTTGAAGGTCAGTCTGATGCTGGAATATCTCCAATGTTTCAAGGTCAGGTCTTTTAGCGAGGAACTGCTGGGTTCTGGGATAATGATTTTTGAGCTCCTGCCTCACCCTCAGCTGTTTCTCTGTACAACCTAGAAATCAGAATGCCATGTTAAAAGTATTCTTATGCCTTCCCTCCAAGTCTTCCTCCTTCTCCCTATCTTCATACCATACCTAGCACTCCAATTAATTTGTCACCATACCCCCAACCACCTGGTAATCCTTTACCCAAGATCAATATTGTTTTGGCTACTTTTATAAATGTCTCATGCAAGCTCTGCCTCACCTGCCACCCACTCTTTAATTCTCTCCATACCATCACCTTGCCTTCCCTGTTTAACTTTCCCCCAAGGTGCCTGTGTCTTCATAACCCCTCCTCTTGTGCAACCCTCTATTTCACACAATAGCCTTCACGCGCTTACGCACACATCCCCCCCTCTCCCCCAGCTCTCACACCACGGTGTCTCATAACCAGACCCCAGACGTCAGGCCAGGTCTGGAGGATAAACTAAGAGTACACTATATATGCCTCCTCTCATCATGGAAGACACACTAACAATGACATGACTCTGCCTACTACTACTCCTGCCTGAAGGATTAGACCATAACATATCTGATATCTGTAAAAAGAGGCCTTCATTATGGGTGGCCATGTTAGAATTCTAAAAACATAAGCTCTAGGCAAATAGTGTAATTTTCTCTTTACACACCAAATTGTGTTGCTTTCGATTATCATGATGTGTTTATTGAAAAGGACTGAGGGTTGGGTGACCTTATAATGGGGCTCTATGTTGTATGATGCTTGGTATGGGATGTGGAAGCATGGCATGGGTTGATTTTGCAGTGCCTTCAGTTAGTAGGAGTTTAAAACGGAAGGGGACCAATGTACTGGAAGAACAATCCAGCCTAACAGAACCTAAGAGCTGACAACAATATATAATATTGTCCATATTTTTGATGAAGTCGTAGCATTATATTGGACACAAAGGTGTGAGTAGAGGTGGGAAACAATGTGGAATGTTGCCAAGGCTACAGGGAGAAGGGAGAAGGTTGAATCAAGTGCAAAGAGTAGGTTGGTAACCTATGACGTCTTTCAATATCACAGCTATCAGTCTGGTCATAAGTTGTACTTTACATTTACTAGAGCACAAATACGGGATGTCTGTACCAAAGTACCCTACCCTATTGAATCTTACTGCCCCAAGTTGGCTCAACTCACTCACATAATATTATTATGACCTATGTGATCATCTCAATGATGTAACAGCAATAGACTGTTACAGCCATATCTTTAACATTGTATTTCATCTTGAGAGAGGATAGCGCTTGATGAGTTGAATGAGGTGGTGCTATTAGGTTGAGGGTAGATTGTGTACCATCTTGGTCTGCTTCCAGACCCAGTCACACAGGTACCTCTCAGTATTGATCCACACAGTCAGCTACCAGTGCAATGCTGATGGGTGATAATAGAGGAAAATAGGCACCTGCCTCACATCAAGCAGATTATGGAGGATAGATGGATAGTGTATAAATAACTCTGGTTTGGGAGCCAGAAGTCAGCCACGTTTAGTGCATATTACATTTTAAGACATATCAAAGACCATATCGCTTCTATTGATGTATCACATAGGACATTACATGGTACATAACAAGACATTTAGTTCGATCCTTCACAAAACCTAGAACCTGCTCACACAGGGTAAATGCATTATGCATTGTGCGGACCAATTTTCAATGTATCAATCGCATGGGGTCGGCGTGATGTTATGAATGCATCGCTTTTCAGTAGACTTGCTAGGGCTGCAAGAATGCATCATAACAACCCCAGCTAGCATAAAAATGTTATTTTATGCCAAAAATAACGTTTTAAAACTTTATATAATGTTATGCCATAGTGAGGAACGTTGTAGAACGTTATATAATGTTATATAATGTTGTATTACATTTTTTATGTTTACTGGGACACAGGTCATAGAGTTAAGAATGTGTTCCCGGAATATTTATTATTTTTGTTACAATGCAGCTAGTTCCAGGATGCTCACAATAAATCACCTAATAATGGTAGGATCAACGACAGTAAAATCATCTTAGAACGTTGTTTAGGCCTAGTCAGTGATAGGTCTAGGTCATAATGCTATATATTTTAACACTTTTATCATGTAATTAAACCTAACCCGGAAGTAAGAACCTTGAACAAGATTATATCAATACTGCAACATGTTCATCCCTACCTCTCTCTCATGCCCCCACCCCCCATATATAAGACATTCACCAGTGGGTTGGGATCTGGCATCAAAGAAGGGTAGAAATGCAAGGATGATGTTGTGTTCATGACCCATTTCTCCGAGCCAATGGTCTGAATTGATGTCAAGTGTAACCCAGCTACAAGGCATGCACCTCCCGACTCCCACTGATACACAGTAGCATGATGGATGGGGTATATAACACTGTAACTGGCGATCCAAAGAAGGTAGCCATCTTGTCCCCCAAAATCTGCCCCTGGTTTAAGTGATGAAAGAGCTGAAACGTAAGCATTTGGTCTATTTGATTTTTTTCCCTGTATAAATATGTTTTTTATAATTGTGACAGGTACCACTGCTTATGTGCACTATATTAATGGAGTTTGATCTTGATATCCACATTTGGGACGGATGACTGATTAATTGAAAACACATTACGTTGCTCTCACTCCAGGTTGCATCACCACAGACAGTCCATAAGTAACCCTTTAGACACTGATGTAGGGGTACGAGGTTATTCTAGGCCCTCGTGGTCTCGGAAAATTGATAAATGACAGACGAGTCTCTTGCACAAAAGATCCTGCTTTTTACCATCAAAGTATATTCCATGCACCTTTATATTTGGGGTTCATATATATGTGTCCTTCTTTCCTTTCCATTTTCTCAGGCCTGGACAATCCAGGACTTTTCCCACTATAGGTATAAAGGCCACCAGGGGGGTTTCAGCAGTGAGGGAAGATTTCCCCTGAAGGTATGGACCTGCAGCGGCCCTCTAGAGATACGGGCCGCCGCCGGCCCGTACCACCAAGGGGAAATCTCCCAGTGCTGTATCTTATCCAGGTGGTGTGGTGAGGGAGGGGTGAAGGGGAGGGGAGTCCACATATAAATACACCTTATTTCGGCTATATTCTGTTATTCAAATCACTATATTTCACAAAAACCATCATACAAGCCCATTCACATATACCCAGATAACCACATTGTCTACCTGCACATAGGTTAATCATTTTCAGCAAATAATGTTTAGATATCAGCAAATTGGATTTTCTGAATTACACTTATATTAACCCCTTATCAAGGGGAGAACCCCCCCCCCCCCCCCCATTCTCTTTTCTCCCTGCACGGTTTGAATGTCAGGCTTTACCCAGCCTGTTTCTTGCAGCCTTACTTTTGCTTCACTAGTGTCTTTTTCTAGTAGAGAATGTGTTGCGCAAAGGAGCAATTATGACAAGAACTTTGATTAGGTACCACAGGTATTTTGAAGATAAATGGCCTAAAGATTCGGCAATAGTATAGTTAAAAGTTTGAAAAGAATGTGATTGAAGGACATCAGTTATGTTGAGATCCTTAGAATGGTTGATTTATTATGATTTCTTTTAAGAAAAAAGGTATGACCTTATATTTGTCTTTAGGGTCTCCATTCATAAAAATGAAGGGCACAAAAATGGCTAAAGGGTAGTAAAAAAAGATTGTTGGATTCATTTGATATGGCTGGGTAGCCACCCTGTGTGTATCTCGAAAGCCAACCAGAGTAAGGGTAGAAATGCCAAACACATCCAAACAATTCATAAGACTCTCTGAAGCTGTCATGAACATGATTCAGCTAGTGCCCCCACTTCTTCCGTGGGCTAATCACCAAAGATGTTCTCAACTGATGCCTCTGAAGTGTCTATCCTATACCCTCCCCTAATTAGATTATATTGATTGTTTTTTTTACTTTTCTTACTTATTATATTCTTTTCGCCAAATAAATACCAGCAGACAGGATGCACAAATTTCTTTTCTTTCTACACCCACCATCCCCTATTCCCTAAACTTTATTGGTATTTCCCTAGAAATTAAAGGTTGGTTCCGGGGGTCTCATTAAACCAGAATATGCACTAATGTATGTTTCAATTAGCCAGAGTTATTTTCCTCAGTGCCTTTTAAAGTAGTGCTCTTACCAATAATGACCGTGTTGTAACTTACTTGAATGCCATTAGAGAACCACTATATGGCAGACCTCTGCCGATAGTTCCTCTTTAAGAGAAGTGCTTATGTTAACATGAACTACTGGGGAATGCGAGTAGATAAGAGCCCTGTGATTTAACTAAGAAGGATAGGTAGGCTAGTAGAGAAGTGAAAGAATTATTAGTAGTGAACTGAATCCCTCTTCAGCTGAAAAAATAGGCTCTTCCCTTCCTTGATTGTTGTGAGTAGTTCATATTTATCACATGTATTCAGTTGTAGGAAGGCATCATCATTCAGATTGCTTCAGCCCAGTGCCGTTAGCTGTTTCTAATTGGTTTTGAATAATCCTCAGGTTTTTGTCAGAGACAGTGAAAGAGATTTGACTCAAGTAATCAGGTTGGGGACAGTACCACTATTCTAGTACGCCCTAAGTAAACTGTACTTGTACTCACTACCTAGGGCGTACTAGTATAATGGCCTGCCCACCAGGATCAGTGTATCTGAGCATTTATCTTATATTTCTCTTTTAATCACCATGTACTATATATCATGTTTGGTACCATTAGAAAGAGGATATAGCAATGAACACACTGGCAAATTTAGAAACTGCAATCATTTATATTCATTTAGATATCATGTATCAAACATGACACATTTATTCAATACCCTTATAGAGACCCAGCAAAATCAATTTCCGAATTTTCTGTTTGATTTGCTGATAGAAATAATAATACAGGGAAGTACACTAGACACTGATCTATCACTCTGCGTTTTAGTTTTATGTCCTATTGGAATGGTAAGGTCATAAATAGGGGGAAATCATGAGGAAAATTGAGATTTTCTCGCCAATCCTAGCCCTCATTGTTGATGTAAGTAACACCTATTGTTCTGTGATTACAGATAAGGTACTGAGGGGACTGTAGACCTTGCCATAGGCTAGTGGTCATGGCCTATTGATCACACCATATGTACCATTTAAATGGTACACCCTAGAACCATGCACCGTACCAGTATACTGGTATGGTCTAGTTAAAAGGACTGTACCCTAGTAGTAGTGCGTACTAACAATGCCTTCCCGTCCCCTACCTGGTAATTGAGCTGTGTAAAAGGGGGTAAATATTAAGTCTTCTGTTACTGCTGCTAATGACCCTGCAGCCAGGAGGAGGAGATTACCTGAAAATGACAGTCATAGTTAACTCTTCTAACTAGATGAGAATCCTAATACATTATCTCAGGCTAGGCCAGACTGCACTCATCCCTGTTGGTGCTCGTTCATAACATGGCCTGTTAACAGCCATGGGTAACCTGCATATAAAATCAATAGACAGAAAGTATTACTATGATACCAATATGCACAAAAATGAAGGCATTTACAAAAGTATTACTATCATTTCTCAATATTTCTCAATGTACCGTTCTTTGATAGCCCTGTACCCCCTGAAGGGCAGCTTTTTTTCTCTAGCGTAAAACATGAGCTGTTCATGCCCGAAATTCAAGTTATCGAAATGAGGTGGCATTAAAGTAGACAGCCGTAGACCGGGGATGTCTAGTGGTTACGATTAGTAAAATGTGCTTCTGCACAAAAGCAACCAAAAAGGTTAGTGCAATGAGAGTTATCTACATTACAGGGGGATGATTGTTAGCAATGTCTAGGGACAGCACTCAATCCAATTATTCTTGTCCCTTATTCTTATCTACTGGATCCATTCTTTGTGTGTTGACACCTATTTGCTGGCAGGACTATTAGCTACCTCTTATTGACACTCTATGCATCATTGATGCTTGCCTGTGCTATATTGATAAAAATGTCCTGTGTATTCCCTTAATTGTTTGAGACTTGGTGTCCCTTCTCCATATCAGAGGTGTGTTAAGACCATGTGCTGTACATGAGTTAGGGAGTGTTCATTTATTAATTCCAGGGGGGGTGAGATTTGAGCGGAGGTGCGAAAAAATGTTACGCCCCACTGCCTCGAGTGTGCTGGAAAAATTTGTGACCCCCCCGCCCTCACCAAAGGCACTGAAGATATTTTGCCCTCCTGCAGCTGGCATGCCCTTTCTACTGTACAGCCCTTTCAGGCAGACCCCAGTGTGAAGCTCCTGTTGTACTTCTTTATCCTAGATCAATGTTGGGAAGCATGTCATGGGCTCCCTCTCCCTCCCCAGTCACCTGCTCTTTACTTCTGTCCCCTTCATCACTATCCCTCCTCTGCCTTTCTGCCTTTCTGCCTCTCTCCCTTCTCCCGCTGTCTCCGATGCCCCTAGTCTGCATTCCCCCTACTGAGCCAGCCCCTGGCGTTTAGCTGCCTACCAATCACCCACCCCATCCCCTACCTACCACCCCCACCCTTCCCCCACCTACCTTCCTACCCCCTCACCCTGGGGTAGATGTTGTAACCAGACCCCAGACGTCAGACCAGGTCTGGAGGATAAACTTAGAGTATAATCTGACCTGCCTCCTCCCGTCATGGAGGACACGCTGACAATGACAGGACTCTGCTTTATGCCTACCCTTATCCCTGCCCAGAGGTTTAAACCATTAGTTGTAAAAACTGAGCCGGTGGCAGGTGAAATGATTTGCTCTTTACAGACCAAGCAGGCATGCTTTCAATTGGTAGCGTTCATGTTTATTCAGATTGCCATGTCGATGGTTTGCTGAGAGTGAGGATGGGGTATTTACAGAAAAGGGATATGAAGAGGTCAATATAATCATGGCGTCCAGAATAGGAAAAAGAAAAGGGGAAGTGTCCAAAATTGGGAAAAAAACATGCTTACCACATGCAACGTTAGGCCATATTTCTGCTACATTTGCCAATATTATGTAAAGGTACAGCATTGTATTGAACACATTGGAATGGGTGGATATACATTAGTGGGAACTCTTTGTAATTTTTCCAAAACTAAGGGGAGAAGGTATAGGGTATAGGTACAGCACACCTGTATATATGTCTATATACAATGCCTTTTATAGTGTAACAAACGCTGTTGAGATCAGGGGATGTCCAAGCTGTCCCCATCGCATTTGTAATATACCTCGGCACAGAGGTTGTTACAATGATATTACAGCAGATCAGTGTATCAAGCATATCATATACATACATTTTAGAGGATAGTTCTCAAATGGTTGAAAGAGGTGGTGCTTTTAGGGTGAGCACTAGGGAGTGAACCATCTTGGTATTCCTATAGACCCAGTTACACTGGTACCTCTAAGTATTGATCCAACCACACCATAGTGAGCTGCCAGTGAGATGCTGATGGGTGATAATAGAGGAAAACACGCACCTCCTTCACATGGAGAATATTGAGAGGGATAGATGGATGGTGATTGTATAAATAACTCAATAGTGGGGAACTAGAGACTGGTCACCTCGAGTGCACTGGAGTACCCCAATCTAATGTATACAGTATAAAGATCCTGAATATAGGGTAATTGACCTGGCACTTGGCACGCCAGAATTTATTTATACAAATACCTGCTATTTAACACAGTGTATATATACTGGCATGCAAACAGCATTCCCGGCATATCCTTCTCTCACAGGCTTTCCTTCCAAAGAGATTGTTATATGGTTTGGCAACGGGCACTGTAACATATAGCTGACAATGTGGTAAGCCTAGCTAGAGTATGTTTAGCTCTATTATGTACATACACACAGGTGTTTTATTGAATAGGTTGCAGGTGGAGGCATACATGGGTGTGAAACATGTGGAGTGTTGGCAAGAGCAGGAATAAAGGAATAAGGGTGAATCTAGTGCAAACAGATGGTTGATTACCTCTGAGACCTATCCATATCACACATAGGCCTATCAGACTGGGGAGTAGTTCTCTTTTACATTCACCACAATGTGATATAAGCACTGACTTCATGTAAGTTACAGCCTACCCAACACCATATTGAAAAACAAGGAACTTCCGACCTGGAAATGGAAATATAATGCAAACCTGCATATATTATTAAATAGGTGTAGAGCGTTAAACAGTTACATAGGGAAGTTATTCTTGCAAAGAAGCTAGCAAAGAGGTGTGGTGATAGAGGTGGTGCTTGGTGGGATGTGGAGGGGAGGTAGCATACCTACTTATAGTCTGCATCCAGACTTAGTCACACAGGTTCCTCTAAGTATTGATTCACGCAGGCAAAGCTGATGGGTGATAATAGAGGAAAACAAGCACCTCCTTCACACAGAGTGTATTGAGAGGAATAGATGGATGGTGATTTTTTAAATAACCCAATGAAGAGGGAACCTGGTGTTGGTTACTTAGAGTGCACTGAATGGTACATAAACTTAATATAGAGTCTAATGAGCCTTGAGGTCCTTGTAACATAGGTGTAGCAGTATCTCAGGTTAGTATGTTCTTGGTATGCTGCAATTTCATATATTGTAAACCCCATTTCCTGAAATTTGGAGAATGTGAGGGAAAATGTCTGAGGAAGCAAATTGACTGAGGAAATGAGTCAAAATACAGTGGAACATATAAGGCCTATTGCTGGGTTGATGTATGCAGAAGTGAGGGATTCAATGTGGTAAACATTCGAGAATAGGAGGATCTACAGTAAACAAATACCTGAGAGGCTAGCTTGCACTTAGCTTACCAGACACATCAATACTTGAATACTTATTCTATTACAGAATTGGTCAATTGGACAGGACTACACACCTACTCACATAGCAGTAGAACCATCAAATCTCTATACCTCATCAGCCCTCATCCAGAAAGAGCACATCCTAGTTTCAGTTAAACATTCCAGAACTGCAATATTACATCGCAAAATTGAATGTACCTTTACAACTGATAATATCATTCTGAAATGTACCAGCCCTTGTAGTAGCAAATATATTTTGGGCCTGTTAAGTTGCTGACTGTAGTCTTTATACCATATCCAGCAAAAAGCCATATAATTATGTGTAGCTAACAGACCCAACTCCATAAACTGTGTATACCTAATCTGTCCTTCCTTACACAGCCCTTATGTTCTATGGGAGAGCTATGTAGGTGTGTGATATGTCACCTGCAGCTACATCATGACAGTGGATGTATTGTGTTACCCAAGAACGTGATCTGTCACAGCACAAATTCTGAGGCATTGAGAACCCTTCAATGTGGTTCCCTGATTGCCTTTTGATCAAAATGAGGACAAATGCTACTTCATCCCAGAGTAATAGTGTAGCACATGTTATCCTCTTTGAAGTTAAGAATGATTATATGTTACATAGTTTTATAGGCCAAATTCAAAATTGCAGCTACAGAATTGCAGCATTCACAAGTTGATCAGTTACATGCCCATATGTGCAATGCACAGTCCTTGTAGGGGCCACACATCAACCCTGCAGTGAATGCACTTCATGATATTCGTCCCCAGATGTGTTACTGTACACAAGAAACATCTGTCACTTGCCACTCAACATAGGGCCTAATATGGTGGGCAATTTCAGTAAAAGTGAACACATGTAATATTGATGAGATATAAAGGCCTTGTTAGGATATTTTGTATGTTGTCAGTTTCTGACAAGAGTGCACGTGGTTAACAGAAAAAAAAACTGTACTCTAAATGACGCGTAGAAGAGTGTTTGTATGGTAAGTCCTAGTGGGCAAAGAACATTGAATCAGCATTGACAACTTATTAATGGTGTTTCAATGCTGATTCAATGCTGATTAAAATAATGTTAAACTCGATTTTGTGCCCTCTCGGGTGGAGTCCTTGGCCACCTCCCCTTTATACCCTATCAGAGTCTTAGGGACCTTCCATAATATTAACTGCAACAATCCAGCATATAAATCTTTTTTAGTTCAAGTAAGAATGATCTCAGCAACTGGATGAGCAACATGCAAATTTAACAAATTAAGAACTGACTTAGTGTATTTGTTCATTTATATAGACAATTTCAAAATATTTTCCTGAAAGGTACTGCATTTATACCTCACCAACACCACAGACCCTTGAGCGGGCTGGTCTGATATGACTGTGGACCCAGGGGACAGAGCAGCACAAAGCAGCTCAGAGAAGAGGTGTTGTCTGCTGTCACAAACCTTAAGTCACATAGTGACACCATTTACATGATCTCACACGGCCACCATCTCACCTATCAGTGCCCCCTGGAACCTTGTGAGGAAGCTGAGTTGTATGCTAGTCAGACTATCAGGAAAAACTAAAAGAATTGTTTCATGGAAAAAAAAATATATTTTACTTCTAAGCATACATCCAATCACTTAAACACCATTCACTCCCCCTCATCTCATCTCAGCCCTTCGTTACTCTACCTGTAAGCAAAATAACAATGATATAATTATGTGTACAGGCAAGGGAAAAGGGTACTCCAGGTAAAAAGCCAACTTTAAATTTCATGTCATAAGCTTCCAGTGATACATTACACTAGAAGATATTCATCCTAGTTTTTGCGAAATGGCTTCATGAACATGTGTGGGCATTCCCCCTTCCAAATTCCCGATAAGCTCCAAGTCTTATACTTTCCAATTTATCCCTATATAATTAGCATAATTAAGATGATTGGAAATTTATGATACATTTTCATTCTTTAGGTCATAAAATCTGATCTAGAAATGATAATTTTATTCTGGTTTGACCATAGCAATCCTCATGAATCATCCTATCAATGGGGATCTTTTTTTCTTCGATTTGGAATACAAATCTTGTTTCCATGGCAACACATATCAACAAAGGCACCAATTTAGGCTTCAAAACGTTCTTTTTATGTTCCAAATATTGAAGCTTTTTAACAAAAATTGAATGTTTTGTGTAATCTTATTGAATCCTTCAGAAAAAAGTACCCTAGAACAAATTTTAGTTTGTTTCATTCAAAAAAGGCTATAGTGGCGCCCCCTGGTGGCTAAAATCGGAACTAATCCTGCGGGGAGCATCCTCTCTGCTTGCCTGCTCACATATGATTCTCCAATGGTTGAATAAAGATTTCAAAAAGTTCTGAGGCTCTTTAGCAGAACAAAAGCAGCTACAGAAGACAAATTTAGAAGTTATGCACCACATGTTTCCTACCCAGACTACCCAGGGTACCTTGCGTGACTGACAGCAACAAGAAGTCTAACAGGAAGTGGGGTCAGCCCGGAAGTGTGACAGGTGTTGACCTTACACTGCTTCTGTGCCAACTAATCCCCCTGTGTTCAGTATCAAACCAGGCCCAGATGTGACATAGATCTAAGGGGCAGGCAAAGAGGTGGTGGTCTGAAACTTGCTGTTGTTGGTTCATGTGGAAGATGAAAGGAAATGCCACAGGAAGGTTGAAGTTACTGAGGAAAGGTTTTACTTTACATCTACAGAAAGTGCTTTGAGGGAGTACAAAATGAGTTACTTCAAATGCCATTCCCTGGGGACATGGACTAGCTCGACTTGACACTTTGGCCATTCTCATTTGGTCCTAACTAACCATCTGAACTGTTGGGACTTAGTACCTCCCTCAGTTGTTCCTCTTTGCTTTCCATGAATGCTCTATTTTCGATGCACAATTTCCCAACAATAAAATATGATTATTCATAAATACCATTACTTATTATAGAGGTTCATTAGACCAGACATATCATGTTTTTATCGTAGAGAATTGGTAAAAATATGCTTAAGAAGCATGGTTGAGAAGAATGGTTTCCATGGCAACCAGAAAATGTCTCATGTGCTAATTTTCCATAAAAAACGTTCTTTTTGCATTCCAAATATGGAATGTATTCAGTAAAGATAAAATAATTCTAATGAGTCTATAATAGATTGTATTCTACACATAAAAATATTTTAAAGCATTTTTACTTGAATTATGTACTCTTCAGCCATTCTGGTGCCCCCTGGTGGCTAAATCCAGTACTAAAAATTCTGCCTGAAGGGGTCTTTTCCCTAGATTCTGTTTATCGGACGTCTCCTGTTAACCGGGTCTGGCGCTGGCCGAGGCACAAAAAACACCAGTGGATGAACACTTTTCAAATTTGAAATGGCCAGAAAGTAGAACATTGGGGACCACAGCATTGGGGAAAACAGCTTGTTGGCAGTGTTTGTATACACATGAAAGGGACAACAGACAGATAGATTGCCTATAGGGGCTTAGAGATAAGGCACTGTTTGCTTACTTTACAATGGTGAGCTATGCTCTGCTGAACATGGCAAACAGTTGTTCCCTTGCATGTCTCAGTTCAATCAATATCCCACAAAGCTGATATCCATAGAGGAAACATCCATATTACTTGAGCATGCTCCTCATGGCCCCTAATTATGAAGATAAAACTCCCACTGCTACAATGTAATCAGGAGAACTAACTGCAGGGTAGGAATGGTAGGCTGAGGGGCTGGCACCGGGGAACCTTTGAAAGGTCTGCAATTTCTATTGTGACGACTTAATGTGTTTTTGTCAGTGCCTGAGGGGGTAGAAACATGTTACTATTAGAAGTGTGGGAGCATGATTACATCCTCAGGGGTTCGGGGTTCATGTTACTTCCTGATAATACTGAATGTAATTCAGGTTGAGGTTAAGGGTGGGCATGGAAAAGGTAGATTAGAGTGACTGTATCAAATGGATTTTTTTTTTTTCTTTTTTGATTGAAGAGGAATGCACTCATAGCTTTGATGATATATATGAGGTTCACCATGCTCCACTACCAACTAACGTGGAGGGGAGGTGTAGTATCAGCTCATTACTCTGTACCAAATTGTGCTGAACCATACATATTAATTCAATGATGACTTGCAATGTGTGAATCATTGTACTGGTATCCACCAAACTTGTTCAGTTTGAATAAATGTTCCTTTCTTTTATACCTCTGTATACAAACCAAAGCCGAGCTGAGATTGTGTTGTTTGTTTAAGTGGAATAGCCACAATTGCATATCTATGTATTTGTCAGTCCGACTCCTGAAAATTCAAAAACTTTATTGACATCCTTTCTGAATTACTACATTGGTTTATATCAGTTCATATATATTTGAAAATATGGTACAAGTGACTCCTACCAATTTAATTCTACTTGATTCTTCTCATAAACATACGAAATGATCGTCCAAGTGAAGTCAACATGAGGATGAAGTGCCTTGTCCATTATTCTGCTTTGGATGTAATCATGTACTAATGCCAGAAGATACTATTTTCTTGATGAATAGCCTTTGCCATTTCCCTAATTTCCTCTAATCACAAGAAAATAATTACTTATTTGAGCCTTGTAGAATAGGTTTGAATATTATATCCTCATCTTCAATAAGTCACTTTTGTAAGACAGTCAGTGATATCAACTCAACATTGATTAAATATTGAATCAATGTTGAATCAAAATTGAATCAGTATTCTCCACATTTTTACACACACATTGTTTCCATCAACTAATCCCCCTGTGTATTGAACTCTTCTCAAAAATTAAGATTCGGCTCTGGGCCCTCAGAGAAATTATAGAAAGGTGTATTTGTGAAGCATTGGAGGACCAGGCATACTTTATTTAAAGGGGTTATTAACATTTCAGATGGGCAGTTTTATATTTGTATTTAGGCTTTTAAGGTATAAAGCTATGATTATTGAATGGTAATTGGAAATAATTAGAAAATCAAACATCCTTCACAGCTCTGCGCGAGTTATCTCTATAATACTGACTCTGATGAGAAATTAAATAAGGTGAGAGTCCCAAAAGATACAGGCATATTTATTAACATGATCACACATATATATAACAATCTAGCACAAAGATATTTCTTTTGATACAAGTGAATCACTGGCTATGCATCTCTGGGTAGTGCACGGGCTGGGAATAAATGGAGTAACCCTGGGAGCAGTGTGGTTGGTGACTGGTGACCTCCTTTGAGTCTACATAGGGCCTTCTTGCACTGGATAAGATAGTACTTTCTGCATGTAAATTCCTGGGATCAAAACACGAGACAAGGCAGCTTAATTCATTACAGTAAGGGGATAACAAATTTATACTTTTAGATTGCATAGTTATCAAAGCCATCAGGCTATACACCACATAATTTCTCTCACATTCATATAAACCCTAGCTCTATATCTGAATTACCACTTTCATTTGGTGGCTGCCTCCTTGGCAGAATATTAACTTAAAGTCTACCAGTACATGCCCGAGCAGATTACTCCAAGTAGACTGGTTCGTCAGGGTGTAACTAGCCACTAGAGCTGTAGGGCTAATATTATTGTCGGGGGGGGGGGGGGAAGTTTCGAGACTGTACCCATGATTTTCCTAATATCACTACACAAGACTCCCTCTAATCACACATATCCTCGATCTGATGTCAACAAAGATGATAGCGATGTGTCATCAAATCTAGTCTGACACTAATTGCACTACATTGCAAAGTGGGGGATTTATCCTAGTTCAAGCCTTCTCTCTTTTGATGAGCTGATGAAAGCAAACCTGTCAACCAATTAATACTTCTATCTTTCGAGGGTGTATACATCAGTTTAGTCATAGTACTTATAGTGCTTCTACCTTGCTTTTCCTTCTTGGGGCCAGGTTTTAAGTATTCAATTAGAAGTGTTTTTTTTAATTATATGCATACGATTCAGAAAATCTTTGTAATTAGCTATATTTAAAGGGTAGGTCCGCCCCAAGTCAACCGAGGATAGACATCAATAAACTGTTAAACTAACTACACCAACCAGTTGAATCAATGTTATTCAACCAGATATAAATGTTTATTCTACAAAATACTCATATTCTCCTTGAAGGGGATGGCCGATTTAAGGTGAACTTACTCAATCATTTGAATTTCATTATATGTATTAGCAGGATATATCGGTAGTGCTATGGGTGTCCTAACAAAATCTCTATTTTCATTTCTGGTCCATGAGCAGACAGACAGTGCTTATAACACCTGTTTTCTGTCCCCTACTTGGGTTCAATTTTACAGCTTGCAAGAAGAACACTCTACCGATAGTCCACTGCTGCAGTCAAATCTGTCTGGCTGTTTCCCAATGTTTGTCCATTATAGATCCCAACTCCATAATAGTATTTCACCCTATTTTCCCAATCAATGCAATCATAGTTCTCCCCTTGCTCTCATCGACCTGTCTACTGAACAATTCCATTGTATGAATGCACTTGTTTGATTACATGATTATTACCATCCCCTCATTGACATGCCCTTACTATTGATATTTTCCCCTATGTGGTATGGCAGTCCTGCCCTGTGGGTTCCCGTGATTGTATAAAGATGAGTGTCTGCTTCTCTTTGTCTGGGTGTGTGTGTACTGTCCTCTTTTGTAGTAAATCTGTATGTATACAGTGACAGGAGAAGCCTTGTAATATACTTTGTTTAGCCCAGTAGTCGACCGTTGTGTGTATGAGTCCATATTGAATCCCTGCTTATTCATCTCTCACAATGACTTTAGAAGTGTTTCTAATTCAACCAGGATATTATAAATGGACCACACAATATTCTAAACGTTCAGTAAAAGAGGCTGCCACTGAAAACAGTACTCAGTAAATATTCTAATAATAACAACATCTATAGATGTAAAATTCTTGTTGCTTACTAAAGCACATAAAGACTATACATAAATCAACAAACACCACAATGAAGTCACCTCTTTTTGAACAGGAAAATCAGAGAGCTTGGTCATTGGATAATACCAGCGTTTTTAGATACCCAACTTTACATGGACAACATAAGAACCCCACCAGTTATCAGAGATTCTAGTACATCATCTTTTACATCAATCTCAAAGGTTGCCTAAAAGACAGGTCTCACTGTTCTGGATTCTTAACGTAACCAATGAGGCATCCACAGTCACGCCTCAATTGCCATGAGAATAGACATTTTAAAAAGTTGATACCAGGTTGCTGAGGACTGGATTGGTGAATGTTGTTGTAGGATGGGGTTGGTATCAATGGGAGGGAGGGAGGAGATGGACAAAAGCGGAAAAGATCTCCCCAGAGAGAAAGAAATGTTGCAGATTAAATAGCCAAACCTAAATATTGAAGGATTTACCCAATGTTTTGAAAAAAATGTTTAGCTGACCCCTTATACTTCAATAATCACAAGATATCTAAAGAAAATCTTTCTAACATTAAGTTCCTTGTCACTGATGCAATACATGCAGGGGCTTATTTGATATTGTGAAGCAGATAGAACTTAGATTCCATTGGTTTGCAATGAAAACGTCAGACATAAACAATAATAGCAACATCAGCAATTTCAACTATCTGTCAAGAGTTATGAAGCAAATACCAAAATGCTGTATCGGAGTTTTATTATCAGAAGAGCTTTTTTAGGTTGCTCATGAATTCATCCTGTTTCCATTGGTAATTAAAAGAGGATGCCACTCAATAAAAGCTCCTCTTGGCTCTTGATTATGAAGATTAAAGTATCAATATTATATATAGATGAGAACCAACTGAAAGACTAGTAGGCTAAGGGACAGGGACCAGGGTGCTTTTGCAGGGCTTTTAATTTGAATTTCTTTTTTTAAATGAAGGCTTGATGTGTTTTTGTTCAGTCATGAGGGACACTAAGATTATTCCTGATGGCAGTGTGGGAGCATGATTGCATCCTCCAGGGCTCTTGTGTCATGTTACTTTCTGATAATGAAGCTTAATGAGGGGGGACAGTGGTATCATGGCAGGTGGATGGGGAAGAAGAAAAGAGTGGCAATAGTTCAAATCGAATTTTTGACTTCCTTATCAAAACTATTTTCTTATTGACAATTCAATAAGGGAATCTTACTCCATAATTGACAGTTGGAACTGTCAATAAAAAGATTGATGTGTACTAGTGACAGTTTGCACTGTTGATAGCTGGCCCACCTTGATCTAGCTAGTTCTTGACAGTTCCTTAACATTACTGTCATAACCCTGAGAATGATTTTGATGGAGAGGACAATTTTGATGGAAAAGACGCTTTTGCTGGAAAAATTCATCCTGGTGGAAAAGATGATCTTTAGTTCAAATCGGATTTTGGTGCAAAACCGTTTTTTTGGTGCAGACCAAATTGGGGTGTAAAACCGATTTTGGGTGCAAAATCGATTTTTGGTGCAAAACCGATTTTGAGTGTAAACCCAATTTGGAGGGTGAAGCCAATTTGGAGGGCAAAACTGACCCTAAAGGCAAAACCGATTTTGGTGGAAAAAACACCTTTTGACTCCAACGTCAGTGGGAACTGTCAATAAGGCAGAAATATTCCACTATTGACAGTTTACATGAGGAACTGTCAATAACTGGAATAATTTCCACTGTTGACAGTGTTAACTGTCAATAACAGTTCTAATATTTTCCACTATTGACAGTTCAAACTATGAATAGCATTTTTGCTTCTACAAACCGCAATTATATTGTCGGAGGTGTTAAATGCCACAAGTCAGATTCAGAATATTGGTCCATGTTGTATTTGAAAATCTTATTATATTAGCAACATATATCTGGCTGCTCCTAGATACATCCTTCTTCAATTGATAACCCCCAACTTAAGCTCATCTCATCTTTAAGGACTCTCAACACCCATATTGCACTAAAACGGTTATGAGGGTTTAATTCCAAGTACATGTGTTACACCTCTACATATTATACATCATTTGAACCATCTATAATACTTTTATCAAATTCCTTCCATTATTTGAAATTTCCATCACTGTGGAATGTGATTGGAACAAAAACGTTCTTTTTTATCTTCTTTTCATTTCAACATCATTATGGGATGGAAAATGAACATAATTCTTAGGTTTAACTATTTTAAAGTGATATTGATGTCAATACCTTTTTTTTTCTTTTCTTGATATTCCAATTGTCAAGGCCTACAGTACAGAGCTCTTCAAAGTTGCATAGTTACTAAAAAAAGTTAAAAATGGCTATTTACCCCTATTTACTATTGGGTCCCCATGAATGTAAGGACATCAAAACTGACTATACTTGATTGCATGCAAGCATGTGAATATATAAAATGCATATCCTGACCAGTAAATGAGCGTTGATTTTTTTTTTTGTTGCAAAAATGGATGTTCCAGTATTTTTCCCTTTCGAGCAATGGAAAAATGTCAATAACATGTTCTACATTATCAGTAAAGACACTATGATGCTTTTGCTACATGGCAAGGCTCCTGAACAATCAAGAGGATGTTGTTTGCCTCATCAGTACATTGGCAATTGCATCAATTATTGATCAGCTATGAATCCATGTGCCTGAACCCTTTAGGCCAAATTTTTAAAAAAGCTTTGTTTCGGGTAACATGGGATGAAAATCTAGGGTCAGTAGGTCGGATATATTTTGTGTTTTAAACATTTTTACAGCCCCTCTACAATACCAAATAAGTGTAAAAATGGGGGGAAACATTCAAAGTCTTTGTAAAATGAAAATTGACTCCGAAAAAGTGGAATAATATCAAAATTTCTTCAAAATTGCCTAAACACCTGGGGTCAGCCCTGTTTTGATAGGGTCGGTTGGGTGACCTGAATAAACCTTTTTTTTCTGGCCTTATCTTAAAATGATCCTACAAAGCCATCTTTGATGAAATCTACCCCGAAGAATTTTGACAAATCAGGAATAGATGGATGATTTTTGTCATTGTTACACATGCCAGTCCTGAAGTTTTCAGGCATCAAGCTTTAGATTGTTTCATCACTGTAGATACTGGGATGCTGTCTTAGTGCGGGGTGAGGAGGGGGGGGGCTAATTTGTGTTAACTAATCATCAGGTTTCTGTCAGAGACAGTGAAGGAGATTTGATTCTCAAGTAACTGAGCTGTGTAAAAGGGGGTATTAAGTCTCTTGTTACTGCTGCTAATGACTCTGCAGCCAGGAGATGACAGTGACAGTTATCTCTTCTAGCCAGACCGGACTCTATCATCTCAGACAAGGCCAGATTGCACAATCTTTGTCAGTTCTTATTGCTTTAGTTTCATATAATTATAGTCAAACAGACAGAAACTATTAAATCATGTACAACAATAAAGGCATCTCCAATATTGTTAATACTTAGCTGGAGGTTGGACAGGCCAGACATTGTTCACTTACTTTAGTATATATATAAATTTTGTAAATAAATCACTCAACACCATGTGCATTTTTTTGTTTAATACAAATTTTTATTCATTCTCATGATATTCGTCAAATGTACTGCTGATTTTAAAATGTAATTCAATAGTATGTCTGGTATTTAAAAGAAATATATAATAATGAAACATAAATACAATCAAGTGTGCTGTATGACAGCCTTTAAACAGAAATGATACCCAAATAAAAGTTTACTACTTTAGGGAGTGTTCATTTATTATTTACAGGGGGGGGGGTGGTGGGTTTGGGGGGGGGGGCGTAAAAATTTCCGACCCCTTCTGAGGGGGGGGCGTAAAAAATTCTGACCCCTCTTGAGGGGGGGGCGTAAAAATTTAAGCCCCTTTTTAGCCAAAAAGCCCGCGCGTTACTATAGTTCAAAGGGGGGGGGGGCAAAAAATTTTCGGCGCCTTCGGCGAGGGGGGCGCGAAACGTTACACGCGCTCTCGAGGGGGGGGGCGTAAAAAATTTTCGCCCCTCCGCGCGAAATCTCACCACCCCCCCCCTGTAATTAATAAATGAAAACTCCCTTAGCCCTATACTTCACTGCCAATCCAGGAGACATTATTAAAAAACAAGCAATAAAATAAAGTACTCTCCAAACAAATGTACTCATAGAAGCATTGCTGAAACTCACTACCTGACAAGCAGCTATGGGTTATTTCTCAATATCTTTCAAAATAAGAAAAATTGAAGGTCAGTCTGATGCTGGAAATATCTCGAAACAGTGTTTCAAGGTCAGGCCTTTTAGTGAGGCACTGCTGGTTTCTGAGACAATGTTTTATTGAAGATTTTTTAAGCTCCAGCCTCACCCTCAGCTGTTTCTGTGCAATCTAGAAATCAGAATGCCGTGTTAAAAATATTGTTATCCCTTCCCTCAAAGTCTTCCTCTTTTTCCCCATCTTCATAGAATACCAAGCACTCCAATTTATTTGTCACCATACCCCCACCACCCCTTGACATGCCTGTTCTGCTATACAATCCCTTCAGGCAAGCCCCAGTATGAACCGTCTGTGTTAATTCTTTATCCACGATCAATTTTGGTGGGCTACTTTTGCCTGTCATACAAGCTCTGCATCACCTGCCACCCACTCCTTGATTCTCCCCACAGTCATGATCACATTGACTGCCCTGTTGAACTTTCCCCCAAGGTGCCTGTGTCTTCCATAACCCCACCTCTTGTGCTACCCTCTATTTCACACGATAGCCTTACGCACACCTCCCCCCCCCCCTCTCCCCTATCTCTTACATCAGGGTGTCTCATAACCAGACCCCAGACGTCAGGCCAGGTCTGCAGGATAAACTTAGAGTATAATCTGATCTGCCTCCTCCCATCATGGAAGACACACTAACAATGACATGACTCTGCCCACTACTGCTCCTGCCTGAAGGATTAGACCATAACTATATCTGATATCTGCAGAAGGAGGCCTTCATCATGGGTGGCCATATTATAATTCTAAAAACTCTAGGCAAATAGTGTAATTTGCTCTTTACACACCAAATTGTGTTGCTTTCAATTATCATCATGAGTTTATTGAAAAAGACTCAGGGTTGGGTGACCTTATAAAGGGGCTCAATGTTGTAATGATGCTTGGTTTAGGATGTGGAAGCATGGCATGGGTTGATTTTGCAGTGCCTTTAGCTAGTAGGAATTTAAAACTAGGATAAACCGCAAACATGAGCAGCAAAACGGAAGGGGACCAAGGTAGTGGAAGAACAATCCAACCTAACAGAACCTAAGAGCTGACAACATTATGATATTGTCCATATTTTTGATGAAGTAGTAGCGTTATATTGGACACAAGGGTGCGGGTAGATTTATATAGGTGGGAGACAATGTTGCCAAGGCTACATGGAGAAGGGATAGGGTTATGATGTCTATCAAAATCACAGCTATCAGTCTTGTCTATGTTGCATTTTATATTTACTAGAGCACAAATACGGGATGTCTGTACCAAAGTACCCTAGACTATTGAATCTTACTACCCCAAGTTGGCTCAACTCACTCATATAATATTATTATGGGCTATGTGATCATCTCAATGATGTAACAGCCATAGACTGTTACAACCGTATCTTTTACATTGTATTTCATCTTGAGAGAGGAAAGCGCTTGTTGAGTTGAAATAAATGGTGCTATAAGGCTGAGGGTAGATTGTGTACCATCTTGGTCTACTTCGAGACCCTGTCACACAGGTACCTCTCAGTATTGATCGACACAGTCAGCTACCAGTGCGATGTTGATGGGTGATAATAGAGGAAAACACGCACCTCCTTCACATCGAGCAGATTGAGGAAGATAGATGGATAGCGATTGTATAAATAACTCTGGTTTGGGAGCCAGAGGTCAGCCACCATTAGTGCAAATTACATTTTAGGACATAATATTTATCAAGGACCATATCGCTTCTGGCTGTGTCTCACGAACTTGGGCCAATGTGTTTGACACAGCTTTCTCTTGATGTATCACATGGGACATTGCATGGTTCATAACAAGACATTTAGTGTGATCCCTCACAAAACCTAGAACCTGCTCACACAGGGTCAACGCATTATGTATTTTGTGGACCATTTTTCAATGTATCAACCTCATGGGGTTGTTGTGATGTTATGAATACAGCGCTTTTCAGCCGACCTGCTAGGGCTGCATGAATGAATGAATGCATCATAACAACCCCAGCCAGCATAAAAACATTTTCTATGTCAAAATAACATTTTAAAACTTTATATAACGTTAGGCCATAGTGTGGAACGTTATATAATGTTATATAATGTTGTATGATGTTGTATAACTGTTTCTTTGTTTACTGGGACACAGGTCATAGAGTTAAGAATGTGTTCCTAGAATTATTTTTTTTTGTTACTATGCGGCTAGTTCCAGGATGCTCACCACAATAAATCACCTAATAATGGTAGGATTAACCACAGCAAAATCATCTTAGGATGTTGTTTAGGCCTAGTCAGTGATAGGTCTACCCCATAATGCTATAAACTTTAACATTTGTATCATATAACTAAACCTAACCCGGAAGTAAGAACGTTAAACAAGATTGTATCAATACTGCAGCATTTTCATCCCTACCTCTCTCTCATGCCCCCACCCCCCATCTATAGGAGATTGACCAGTGGGTTGGGATTTGGCATCAAAGACGGGTAGAAATGCAAGGATGATGTTGTGTTCATGACCCATTTCTCCGAGGCAATGGCCTGAATTGATGTCAAGGGTAACCCAGATACAAGGCATGCACCTCCCGACTCCCACTGATACACAGTAGCATGATAGATAGGGTATATAACACTCTAACTGGCCATCCAAAGGAGGTAGCCATCTTGTCCCCCAAAATCTGCCCCTGGCTTAAGTGATGAAACAGCTGAAATGTAAGCATTTGGTCTATTTGATTTTTCGCCCATATAAATATGTTTTTTATATTTATGAAATCCCATTAAATGGCTAAAAGGTCAAAATGGGTGATTCTCATCAATTCAACTTGATTACAAATTTGCATTTATTCACTAAGTTACTTTTATATTGCTGTTGAAGGATTAAAAATAATCTTTCCCAAAAATAAATACACAGTCTGGGAAATCTAAAAAAAATGAAATTGTGACAGGCCCTCGTGGTCATGAAAAATCGCCAAATGACAGATGAGTCTGTTGCACAAAGGATCCTGCTTTTTACCACCAAAGTATATCCATGCACCTCTATATTTGGGGTTCATATATGTATCCTTCTTTCCTTTCCATTTTCTTTCAGCCTTCTTTTGATTCTCTAGTGGCCACAATCAGTGTTGTGTTTTCTACAATACATCTGCCATTGTGACCTTTCCTTCTGGTAATAAGCTTGGGAAAGCCTGCACAGCTAATGATACTGTAAAGAAAGGGGTTGTTAAATGATGTCTAACAATTCATGGGAATTGCTGCACAATGAGTGTTTCCTCATAGGTTCTTCACAAACTGTGGACATACCAACTAGAACAGAGGTAGAAATACGGTGACATGTTCATCATTCCTGATAAAAGCTGCAGTAGTGCAATCAAGAACTAAGTGCATCTAGTAGAAAATGTGTTGCGCAAAGGAGGAATTGTGACCAGAACTTTGATCATCCATACTGCAAGAGATACCTCCCCAATGGATTCTTAACTTTCCTGACATTATCATTGTTTGATATGGCTGGGTAGTCACCCTGTGTGTATCTCGAAAGCCAACCAGGGTGAGGGTAGAAAATGCCAAACACATTCACAATTCATATGACTCAGACAAGCTGTCATGAACATGCTTCAGCTATAGCTCCAGTCATGAAGAATAGGTAAAAAGTTCAAAACTTCCCCTACACTTTTTCATAGAATGCCATTCATTTGACGACCAGATGGCACACAAATGACATTTTTGATATCCATTTGAAGCCAATACATCGTAGAATATGCATATGATATTAAATAATTAAATTTTTGGAAAATGTGAATTGTATTGCCATGGCAACAAGTATTCCTAAATAGCGAAATTTCAAAATGTTCACTTTTTTTCTCAGGAGAATCGCCATAGCTTTAGATAATTATGTGTGTATTAATTTCCTGTAACAAAAAGAAATCACTCATAGCCCAATCCATGTTGGTGTATCAGAGTGGCAAAGTGTGTGTCTGCACTGGCCCTTTCTTGGTGACTGGAGCTATAGTGCCCCAAACTCTTCCGTAGCCTATTCACAAAAGTTGTTCTCAACTGATGACTCTCTGAAATGTCTATCCCATAGCCTTCCCTAATTAGATTATATTGATTGTTTTTTCTTTTCTTACATATTTTTTTCTTTTCACTAAATAAATACCAGCATGAATACACAAATTCCTTTTCTTTTCTACACACACCATCCCCTATTCCCCAAACTTTATAGGTATTTCCGTAAAAATTAAAGGTTGGTTCCGGGGGTCTCAAGAAACCAGAATGTACTAATGTATGTTCCAATAAGCCAGAGTTATTTTCCTCAGTGCCTTTTAGAGTAGTGCTCTTGCCAATAATGACCATTTTGTAACTTGCTTGAACGCCATTAGAGTACCACTAGCAATAGTTCCTCTTTAAGTGCTCATGTTAACATGACCTACTAGAAGTGCTTATGTTAACATGACCTACTGGGGAATGCCTTAACAGATGAATGTGAGTAGATAAGAGCCCTGGGATTTAACTAAGAAGGATAGGCAGGCCAGTAGAGAAGTGAAAGAATTATTAGGAGTGAACTGAAGCCCTCTTCCCTTGCTTGACTGTTGTGAGTAGTTCATATTTATCACATGTATTCATTTGTAGGAAGGCATCATCCTTCAGATTGTTTCATTACTGAAGACTATCACTGCAATGTCATTTTAGTGGGACTGAGCTGAGCGCCGTTAGCTGTTTCTAATTGGTTTTAAATAATCCTCAGGTTTCTGTCAGTGCCAGTGAAAGGGATTTGACTCAAGTAATTGAGCTGTGTAAAAGGGGTTCATATTAAGTCTCCTGTTGCTGCTGCTAATGACTCTGCAGCTAGGAGGAGATTACCTGCAGATGACAGTCATAGTTAACTCTTCTAACCAGATGAGAATCTCGTTACACTATCTCAGGCTAGGCACGACTGCACTCATCCCCCTTGGTGCTCATCCGTAACATGGCCTGTTAAGAACCATGGGTATCCTGCATATAAGATTAAAATTAATAGACAGAAACTATTACTGATTAATATATTACCAATATGCACAACAATGTAGGCAATTATAATAGTGTTATCATTATTTCTCCATATTTCTCAATATACCCCCCTTTGATTGCTCTGTTCCCCTTGAACTGCAGCTTTTTTTCTCAAGGGTAAAACATTGGTTGTTCATGCCCGAAATTCAAGTTATCGTGCTTCTGCACAAAATAAACTAAGAGGTTAGTTATTGCTTCTCAGCCCCAAGTTGCTGGAGCATACCCAGTACCACCAGGCTACCAGTGCAGTGAGAGTTATCTATATTACAGGGCGATAAATGTTAGCAATGTCTAGGGACAGCACTCATTCCAATTATTCTTATCCCTTATTCCCTTGAGTAATGGGTTTTTGCATGGAGCGTGCAAAATCTTTTACACCCTGCTCCCCGGTCAACAGGTTGAAATCTATCCCCTCTTTTACGGGTCGCGTGCGGACCTTTTGAAGCATAGTAAAGCACAGGCCTTTTGGCCCAAAATAGGTTCCTTTTTTTCAACCCTCCCCACAAGAGGGGTCCAAATAATTTTACACCCCCCTCGGTCAAATTCTATTTGCGCCCCCTTATCTTCTGGATTAAATTGAACTCCATACATGTGCTGTACATGAGTTAGCATCTGATAAAAGGGTGTTAAGGTGTCACAGAACTTATCCGCCCAGAATACCTAGGACAGCCAAATAGTCCCTACTAAAAACGGAATTCTAGTGGATATAATCAGTGCTAGGAGACCTTATTTTTGACTGGGAGTAATAATAGTCATACCAGAAGATGGGCAATGCTTGGTTTAAAAAAGTTTTAAAACGTTTTTGGTATCCATGGTAACCAAGGGGTCACGCTTGGAGGTCAAAGTCAAGGTCACAGGTCGGTGGGGCACTTGAAAAATTGATCCTATTCAGACTATGCT
The DNA here is from genome assembly GCA_947462335.1 of Harmothoe impar. Taxonomy (NCBI): domain Eukaryota; kingdom Metazoa; phylum Annelida; class Polychaeta; order Phyllodocida; family Polynoidae; genus Harmothoe; species Harmothoe impar. The sequence goes on from OX381718.1 coordinate 46,387,399, forward strand.
TTTTCCATGGCAACTAGCGCAAAATCTAATCTGACTCCCATATTGACGGACATTCTTAAAAGATCGTAAATGACCCCAGCTTTTGTTTAAGGCGTCATTTATGAACGCCATCAAATTTTGAACCACATTTGGAGCCACTTGATAGTGAAAAAGAGGAAATGATTATAACATCACTGTGCCAATTAGTACCCTGACACCATAAAGGCCTGTAAGTGATTCTTTTGCTGAGGGCTATTTTACATATGATTATTTGCCTTAAGCATTTGATATTGTGAGCATCTGTGAAAAGTGGTATTTGAAATGACAAAAAAATCCACAAAAAATTGCTTTTCAAATAAATGTGATAAATGACGCTATATTTTGAATTGCATCAAATCAAAGTTGCCTCTATCCTTGATGAACCTACTTCATATGCAAAGTTCTAGAGAAAGGATTCAAGGTCAGCCTGATGCTGGAAATGTCTCCAAAACAACAACTTTTGAGCATCAACAAGAGTCTTTAACAAGAGTCAGGCAATGCTTGTATCTTCACCTCTTTCCCTGCGCTATCTATGAAACAGAGTTATGAAGCTTTCTGGAAGCAGTTTAGTCTATAAAGTATTCTTAAGTGCTTTCCTTCCTAGATTTGTCCACATCTTTATAATAAACATACAACGCTCCAATTTCTTTTTGTCACCACTTGACATATCTGTTCTACTGTACAGCCCAATCAGGCAGACCCCAGTGTGAACCTCCTGTTGTACTTCTCAATCCTAGATCGATGTTGGGGAGCATGCCATGGGATCCCTCTCCCTCCCCAGTCACTTTACTCCTTACTCCTTACTTCAGTCCCCTCCATCACTTTGCCTCCCCTGCCTTTCGCCCTTCTCTCGCTGTCTCTGATGCCTAGTCTGCATTCCCGCCTCCTGAGCCACCCCCTGGCTTTTACCTGGCTACCAATCCCCCAACCTCCCCCCACCTACCTTCCTATCCCCTCACCCTGGGGGGTGGTGTTGTAACCGGGCCCCAGACGTCAGACCTGTCTGGAGGATAAACTTAGAGTATAATCTGACCCGCCTCCTCCGATCATGGAGGACACACTGACAATGGACTCTGCTTTATGCCTACCGTTAAAAAGCCCGGGGTCTAAACCATTAGTTGTAAAAAATGAGCCACTGGCAGTTGAAGTGATTTGCTCTTTACAGACCAAGCAGGTTGACTTTTAAGTGGTAGCGTTCATGTTTATTTAAATTGCCATGTTGATGGTTTGCTGAGAGTAAGGATAGGGTATTTACAGAAAAGGGATCTGAAGGGGTTGATACGGGAAGGGTCCAAGGAAGAAAACCCTAACCTAATCACATACAATGTATGGCCATATTAAATTTTGTGCCACATTTGCCAATATTATGTCAAATTACAGCATTATATTAGACACATTGGAACAGGTGGATATACCTCAATGGGAACTCTTTACAATTTTGAATAATTGCTAATCACACAAAACCAGATGAGTTGACTTAATTTTTGATTTCTATTGGGGTTGAAGGAACATCAAGATCTTGGGGATGAGTTGTAGATGCAACGTTTCATAAACTTTTAGATCACTTCTTCAGGGAGACATCTATAGTTCTGCCAAGACTATTTAGAGATGGTATAGGTTTGAATCAAGTGCAGACAGAGTGTCGACTTCCTCTGAGGCCTATTCATAGTACATATCAGACTAGGGTGTAGTTCTCCTTCAAACTTAGCACAGCACAGATGTATATGTATATGCAATGTCTATCATAGTGTAGCAAAGACTGCTGGCCCCATCTCATGTGTTTTATTATACCTTAGCACAGAGATTACAATGATATCACAGCAGATCAATGTATGAAGCATATCATCTACATGCATTTTACGTGGGGAGAGCATAATTCTTGAGTGGTTGAAAGAGGTGGTACTATTAGGGTGAGCGCTAGGGAATAAACCATCTTGGTCTGCGTCCAGACCCAGTTACACAAGTACCTCTAGGTATTGATCCACAGACACCATAGTGAGCTACCAGTGAGATGCCGATGGGTGATAATGGGGGAAAACACGCACCTCCTTAACCCTTCCTCTACCGTACACGCATTATTGCGAGTTTACAGTACAGGACCGTACACGCATTTATGCGAGTTACTCGCCGATTTTTGACCCCCTGTGGTTTACCTAAAAGTTGGTAGAATCCCCTAATTTTTTCTAACAGTACTCTATGGCATATTGTCTCTGCATATCTTAATCCATTTTTACATACATCCAATATTTTAGAAATGCTGGGCATCTCAACTTGGATGATATTTAACTTATTTTCAATATGATTTGAGCAATATTTAAGGCAAAAATTGTGAAAAATGTCAAACAATATTGTTTTTTGGGTGAAAAATGGTTTTGTCCAACTTTTCATGCTGAAACAGATGGTACCAAAAGTTAAGGTCCATTTTAATGCAGTCTGGCCTAAATGTAAGGCTTGTCCTCACGACCTTGAGCCAATGTTTTTGTCTCTGACCGGGTGCCGTCTCTGACCAGGTGCCGTCTCTGACCGGGTGCCGTCTCTGACCTGGTGTCAGAAAAACGTGTTTATTAAATGTTAACCTATACTCATATATATAAGGATACGTAAAAACGTTATGGCAGCTCTTATGTAATTATCATTAGCCTCCTGCTGCTAGTGGAACATAGCTAAACTTCCAAAGTGACATCCGGTCAGAGACGGCACCCGGTCAGAGACGGCACCTGGTCAGAGACGGCACCCGGTCAGAGACAAAAACATTGGCTCAAGGTGGTGAGACACAGCCGTAAGTTTCAATGGCAACATATCCACTTAAAAAAGCTGTATCTAATTTAAAATAGGGCTTTATCTCCCTAATTTGAACACTTAGGGGGATTTGGGCATCTTACTTTCTGGTTATTCAATATTGTATATTATGTCATAGATGTACTTCTAGTTTGAATATTTACAAAATTCCTTCAGTTTCTGATAGGTTAGGCCATCCCCTAAATCCGAATATCCCATTTGAATTTAATCTTAACTGACGTGGCTCTTGGCATGCCAGAAGTTATGTATACAAATACCTGCCATTTAACACATTGTACATACACTAGCATGCAAACAGCGTTCCCAGCATTTACTTCTCTCACATGCTTCTCTTCCAAAGAGATCATTATATGGTTTGGCAATGCATTTACAGAGGCATAAATATTAAAATCAGGGGCACTGTAACATACAGCTGACAATGTGGTAAGCCTAGCCACAGTATGTGTAGCTCCAATATTGTACATACACACAAGTGCTTTATTGAACAGGTTTCATGTGGAGGTATACATGGGTGTGAGACAAGTGGAGTGTTGGCAAGAGCAGGAAAAAGGAATAAGGGTAAATCTAGTGCAAACAGATGGTTGATTACCTCTGAGACATATCCATATCACACATAGGCCTATCAGACTGGGGAGTAGTTCTCTTTTACATTCACCAAAATGTGATATTCAAGCACTGACTTCATGCCAGCTACAGCCTACCCAACACCATATTGAAAAACAAGAAACTTCCTACCCGGCCCTGCAAATTTATATATTATTATATGGGTGTAGAGCATAAAACAATTACATTAGGAAGTTATGCGTGTGAAGAGGCTAGCCGAGATGGAGGGGGGATAGAGGGGATGATTGGTGGGATGGGAGGGGAGGTAGCATACCTACTTATAGTCTGCATTCAGACCCAGTCAAGGTACCTCTAAGTATTGATTCACACAAGTAAAGTCGATGTGTGATAATAAAGGAAAACGTGCACCTCCTTCACACAGAGTGCATTAAGAGGAATAGATGGATGGTGATTTTATAAATAGCCCAATGAAGAGGGAACCTGATGTTGGTTACTTTGAGTGCACTGAATGGTACATAAACTTGATATAGAGTCTAATGAGCCTTGAGGTCATTGTAGCACAGGTCTACCCATATCTCAGGTAAGTATGCTGTTGGTATAGTGCTATTTCATATAATTATAGTCAATCCCACATCATGAAATTTGGAGAATGTGAGGGAAATGTCTGAGGAAGCAAATTAATCGAGAAAATGAGTCTAAATACAAAAGGCATGTTGCTGGGTTTCTATATGCAGAAGTGAGGGATTCGATGTGGTAAATGTTTGAGCAAGTAAGGATCTACAGTTAACAAATACCTTATAGGCCAGCTTGCCCTTAGCTTACCAGAGACATCAATACTTGAATACTATTGTCTTATTCTATCACAGAATTGGTCAATTGGACAGAACTATACACCTACTCATATAGCAGTAGAACCGTCACATCTTCATACCTCATCAACCCTCATGCAGAAAATATATAAGCTTTATAACTGATTATAATTATCATTCTAAAATGTACGTTGTCACCGTTCCCTTAGAGTAGCAAACAGCTTTAGGGCCTCATGAGTTGTTGACTCTGGTCTTTATACTATATCCAGCGAGCAGCCAATTCCATATAGTTTGTATACCTAATGTAACGCTCCTTACATGGCCACTCAAGTTCTATGGGATTGCTCTGTAGGTGTGTGATGGCTGTCCTGCAGCTACATCATGACAGACACTAACAAAGGTGTGGATGTATTGTGCTGCCAAAGCAAGTGATCTGTCAAGTCACAAATTCTGAGGCGGGGAAAGTTGAGAACCCCTCAATGACCTTCTGATTCATTCCCATTTCTTCTGTTCAAAATGAGGACAAATGCTGCTTCATTCCAGATTAATAGTGTGGCATATGTTATCCTCTTTGAAGTGAAGAATGATTATAATGATATAAAACAGAGTTGTATAGGCCAACATCCTAATAGCTGCTACAGAATTGCAGCATTCACAAGTTGATCAGTTACATTCCAATGTGTACAATGCACAGTCCCTGTAGGGGCCAGACATCAACCCACAGGAAACATCTGTAGCTTGCCACTCAACATAGAGCCTACTATGGTGAGCCATTCCGATAAAAGTGAACACATGTAACATTGATAAGGCCTTGGTCGGATATTTTCTTTGTTGTCATTTTATGTATATATATGGAAATTAGATCAACAGAAAAAAAACGAAAAAAAACTGTACACTAAAGGCACATAGTCATAGAAGAGTGTTTGTATGGTCAGTCCTAGCGGGCAAAAAAAACCATTGAATCAGGTTGATGCAATGCTGATTAAATATTTAACTCAATTTTGTGCTCACTGGGGTGGAGTCTTTGGCCACCTCCCCTGCATACCTTACATAACATTAACTGCAACAATCCAGCACATAAATCATTCTTTATTTCAAGATATAAGAAGGATCTCAGCAACTGGATGAGCAACATGCAAATGTAACAAATTAAAAACTGGCTTAATGTATTTGTTTGCTTACAAAGACAATTTCAAAATATGTCCCTGAAATGCAGGCTGGCTGGTCTGACATACTGTGAACCCAGGGGACAGAGCAGCACAGAGCAGCACTTGACCACGGCCACCCTCTCACCTGTCAATGCCCCCTAGATCCTTGTGAGTAGGCTGTGTTGTATGCTAGTCAGACTATTAAGAAAAACTTCAAAAAGTTTACTTTTAAGCATACGTCCAATCTCCTTAGCACCATTCACTCCCCCTCATCCCATCTCAACACTTCATTACTCTACCTGTAAACAAAAGAACAATGATATGCTTCTCTTTCAACCACTGTAATCTGGAGGATTCCTGAGTTGCCTGATCCGGGTGTCAGGCAATGTTAGACTCTGAAATGTAAAATTACATGCATACAATGGTATAAAGTGGGAGTGTGTCAAAAGATGACGAAAGACAGTCATGTGCCAAATGCTTAAAGCTGTTCAGCTGATATTTTGTTCAGAATAGGCATTATTGTTGACTAACAGTTTGTAAAATGCCCCCAAGTGTTGGTGATTTATCATATACGTATCATGTGCACATTTTACATGATTAGGACAGTGAATTACAAGGCCACTGCTTGAATAAAGATTAAGAAAATTCTGAGGCTCTTTAACGGATTTGAATACCTATTTTCAGCTGAGGTTACTGACAGAACAAATGCAGCTAAAAGGACAAATACACAAGACCAATCTAAAAGTTATTCCCCACATGTTTCCTACCAAGGGTACCTTGCGTGACTGACAGCAACAGGAAGTCTAACCTGAAGTGGGGTCAGTCCGGAAGTGTGACAGGTGTTGCCCCTTACACAGCTTCTGTGACAACTAATCCCCCTGTGCTCTGTATCAAACCAGGCCCGGATGTGACATAGATCTAAGGGGCAGGCAAAAAGGTGGTGGTCTGAAACTTGCTGTTGTTGGTTGATGTGGAAGGGTAAAAGAAATGCCATAGGGAGGTTGAACTTACTGAGGAAAGCTTTATTTAACATCTACAGAAAGTACTTTGTGGGAGTACAAAATGAGTTAGTTCAAATGCTATTCCCTGGGGCATGTTTGTCATCTGATAGAAAGAAGGACATTGGACTAGCTTGACTTGACACTTTGGCCCTTCTCATTTGATCCAAACTAAACATCTGAAATGTTGTAGCTTAGTACCTGCCTCAGATGTCCCTCATTGCTTTCCTTGAATGCTCTTTTTTCAATGCATGATTTCGAGACAACAAAATATGATTTTGTAGATTTTTAATCATTCAACTTAGAAAATTCTGCACTTGCTTATATTACTATTCCTTATTAGAGAGGTTCGTTAGACATACTTATAGTGTTTTTATTATGAAGAATTGGTAAAAATAATATTATGCTACATATTTACCTATACTGAATCATGCCTCACATCCTTCTCCTCATTAGCCATTTTATTTCTGATGTAAGGCCTTTCATACACTCTTTAACTCTCATTTCCCAGATCATTACATAAGATCAGTTATACAGTAAATTGATTGAACATGGCAAACTGTTCAGATCAACACTTTGTATCCGCAGTAGCAGTGGAGAAACTTTTACCATTACATACTACAAAATTAAAAGCTACTCAAAGGAACCCAAAGTCTGAACTTCCATGTAGGGGAAAAAGATGGCAGCCTGCACATGGTAAGAAGGTACATCCCTCTGTTGTGTTCATGGTGGAGATAACAATAGCTGTCAGAGGATGGGAAAAGCGAAAATAAGATGCCAATAGTAAGTATGAGGTCTGTCATGGGTATGTGTCTTTCTGTTTTATAACTGGGAGAGGTTTGTGATATTATAGATGTTTAAAACTTATACAACATTTCTAAGATGATGTTTCTTTTGAGAAAGAGCCCGACCAAGGACACTACGTAACCTAAGATAATTATAATCAAATAAATTTTACATATAAGTATAACATTGTTTATATTATATACTCTTTGAACTCATTTTATGTGTCTATAAGGGAGTTTGTGCTTTGAAAATTTCTATTTGGAACATTAATAAATGTTATTCAACATGCATATAAGTATGTGCTGTTTTCCCATGATGGCCATTAAAGCTAGAACATACAACGAGATGCATTTTCTAGACCTAGTTCAAACAAATACATTACTAGTGAACACTTTGGTGACATTACTTATTCATTGATGAGGAAATTAGATAACACTCCCATGATGATTTATCTAAGGACAATAATTTATGCATAGATGACTTGTACATTATTGCAAATATTAGAGTTGAGAGTTGATGGCAAACTGCTAGACAACATGGGAGCTGGGTCCTAGCTGGGTCCTAGAATCAGCTCAATCTAACTAGGTTAGTTCTAATTACTTTGAGTTATCTTCCTCAGTGCCCCTTTAAGAGAAAAGCTTACATCCTTAAGGCCCAATGGGACATGCCTAAACAGATTAACACGAGAAGATTAGTCCTCTGGGGCAAAACTACCGGTTAGGTAGGATTTGCAGAGGAGGAGGAGTAAGGCGATGTCAATAACTGACAATAAAGAGGGGGGGATTACTAAAATTCGTAATAGTGTTCTAGTAAAACCGGCACTACATTACAGTCTGGTGCTGGCTGGCGCACAAAAAAAGCAGGCACTAGTCACAATGGGGCGGCGTCTGACTTGTAGACAATTATAGGCATCCAAGTAAAATAGGGAAGGTGTGTGGGGCCTTTATCCCTCAAATTGCCCTTATCCCTCAAAATGGGACCCTTTTGAGGGATAAAGGCCATGACGGGCCTTTATCCCTCAAAAATGGCGCTAAAGCTCAAAAGCCTTTATCCCTCAAAATATTTGCCTTTATCCCTCAAAAGCCTTTATCCCTCAAAACCTATGAGTCTCAGCTGTAATTGCCTTTATCCCTCAAAACCTATATATTGGTCTCAGAAACCAATCTGTACGCAAATATTGACTTGCCTTTATCCCTTAAAACCTATATACTGGTCTCAGAAACCAATCTGCACTCAGATATTGACTTGCCTTTATCCCTCAAAACCTTTATACTGGTCTCATGTACCAATCTGGTGTTCAATATAAACGGTTTAGTGGTTGTATGGAGATCGATATTATTTGAATATTAAGTAAAGATGATTTACATGCAAGGGTTAACTAGTAGTGAGGCACATGCCAAATACATCAATGAATGAACACATTTCCAATTCGAAATGGCCAGAAAGTAGTACCTTGGGGACCACTAACAGCTCATTGGCAGTGTGTGTGTACATATGAAAGGGACAACAGACAGATAGACTGTCTATAGGGGCTTATAGTTAAGGCATTGTTTGCTTACTTTACAATAGTGAGCTATGCTCTGCTGAACATGACAAACAGTTGTTCCCTTGCATGTCTTAGTTCAATCAATGTTCCACAAAGCTGATATCCATAGAGGAAACATTCATATTACTTGCATGCTCCACATGGCCCCTAATCCTGAAGATAGAACTCCCACTGCTAAAATATGATTAGGAGAACGAACTGCAGGGTAGGAATGGTAGGCTGGAAGGCTGGCACCAGGGAAACTTTGAAAGGTCTGCAATTTCTATTGTGAAGGCTTGATGAGTTTGTTCAGTGCCTGAGGGGGTAGAAACATGTTACTGGTAGCAGTACGGGAGCATGATTACATCCTCAGGGGTTTGGGGTTCATGTTACTTCCTGATAATACTGTATGTAATCCAGGTCGAGGTTATCAAGGGTGGCCGTGGAAAAGGTAGATTAGAGTGACTGTATCAAATGGATTTTTTTTCACTTTTGATTGAAGAGGAATGCACTCATAGCTTTGATGATACATAAACGGTTCAATGGGCTTCACTACCAACTCACGTGGAGGAGAGGTTTAATATCAGCTCATTACTCTGTACCGAATTGTGCTAAACCATACATATTAATTCAATGACGACTTGCAATAATGTGAATCATTGTACCGATATCCACCAAACTTGTTCAGTTTGTATAAATGTACCTTTCTTGTCTACCATTGCATACAAACCCAAGCCGAACAGAGATTGTGTTGTTTGCTTAAGTGGACAAGCCACAGCCACATATTTATGTATTTGTCAATCCGACTTCAAAACCTTTATTGACAAGCTTTCTGAATTGCTATATTGGTCTATATCAGGTCATATATATGTGGTACAAGTGCATCCTACCAATGTAATGCCACCTGATATTCCCATGAAGATAAATAATGATTATCCAAGTGAAGTCAACAGAAGGATGAAATGCTCTATCCATTATTCTGCTTTGGATATAATCATGTACTAATGCCATAAGATACTATTTTCTTGATGAATAGCCTTTGCCATTTACTTTCTATTCCCCCAATCACAGAAAAAATTACATATTTGTGCTTTGTGGATTTGTTTGAATATAAGATCCTCATCTTCAATAGTAGGATCATTTTTGTGAGACAGTCAGTGATATCAACTCAACATAGATTTAATACTGAACCGATGTTGAATCAACATCGTATCAGCCCCATGCATCAATGTTGATTCAACGTTCTGTGTCAACTGGACAATACACTGGCCTAATTAAATTACAAATAAATTCTTTCATTTCTTTTCCATTGTCCTCCTCAGACGACTCCCCACCATGCATTAGATGTTGGCAGATTCTCCACATCTTTACACACACATTGTTTCCATCAACTAATCCCCTGGGTTTGTTGAACTCTTCCCAGATTTTAAGGTTTAGCTCTGGACCCTCAGAGAAATCATAGAGGAGTCCAAATAGTGGACCTGGGCATGGTTAAGATACAAGTGTATTTATCAGCATGATCACACATATAACTTTTGAGCACAAAGATATTCTTTTCAATGCAAGTGCATCGCTGGCTATGTATCTCAGGGTGATGCACGGCCTGGGAATAAATAGAGTAACCCAGGGAGCAGCAAGGTGGCCACATAACTTCAGTCGGCGACCCCCTCAAGGGAGGATAAAGATCAATAAGCTGTTAGATTAGCTGTACCAACCAGTTGAATCGATTGTATTCAACCAGATATAAATTTATGTTTATTCTACAAAATACTGATTCATATCCTCCTTGGAGAGGATGGCTGACTGAAGGTGAACTTACTCATTTGAGTTTCATTATAATTATATATATATATATTAGCAGGATATATTGGTAGTCCAATGGGTGTCCATTTTTATGTGTGCTCCAATCAAAAGTTGACCTTTTGCACCCCCCTACTCTCCATTGTCATTTCTGAGGGATAAGCAGACAGGCAGTTGGTGCTTATTCAACCTGTTCTCTGTCCCCTGCTTGAGTTCAATTTTTCGGCTTGCAAGGAGAACACTCTACCAATAGCCCACTGCTGCAGTCAAAGCTGTCTGGCTGTTTCCCAATGTTTGTCCTTCATAGATCCGAACTCCATAATAGTATTTCACTCTATTTTCCTAATCAATGCAATCGTAATGCTCCCCTTCCTCTCGACGTGTCTACTGGACAATTTATTATATACACTTGTTTGCTTACATGATTATTATCATCCCCTCATTAACATGCCCTTACTATTGATGTTTTCCCCTATGTGGTATGGCAGTCCTGCCCTGTAGGTTCCCATGATTGTATTCGGCTGTTGTATGCACATGCCCATATTGAATCCCTGCTTATTCATCTCTCACAATGGCTTTAGATTGCGGTTCTAAGGCAACAAGGATATAAATGGTCCACAGAATATTCTAAACGTTCACTTAAAGAGGCTGGCGGTGAGGACAGTACTCAGTAAATATTCTAATATCAACAACATATATAGATGTAATATTGTGCTCACTAAAGCACATATAGACAGATAGAGACTACATACATCAACAAACACCACAATGAAGTCACCTCTTTCTGAAACTTACAGGAAAATCAGAGAGCTAAGTCATGGGATAGTACCAGCATTTCTAAATACCCCAATTAACATGGACAATGTAAGAACCCCACCAGTTATCAGAGATTCTAGGACATCATTATTTTACATCAATCTCAAAGGTTCCTTAAAAGACAGGTCTTGCTGTTCTGGATTCTTAAAGTAACCAATCAGGAATCCACTTAGATCATTCGTACCTCAATGGCCACGAGAAAACAAATTTGCTGAAACCAGGTTGCTAAAGACTGGATTTGTGACAGTTGTTGCAGCATGGGGTTAATATCAATAGGAGAGAGGGTGGAAATGGACAAAAGGGAAAAGGTTTTAGAAAGAAATATTCCAGATTAGCCCAACCTAAATATTGAAAGGTTTACCCAATGTTTGAACAAATTTATAGCTGACCACTTCTACTTCTATAATTAGATGATATGTTAAGAAAATCTTTCTAACATTAAGTTCCCTGTCACTGTTAGTATTTGCATACAGGGGCTTATTTGATATTGTGATGCAGAACACTTATATTCTATCGGTTTGCAATGAAAAGGTCAGACATAAACAAGTTCAGCAACAACAGCAAATTCAACTATCTGTCAAGAGTTATCATGAAGCAAATACCAGAATTCTATACTGGAAATATGAATTATTTTACTAGAAGAGCATTTTTAGGTTGCTCATGGGTTCATCCTGGTTCCATTGGTAATTAAAAGAGGATACCATTTAATAAAAGCTCCTCTTGGCTCTTAATTATGAAGATTAAAGTACCAATGCTAGGAGAACCAACTGCAGGGAAGACTAGTAGGCTAAGGGACAGGGACCAGGGTGCTTTTGCAGGGCTTTTAATTTCTATTATGAAGGCTTAATGTGTTTTTGTTCGGGCATTAGGGACGCTAAGATTATTCCTGATGGCAGTGTGGGAGCATGATTGCATCCTTCAGGGCTCTTGTGTCATGTTACTTTCTGATAATGAAGCTTGATGAGGGGGGACAGTGGTATCATGGCAGGTGGATGAGGAAAGAAGAAAAGAGTGGCTATAATTCAAATCGAATTTTGACTTCCTCATCAAAACTATTTTTTATTACAATTTATCAAAAATGTATCTCTAGGATTACAACGTAATGCAATCTATTGATTAATGAACTGTAATACATTACAAAATGCACAGTCAGGTACTAAGTTACAAATTAAAGAAAACTTTTGAGTTGGTCAACACTTTATACTGTACATGCTCACCCAGCAGTTATCACCCTTATTGTGCATCAATATGAAAAACCTAATGATATTATGTTTTATGCATTAATATACAGTGATTTATTGGATAAAGCATCGGGTTGTTTTGTGTATTGGTACAAGTACTCAGATATGCGCTCATACTTCCGGTAACATAGATGGTGTTGAGTTGGCAGGCACAGGACTGTAGTGTGGAGCTTTTCAGCTCCGAGAGAAATAAAAGCATTCCCAGAAGTAATTGGGTGTTATTAAAGACTGGGGCACAGCAAGAGGACATCCAGTCTAACACAATCAGTAAACCTACAGAACAGCCGGATGGAATTGTACCCCCTAGACATTATAGTTTAATACATAAAAGGCAAATACTGAATGACGATTCTCCCCACAGCAGTCGGCTACTGCAGGAGTAGCTTTAAGTTTGCCTAAGACTTGACAATGTACACTCATAATGATGGCACATATCTAAATGTTGGCATCTAATACTGGTTCCTACCCAGTAAACAAAAACGTTATACAACGTTTTATAACGTTTCCCGATTGTGGCAAAACATTATCTAATGTTAGAAACATTATTTTGACATAAAATAACATATTTTGTGTTAGCTGGGTAGCGGTGTTATCTTTGATTTTATTTGGTGTGAGCCTATTAAAATTAATCAAAATGGAGACCATAATAAGGCACTTCAAGGAATTTCTTAAAAGTTTGTCAGAATTAATGTTAATCAAAACTCTAATCACTTGGTGGAAATGAGCGCTCTCCAGGTAAAATTGAAATGGGAAATGATAATGGCAGGAAAGTGGAAAAGTCATCAGGGAGAGAACTTTCGCACAACGGATGATGAAGTAAAAAATCAGACATGGAGCTCCAACCAACCCAAAATTCTCTTTTATGATTAGAGAGAGTCCGAGCATATTTGTATCCTCAATATTCTTCTTATTAATATTATACTTTGCTTCTTAACATTTTGTTCTATGTGCACTGACTGCATAGTGGGAGTTATCCTGTTTGAGCTCATCCTCACATTAGGAACAGTGGACGTTTGTAAACATATAAGTATGGTGCTTGAATTGGACATGTATATTTAGCCCTGATCCTTTTCATTCAGCATAAAGAGAAGGAAATACGAATTTGAAAGTAAACAGTGAAATAATAATTGAAATGTTTTTCGTCACTGGTCCTACTAGAGTTAGTCCCAATCCAATACACTTCTATATATATGTAGATAATAACTGAGCTAGACAATAATTGAACTGAGATATGCAAGGGAACAACTGTTTGCCATGTTCAGCAGTGAGTAGCTCACCATTGTAAAATTAGCAAACAATGGCCTAAATACAACCCCCTTTCGTCCCTTTTATGTGTACACAGACATTGCCAATGATGTCACTTATAGAGTTGGCCCCAATGTTCTACCTAGAGGCTTTTGAAATTGGAATACTGTTTATCACTGATGTATTTGGCATGTACCTCACAGCCAGTTATGATCAATATGTTTTGATTCATTTTACCTGGGTGAAGTATCTAGAACAAATGGTGTTGCACCACATTTAATTTATCCACCTTATCATTGCACTTGAATAAGGTGCTGTTTCTTGGTTGTTCAAATTAATGAAGTGCATCAAGCAGCACAGGCATTTGACATCCTAATTGACATTGTCAGTATGGTAATTTTAATTGTCAGTAAATAATAGTGTGGAGCTTTAGTTTGACCCAATTAGACTTGCTTAAAGAAGTTGATATAACAACCATCTGTACATAATCCGCAGCTTTGTGTTGCCTCTTTAAGACATCTCAATTACGTGACTTTCAAATCTCTCCCATTGTCTGGAAATAAGACACAAGGTTTATTTTACATCAATTAGGAACAGCTGACTGCACCAAGCTCAGTCACTGAGTTGACATGGGATCTGCACATATTGTTCTGTTACAACAGGATCATGCCCATATACAGCTTCCGAACCATCTGGCGAAACGGTATCGGTAACAACTGATGTAAAAGCACCTCATTTGCTTAGTATGCATTTCTCTATAAGTGGATGAATAGTCATTTATTCTCAAATAAATTCGCAGTGAATATGACCTTAGTTTTTGAAATTGGATTAATGACATTTTGCTGACACTCTCAGCAGTAAGAAAAGATGTCACCAAAATATCTTTAAGATAGTTTCATAAATAACTAATCTACAACATAGGGTGGCTTTCAATTTAATATTCTTACTATATTTTGAAAGGAGGGAGAAAATCATTCACACCTTCCCTTGAAAATCCACCAACTACCGTCTCCCCATCGTCATTGACAACCCTTTCCTACCCCAACCTCCCCATCCTTTGTGAATCCCATCTAACCTGTCTAGTTATGCCCCAGAGGACTAATCTGCTTGTGCTAATCTGTTTAGGCATGCCCCAGTGGGCCTTAAGAATGTAAGCTCTTCTCTTTAAGGAGCACTGAGGAAGATTACTCAAGGTAATTAGAACTAACCCTGTTACATTGAGCCTATTACAGAACCCTGTCCCTTGTTTCTAGGTGTCTAGGGGAATGTAATCAACTTTGAATTATGATATACTAGAGATAAGCCTCCAGTTGTATATTTAAGTGTCAATGTACACATTAACATGTCAGTAGTAGGGGGAATATATTTACTAGAAATTAGAACTCACTTCGTTACAAAGAGTAATACTATATTACCGAGCAACTAATCTGTATTCTACTGTCTACATGAATATAGAACATACATTTGAGATAATGTCGTCGCCTCAGTATACAAAGGTTGTTAGTGAAAAAATTAGAATTTTTTTTTAATCTTTAATATTTTTCTTTATCCAATAAATTTTCGACAATTTTTGGAATTTTTCAAAAATGACCTTTTTTTGGGAGGCTATAGCTCAGTATACAAAGGTTGTAACTAAGAAAATATTATTTTTTTCAGTATACAAAGGTCGTAAGTGATGTGGAAATTGTAACCCCAATGTATTTTAGCATTAAAATAACTTATTTTGTGTGTTTTTTCTAACCATTTTATATAATTCCTATTGTATAGGTATATTTTGGATATTTTTACAAAATATGCTTTGAGTTTGTGACGTGTATTTATTTCATAAATGATTTTCAAAAAACAACGATATCAAAAATATCTGTGCCAGGTTTACATGTTATGATAGCGTAAACTCAAGGTCACATATATACTGTTATTGGCGCTTAATAATGACAAAAGTATAGTATAACCAAGCGCAGTTTACTTCATATGCGGATAGGCTACATTGTAAGGTAGATAATTCATCATATAAATGTTTCATGTTGCTTGTTATAATGTATACAGATGCATCCTGGACGGACTTAGTTAATTGACATAATAGAGACAATGTACAATAGTTATATAATCATAATTAGAGTCATCCCAGACTACCATCGAGTGATGTTTTAAGACATAGTATTAAAGTGGGTGCATGCAACCCATAGCTGGATTTTATAGTAAATACCAGCATGATGTATGGCAGTAGGGCAGCTACCAATGGTTGTACATGTATTGTTAGCTGGACTTTGCTATATTATTTCATACAGGCCTGACCGCTATAGGGGTCGCTCTCTGCCATTTTAGATTTGACCAGGCTCTTATAAGTGGTTTAGCCATGGTGACAAAACTAGCCCGCTTGCTTTGTAGTCTACATGCAGGTGGTAGTCTGTTCCACAAATCTACTGCTCGGTAGAGAGGACATTTTCTATAGCTCATTTTAATATCACGTGGATAAATTAGTTCAGCCGTATTGGCTGAGCGTGTTGGCAATGCCGCTTGATTGGCCATTTTAAGATATATGCCAAAGTCTTCACTAGCGTGTACCTCTGAGTATAGGTACCTGTGTACTAGGAGGATAAGCTGCATGTCAAAACGCACATCAATATAGTCTACATTACAGTCAACATGGAGACCCGCTACCGGGTGTCTCAGGTTGGTTTTCAGACAAACCCTTAAACATCTGTTCTGAACACGCTGTAATCTTTTCTGTATTGCACTGGTCAGGCCATTGTAAATATAGCCACAATAGTCGATTACTGGTAGTATAGTTTGCTTATATACAAGACAGGCCGTGTTAGTGGGCATCATTTTCCTCGTTCTACAAAGCATATGTAATCTATGACAGACAGTACTGATTGTTTTATTGACACTTTTGTTAAAGTTGAGACCTTTATCTATTATTACGCCAAGATATTCGTATTCATCACAGACTGTTAGACGGTGACCTCCCATGCTAATTGACAACGGGGTGTCATGAGGTCTAGGATTGAACATCATTACTTGATTTTTTTCTGTGTTTATACATAGGCCGCTTTTTGTAAACCATTCATATACTCGGGTGGCATCACTTTGAAGCAACCTCTCAGCGATGCACCCAGACTTATGCCGTACATAAAAGACTACATCATCCGCATACATGGAGACTATGCAGTTTTTGAGGACACCAGGAAGATTATTTATATAACAAATAAAGAGGAGGGGGCCTAATATGGACCCCTGTGGAACCCCGAAATCAACAGGTTCCACAGAGGATGTATTGTCATTACAGACCACTCGCTGCCTGCGTCTCGCTAGATAAGCTATTACCCAGTTTGTGTAGACAGCGGGAATACCCATGTCTCTTAGTCTGTGTATTAGCTCACCATGATTTATTGAATCAAAGCCTTCCGCACGTCCAGGAAACAGGCCGCCACTGTCTCGCCATTGTCACGTGCATCATATAGATTATTGACAATGTTGAACACAGCATCACCCGTTCCCCTGGACGCGCGGAAGCCAAACTGAAATTTAGACAATCTATTGTTGGCTTCTAGCCAGTTGTATATTCTAGTGTATAAAACCCTCTCCATGACTTTGCTGGGTGCAGGTAAGAGTGAGATGGGGCGCCAATTACCTATAGCCCTTAGGTTACCGGACTTGGGTAGTGGTACCACTTTAGCTGTTGACCAATCCTGAGGGAAAGCAACCTCCTCCAGGCAGGTATTGATCATACAGGTTAGTTGCGGCACCAGTACCAGTAGAGCATCTTTCAGTACCTTACTGGAGACATGATCTACTCCGCTAGATTTATGTGTGACAATATTGTTTACAATCTCCAATACCTCATCATAACAGACGGGGGGTACGGTATCAACAGGTATTTTTTGTACAGGGGGACTTGGTCTGACATCGACCTTGTCACCAAGTCCATTAAATAGATTGCGTCCTATATTAGTAAAAAACTCATTTATATATTGAGGGACGTTTCCGCCCAGAACAGGGGTATTTGTAATATGATGGTCAAAAGCAATCTTTTGTGTGCCCTCGGGTATTTTACCCAGTAGTATATTTAGCTCTTTCCAGAATTTAGTTGGATTGTCTCCCAAATTTTCAAGTTTTTCCAGAAAATAGTTATCTTTAGCTTGATTGCTGAAATATTAATTCTATCCCGCAGGTTCTGTGCCCTGGTGAGTAGATCAGCATTACACACTCTATTTTGACAGTATTCAAACATTAGTTGGTTTCTTTCATAGATTAATTCCAAGATATCTCTATTCATCCAGGGTTTACCGTGATCTTTAAATGACATCGTCTTTATAGGGCAATGCTTGTCTAGGTATGTAGTTATATACTCCATAACAATGCTCCATTTCAAATCTACATCAGTGGTGGAGTTAAATTTAGCCCAGTCTAGGTTAAATAGGTAGTCTTGAAAGTCGGTGATATCATAGTGTCTATATGAACGACCAGTTATGGTCCTGTGTATGGGTTTGACCTTGTACTTCTTACGAGTGGCAAACGTCGGGAGATGGTCACTCAAGTAGACAGGCAGTACACCGGAAGTACCAACAATTTCACAGGAAGTAGACATGAGGTCTATGCAAGTGCCTCCGCTGAGGTTTGTGTCAGTGTTAGGACGGGTGATTTCATTAATGAAATTGGTTAGATTTACAGTGGCTATACATTTGTTATAGAGTTTAGTTTTCCAACAATCAGAATCGAGTAAGTTTATCTTTATGTCACCCACCACCCAGATCTCACGATCATCTAGTAGTGGGTCCTTACATGCGTCAATTATAGATTTGATACAAGGGGTGAGTGTGCCATCTGGTGGGCGGTAAACATGAATTATAGACAATAGTCGATGTTTTGGTTGAGTGATGTTTAATACTTGTAATTCAATATCTTTGTTAGAAATAGTGAGAGTGGGAAGTATACTGCTGTAGTCATAGAGAGAGTCCTTGATGTAACATATTAGGCCGCCACCGGCCTTATTAATTACTCTGTCCAACCTGAACAATTGATAACCTTCTATATAAGCCTTAGAGTCTGGTATCGACTTTGTGAGCCAGCTTTCAGTTACACAACAAATATCGAACAACTTTACAAGTTTAGTGAGCCCTGTCATCTTTTTATACATGCTTCTTATGTTAACTTGACCTATTTTTAGGCCCTTGTGGTTCATAAATTCACGTACCCGTACAGGCATGGTGTGTTTTGAATCTCACTTTATGATGACCTCTGGTCATGTGGTACAGGGCAGTCTGGGATGTGACAACAAATGAGGTATAGGACATGGTATGCGTGACAACAAATACAATGTAATACATGTTCATTAAGTTAGTGACATATAAATGCAGTGGCGACAGTGCGCAAATGTTTTTGCTAGTATGGTACGAGCAAGTTAGCTGTAGGGCAAGGTGGCATTTTGAGTGAGTTACCATGGTGACATGAGTCGAGGGTCACTCCGCACCAACAAATTTGTTAGTTTTCATACTGGATATTACCTAGCAAAGGCAGGTTTCAATACATGATATGTATTAATTTTGTCCCAATCAGCTAAGGACCTATAATAGCAACACATGTGTATACAATGCAGTCAGTACAGTGCTTACGGCTAGTAATATTAACACAATATATAACGATTAGATTTGATAATACTGATGACACACCAATGACTTTTGGTGCGTCGGGCTGTTCCATGTTAAAGATGGACATTGGGCCCGCAGTACATAGATAATTAGATTAATGAACATAGTGTATAGCTGTTAGTAACAGTAGTGAAAATAATACATAGCGTATGTGGAAGTTTATTTTACCTCCATATGCTGACTGTCCAACCGGCGACCCATATTAAAGATGGATTCAAACCCGCTGGACCTAAACTAGTGCTAAAGTGTTGCTTTCACAAGACGTTGCGGCATTTACAAATCATGCCGGTCAAATAAATGTTCAGCTAGTAACTAATGATAAGACCCACCCGTATGAGGATGGGTTGTTCATATACAGACACAATTATACAAGTTTACATGCTTACTTTGAAGTGTAAATCCCCCCAACCACCTGTGGGTGGGAGGGGGGTGTGCTGAGGTGCAGGACAAGGGCCAGCCGACCTGGAGCCCCCCTATATAAGGCGGCTGTCCCAGCTTGTCCGTCATACGGTAGAGTGTGGTACCCCTGTACGCCTTGTATGGACCTCCCAGCCGGGTCGTCCGCAGCTTGAAGTGTAAAGGGGGTGAATTTAATGGGAAAATAACTAAAATTACTTATTTTAGCCAAAATGTCACTGTTGCTAGGCAACATCAAGTTGTGTATAATTCTTTTAAGTGATATAAACAACTAAAAATATAAACAATTCATTTAGTGACCATTATGCTTGAATTAATCAACTATTTGGGCACTTATTTACAGTTTTGAACTGACGAAATTACTTACAACCTTTGTATTCTGAATAGATGTACAAAAATATGTATGAAATTCAGTATACAAAGGTCGTAAGTGACCCAATTTTCTCCTTTTTTCCCTAATTTTTGCCACATTAACTAAGGAATTAGGTAGGATAGTTTAGTATCATTCATATAATCTGTTTTTAGTTATTTGTGGTTATATGTAGGATGATTTCTGGGGAAATATACCATGTATTTTAAAAATTACAGCCTGAAGATCATATTGATTTTTCTTATTTTGCTCATATCTCAAAACATGAATTTTCCACTTACGACCTTTGTATACTGAGGCGACGATGTTTAACTTTTAAAGAAGAATATGTTTTTTGTGAATTCAGCTAGATCTTGTGCAATGGGAGTGGAACAATTCTCAAAAGAGATTTTACCAATCCCAAAAGAGATGTTGCCATTCACTTCCTATTATTAAAAATTTCTCACTAGAACTTTATATCTACGTGACTGCATTAACTAATAATTCATCAATGACAACCCACTTTAATTCTAACACCTACCTAAAACCTCAATTATTAGTAGAACACTGTTGAACCTGGAGTGATAATTGAAGGAGATAATGTAAATATGTGTAAAGTATTAACCAAGGAACAATAATTTGATTAATTGGGCCTGAGACACTTGAGAGGCTATACACAATCACATTGAGACACATAGAATGAGACAAAAATGCATGTCTACGTAACCATAAGGATGTTAGATATGGTCAATTTCAGTCACTTATATTTCAGGTTAAGTAGTTTCCTTGGTCAGGTTAAGTTAGAAATGGTCCCTAAGTCTCATACATCTCTCAATCTTAGATCCATGTTACAAATGCCTCATGAGCCACAAAACCTTACCATAACTGTAGCTTGGTAGCTTGTATAAAATGGAAAACAAATCTTTAAAAAAAAGTATCAGTAAAATATATCAACCTCATAACAGAAACAGAATAACTTCTAGTTTGTTGTACCCAGAACCACGATGGACTTATACTCCCCATCAGCACCTTATCATGGCTTCCCACACATCGTCAGCTATTGTTATCTCCTTTAGTCCCTGTACCCCTACCTTTACCCCTACATCAACACTACAGCTACAATCATCCAGCTAGAATAGAGAGGTGCCTATTTACATTGTGCAGGCTGACATATTGTCCCCTGAGGGGAAATTCAAATTTTGGGTTCCTTTGAGTAGCTTTTTAGCATGTAGTATGTAGGGGTAAAGGTTTCTATGCTGCCATTGTTGATGAAAGTGTTGAGCTGAACCGTTTACCATGTTGATTCATTTAACTGTGTAACTGATTGTATGCATCTCATAATCTAATCTCTTTTTCAGCCTTGCAAATGACACTCCTATAGGGCACCTCCTGCGCTGCACCCCTCAACCACACTCTCCAGGTTTCAGGAGATGTTGACAGGTGATGGTGTTGCTTCTGTTGAGGGACATAGCTGTTACTTAGTGACTTTAGATTTGTGACAGGATATATCAGCCCTTGTAGGAGCTGCTCTGTGCTGCTCTGATCCCTGGGTCCCTGGAGTCCACAGTCATGTCAGACCAGACTACCATGAGTGATGAGTATGGTATGGGTCGAAAGGGTAGGGCCTGTGTGATGTAAGAATGAAAGGCTTTACTTTTGAGAGGGCTGAGACCTTTCTTGGAATATTGGCATAATTCTATCAAAGGAAAGGTACATTTGTTCATGTCCCTATAAGAGAGCTGTTATCTATTTATCTGCTATACAGTCAAATCCCTTTTAACGGTCATCCCTCCAGTGCAGCCAATCCCATTGATGCAGTCCCTGACATACTACAATGTATGGAAAATGACTCCCCCTAATGCAGCCACCCCACCAATGCGGCTACTTTTCCATAGTCCCAAGGGTGACCACATTAGAGGGAGTTGACTGTACATCCAATACTTTTCTAGCCACCATATACCCATATGCCCAATATATATGCTGGATCAGCATGCCCATAACACTAAGACTATAGACATTACTGTAAATCATTGAAAGATGCAATTTCATTACCTATCTGCTCATTTCACCCGCCACAGGATTAGATACAGAACGTCTGTATAAGTGTTTTCATATCAGCAACACATGATACATGTCATGCCATTACTGATTGATATGCAATAGTAGATCAGAAATAATATTGCCTGGTTAGGAGATAGGTTTAACATCTTTTTTGGTGTTATAAGTAATTTGTTTATTAGCATATTTTGAACAATTCTCAACAATAAAAACACAATATTTTTGCATTTGTAGTGGTAGAGAAGTCATGCATTGAAAATAGAACATGGATAGCTGAGGGAGTTCATGAGTTATAATATTGCAGATGTGCAGTTAGGTTCGAAGAAGAAGGGCCAAAGTGTTGAGTCGTGCCAGTCTATTGTCCTTAATTCTATCAGATTACAAACATCTTCCAAGGGAATGGCATTTGAAGTTAATCCTTTTGAACTCCCCAAAACACTTTCTCTAGATATAAAGCAAACCTTATCCACAGCAAGTTTAAACTTCCTTTGGCGCTCCCTTTCACTGTCTACCTAAACTAACAAACCTCTGCCTGCTTCAGGCCACCTCTTATATCTATGTCACATACGGGCCTGGTTTGATACCGAGCACAGGGGGATTAGTTGTCACAGAAGCTGTGTAAGGTCAACACCTGTCACACTTCCGGGCTGACCCCACTTCCTGTTAGACTTCTTGTTGCTGTCAGTCACGCAAGGTTCCTTGGGTAGTTTAGGTAGAAAATGTGTCAGTTCTGTATTTATCCGGTGTACATGTCCTTACATTTGCTTTCCTTTTCTCAGTATACTTTGGCTGATAAAAGGTATTGAAATATGTTAAAGATTCATCAAAGAGCCTTAGAACTCTGTTAATCTTCATACAAGCAGTAGCCTTGTTATTTCTTGAACAAGTTTTTACTTTTATTGCTTGAAAGACAGTTACATAGTTTGAAGATGATGAAAATCAAGATTGTTTATAACATTGTCGTACATCAATGAGTCCATTTTGTAGCAGATGGCAATTGATTTATAGATCAATCATTATCAGCATACAGTATTGAATTTGACTCATTACAATGGTCATTGACGCAATGTTCAAGAAAATGATTTACAGGTAACAACGTAGTGATAGGTTTGTCTGTGACACCTTTGTCTGTCCAGCAAGGGCTTTGAAAGGGTACATTTCTACTCTAGGAAGGAGAGCCCAGCACGGCATAATTCCGTATTGCTACTCTGCAGAATATTGTTCAATCAACTTTAGGCCTTATAAAGAAAGAGGGGGATGGTTGTTACACGATTATGAGTGATAGAAATTTAAGAAAGAAGTTGAAATTCCCCCTCTTACAATTCACCTATTGTTTAACTTGATGTATTGCTTTGTACAGGCACACAAAACAACCGATTACATTGCCTTGTACAGCCACCATGTTGGGCCCTTGGTATGTGATGAAACCCTCAATGACATTAAAACCTTAATATGGAATATGCTTATTCTAGTTTTTACCTAAATTTTGCCTAGATATCCCTATCTGATTAGCATAATTATGTTAATGAGAAATAGACAAAATCATGTTTCCATGTCAACACATATCAACAAGGACAGCCATTTAGGCCTTTAAACATTATCTTTACATTCCAAATATAGAGGCTTTGTGTATTCCTATTTGATCCTACAGGAAAAGTACCATAGAGCCAATTTTTGGCCTGTTTCATTCAATTAATGCAATAGTGGTGCCCTCCTTCCGGCAAAAAACTGAACTAATCCTGTGGGGAGTATCCTTTCTGCTTGGCTGCTCACATAAATGCGCAGCAAAACTCTGACAGGCTTCCGAATCCCATTCTACCAGTAGCCACGTTATGCTATTGTACAACTTTGATGCCCTATGATTATCTCCCTATTCCTTGCAAGTGCATACTCCTCCACATTCTCATCAGCCTTGAAAACAGTCTTTTCACAATTTGAAGAAAAATTTTATAAAGAGAAAAGCAACCTTTCAGCTAATGGGAGATGCCAATGGGGCCACCTTTGGAGATGGCTTCCTTCAGCAGATACCATGTCTATGATGGTTTAAACCTCTGGGCAGGGATAGGGCCAAAAAAAAGGTTTTCTTCAGGTCACCCGACCGACCCTATCAAAACAGGGCCGACCCTACGTTTTTTTATGCAATTTTGAAGAAATTCTCGTATTTTTACCTTTTTTGGTCAAATTTTGGCTCTTCAAAGAGGCCGGCTAGTACTTTCACGTTTAAAAAAAGAAATCCGACCCACGGACCCTACGTTTTAAATCCATGTTACCTGAAACAAATCTTTCTTTTTTTTTGGCCTAAGGGTAGGAATAGGCAGAGTCCTGTCATTGTCAGTGAGTCCTTCATGAATGGAGAAGTGGCAGATTATACTCTAAGTTTATCCTCCAGACCTGGTCTGACGTCTGGGGTCTTGTTACAACATTACCCCTAGGGTGGGCAGGTATGAAGTTAGGTGGAGGGGATGGGGAGGATGGTAGGTGGGGATTGGTAGGCAGGTAAATGAATAAGGTCGTGTGTTGCCTGAGGTTGTGCAACAAGAGCCAGATGTGGTCAGAGGAGAGTATATACACAATGCTTAAAGATAATTGATCAGAGCTGAGTTTTTCTTAATTCTTTTGAATTAGATAATATCTCACGGGGCATCCATTATGTGAGAAATGGCCTGATCTCAATGAGTAAAGAGACACTCATTTTGGATCAATTTTCGTGAAGCTTCTGTTTATTCCATGTAATTGTTTATTAATTCCATCGGAATATACATTAGAAGATTAATTTTAAACAGAGGTATTTTAATGGCATCACAGTGGAGAATAGAGCTGTGGATGATAAGATCCAGTTCCTCCACCCCTCTTTGGAGAACAACTATTATAGTGCATAAAAATAAGTAACTGTGCACTGAAAACCCAGAGGAAGATTCCTAGTCATTATTACGATCTAGGTTTTCATGATGACTAATGGAAAGTGCTCTGGAGAATGTTGTATGAATATAGTCTCTACTTAGTTCACCTGCTAACAAGAGGCATATCCCTTTCACATAATTATTTGGTTTACTCTTGATTAAACTAAGTAGCTTTCTTTGTTATAAATAAGTTGTGTATGGGTGATAATGATGGCCTTGAAGGTATAGAGACTACTGTGCTCCCCGTCACCAGTTTATATCCCACGACAGAAAAATTTACTTCAATCAATTTACCCTAGGTGGCAGCACTTGACAGGGTATATCCCATGTCCAACACCCAGAGACTTGTCATTACTGATGAGTTCAGGTCTTCAAATTTACAATACCTAAAACAACAACCTTAAGGTAGTTATTCTGACTACCCAATTCATGTGACTACCTTAGGTTGTCATTATGACAACTTTGGTCTATATGGATCAGATATGACTACCTTAGGTAGACACAATGATGACCTAAGGTCGTCACCTTGACAACCTAAAGTTGTCAAATTTAGTATTGTCAGAATGACGGCTCTGAGGTTTTCAGTGTGTCATTTATCAGCAGGTAATCTCCTCCTCCCGGCTGCAGAATCATTAGCAGTGCTCAGCGACAGGAGACTTAATATCAACCCCCTTTTGCACAGCTCAATGACCTGACATTTAAATCTCTTTCAGTGCCTCTGACAGAAACCTGAAGATCATTCAAATTCAATTAGAAACTGCTAACTGCAATCAGCTATGAACTATTTGCAATTTGAGTTTGCTTGATTGTCCGTATAAGCAAGTAGGGGCTCCTCGTGGAGTAAAATGAACAATAATAGGTGAGGCAGGAGTTAATCTTCTCATTTTGGGAAGAATTTATTTTACTCCCAGTAATTCCCAACCATGCCTACCCTGCCTAGTTACACTCCAGAGGACTAATCTACCTGTGTTAATCTGCCCCAGTAGGCCCTGAGAATGTAAGCGCTTAAAGAGGCACTATCACCATGGGTCTACCACTGTCCCTATCTAGTGGTATTCTAGTGAACTAGCAGCATGGTTCATATTAGAAAGGAGTGCCACTTTAAAAGGCACTGGGGACTAATTGGAAGAAACCCTGTTGCAATGAGCCTATTTCAGCACCAACCTTTATATAATGATTTACTAAGTACTTAGTGCCTAGGGATTGGACAATCAATAAAGCATAACTCACCTAAATCACTCACTGAGACAAGCATGCATTATTTGTTTACAGATCATGTCTGGTAAGGTTTATTTTGTAGAAGAAGAAAAGTAAAGGAAGAAGGAAGAAATAATCGATAGTTTAATCAGGGGAGGGCATGGAATAGATACTTCTGAAAGACATCAGTTGAAAAGGATATTCATGAATAGCTGAGGGAAGAAGTGGAAGGCCTCAGCACTGACATGGTAATGATAGATAGGCTGAGTGCCTGTTTTATTTGGTTGGATTTGATATGTCATACACGCTAAATGAAGTAAAAGTAAAACGAATTACTGAATTTGTTTCTGATTTACTATGTCAACTAGAATTTAATTTGGTGAATCTTGATAGAATAATTTTGGCAAGAATCCCCAGAATTATGGGGTATTAGTGATTAAAGTTAATGGAGATTTTAACATAAGTTCCTAGCCTCCAGGATTTGAGGCAATCTCACAATTAGCTCATTGCACTTCAATGAAGCCATGTCCTTGTTTGAAGTAGAAAGTTATCCAAATAAATGTTAATCAATGTTGTAATCAGTGCAAACTAAATGGCTGCTTTGGGTGGAATGAGCACTATGGAGCCAGTGGTGAGATGGGGATATGAGGCCAGGAAAGTTGAGAATTCATTGAGAACTTTCACAAAATGCAGGAGCAATTTTACATTAATATCTTCTCTCTATGCAAAACGTTTTCTCCTATGTACCACATTTTTATATTCATACATTCTATTACTGTTACTCTTGTTCAGCAACATAGTATTCTACTTAGTTAGTTCCTATAAAACACTATAAATTCATAAAACATTGTCCGTAATAATAATCAGGTCTTTCTCATCGCTGACATGTATTTTAAGGTTGATTATTACTGATGAGCACATGGAGTATCAACATTTTGACCACTTCACAAGTCTCTTTAAATCTAATTAGCATAATATGCAATAGTAACTGACTATGCATTTTGAAATGCATAGTCATCACTTTTGATTAGTCAACAGGTTTCATTTTGCTCTAATCCTTGTGAAACATTTTTACTTATTTGTAATAAATGTTAAGTGGATGAGGGAGTCAACAATCTATTTAGATTACAGTCACCCTTTTCTTCCTGCCCCATCCACCTTTCATGATACCACTGTTCCCCCTCATCAAGCTTCATTATCAGAAAGTAACATGACACGAGCGCCCCTGAGGATGCAATCATGCTCTCACACTGCCATCAGGAATATCCCTCATCCCTGAACAAAAACTCACTGAGCCTTCATGATAGAAATTAAAGACCCCGCAAAAGCACCCTAGTCCCTCTCCCTCAGCTTACCAGCCTTCCCTGCAGTTAGTTCCCCTAATTACATCATGGCACCGGTAGTTTTATCTTCATAATTAGGAGCCAAGGCGAGCTCTTATTGAGGGATATCCTCTTTTAATTATTCGTTGAAGCAAGACGAATTCAAGAGCAGCCTAGAAATGATCTTCTAATGAAATAGTTTAGGTTTCCAATACAGAATTTCGGTAGCTGACTAGATTCATGGCTCTTGAAACCTAGTTGTTCTTTGCTGTAGTTTTTGAAATTGTCTTTTGACTGAACCAAGCATTCCCAATACCAAAGCCATTGCACAAATCATGTGATTCTCAGTGGAAGTCTCATTGTTACAGAAGAGGCTGGTCTATTACTCAATGTTATCCTTAGAGCCAGCCTCTTTGAGTAGTTTACAATATACTGTAAACCGTTATTATGCTTTTCCTTCCCTCAGCTATGTGAGCCGGTGTACATCCCTGATGGCCACTGAGAGACTGACAGCTGAATACAGTATGAAAGAATGCTTCTCCTTTCACTGTATACTAGTCGATGCACTGTACATAGATTTACTACAATGGGTGACAGTATGCTCACACACTCAGCCAAATACATGGGGCTCAGATCCTTACACAATCTAGGAAGCCTACAGCACAGGACTATCATATAACACAGGGGAAGACATCAATAGTGATGGCATGTCAATGAGGCGATGGTAATAATCATGTAAGCAAACAGGTGTATACACACAAAGAAATGATCCAGTAGACAGGTCGATGAGTAGACAGAGACAATATTATGTATTGATCAGGGAAATGGGATGAAATAGTATTATGGAGGTGGGATCTATAATGGGCAAACTTTAGAAAAAGGCCAGACAGCTTTTTGCAGCAGTGGACTATTGGTAGACCCACTGCCGTTATAAGCATGGAACTCAAAGTTTTAACATCAAGCCTCTTCTAGCATCTCAATCCCCTGATAATTGTAGAGTAATTGTAGAGCAAAGAGACACATGAGGATATTTTTTACCGATTAGAAACAGGTAAGTGCACTGAAATCAGCTTCTAAACATTGGCATAAGGAAAGCGAGTCTTGAGAAACAAGGTGGGAAGTGACCAACTCTAGAAACTATCCTTCCTACTCTACAAGCCCTGCCTATACAGCCGATATATTCCCCAGGGGACCAATCTATTTGAATTAATATGTTTAGGCATCTCCCAGTAGACCTGAAAGGATTCTCCTACACAGAGAAAAGAATTAGAATCACTGTGACTCCTGACTTGATCACTGAGATAACTCTCACCAGTACCTAAAGGTGACTCCCTAACAGTACCAGGACTAAATACATTTTCCTATTCTAAGAGTCCCTAATAATTGAGAAACAATTTCGAGTTGTGGGGAGAGTTACCTCAGTGATCGAGTCCAGACTCCCAGTTGGGAGTCACCGTGATTCTACTTATTTTCTCTGTGTAAGGAGGCAGCCACAGAAAGTCCAGGGGACTTAGAACTAATCCTGTTACATAAAGCCTATTGCAGAACCAACATCATTGTTCCTGTCTGATGACATCTGTAATAAATCGTGTAAATGCATCATTGGGGTGCATCGTGGGGAATCTTCTGAGAAGGACAGTAATACAAAAAGATGTAGTATTTACTTGTAATTGAAACAGGCTAGAAGGGTCTGTTCATAGTGTATTGAGACGGATCTAAATAAACTATGTGGAAGATGGAGAGGCTCAGCTAGATAGCTAGGTCATGTTCAATGACAATCTTATATCATAGTTTAGAGTTGATTGCATTCCCCTAGATGACTAGGAACAAGGGAGCTGGGTCCTGGAATAGGCTCAATGTAACAGGGTTAGTTCTAATTACCTTGAGGTATCTTCCTCCGGCCCCTTCAAGTGAAGAACTTACATCCTTAAAAGAAAAGACCAGCGTAATTTCAAGTGGCCTTCTATCAGTAGTAAAGCCATTGACAAAAAATATTTTGCCATGCATATCATCAAAGTATGCAGCATGTAGCA
This sequence comes from Harmothoe impar, assembly GCA_947462335.1. NCBI lineage: Eukaryota > Metazoa > Annelida > Polychaeta > Phyllodocida > Polynoidae > Harmothoe > Harmothoe impar. The sequence continues at coordinate 46,417,075 of OX381718.1, forward strand.
TTTAAACCTGAAATAAACATTTAGAGAGTGACGTCCGGTGACGTCACATGAAACCAAGAATATACCCAACCATAGTAAGCCTATGCACACACAGTATATTCTAGTATCATTTATGATGCATCAGACAACAAAGCCATGATTAAGGAGCTATTCATTGTCTTCATTAATTAGTTATAAACCCGTTTTCCTTCACAATTCATAGATAGAGATAGATCAAGAAGGTCATAAGAGCCAGTATAAATGAAACAAATATAAGGAACAAAATCGTCTGCATCTACATTGCCCTATGATTGGCCCTTGAGTGGCCCTTAAGTGGCCATTCAGCCATACTAAATATGGTGCACCGAGCAACCAATCAAGGGGTCGTTATAGTGGTGTCTAGACCAATCAAGGCAGTTGGGCTGAGTATGTCTAGGTGCTTTTTGGTCCTCTGTGACATCATTCTTGACCAGGCTTGGGATTTTTTATTACAGGTTTAATGCTACATGGTACAAATTTCGACAGAATGTATGTCAGTATGCTTCTAATCAATACCATTACTAGTGATAGAGGGCCACTTATAATTACGCTGGTCTCTTCTTTTAAGGCCCACTGGGGCATGCCTAAACAGATTAACACAAGTAGATTAGTCCTCTGGGGCATAACTAGAAGGTTATATAGGATTCACAATGGAGAGGGAGAAAGGAGTTGTCAATGGGGAGGGGGTAATTTTCAAGGGGACATGTGAATATTTGTCTCCCCCCCTTTGTCAATTTAGCGGACATTTGCGATGAGAACGAGGGGGGCCAAAATTTGGACTTCTTATCTTGGAGGGGTATTTGAATGACAGGATACCTTGTTTTACATATAAGTTACTCATGAAACCATCTTACAGATATTTGGTGAAACTACAAAATATGCAATATAATTATTTTAAGAGCGACTGAACAAAATAAGTTTGATGCAATTTCAACAACTGAGGCCATATTCATGGCAGAATTATTTGGGAATAGGTGACATCTAGTGATAACTATATAATCCAATAACTCAGTGGCTGAGCTGAGTGCAGTTAGCTGTTCATAATTGTTGTGAAATAATCCTTGTGTGTCTCTCAAAGGTGAAGGGTTAGATTTGAATGTCAATTAATTGAGCTGTCTAAAAGAGGTATCATGGAATGGCGAATTATGTACAGATGATTGTTATATATCAACTCCTTCAAGCAGGTCTAATTGGGTCACATTAAATTCTACTCAGTGTTCTTTGCTGACAATGGCACGTATAATGATATTGCATTAATACCTTAATACCAAATACCTTTTTCTGCTTTATCTGTTTATTAATTTGAACAACTAACCAGCACCAGTTGATTGAAGTTCACTCTTCACTAATGATTAAGTGGATAATAGGTACCTTTACAGACTAAATAAATAAAGTGTGATGCAATCACACTGTAATTTCGGAGCACCATGCCCAGTTAAAGGTACTCGCTGCAAAAGTCTATGCTGGAACCTGGTGTATATCAGAAAAACAACATTACAATGTGCGGCTTGTGCTGCACGGTACACTATCCCACCAGCTTCAGGCATTGACACCCAAGTTGGTAGTATAGTGGTTACCAAGTCTGCCTTCAAAGCAGAAGGTTAGGTGTTCAATCCCAGCAGGTCCCAGGATATTTTCTTTGATAGAAAGAAGTTGGTTATTTTTTTTCCAGAAAAAAAGGGGGGGGGGCGCACATCTGGTCTAAATGTACTGAGAATTGTCATATAGGCCTAGAATATAACAGAGGACTATGATATGTAAGTGCTAACTTAAATGGCATGTGTTAGATGTATATAATCTATAGTGAAGTTTTTTTCTTAGAATGAGTAATACAGAAAAAATAAACACAGTGACATTTGATTTTTTTCCCATTTCCTATTTGATTATGTTTTCAACTAATTTAATGCAAAGTGACTTGCAGATGGCAATAGAAGAACATGTTCATCTGACCACCAAACAAAAGTTCTCCCATAACCATAGTTAGGAGTTAGTTTTCATGTGGCTTTCCCGTAGAATTGAGCACCGTAACATGGCATTTTCTTTACATTTGCTACTTCCTAATATGATAAACTATTTCTATGCGCAGTTATTTGCAGATATCAATAGAATATCTAAATCATCCAACAGGTAGAAATTCCCCTTAAATGAATCACGTTAAATTACTCATAACTGTTACACTGGCAGTGAGCTACATACAGAAAATGTCAGTGGATAATAAATACTTCAATTCAAATAGCCAGAAAGGAAAACATTGGGACCCACTATATCAATGAGACCTTGTTGGTCATGTTTGTGTATGTATGAAAGGGACAACAGACATATAGATTGCCTATAGGGAGTCGTAGATAGTGCATTGTTTGCTCACTTTACATGGGTGGGCTATGCTCTGCTGAACATGGTAAACAGTCGTCCCCTTGCATGTCTCAGTCCAATCATTGTACAACTTCACTTAGGAATTTATTGGATTGGTAATAACTCTAGGAGGGGGAGTGGCAGGAAACATATTTGAGCTCAAACAAAATTACTCCTATTGTGTAGTTAGGGCTTCCTGCACTCTTGTGGGCAACAAGGCCGCGGATATTACAAGGCGCAAGTGCCCGATTTGGTTGTCAAAGGGACAAGGGATGGTTCCACGGCTACCAGCAGGCAGCCATAAGGAGTAAGGGCTACTTTAATTCAAGACTTTACTAATCATTGGTCTATGGTCCATATTCCTATGCCCCTAGTCTCTAATTAGTTCACTTCTTAACGGGAGGAATCCCTTTCACATATTTGGTGTACTCTTGATTGAACTAATGACATAATTATAGTGGTTGCATACTGGTTGTTATTTTTATGATTGCACACTAAATCCAATGGTGTTATTATGCACCCGTAACAGTCCTTGATTTCTATAAGCTGACAGTAAACTTTTCTTTGACAATATTTGTAGTCTTATCATGCTAAATGATGAATGAGAGCCTCCCATATTTCCATACCTGCATGCCATTATATTGATCATGGAATCAAACTAAAATGGGAAAATCACATGAAATTAGCTGACATAGAAGCTTTAAGCATAGTAACTGTGTTTCTCTGCTTGATATCAACAACTCGAACTGTCATCTACAGGTTATCTCCTCCTCCCGGCTGCAAAATCATTAGCAGGGGCAACTGGATATTTAATATCAACCCCCTTTTACACACCTCAATGACTTGAGATTTAAATCTATTTCAATGCCTCTGACAGAAACCTAAGGATCATTCAAAACTAATTAGAAGGTGAGATGAGGCAGGAGTCTATTTTCTCAACTGAGGAGGAACTAACATTACTCCCATTCATTCCTAACCATACCTACCCTGCCTAGTTACGCCCCAGAGGACTTATCTACTTGTGTTAATCTATTAAGGCATGCCCCAGTAGGTCATGACAATGTAAGCACTTCTGTTAAAGACAGGGTATCACCACTGTCTCTGTCTAGTCGTGTTATAGTCAACTAGCAGCATAGTTGCTTTCGGAAAGGGTGCTACTTTGAGAGGCACTGAGGAAAACAACTCAGACTAATTGGAACATTCCATCTTCCAGTGAGCTATGTCAGAACCAATTGCTCTGATTGCTATTTGTCTATAAGATAACATAATAATATTATATTAATTTAGCTAAATTATAAGTATAACCCATTGGTTTCATGTATCCAATGATTTCTTAGGTACTAAGTGCCTTAGGGGTGCACATTGAATGTGGCCTAACTTTTCTAAAGCACTCACTCAAATATTCTTCATCATGCTTTGATAGATATAGTTTCTATCTTGATTACCTAAAAAAATCCAACTAATCTGTTACAATAGCTCCCCATATTAAAAATGTTGGTCTCCCGAAACATATGTCTGTGGTTTCTCTGAAAATCAAAAAAAAGAATTGCTAGGAAAATATCATTGAAGTTGTGGGAATAGGCAAAGGTGTGTGCACCAGCATAACATATTTGTTTACGGATCATGCCTGATGAGCTTTATTCTGCTGAGGAAAAAAAATAATGAAGGAGAAAAGAATCAATAATTAAATCAGAGAAGGGCATGGGATAGATGCCTCTGAGAGACATCAGTTGAGAAGTGTATTCATAAACAGCTCAGCGAAGAAGTGGGGAGCCTCAGCTCTGGCATGTTCAAGACAGCTAGTCTGAGTAGTTCTATCATTTGCTAGGGTTCCAGTATGACATGTCCACCATACTAAAGGGGTTTCATAGTAAAAACTGCATTCCTGACTTATTGTGTCAACCACAAATTAATCTGGTAAATTCTAATTGCATTAAACTTTGGCAAGAATCCCAAGGGTTGCAAATGAGCCCATGACTTGGTATTAGTGCATTAGCCATTGAAATAATTTGCAGCTGATTATTTTGTTCTGTAAATCAAATCAGGGCACCTAGTCTACAGGAAATCTCACAACTGTTTCATTACACTTCAATAAATGCATGTCCTTGTCTGAAGTAGAAAGTTGTCCAAATAAATTCTAAGCAAAGTTATAATCAGTGCAGAATAAATGTCCACTTAATGTGAAATGAGCACTCTGGAGTGGGATATGATAAGGCTAGGGAAGTTGAGAATTCATTAGGGAAGGAATATTGGAGGATGAATTTGTGGATTAAATTTCTAGGCAACACATTCTTTTACGGGACCTGGATATTTTTACATACCACATCTTTATATTCATACATTTTATTGCTGTTCATGTTGTTTTGTAACATAATATTTTACTTCAGTACTTAAGTAATCATTAGGTTTTTTACATTGCTGAGATGAGGTCTTCTTCAATCTAATTACCATAATACAATTTAGTAACTGACTGTGCATTTTGAAATGCCTAGTCACCGTTTTTGTTTAGTCAATGAATTTTATTCTGTTCTAATCCTGATGATACGTTTCTACTTATCTGTAATAAAACTTTGATAAGGCACTTAAATTGCAGTCACTCCTTTCGTCCTGCCCCATCCACCTGTCATGACACAACTGTTACCCCATATCAAGCTTAATTATCAGGAAGTAACAAGAATCCAGGGCCCCTGAGGATGCAATCATGCTCCCACACTGCAAGGCCCCAACAAAAACCCATTGAGCATTCATGATAGAAACTAAAGGCCCTGCAAAAGCGCCCTGGACCCTGTCCCTCAGCCAACCAGCCCTCCCTGTGGTGAGCTCCCCTAATAATATCATAGTATTAGGTGTTTTATCCTCATAATTTGGAGCCAAGAGGATCTGTTGTTATGGTTAAGGTACAATTGTGTTGAAAACATTGGGTTAACGTAAAGATACTTAGATTTGGCTACGATGTAACTTTTTATTGCTGGAAATCCCATTCCCTTTTGTCTACTCTCCCTTCCAGGTATTGATATCAACCGCATCCAGCAACAAATTTCACCAATCCAGTCCTCAGCAGCCTGAGAGGTTTCCCCTTTTTCTCATTTCTTTTCTCTCACAGGTCCCTTAAACCCGCAGATCTTACTGCACGTCCAGTAAGGTCTGGGGGAGTGGCTTGTAAGGTGACGGACAGGTGCTGTGTATAACTGGCCACAGTGGGGCAGTGGGAGGGGAGGTCCTACACTAAAATAAGGTCTTTAGTGCCATGATTTTCTCAACAGAGGGCAGATCTGTACAGTGACCATATCAGTAGCCCACAGCTCATGGGGCCTGCCCAGGTGTGGGTCCTTGCCTGTGAGGTGTACTCAGACCTCAGCCCCATGCTCTCTGTGCCCCAGGTATACACAAACAACACAGGGCATCTGTCAATCACACAGTCCCTACCACCCACTCAGCAAATACACTTGGAATTGTATCCTATTATTCTACCAATTCAAGTGGCATATGTACAATTCTTTTGGTATAGCTTGCTCTGGCAAACATTCATAAGTTACCTTGACCAAATATAGAGGTGGTAAGTAGCTATATTTTAGTTGATATACAAATATGTCTTCTCCCTCTGACAAACCATGGTCTGACAGGTCATTTGCATATTCCCAATGTGAATGCTATTTATATGAGAGCTGGGGGTTTAAGTGGTTATGTGATTCTCTTGACCACTGAGGTGTGACGGTCCTCAGTGGATGCCTCATCGGTTACATGTTACATCAAAGAGTCCAAAAGAGACAGGTATTTCATGGGGGATTTGATCCTCTGGTATTGAAGTATAAGATGGTGGGTGAGAATCTCCAATAACTGGTGGTGTTCTTATGTTCTCCATATTAATTCAAAATGCTGCTGCAGTTGCTGTCCCATTTCCAAGCTATCTGACTCTGCTGCAAGTGCTGGAAGTATTAAAAGTGCGTCCATTCTGGTGATTGTTAATATATATAGGGTCACATAGGTTCCTTGATAAGCTTTAGTAAGTAACTAGATTAACATCTATGGATGTTCTTATTATTAGAATAATATTTACTCAATACTGTCCTGCAAGCCTCTTTAAGTGAATGCTTTTAATATTTTGTAAACCATTATTATACTGTTTGCATCAGAAACACTGTGTTAGCCATTGTGAAATATGAGAAAGCAGGGTTTTAATCTGAACATGTTTATACAGAAAAGTTGGCTACTGAGAGGAAAGCAGCTGAAAACAGTATAATAGATGCTTCTCTTTTCATTGTATACCAGTCAATACAATGTACAGAGATATAGTCCAATAGGAAACAGTACACAAGCACACATGCCCAGACAAAGAGAGGCAGACACCCATCTTTATACAATCAGGGGAAACCACACAGCAGGCCTACCTTACCACATATGGGAAAAGATCAATGGTGATGACATGTCAATGAGGGGATTCTGATTATCTAGTGAGCAAACAGGTGTATACACACAAGGAAATGAGGAGAAGGGGACTACATAATTATATGAATTGATTCGGAAAATGGGGTAAAATAGCAGTATGGAGGTGTGATCTATAATGAGCAAACAGCCACCATGTCTTGCTGCAGCAGTGGTATATTGGTAGAGAGTTCTCATTGCAGGCAGTATAATCAAACTGAAGCATGGGGTAAACATAACAGGCCTCCTTCTTTAGGCAAAAATGGACACCCATGGGAATAACACTATGACCTAGATATAATGAAACTCAAAGATCTAAATATAACTAATTACAAAACAGAGGCCCTGTGGGGTTCTTACGCCACAAATTTGCCACTAACCCTCAAAAAGATGACCTTTTGAGGCATAAGGGCAAACCACCGGCCACTATACCACAAAAGTGGCATTAAAGCACAAATGCCTTTATGCAACAAACGCCCTTACACCACAAATGCCCTTAGGCCACAAACGCCCCTGGGCCACATATGCCCTTAGGCCACAAACACCATAAGGCCATAGTATTGGCACACTATATAGCATTTGAGGCATAAGGGCAAGTGGACATCTTGAAGAAGTTAAGTACTTTAACTGACCATATGTGGACAGTCGAGGGAAAAGGGTCCTCCAAAGGTTAAACTTAATTATAAAATTGAGGTCATCAGCTTTCCAGTGATATATTTCATTAGCAGGTACCACTTCTAGTTTTTGAGAACTGGCTCCTTGAATATTTGTGGGCATTGTCCAATCTCAAATGCCAATAAGCTCTATCTTACTTTGTTTTAGAGATATCTCTATCTAATTAGCATAATTACGAAAATTCCCAAATATCCTAACTTTTTCAAACATTTGGTCACAGCTTTTGATCTTAAAATGGGATTTACACTCTGTTTTCAGCATAGAAATCTTTATGAGGCCTGTAATCATTAATTTCTTGAAAAATTCAATTTAGAATGAAAATTATGTTTCCATGGCAACCAACAAGTGCAAAAACACCAATTTAGGCCCAAAAACGTTCTTTTTACGTTCCAAATATGGAATGTTTTCACTAAAGTTGGAATTTTCTAAAGTGGCTTATTGTATTCTCCATCAAAAAGTAGTATAGAACAATTTTTATGATATTTTGAACATTGTTGGCAATATGGAGCCCCCTGGTGGCCAAAGTTGGTACTAAAAATCCCCCGTGGAGGTCCCTTTTCCCTTGTTGATCCACATATAGTGTTTGAGGCAAAAGGGCAACATGATAGTTTACGGCACTTTGCTATGTTGTCAACCTATATAGCATTTGAGGCATAAGAGCAAGTGGATATTTTAGGGCAGTTTGCTATAATAGGAAGCAAATTCTATTGGGAGGCCAGGAGGTGCCCAATCCAACCAATTTTAAGCATCAGTTTATATAGGGGGGTCCAGGCCGCGAAATACAGTGAAGGGAGCCATACAGGCTCCCAAGAATGCTCCCTTCACTGAATACCCCTACACCCCTTATTTATACAACTAGCCGTATGCAATATACAAGAGGTGTGAAATGCTTTGTTCTCTGTGCCCACTGTGGTGTAATGATACAGCCTATACAAAAACGTTTTCACCATGCAGGACATTCGGTCCTGCAAATCTTTTTCTTTGCAGGCCCGGCTTAATTTTTGCAGGCCTGGATATTGGAGTACAATCTTGCTATTTAAAAAATGAATATAAAGCAAGTATTTTCCTGATATTAAATGGTAGTAAAAGGTGTCCCTCTATATGTTACAGCTATATACTTCAGAACATTACAATGAGTACTTAAGATGTTTGTTTTATACTGTAGAAATCTTAATAATGGTCCGATTTATAAGCCATAAAAAATGGCATGTAGGTAGGAATCTTTTGAATACAGCCAGCCATTCGGGCCGGCAGTAGCTCTTTTTCTGCCGGCCCGACAGACCATTTGCCGGCTATAGTGGGTGTCCGGCAGGTTTTCGTATGGACTGATAATCAATAATATTCAAGGTAGGAAAGGCAAAGGGGAAGTTATCTTCCTGTTTATCCTACCTACCTAAGCCCAAAAGGAAAGTAATCTACTTTCAGTAATATGATCAGGCCCGTGGTGGTAGATTTGGAGAATTATCTTGAGGTGACAGGCACTAAAGACAGTAATTCAGAGGATAAAGAGCAATTCCTGTTACCTTGAGCCTATTTCTGATGGTAGGCATCAACTACAGTTGATGCCATGACTAGCTGAGCATTAACTACAGTTGATGCCATGGCTGGCCGAGCATATGGACAGTTCCTGTAAAAATATCTTGTCCCCACAGCTGGTTTATAATATGTGTTGCAGGCCTTAAAGGGTTAATTGGCTGTAGGTGTTAAATTGCCCAGAGATTTGGTAACTCAAGTGGAATAATTTCCAATTATTTCCAATTATGTTTCAATAAGCATGATTTCTTACCTGAGACTTAATTACAAATGCAAATTTCATCTTTAATATCTCCCTTTAATCAAAATGTTCCTGATCCTCTTAGACTTCACAAACACACCTATCTATGATTTCTCTGAGGGCTCAGAACTGAATCTCAATTTCTGATTTGGATAGACCAGCGGGAATAGTCCAAGAAAAGAAAGTGTGTGTTAAGATATTGGGAATTTGCCAACAGCTAATGCCTCATGGGGAGTCTTCTGACGAGGACAATAAGAAAAAAATTAAAGAATTTATTTGTAACTTCACCAGGCTAGTCTTTTGAGATGTGTTTCAATGAATTATGGGATAGGGGGAGGGTCTGATCTGGGCCATGTTGATGGCAAATTTGTTTGATATTGCTTGTTGCATCATGGAGTGTATCAACCCAGAGGAGTAACCATGGTTAGTTACTCCCCGGGATTGCATCCATGCATCATGATGACAAAAATCTTAGCAACAAGTTAGGTCCGTATGGGCCCTGCGAACCTGATGACCAGCCTTCGGCTGTGTCAGTTCTAAAACTATATTTATCAAGGCATAGCAAATTGACACACTCTGATGTCCATAAAGTATACATTTAGAGGAACTGTCGTATAATGCAAGCTTCAAGCAGCCACCCTATTGTCGGTGCCTCAATTTGGAAAAGGTCCAGAGCACCTCCTTCAGATGGTGCTTGCCATATGTATAGCCTTCCTTTTATTAAGGAGAGAGACGCGGAACTTGTTTGGTGTAGGCTAAGGGTGAATTATCAATGACCAGTAGAGTCTTGATTTAACATTTTGGAGTTAGTAATCTTGGCTGTCCGCTGGTGCCACTGAAATTACCCCTGTGGTTTGCTCTGCCTATCCCCATGACAACCAAATCCGGTGCTGAAGCCCTGCAATATCCTGGACCTAGTTACACACCAGGGTTGTAGGATTGCACTTATGAAGGAATGCCTCTTGCACTGTATAAGCTGTTGTTCCACTGAAACCTATTTTGCAAAAACTTTAATATCTGAGGGAAAACATTCCTCGAGGTAATTTATGTTGATTTAAAAAAAAACTTTTTACTCAGTTACATTCTTAATTGTTTTCACTAGTTATTACAAAGAAAGAGCACACAGACAGAAATACACATACAGACCGCAAACAGGCTGGAGCACAGTTTGGGACACCGAGTCTTCTACAATCAGGAAAAGCTACAAGAAAACGCAAATATTGGGAGTAGATCAATCGCAGGCTGGCAAGTGTCATCAAATATATATATTATGTGTATACACACAATAAAGCTGACCACAGCAAGCGTCACATACATCTGTTTGAAAACGTACAAGAAATCTGTATGAGAAACTATGTGGCGACATCCTGGCGACTGATGGCGTGGACTCAGACCAACAACCGTTAAATGATTGGGACACTGACCACAATGCGTCGACTGCCACTTCAATCCCGATCTTGATGACCAAGACCCCGTTGCAGCTGCCCCACAAGTAGCTCCAACAGACCCACCTGCTGTACAAGATATACCTCCAGCTGTTGTACCACTAGCCGCACCTCCAGTTGTACCACCAAACCAACAAGGTCAGCAACAAGTCCAACAACCACAACCTCAGCCCAATTAGGTCCAACTAGCCCAGCTTATTCAGGCCCAAACTTCAAATAATGGTATCCTAGAATTTGGAGAAGTCATCCCCATTAGCACAATTTCTTATGCTTGAAGAAGAGGATTTTAGGGGATATTCTTTATCTGAAGACAGGGACTGCCCTGGTCCCTCAGTATCCAGTGTAGTTGGTTACTTATGAAGCATACCCTGCACTGTAAAAAATATTCCGTAGAAAAAACGGAGAATCACTGGCATCAATGGGAGCCGGGAAACCCACGTTTTTTTTAGGGAATTCCGTTTTTGGAAGCCACCGTTTTTAAGGGAATTCCGTTTTTGGAAGTCACCATAATTTTTATGGAATTTCACTGTTTTATTATACTTTAGCCAAGAACAATTAATTAGCTATTATTGTGAGTTTAAGGCTGCATTATGGACCTGTTGTGATTAACCCCCCCCCCCACCTTTTGTAATTTAGCACTTATTATTATCTATATCATTGTGCAGTTCATTATAATTATCAACCATATCCATTTTAGTTCCATGTGGACATCTTGAGCCCGGACTTCATAATTATCATGAAGTAGCACATATAATGCCCCACAGCACTTAATAATCACAATTCATGAGCAAACATTACTCTAGAATTGCTATAGAACATCTACTACAGTGCTGAGCATATATTTTTTTCTTATTGTCACAAGATGGGTGTCTATGGTATTACAATTACTGCTCGGTGTCCCACACAAATAACTCTTTTATCAATTGTGAATATTTCATCAAATTTAAATTACATCTGTATATCTATGTTATAATCAATTAAGATATTGAAAAATATTAGCATATTATCACATTTATATTGCTTTATAATCTAGAACCATCAGAAAACTCAACGGAGGAACTAGGCTGCCACCTGGTAGGAAAAGATGAAACTACCTGTAAAAGAGAGTTTCACTGTAAAAGAAAAAACGGAGTTTCACTGCAATCATTTACGGAAGTTCACTGTAAAATAGATGAGATTTACAGTGATTCACTGTAAACAAGAAAACGGTGATGCACTGTCAAATTTAACTGAGATTCTCTGTGAATTCAAGGGAATTTTTTTACAGTGTGGGGGAATGGGGGATGCTGAAGCATCATGGGTCTTTTTTACAAAGCATCCCCTGGGGATACAAGAGAGTCCCTGTCTGTGGTTGAAGCATTATAAGATATCCCCTAAAATCTTATGCTTGAAGAATAAGATATGGTGCCAATCTTTCCCACAAAGGAGGATAACATTTCTCAAAGTTTTCAGTCCAACTCTATACTATATGGCCTAAGATGGGGTTTCACCCTTATAATTCTACATAGCATACATAAATGATACTCAGAAGTCATTGTTGTGGTCGCTCTGTTGTTATGTCGTTCTAATGTCTTGATATTATATTGGAAGTAAACTCCACCCACAGAAATACCATGGAGACTAACAGATAATCTAAAGAAGACAAATTATGTGCTTGTTTCTTGCATGAATATTGATCTTCTCCATCACACAGAATTAGGACAGTGTGAGGCTAAAGCCTGTCAAAGCCAATAGATATTATGAAATGTCTCTTTTTTTCTGCCACTGCCCCTGCTATACAGTTAGTCCCAATTCAATATACCACTATGGATATTAGCTAAGCTGGACAATGATTGAACTGAGACACGCAAGGGAACAGTTGTTTGCCATGTTCAGCAGAGCATAGCTCACCATTGTAAAGTCAGCAAACAATGCCCTATCTACAACCCCCTATAGGCAGGCTATCTGTCTGTTGTACACAAACACTGCCAACAAGCTCTCATTCATAGAGTAGGTCCCATTGTTCTCTTTTCTGGCTATTTTAAATCACTATAGTGTTCATCCACTGATGTTTATCACATGCGCCTCACTACCAGTTAAACAGTTGTGTGCAATATGTTAAGATTAAGTTAACAGAGACTATATCTTGAGGCCAGCATCCAGTATCCAGAATATCCAATATAATTGCACCACATTTTTTGATTGAGTCTTTAAAGGAACACATTATACACCCACCTAATCATTAGGTTAAACTTGTATCAGGTGGTGCTAGATAAAGTGCATCAAGCAGAAGGGGCATTTGACATGAAAGAAAAGTGTACAAGTGTCCATGTATCTAATATACTAGCCCAGAAACAGCATGGACCCTACTGTGGCCCAATTAGACCTGCTTCAAGAAGTGTTGATATAAGAGTCAACTGTACATTATCTGCTGCTCCATGTTGGCTCTCTTAGACACCTCAATTACTTGACATTCAAATCTGCCCTATTAGTCTAGTGAATTAAGGGAAATATACTTTATTTCTGGATAAAAGTACCAAAGTTGGTTTATAGGTAGATAAATATATGTTATAAAATATTTTTCCTTGCTCCAAGCAAAAAGTGCCCTGCAACACTATTTTTGGGTCATTTTCTTGAAAAATGTGAAAGATGACAATAACAATTTTATAAGTTAATCTTTTGCAGGTTTCTAGCATTGAGACCTAATAATATTGCCATAATAGACATTAATTGTCATAAATATGAAAGAATCAGCCCCCAAAAAATGCAATATGGGTGCAAAATTAAAGCTGAAAGGCAAAACTAATTGTGGCTCGATGCTTTCATTTTAATTACTTTCACAAGCTGTCAATAGTACTCTTTTAACCGCTCATATATTTTAAGGGTAATTCTATGTGTTTTCATGTATGTTATACCCTGTTAGATTACAAAATTGGTAGTAGTAGGATTATCTAGGGGAGATATGTGATCAATCTATATGGAATGGGTATTGCAGCAGAACACCGCAAACGAAGGGCTGCAGCCACCACAAGTGAACTGCAGTTGTCACACTGGGGGGTTTGGGGGCATGCCCCCTCAAGACAATTTTGAATTTATAGCCTTCAAATAGTCCATTCTTATGAATTTTGCACACACTTTATGAAAGGCCTGATCTACATCTAGCCTCTATCATTTGGTTTAGGATTTTTTTGGAGGGAGAGATCCTTTGGAAAAATACTTTTGTCACCTGAAGGAATGCCCCCCCACCTATAACATGTATTTGAACACATTGAGAAGGAGGGAGTGGTATTGAGGGGAAAGAAGGGGTGCGGTTGGAGATCTTAACTGAACTTGTGGACCTTTTATACAAACTTAAGGTCACATATAAAGTTGCAAGCAGGGTACAGCGAGCTTGGTACCCACAGGATATTTTCGAGATCTAGAGGCAAAAGGGTTCTTTCTGGTGGGTTCTGAGAGCTGTATAGATTCATTTGCAGCCAGCAGTCAGGGGTTGTTCTAGTTGATTTTTCTTTCAAAAAGGAAGACTGTGAATCCACACTCTTTTGTTTTGCATTCTATTTCCTGAATGTCCTTTTTTTCTAATGCTTCCCTTTCCCTCCAACTGCTTCCCTCTCCCTAGGCTTGAGTACACAGAGGTCGTAGAGGGAGGAGAGGCCACAGGGGAAGGCCAGGGCATGGGAGGGGATCTGGAGGGGAGGAGAGTGGACATGGAATTGAAGGTGAGGCTAAGGGATATTGGAGGTGTATGGTAGGGGAGGGACCACGTCCCCCCTCCATCTTCAAGAAATCCCTCAGCCCGCAGCATGCCCCCCCTCCCAAACCTGAGAAGAGGAATGGGGGGAGGGGGGGGGGGGGGTGGCAGAAGGCGTGACAATGCCCCTGCTCTCAGGGGAATTTGGAAATAACCTGGTACAGGATCTATATAAAATATAGCAAATATTTCTGCACGTTTTGTCAAAATCACTTCTCAAACATGAGTTAAAATGTATAACTGAAAACAGTTAATAAGCTTTAAATGCATTATGTCCCACAATAAATAGAGAACACTTGCACCAGCGATTATTTAGAAGAGAATATTCCACCTTCAAAGTACCATAGTGCATTTTGTGGCCTATTTTTCACTCTTTTGCTATCACTGTGCCCCCTGGTGGGCAAAACTAGAACTACCCCACCCCCAGTCACATTTTCCCCCACCTGCTCAGAAATGAATCCCCCCTCCAGGAAAAGATACTATCTACTCCCCTGAAATACTTTTCTTAAATTAAGAGCTAGTTTTCAAATCTTTCTTTTCATTTCCTTCTCTCCTTTTCCTCCATCTTACCTCTCCTCTCTCTTTTTTTGTGTTGGGGGTGGGGGCAATCCTGTTGCATCCCCCCCCTTCCCCCTGAATCAGCCTTTTTTCAAATCAAAAGAAACAACTAAATGAACCTGAAAAATATGGTTTCATGTGATCTGACAGTCATCTTTATGAAGGGCAGCCATCTTGAATTTTTAATGCATGATTTAAATTTGGATATTAACCTACATTTATAGTTACCAGTTAAGCATCTTGTATGGTTTCAGCCCTGAATATTTCTATAAAAGTTCTACAAATTAAGATTTCCTGTTTATTTCAATGATTTTGGTGATCACATTTTAAAATGGCTGAAAAACGGTGATAGCATGGAAATTTCTTTTGGAGCAAGGAAAAAAGTGAAAGTTCTTGGTTCAAACCATGTGTAAAAAACTTTTGGCACTTTTATCCAGTAATAAAGTATAATGCTAATTCGCTCCCTTAATTCACTAGACTATATTGTCTCGAGCATGACACACGAGGATTATCTCACACTAATTAGGAACAGCTAAATGCCCTGAGCTTAATCAGTGAGTTGGCATGGTTGGTGTGCTTTAATGACAATACCCAGGATAGTGACTGTAAAAGACTGGGTAAATGGCCAGGACATAAACTAGTCTCATTTATTTGCATACATTTGAAAAAGTGTCGTTCAGCAAGATTTCCTGAGTGTATACTACCGAGGCAATGACCCCCAAATACCTGTAAAATTGTTTTTGGTACTCACACTCCTTCTCTAACGGTGCCTTCCATGCCTCATTACACCCCAGAGCACTAATCTACTTGTGTTAATCTCTTTAGGCATGTCCCAGTGTACCTGAAGGATGTAAGCCCTTCTCTTAAAGTGGCACTGAGGAAGATAACTCAAGGAAGTTAGAACTAACTGTGTTACGTTGAGCCTTTTCGAGAATCCAGTCCCTTGTTCTGTGTGCAATTAACTCTTGACTATATTGAAAAATATAAACCCCTGAATGTATGTTCAATTTCTACATGATACTTTAGCACTCTTGGAACTATACTGTGGTATATTACCCCTCTATTTCCTTTAGATCAGAGACTCTCTTCAGCCCAAAAAAACTGTTTTATTGCAAGATAACACCAAAGTATACGAAGGAATAAGAGAGGATATAATGTATGTGTTAGACCATGATAAAAAAAAAAATTGCCAATTTTGGCAATGTTTTCCCCCAATCAACAAAAAATTGTGAGATTTGATGCAAAATCTCAATTCTGCAGGGTAATAAGGTTGAAAACGCCTGAAATCACCAAACCAACACAAGTCAGGTATAATATAATCAGTGGAGGAACTGGGATACACCATCTTGAGTGGCATGCTTTGAGATGGGATTGAATAGGGTATGGAAGATACAGGAGCCCTCCTTTGGAGCCAACAAAAATGCTCCCAGAGATATGAAAAACGATGGTCACTCTGGTTGGCTGACAATTTATGTAAGAAAACTTAATAAGGAAAAGTGTAGCAAATTGAGATTTACTAGCTTCGCCAGCAGCATCTTCACCAATATGGGAATTATCTTTCCACTTTTATTCACCCACTTTCATTTCTATTGCAATCCCATTCATACCCCTAATTACAGATACAAGTAGAAATTCATTTCATCAGAATCTTAATCAATGCAAACTGAATTTCCACTTGGTTTGAAATGAGGAGCCTTGAGGTCAATATGAGCTGGGCCATGATAAAGCCAGGAAAGGGGAGGACATCATTATAAGCATCCCAGCCTTTGTCATATTCTGTCATTCTCAACATCTCTTATTCCATCAAATTTTATTTGAATTATAGCTATTTATTTTTATCATATCCCAACCTAACTTTGAAAAACGTACCCTTGGTGGCTGCTCCCCCCCTCCCTCTTGCATCTCTATCATTAGGAAGTAAAATGGACCTGGAACCCCTGAGGTTGCAATCATGCTCTGACACCAACATGTTTCTCCCCCTCAGGCACTGACAAAAACTCATTAAGGATTCATAAGAGAAATTACAGACCCTACCAAGTTTCCTTGTGCTAGCCTCTTAGCCTCTCAGTCCTACCCTGCAGTTTGTTTTACTAATTGTATCATAGAAATGGGAGTTTTATCTTCATAATCAGAGCCAGAAGCAACCTGTGTCAATGGGCATCCTCTCTTGATTGATTACCAGCAGGAACAGGGTGAATTCAAGAGTATCTCAGACCTATTCTATTTACTGATTCTGGTTCTGTGTGCAAAATATCATTTGTTTCTCGAAAGTAAGTCCTGGCTGTTACAATAGAATCATGAATGGTTAGTTCTTTGAAGCACATTTCTGCCCTTTGAAACATATTTGACTCATAGCCCTTTTGCACCGTTGAATACTGAGACTAAAGTTCCCCCCAAAAGTGGGATATTCTTTATCAAAAGATGGTTTCAGTACTCTAAAAAGTGTATTGGCTATACATAAGATGAAATGATATACAATTTGTCTTTTGAATATCTCTCCTTGACTATATTTGGCCACCACAGTTCTGCAAGCCATACCTATAGTAATGCTTTCACTTCTGAAACTCATGTTGTTGCCTCTGGCGAACATATTTGGTAACTGTGGATTGTGTTGCGGATATCAATGGTACTGTTACTTTCAAGGCTTGACACCTTAATTGCAAAAAAAAAAAGATATAAGAACTGATGACTTCCATATGTAAGAATATTGGGTGATTTACATGATTCAATTTTAAAATAATTGGGCGAAATAATCTGAGGCAACCTTTTGGAATAGTTAGGTGAGACTAATATAACCTGAAACACTTTCTTTTCTTCTGGCAAAGCTTTTTTATCCGTCCTGTGTGGTATTGATATCAAACAAAACCTGCTCCAGCATCCACCAGTTCAGGCTTTCAGCAGGGGAGGTTTCCATCTTGGCTCAACTCCTCTTTTTCCTTCTTTCCAATTTCTTCTCTCCCAGCCGGCCCCTTAAGTGGTCATGTGATTCTTGTGACCAGTGAGGTGTGACTGTTCTTAGTGGATGCCTCATTGGTTACGTGTTACATCAAAGAGTCCAGAAGAGACTGATCTTTTATGGCACTGGATCCTTTGGGATTGAAGTATCAGATAGGCAGTGGGGTGGAGGAGGATGCTCAATAACCGATAGGGCTCTTATGATGCCCATATTGAGTGGCGTATTTATGATATTAAAAAAAGGGTGTAGTTAGTGTCCAGTGTCCAAGCGACAAGTTCTGATAGTAAAGTGGAAAGAGTTTGGCTCGGCCATAACAAAGTATCTATTAAATGCAATGGTGTATTTGTTGCCAAAGTTTCAGTCACTATAACCCACAATTTACATGTTGTCAATTATGGTAAGGGAAAGGCTCACCTTATGTTATGTGTAGGTACCCAGGAGTGTCAGTATTGACTAACTTACTCGTCATATTTAGCAGGTCCGGGAAATGGAGGAAAAACCTCCCCAGAGCTGTTATTTACACCAGTGTCAATTTTCACAACGCAGGTAGGTGTGAAAACACTGCAGGGCTCACTGCCTACTGGGTGAGGTGGAGGAGCACAGAGGGAAAGTCTATAGAAAAAGCTTATTTATATGTGATTTCATGGCAATCACCTGTATGATTCACTATTGGTCAGGTATGATTCAAGAGCATACACTAATCTATCTTATGGGATATATACATTTAACAGCAAATTGATAGAAAATTCAGCAAATGGGTTATAAGAAAACCGTTGCTAATTTTAGCCCTGTAGTGTTTATGCTACAAGCAAAACCATTGCTAATTCTAGCCATGCAGTGTTTTCACACCTACCTGCGTTGTGAAAATTGACACTGGTGTAAATAACAGCTCTGGGGAGGGTTTTCCTCCATTTACCGGACCTGTTTAGCTCCCTATTATATGACCAACCCAGATCAGTCAGGTCAGTCAATACTGATCAACCCACCTAGGTTTTTTAAATTTCAGAAATAGCCCCCGTTATGAGTCATTGTCCCTATAATTTATAATAGGAATACTAGTAATATAATCATTTAAATTAATCTACATTCTCTTTCTGAAATACCCTTCAGAAATCCATACTAATAATTCTAATCACAATTGCAACTAGTACTCACTGAATTTCAGCTTTGATTTTAAAGAGGGCCTTTGGGGTGGAAGTGCCATTCAGGCATGATAATTCCAGGGAAATGGAGAAGTCATCAGGAGTGGATTTCAAATAATGAAGGGTAAAGTTTCATTTAAACTCAAGGCTTTAGGCCACATGTTTTCTATTGCGTGGCCTGAGGTTGATCGTAAAATTATATTTCCTATAAATTCTAAAGGTAAGTTGTTAGTTAAAATAGGTAATGATCATTTACAACCATTGCATGCAAAAGGGTTTGTAGTGTAGTCTGTTCAAAACCGATTGTTTACATATAAGCTTAATGGACGCTATTTTGACTAAAATATGTAATCTAACACAAGATCTACTGATAAACTCATCCTATGAACCCCATATCATCAAAGCTCTGAGTGCATTTCTCTTCAATCAAAAATGTAAAGATAATAAAATTCATTTCAGTACCCTCACTCTCATCTACCTTTTCCCTGCCCACCCTTGATTACCACCACCAGAACTTCATTCAGTATTATCAGGAAGTAACATGAAGCCAGAACCCCTGAGGATGCAATCATGCTCCAACACTGCCATCCGTAACATGTTTCTACCCCCTCAGGCACTGACAAAAACTCATTAAGCCTTCACAATAAAAATTGCAGACCTTCCAAAGGTTCCCTGGTGCCAGCGCCTCAGCCTACCATTCCTACCCTGCAGTTAGTTCTCCTAATTATATTGTAGCAGTGGGAGTTTTACCTTCATAATTAGGTGCCATGAGGAGCATGCACAAATGATATGAACCAGTGGCGCAAGGGTAAATCCAGGAGGAAAATAAAGGGTTCTAGTTTCACCCTAGAATACAAATTATAGGGCTTTGCTCACATCAAACACACTTATTTTATTGTTTGAGACTCCTCCACCCAGGGTTGCTATGAATCCTACACAGTAAAAACACCCCCTCCCCCTCCTGTTAGTGATGATGTAGTTTGTGTAATCACTGAGGCATAACCACTGATAACCGTTCTCTATTGATGCCATATTGGTCACATTTTACATCAAAGGGTTTAAGAAGAAACTGGTCTTTCACAGGGAGAGTGGCTCCTTTGGTATTGAAATCTCGGGTTAGGTAGTGGTGTGGTGCCGGATATTCAATAACTGAAGAGATTGTCATATTCTCATCAATAAGTCCAGGAGGGATTATACTCCAAGTGCAAACATAATTCATTTTAACGGTTCTCAATTCTGTTTTTCCTTGACCTGTGGACACTTTGTGGGCAGTGGACAAAACGGCACACAACAGTTCGACTATCTGTGAAGACACCATTTCCAACATCTCAACAATTCATTTCCCCTACCCATCTAATTATCAGAAACGCAGACTGTGCACTTCTTTTTGATTTTTACAGATGTCATGTTGCAGCAAAGAGCATTCATTGTCATCATGTTACTGCATAAAATGTTGACCCATAGGTAAGACCTGATGTATCCATGGGTGCAACACTGGCTAGTTACTCCCCGTAGCTACATTCATGCATTATAACTATAAAGTGCACAGAACATTAAAGAACTATGAGGATACTGATCTTCACCATTATCCTCAATAGGACCAGCAGATGGTACTGGCCCTATGTGTAATCGTCCATATTATTAGGGAGGAGGTGAGCGATATCTGGTCGGTGAGGGCTAAGGGAAACCTTCGAATAACTAGTAGAGACTTGATTCAACATATTGGAGTTAGTCATTTTGGCTGCCTGTTGGTGCCACTGAAATTACCCCTGTGGTCTTTTCTGCCTGTCCACATAACAATCTGTTGATGAAGCCCTGCAATACCCTGGACCTTGTTACCAACAAGTACCAGGGTTGTAGCAAGGGATTTTTAGCCATGTCTTCTGCTCTATCGAAGCTGTTCCATCAAAAACTACTTAGCAAAATTGGATGACTTTTAGCTGAGAGAAAATATTTCTAGAGCGGGTAGGTTGATTTAGGGCTGATTAAAAACGATTTTCTACTCAGTGATAAGTCCCTTGAAAACACACAGGATTAGTACTAAAAACAAAAGTACACACAGAGGCCACAAACAGACTAGGGCACAGCTTGGGAGGCATACACAATCAGGAAAACCCCCAAAAGAGTACTACTATATAACATAAATTATGGGGGTATAGCAGGTCAATAGCTTTGTGGTAAAAGGCATGCACACACATAGACGTACACACACACACAAAGCTGATGACAGCAAAGGTCACATAAATCTGGATGGAAAAGTGGTATCCCTAGATATAGTATAAGAAATAAAAGGCAAACCTTGAGATCTGAAAGACAGCTAATATTGCAGCTTTTACTTTTACATCTTCTATCGCTTTATCAAAATTTTATTAATTTTTCCCTGGTTCTCACTGGGGTTAAGTTGAAATAGAACTGGTGTGAGCCTGCGAAGATTAATCATAATGAAGAGAATGATTAGACACTTCAGTTAATTTCTGAAAAGTCAAACTTCATCTGAGTAAATGCTAATCAAGGCTTTAATCACTTGGTTGAAATGAGGGCCCTTCCTGTAGAAATAATGATGGCAGGAAAGTCAAGCAGTCATCAGCAAGCAGACTTTCACACAATGTAGGATCCGGTTTCTGCTCAAACTCAAGAGTTCTCTACTAGATATAGCAGGCTCCTGAGAGGTTTTTTCACCATAATTATTTTACATTGCACTTCTAAACAATGACATGTATAGAAAATTATATATACATAATATATGGCTCAAGATTCCTGATCACTCAGAATAAACACAGTGTGAAGCCGATAGAGATATAATAATATTATGAAATTTTTATCTCTCTGCCAGTGATCCTTCTATACAGTTAGTCCCAATCCAATATACCACTATGGATATTAGCTAAGCTGGACAATGATTGGACTGAGACATGCAAGGGAACAGTTGTTTGCCATGTTCAGCAGAGCATAGCTCACCATTGTTAAGTAAACAAACAATGCACTATCTACAACCCCCTATAGGCAGGCTATCTGTCTGTTGTCCCTTTCATATGTACACAAACCCTGCCAACATTTATATAGTAGGTCCATAGATTCCGCCCATTTTGAATTGGAATATTGTTCATCCACTCATGTATTAGGAATGTGCGTCATTGCTAGTTGAACAGTCATGCCCAATATGTTTAGCTTTAGTTATCTGGGGCCATTATAATATCCAGAACCTCTGGTGTACCACACCTAATATATTTATTCTGTAGAGGAACCCTTTATCCGTCCACATTATCATAAGGTTGAACTTGAACCAAGTGGAGCTTGTTAGTTGTTAATTGATGAAGTGCATTAAGTAGAAGAGGTATTTGACATGCAAAAATAGTGTACAAGTGGCCACAGTGTATCTTCTATACTAGTTGACAATATGTCATTTTCAGTGCAGAAACCAGGCCATAGCGTATCTTCTATACAAGTTGAAAATATGTCATTTTCAGTGCAAAGACCAAGTGGAGCTTAGTATGATCCAATTAGACCTGCTTAAAGGGTTAGGTATAGCGGTCATCTATTTATTGTGCTCCATTATGTTGCCTCTTTTAGACAGCTCAATTACCTGACATTCAGATCTAACGCATTGTCTTCTCCAGACACATGATGTTTAGTTTACACCAATTAGGAACCACTTGCTGCACTGAGCTCAGTCACTAAGCTGGCATGGGGTCTGTGAGTAGTGTTATGTTATTACCCTTTAAATATATAAATTGATGTCCCTTCACTATGGTACCCTTTCATTCATTATTTTCTTAAGCACTGGACCCTAACTTCTGTTCATAATAGCCATGCTCTTACTGGTGGTACTCCTCCTCCTTCCCTAACCACACCTACTCTGCCTAGTTACACCCCAGAGGAATAATCTACTTGTGTTAATCTGTTTAGGCATGCCCCAGTGGGCCTTACGGATGTAAGCTCTTCTCTTAAAGGGGCACTGAGGAGGAAACTCAATATAATTAGAACTAACTCTGTTAGATTCAGCCTTTTCCAGAACCCAGTGCCTTGTTTGTCTTGGGAATTGTGTGAACTATACTGTAGTATGATTATAACCCCTCTATTCTATAACTGATAAATCAGAGACATAGGGTGAATGTGTTTTCTACATTTCAAAATATAACATAATAGTCACATTGAGATTACTTCAGAATAAGAATAATCTCCAGACCTTTGATGTTGAGACAAGGAACATTCTCCTGAGACTCTTGAATAATTGATCTAACCTCAAAAACACCTTTCTGGGATTTGTCTGAGAGCCCAAAAAACTATTTTATGGCAGGATAACACCAAAGAAAGTGAAGGAATAAGAGGGAATATAATGTATGTGTTAGACCATGATAAATTTGCTTACAGATCGTTCATGATATTGAGCCTTTCAGCGAGAAGGAAAAGGTTAAGAAAAAGAAGGATAATCAATGATATAATCAGTGGAGGAACTGGGCGATATACTATCACTTTCATATTTATGGATTGTATTTGCCTTGTAAACAATACTAAGGAAAATATGTGACTGAGAAATGAAAAAGAAATTGTATAGAAATGTGTGCTTGAAGACACTAAGATCTCAGACTACCTAGTCTGCAGCATGTGAACCAATCATGCAATTACCTTTCCACATTGATTCACTCACTCCCACTTTTATTGCAATCCCATTCATCCCCCTAATTACAAGAACAAGTAGAAATTCATTTCATAAGCATTTTAATCAATCCAAATTGCCGCCTTGGTAGAAAATAAGAGCCTCGAGGTAATAGTGAGCTGAGCCATGATAAAGCCAGGAAAGGGGGGGACATCATCATAACCTATTATGATTCTGTGCATGGGTCCCCCTCCCCAGTCGATAGATTCCATACACAGCAGTGTCCTGACCAGAGGCACCTTTATAGATACAGCAGTGCCCCCTAGATATTGCTTCCATCATGCTCTGACAGCGTCATCAGTAACATGTTTCTCCCCCCTCAGGCCCTAACGAAAATTCATTAAGGATTCATAAGAGAAATTACAAACCCTGCAAAGGTTCCCTCAGGATAGCTTCTCAGCCTGTCAGCCCTACCATGCAGTTGGTTTTCCTAATCATATCCTAGCATTTGGAGTTTTATTTTCAGGATCAGAGCCAGAAGGAACCTGTGTCTATGGGCAATGGGCATCCTCTTTTGATTACCAGTGGGAACAGGGTGAATCCAAGAGAAGCTTAGACAAGTTCTACTAACTGAGTTCTGGTTTTGTGTGCAAAATATGAGTTGGTTCTCTGAATGAATTCCTGGCTTTCACAATAGAGTCATCGATGGTTATTAAATTTTCTTTGTGAGTATGTGACATGTGGGGTGTCTAAACATCATAATTCTTTTTCCCACCACACTATTTATGGTATTCCTAAACCTTAGTGGTAATATACACAGGCGGGAAGAATACAATTGTGGATGGTTAGTTTTCCTTCCAAAAAGGGCCAACATCTGAGAATAGAGTTTTTTCCTCTTTGATAAACATTTTGGCCCTTTCAAACAGGGAATTGACTCATAGCTGGCCTCCACTGAAACTAAAATAATTGCTCTTTCCAGTTCATGTTTTCTAACCAGAGATTTGACATCTTGGAATAGAGGCCCTGCTTTCTAAAACAGTCCTCGTTCTCACAATATAGTCCAAGAGTCGGGACGATCACCAAATAAATGTATGTTTACTGACAGCTACATATTATGTCAGAAAAAAATGGTATCCATAGTTCGCTTTTACTCATTGAGTATATGTTTGGTTACAACAGCTATTCAGATAGCTCACATATCAGTGAGCCGTTCCTATAGTAGGGCTTTCATTATTGAAAATCATGTTGTTGTCGCCTGTCAAATATGTGTGTTGGAAATGTAGACTGTGTTGCCGATATTGATGATCTGTTACTTTCAAGCCCTGACATCTTCAATGCAAAAATATCAGATAATATGAGAATTAATGAGTTTTATAGGAAGGTTGCTTCTAAGAATATGTGGTGATTTACTTGATTCGATTTATAACTTAGGATAATAGGGTAAAATAATTAAAGGCAGGCCTTTTTCGCAAAGGTTATTTTTCTGTCCTGTGTGGTATTGATATCAAACAAAGCCAGCTCCAGCATCCACAAATTCAGGCTTTCAGCAGGAGAGGTTTCCATCTTCGCCCGACTCCTTTCTTTATTTCTTTTCAATTTCTTCTCTCCCAGCAGGCCCCTTAAGTGGTCATGTGATTCTTGTGACCAGTGAGGTGTGACTGTTCTTAGTGGATGCCTCATTGGTTACGTGTTACATCAAAGAGTCCAGAAGAGACTGGTCTTTTATAGAGGAGTGGACCCTTTGGGATTGGAGTCTCAGATAGGCAGTGAGGTGGAGGAGGATGCTCAATTACTGATAGGGGTATTATGAATCCCATATTGAGTGGTTTATTTATAAAAACAAGTGCAGTTAGTGTCCAGTATCCGAGCAACAAGATCTTAAGGTAACATGGAAAAAGTATTTGAGATGCCTTTATCATTGTCCATGTTATCTCAATATGTTTTACATCTAATGATGATTTAAATCAATGTTTTAAAGCTGATATGACAAACAAATTGTCAATTTAATCAAATGATTTTATTGCAGTCAGTGCCTCAGTCAGCACATCCGAGAATGCAATGCTGAAAATATGCAATAGTTGAAACAGAAAAAAACTATATTTAAGATAGACACAATGTAATATTGAAAATTGCCCATTTCCTAAAATAATTACAAAAAGGTGTTCTGGGAAAACCTGTGTATAGTGAATACATACTGATACATGCCCTTGATTCCAATCATAAGGCAGGGGTACTCCATCAACGTCTATCCTTCCCTCCGGTTATAAAACTTGACAAAATATGCATGGATTCAGTTTTCCGCTTCTGCAGAGGTATGTTTGCCCAGTGCGTTCATCACACAGAGGGGAGCACTGGATCTTTTAGAAATTTCCATCTGTCCAGAAATCGTGGGACACATTGACACAATATTTATCAAAACGTCCATCTTCGATGCATCAACTGATTACCCAATTTCTACTTCCACCAAAATTGTCCATCAGTCGCATCAATCGGTCCGTTTACTGCTCTCCTCTGCTTGAAAAATCAACTGGATGGACGGACGTCTGTGGAAGTGGGAAAACATCTTTCTGCCACGGCCGATTCATGTCAGTGGAATCACCCCTTTAGGTGGCTTTCTGGTTGCAGTGAAGCTGACCCTCTGGCCAGCCCAACCTGTCTCCATGACAAGCACATCCGGGCACTGAGGTCCTGCAATATCCGGGACCTTGTTACTCCCGACCACCCACGTGAAGAAGTGGGTGTAGAGAGACCTTCCTCTTAACCCTTTAAGGATCGCATAGTGCATTAATGCATCATGTGTTCCCTTG
Organism: Harmothoe impar; assembly: GCA_947462335.1. Classification (NCBI taxonomy): domain Eukaryota; kingdom Metazoa; phylum Annelida; class Polychaeta; order Phyllodocida; family Polynoidae; genus Harmothoe; species Harmothoe impar. Next base: position 46,443,551 of record OX381718.1, read on the forward strand.
GTTGGTATGATACATGAATGCAACAACGGTGAGTAACTCGCCCGGTGCTGCATCCAAGAATTATGACAACCCTACAGATACACCCCTGAATGGTCAGCATGAAGCACCAATGTAGCCCTGGCGAGTTGCTATAGTTACTCGCCAAGTCTGCATTGGTGTGTCATGAGGACAAGGGCCCTAAACGGGTTTAGTCTCTCATAGAGAAAAATAGTTCACCCATATAATTTTGCTAGACTCCATTTCCACCGATGCTATTCACTCTTCCAGGGTGCTTAAAACGCAAAATGATGTTGATTCAACTAGTTGGTGCTGTTAGTTTAACAACATATTGCTTTGAAATGCCAATGTCGACAATAAGGTAAGTAGACAATTAGTCCATGAGCTGAGCAATTTCTGAGTCTCACATGGGGGGAATAAACCAGACAATATAAATTGGATTGGCATATGTGTGGGGAGCCCAAATCACGTTGCTAGACAACTGGATCACCCAGCTTAGCTTCGTAATCCTCTGAAATATGTCTAAATCACGTTTTTTGTCATGTTTTCCCATTTTCAGGTCTAGATTCCTTGATAAGTGTGTTAGAGGGCTAAAATCCAGTTTCAAAATGATGCTCTTGAATAGGTTATTTTTAGAATACCTTAGATTATGTTCATCTTTAATTTAGATTTAGTGAGAATTAATTGAATTAATTACGGTTATTAAAATGAAATAATCAGATAATTGATTTAGAATGAAATAATGCATGTATAGTTCTGTATAGCTTATTCATTATTACACCCAAATAGGTAGCTAGCATGCTATATAAATGAAATAGCATCTTCTGTCATTGTGTAGGGGTTTACTACCGTAAAACCTTGCATATAGGCCACTGGTGCAGCTGATAGGATCAGCACAAAGTCTAGGTGTGGCTAATACTTAAGTTAGGCCTATATGCAAGGTTTTAAGATAACCATATGTGAGATTTTAAGGAAACCATATGTGACACAATCTGAGAAAAGGGACCTTAATGCCTGGTAAATTAAGGTACCTTCTCCCACTACATATGCTGTAAAACCTCGGGTATAAGGCTAATTCGCGTGTAAGCTGTTACCTTACCATCAATTTCATATGGGGCATCAGCTAACCTTTACCCATTTACCCTTGGTACTGGATCTCGTTCCCAGGTATCAGCACCGATCACCTACCCGGCTCTATAAGGCGGCCCATGATTGTGGCCCAGATTGTGGCCCGGCCTTGGACCAAGCCTGGGCCAGTCTTGGACAGCTAAATAAAGTCTTTAACGTTTTGCCAACATAAGGAGCCATAGAGAAACATTATATACCATGGTTTCCTTACTGGGAGACACCTCCCGTTCCCCTCTTGTTACTTGTCCTTACCTGGGCTATGCCCCACCACTGCCCTATCTGGATGCCCAGAATAGCCTACACCTATGGGGTTTCTCTCCTGTGTGTGTCACTATCTGTGACTTTAAATTGTCTTCTTCTGTTATTATGTGTTCCTTTAAACCATTAAGTATGGTATGATAGCTTAATGCATCATACTCTTGCTCCTCACAGTGCATAAATTCAGCCATGGCAAGTAACTTGCCAGTGGTGCAGTCAGGCATCATGCTGACCATACAGGGTTGAGACAGTTCCGAAGGGTCGGCATGATGCACCAACAAATTACTAGCCAGGCCTGCATTCATGCATCATGACAACAAATGTCATCTTTTAGCAACATGCTGTCCGTAAAGGGTTAACCTACCTGCCATTGTAAATTGTTTCCAACATTGAGAATATATATATGTGAGCTTTCTCTTCTGTCTAAGCCACCATGTGTCTCTTTAAGATACTCCCAGAAATGAGGAAACTCCCACAGGTATAACTCACTCAAGATATCACCCAGTGATCTTACTGAGTTTCATTTGGAAACAATTGTCAATACATTATCATTCGTATAATTTCCTGATGTGTTCACATTCATTGCCTGTCCAAGTGTATCACCAGTTCTCCAAGAATTGGGATCTACCCCTGAGAGGTGCTACCACCTAGTGGAATAACTATGCAAACCAACTAAGCTAAGGCATAGGACTACAGAGCTGCCAGTTGTGGCAGTGTTATGAACTAACATATAAAGTACATTTTGAATATATTCCATGTTCCCAAACATCTTCCAAGATTCTGAAGCTAAGCTGGGCAACTCAGATGTCTAGCAAAGTGATTTGGGGTCCCCAGATATGTACCAATCCAAGATTTATTGTCTGGTTTGTTCCCCCAATATGAGACTGATATGCCATATATGTGCGTTGGGCTCAAGGTCTAAATACAGGGATAATAAATCCGATATAGAAATATGCTCAGTGTCCTCAGTACTATTGTCTTTTCTCATAGTCTAGTAACAACTTGTCCATTTAGTTAAAGATTAACAAGCCTAAGCTAATGATAAAAATGCATTTTCCCCTTAGATGAACAGTAGAATAGCAACTGGATCGACTACCGAAAGGTAAACCCATTCAAAACAACATGGGAACCATCAAAGATGTCCCCTAAACTGTCTTTCCCTGTAGTTGTCACGCCCCCTGGGTGTAGTGGTCACAACTCATACTGTGTGTGGTGGGGTACCTAAGGCCAGTGAGATGCCACCTGGTGAGCAAGTATGGAACTTCTGCATATACCCACTGATACCACAGCTCTCTCCAGCAAACCGGGGCAAGCTTGGGCGAACTATGGGCATACCCAAGCCAATCCTATTGGATTGGATTGGGTATGCCCAAGGCTCGCCCAAGCTCAACCTTATTTACCGGGTCGTCCCAGCAAAATAGTGCCTTGTAAAGTAATTTTCTGAGCCACTCACCGTTTATAAGCCAGGCCTTAACTTTACAAACAGACAAAGGTGTACTGCTGATGGTTATCTAAGCAGGCAAAGCCGATTGAGATATAACGATCAATTATGGGAAATCAGATTGCTCCTTTGTCTTTATTTCATGTCATTATTGTCGAAATTCCAATCTATTGATCCGGTTATATAATGGTTAACTTTTTCCCAGCCGGCTAGTGCATTAATGCACTACCTGGTAAAAAACGGCTAGTGCATGAATTCACTATGAAGTCGCCATTTTTGGTATCAAATGCTGATGAGTACCGCAAATAAATATTTTGAGAAGACATGTTTTGTTATTATGGTACCATGTGAAGGGAAATTACATCCAGCTTGCAATTTCTTATTACTGCTGAGTCTGGGGCCTTAATATGCCGTATTCTGGGGAGATTAAACTTGGTTTTATTGGTCCTAAGATGTTCGTATAGATGTCCATTATACATTCCCAAGGTTTGGTTGCAATATCAATAGAAGAAAGGGATTTTCCATAATAATGTGCAAATGCTGTTTTCCTATTCATTTCTACAGTTAAGGTATTCCTTTGCTCAAATGGCTGTATCATGAAAGTTAGTACCGTGACATGGCGATTTCTTTTGATTTTCTATTAGATAATAAATCAAATAAACATAATCCTCATAGTTATATGCAAAAGTCAATAGAACATCAGTAATCCTGGAACAAGTAGCAAGTTCCTTTGAATAACCAGTTATGATGATGTGACAGGTCATTCGATATGTTTAGGCTATTTCACTGGGTTTGTAAAAGACAACATTCTTGATATGATCTGCTCTGTTTATAGGACAAGTGTCTTGCTCTCGTAGTAAGCCGGGCCCCGGGTATTGGCCTGTTGACAAAAGGCAACCTAAACACAATTTATTCAGAGGGTCATAGCTTCAAACTAACATTTTCTAATATTTTCACAAGTATTATATTGATTTGAAGCCAACGTACCATCTCTTAATTTGGGAACACATTATAGAAGGAGAACGTTTGAATTTGTTAGAATTATTGATAATTATTATTAGAATTATCTAGAAAAAACGTTTTAAGATGATAAATAAAATGATGATAGATGATATTTTTCACTAAACAATGCTAAATGTACTCTAAAAATAACAAACAAAAGATTTCATAATTATGTTCGTCGTGATACTAATGTTATTTGGTGCCCACCAGGGGAGTTAGGTTAAGTTGGGGGAAATCCCACCCTATTAGATAGTAGCTTACGTACGACGTTGAAGTTGACCTAGATGACTATTCATCTAAGGAGTACACTGGATGTTATGTTAGAACTGAGTACAGCTTCGGTGCATCCCAGCCAGCACTAGTTATCACTGTAACCGTATCCCTAAGGGGACGTTAAGGTGTTTAAGGAGAACCCAAGACGCATCAATCCAGTGTAGTTCACACAGGATTAGCATTACTTGGATGAAAACAAACTCAGCTGCAAGCGCTGCATTTAAACCATTTTTATAATATAGTCTAGATACCTACACAACGGAGATATCGGTCTGGTGCATCCCTGGTATAGGGGGCCTTTAGATTCATGATACTAGGAGGACAGTTACGGAAGAGGAACCACGAGTGGTCTTCCACCCAAGTATATATCATGGAATAAAGCATAAAAACTAGAGTATGTGTCAATATGTTGACTATATATGTGACATGCACAGGGAAAAGGGTACTGTAATAGGTCTCATTTTGGAGATCACGTCACATTATGGAGAAGAGAGGAACCCACTGGTAGGTGGTTGAGGTGACTGCCAGGCATGCAGTGATCTCATGGTAACAGTCTTGACACAAATACACCGGAGTAATTGGGGCTGACATCCATCTCCACCACTGGAACTCACCATGGACTGGAGAACCCACTCCTACCTCACCAATTGTGTCATGTTCTGCATACTCACAGGTAAATTGACAGAGGTGGAGATGGAGTTACAGTTTAACTGTCCTCCAACTGTTGGGCATATATCCGGGGGGGGGGGCACTCCCCCAGCATTAGTGACTATGTGTGAACACGATTCTAAGGCAAAGGCTATGTTCTTGGGCCCTGGGCAAGGGCCCGCGAGGGTCCTTGATAAGAGGTGCAATTTAGACAATTTTGTAGGAAAAGGGGTACATTTTTGGGCTGAATGACTGGGAAATTTCCTAAATGACACGGTAACCCACCTTGTTTCAACATTAAAGACACATATTTATGTATAGGCTAAAGGAAAGGGCTACCCTTTTATGGGCTACTTTCTTTTATTAGCCTACTCTTGATAATGGTAGGCTTATTCTTTTTCGTCCCCCCTTGATTACGGTATATGTTTGGCCAGTTCTCCGTGAAAGGGGTCACTTTCTGTTGAATTACCCCCCCCCTCCCCCGTGATAAGGGTCCTAAATTTGAGGTGATGTTCACACATAGTTACTATAGAAAAGATAGGGAGTGGCCCCCCGGGGCATATATATGGCCATGTATGTTTCATGAGTGACAATTAACCCAAAATATAAATGCCACTTCCTGATGGAACCTCTATATATATTTAATCTGTTTCTTACAGCCGTAAAATATAAGACATGGTATTTATCCACCCAAATGCCACATATGTTTAGATGTATTTCATGTAGAAAAAAGAAGTATGTTCCTACAAATTATAGGAACATTATAAACATAGAATTATAGACAGGCGCTTTCTTCAAAGCAGTGTGCAGAAATTGGATCTCGTTCTCCACAGCCCCGTTTGACACTCTGAAGTCATCAAAACCAACCAATAAGTTAATATTTCAACAGTACATTTTAAAAGATAGCTACAGAGATTCACTCTAATCTATCCAATGTCACAGTGGATTCAGTTGTTGAGCCCTGGCTTGAGCCACATTCCCCTTGGCGCCGCCTCTGGAAATGTGACACAGGCTCGATCAACTCCTGAAAAAATGAATATTTGGATAGATTCTCGTGAATTTCTGTCTCTAATTATCCCGATGTTTGGCCGGGTCCTCATGTCAACAATCACTGTGGTGTACATAGATATAGATACTAGATACATGAATACGTCCATGAATGCTGTTATTGAGTTTTATAAGTGTATTTATTTGATCAGATTATCTTCGAAAATACACTCACATTATCAATGTACATTATTAAGGGCCTACGGTGCATTTCCGCTGGTTTTCCTTTATAATTATAGTCTCTAACCTAATTTGTTAGGGGAGAATGGCTCCCTGCCAATCTACACCTATTTTCTGTGTATTTTCTTCTGTTTATTGTAACCCTTCAAATTATTTTCATATTCCTCTCATTTCACCCGCTTAGGGCCGCATTGTGCATTAATTAACGGTGTATTGGTCGTCATGATGCATAGATGCGAGTTACTTGCCAAGGCTGCATTCAAGCATCATGACACTTGCCAAGGCTGCATTCAAGCATCATGACGATCCTGCATGTTAAATTTGATACACTCCCGAAGGTTCAGCATGGCGATGAATGCAGTACAGTCAAGTGGACTCGCACGGAATGCATTCATACATCGTTACGAAAAAATTGCCATACTGCATTAAACCATCCTGCAATCCATACAGAGTTGGTAAAAAGATTCGAGTACCATAATCACTCAAGATTTCTCTTTCCTATACACACAGGATCGCTGACCGCCACAGAGGATGTGAAAGAAAACTCGACCATCACACTCCCATGTCACCAAACCATACCCAAGTTCATCAGGCGGACCTGGTTCAAAGGATTCCTCAATGCCAGCACCAACCTTAGCGCCATTGCAATATTCAGTGAAATAGGGGGCCTGGAGGTGACCGCCTTAGGCCCTGGAGGACCAGAGAAGACTGTGCTCCTGCCCACCTTCAGTTTGTCTATTAGTCGTGTTGGATTGGGGGATGATGATTATTTCAGTTGTAAGGCGGTGTTGCGTGGAGGCGGGGTGCAGTATACCAATACGAGGCTCCGAGTCTATGGTAGTTTTTTTTTACCTCTCGTGATCATTGCATATAATCTATTGTAATATTTGGTTATGTGACATATACAAGGGCATCTTTCATTCACACAAATCATATTGTCTATATAAACTGTACACTTTGAACATATATATATTACCACATGTATTGTTACATTTGGAATGTATGAAGAACGTTTTACACCCTGCATGAATTAGAGCACTTGTGGCTGTGTCTCATGAGATGGGGGCCAATGTGCTACTCTTTGACCGGGTGCCATCTTTGACCAGGTGCCATCTTTGGCCGTTTTATGACAGGCTTGATAGAAAACGGTTTATTCGGGGAAGATGAAGATACAAATGGGATACTAGTCTCCAGAGCAAACAGTCACTTATCAGACACTTCTCTAGCACTTACTGGAGCGACAGTCTGCCGCGTACTGCAGTGACGTCGGCGTTCATTGGCGACGGTGGGACGTACGAGCGCTGCCATTGGTCAGTGCCCCCTACGCGTATGAAATCGTACGTGTGGGAATTTACTGTGCGGCAGACTCTGGCTCCCAGTGACATAGCGCAGCGACGTGGATGGATTTGCCGGTGTTTGCTCTGGAGACTAAATGGGATACTTGTAACATTCATAAACATTTTCAGCCCATTTTTATCTTCATCTGCCCTAAATAAACCGTTTTCTATCAAGCCTGTCAAGAATGGCACCTGGTCAAAGACTATCACATTGGCCCGATCTCATGAGACACAGCTTTGTACTAAATAGTAGCCATGGAAACGTTATCATCATTCTAAATTCAAGCAGCCAATTGATAGACGGTATGACAAGGATATATTTACTGAATTCATACAGAATGGAAATATCATTTAAAGATCGAAGGTTAGAGAAAATGTATGACAATGTTTGGATATTTAATAAGCTTATCGGCATTTGGGATTGGACAGTGCCCATCACGGGTACACGTGGGGACAGTCTTTGAAAACTATCAGTGGTATCTGCTAAGGGCTGGAAAGCTCGTGACCTATCATCTAAAATTCACTTTTTTCATGGAGGGCCCTTTTCCCTAGTACCCGTGTCATTGATTGCATAAGCCAATAGGACAACCTTTAAAGATATTAGCCAGGGTAGATACAGCTTCCAACCCATGTAAGCGTCTCTTTTCCTATCCAACAGTTCAACCAACCATCACCATGACAACCACCTCCACCACCCTCACTGAGGGTGACTTCATCACAGTTTACTGCAATGTCCCCCGAGTGTACCCTGTGCACCACCTCCCCCAGGGCCTGGTCCTACACTGGAGGAACGGCTCCACGGCAGGAGACCCAGACCTTAATGCTGACAGGTCCCACAGTTATAGTGTCTCCAGGAGCTGGAGGGTGGGCCTGGAGGAGGATGGCACCAATGTGAGCTGCTCCATCGTACCACGGATGGGTGAGAAGGTTGTGGAGTACAGGATAATATCTGTTACTGGTCAGTACACTGAATATAGCGTGAAACCAAAAATATGTCCTTTTATTTATTTATTTTTTAAACCTTCGAAACGGCTGAAATGGTGGCTATGTATGCACATAAATGGCGGGGAATTCGTTATATTATAGTGTTAGAATATCCATTAACCTTACCCCGGCATTTCTGTGTACAGATATAACAGCCTCTTGTATCTATCTTGTATTTATTAAAATTGTACAGAGGATAATCAGCACTCCAAATGTATTAGCACAAACCGGTGTGATATTAGCATAATATCATTGGAAGCTACATGTGGACAGATATCATGCACATTTCTGACAGTATGTTCTACTCTGTTGTTCCCAGCCAAGGAAGACACTCCAGTGCTGCCTAGAGTAGACCAATCTAATGTGCAGTACGAGGCAATTATTGGAGGATGCGTCATCCTCTTGCTGCTTGTGGTGTTTGGTGCTGCCATCTACCTGCACAAAGTGAGGACCAGGAACAGGGACAACAGGGATGGTAAGGTTACAACTATATGAAGAGTTTGGATGCAAAACGACATAAGCGCCATTCTAAAAATAGGGACAAAAATCTGAAAAAAATGAAGATTAGGGAGAGTGAAATATAATCCTCAAATATTTTTTCCTAGATTTACTATTTTTCATATCATTAGGACCTACTATGTATACTTTGTTACCAAATTATAATAATTGACCCCAAGGTGTCTTTCTTCCCTTTACTTTTTTCCCAGTACTCCCTAATGCTTAAGCGCTAAATCAAAAACAAATTTGATATGGATATTTAGGTAGGTAGGTAGGTAGGTAGGTAGGTAGGTAGGTTGTTTTCCACAATATACTGCATTTAGATATATATTGTTAAAGTTTCTGACAGGAAATCATATACCCAGAACCAAACGCTAGCCATTAGTGTAATCGTGGCAGAGAGTACCATTTTACTGTGTGGTACAATAAGCTTTACATGTTTCATTCACTACTAGATGGGGATGTACCTATAATCCAAGCCGAACCGATTCGCCAAGGAAATGAAAACAATCCTGAACCGGCTGGCCCTGTAAACCAAGGTATATTGATATAAAATATACTTAAATCACTATAGAGAGTTGGCAATATCATATTCTATGTAGTAGTTATAGGACGTGTACCAATCTGTATGCGAAATACAGTGAAGGAGCCATATAGGCTCCTTCACTGAATACCCTTACAGATTGGTACTAGGCCTATAACTACTTTATACCACTAGCTGTATGCAGTATACAAGAGGTGTGAAATGCTTTGTTCTCCATGCCCGCTGTGGTATAAAGTAGTATAATTGTGAATAGTACAGTTTTTCGCAAGTATGTCTGTTCATACACTGTAAATAGTGAGACCAAAAACGAGTTGAGTTTGAGTTTTGGAAATTGTTATTGCATAACATCTCCTATCAGGGAGTATTAATAGTACTACATATGGTAAATAGTTCTTATACTCTAAGCCAACAGCATAATATTATTCTACTGCCCACGAACACTGCACTACGGCATCATCTACTGTTAACTACTATAGATTCTACTGCTCATCTACATTAACTTCTAACAGTGTATTTTGTTTATGATTGTAGAAGTCCAACACGGAGATGTAGATGACCTGGCCCATGTTAACAGACCTGCCCTAATGAACTTAGGTAGATGAGTATAAATTTGTACAACAATTTCCTTTTTTTAACTACGATTGAATGATACACTATTCTATGGTAACCTTCACAGGCGCAGTGATGTTGATTAATACTTATTGCATATTAACCATCCTGAGATGGTAACCAATAGTTCAAATAATGTATAACATCACTTCCCTTGTTCACAATTATGCATACATCCTAGTGATACTCACATGCTCACGTACAGTGGCCCAAGAGGGCCGAAATGTGATTCTGACGAAAGAAAAAGTGATTTGAAAAAAAAAGTTTAATCTTCACAAAAAGGTTAGTTCAAATAGAAAATGAAATGCCCTGACCCTAACTGTTTTGTAAAAATTGAATTTTTTTTTCAAAATACATCTTCAATGTAGAAACCAAAGGACCTCTTGGGGGACTATATGGAAGCATACCTGACAGTGACGTCTGCGCTACAGAAATATAACATCTGAAAGAATTAGCTCCTTTTGTCGTGATTCCTGTGCTTTTCATATATTCTTTCCAATAGTGATTCGATTCGCTGTAAGAGGATCATATATGTATGTGAGATAACGTTTCATTACTAATACATGGTAGAGTATCATAGTAATGCATGGTGTCTTAAATAATAATCATAATCGTATTAAATGATATCACATCATTATAACTAGATGAGGATATACCTAAACCAGCCGACCAGATACCTAAAGAACCTGTAGACAATGCTGACACTGTTAACGGTCCCGCTCCTGCGAACCCAGGTAGATATAAATATTATCATACAGAGTTAAGCTTGTCAGCTTTCGTGCTACTAATCTTTTGTTCAAATTATAATTGTTCAAATTATAATTGTACAGTTTTGGATGGTCTCATACTTGTACTTGACCTGATTAGAGAAGATTGATGCCTGTGTCCTAATCATTGGACATACTCTCTTAAAAAAACATCTTCCAGAGTCTGACCTAGAATTTGAAGAGTGGCTGAAAGCTACAGAACTCTCAGAGGCCACCAGAAAGAAGCTCGAGGATGAGGAAATCACAACTATTCCTGACCTAGAGAGGCTAGATGAGAACAATGTAATGAGACTGCGCTTGTCCATTGGTCAAGAGAATCGTCTCAAGGATGGACTAAGTAAAGAATAAAATTCTTCATGTTCAAATAGTGTGTATACACTGATCGTATAATAGTAATATTAATGGAAGATCCAAATATATATATATATATATATATATATATATATATATATATATATATATATATATATATATATATATATCATATTTTACTGTATTTTATTGTAATTATGTTGACTTGTGAGTGTTATCTGTTGTATAATGTTTCTTACGGTCATGAGTGCAGCCAAGATAAATGTTTAAGATGTATATCGTCTCCGATCATATAATATGATATAGGAATAGACACGGGTAAGGGGTAAGAGCTGGTAATATTAATTTCATGATACAACACTAGCATCAATTATTCAAACGTATGTGATAAATCGAGTGCTGTCTGATTTCAGAGGGGCTGAAGAGGAAGACTATTGGCGATGACGATTTACTTCATATCAAGATATCAGAATGTGAAGGTGGGGAATATGAAATATTCTGATATTTAAAACTCCCAAAAACTATGATTGTAATAATCAGAAACCTACATGCCTTTACATTTGTGCATATTTCGATCCAAGGGACACCTCTTCGTTTGCAACTTCTTCTATATTGGTAATTGCTTCACCCCGTTGTTGTAATATAAAATGTACCTATCTAAAAATAATGATATAATGTTTCTTGGAGAACAAAGGCGTATTTGCCTGAATTTGAATTTCCCTCTATGATACAACCCTAAAATTTAAAGCATCAGGAAGGCGTTTCACCGTATGTTGATATAAAAAACAAGATACGGCCAAAAGATGCGGTCAAGATGCAGACAAAATATCACCAAAGCAAATTTTCTGTTTCTTTTCACCCTCCGCATACCCTCCGTATCTTTTTTTACAAAATATCAACATACGGCATCCAACATACGGCCCTCTCAAGATACGGACATTGTCACCTGTCCCTTTTAGAAAAATATGCAAAAACCAGTCTACATTCCGGGAAACCCCTAGGGAATTCCCTCTGTGACGTCATAATATGTAGCAACATACGGAGGTAGGCTGGGGAGGGTATATATAGGGTCCGTATGTTGGGGGGAGAGACAGGGGAGGGACAGGAGAGGTTTGGGAAGGGACAGGATAGGTCGGGGAAGAGATAGAAAAGGTCGGGAAAGGCACCTCTGTACTCTGATAGCTATTGCCTGTTTAAACACAAGGAGTCTGTGGGCAAATTTTCAGCTCTGTAGGGCCATTATTTACCGAGTTACAGAAGAAAAGACATTTTTGGGTATAATTTTGTTGAAAATCAATTTTTTTAATTTATCTTTTTTTGATTATAAAGGTAGAAGTTGGACTTTACTTATCTAGTCATTAAAACAATCCTAGAGACATTTTTTTACATATATATGTACACTTTAAAAAGGGAGAAGGGAGGTGGGGGCACCAACACAGGCCGGAATTTGCAGTCAATGGCTATACTAATGCTGCACATATGGGTGTAACGGTACGATGGCCTGTTTGGTCAGTAAAACATGGATCCACACAGGGGAGAAACCTCTCTTGTGTTGCCTACCATGTCTGTTGAGTCCCCCTTTTTAATGTGCTATATATATGTAATAAAATGGCCCTAGAATTATTTTAACGAGTAAATGAGTTAAGTCCAACTTCTACCTTCATGATAAAAAAAATTTGGGAGAAATTACATGAAAAAGAGTCTTTTCTTCCATTACTCGGTAAATAATGGCCCTACAGAGCTGAAACTTTGCCCACAGACTCCTTGTGTATAAACGGTGGTAGACAACAGAGTACAGAGCTGGCTGTAGTGGTGACGAAATGGTAGTAGTGGCTCCTACCATTTCCTCATGGCCCCTACCATTTTGTCATGGCCCCTACCATCTCCTCATGGCCCCTACCCTCTCCTCACGGCCCCTACCATCTCCTCACGGCCCCTACCATCTCCTCACGGCCCCTACCATCTCCTCACATACAGAAGCCCAAAAGGGTCAGAATTTTTTTTTTTTTTTTTCAATCAAGAAAAGTTGTTTTGCCATTTTTTTTGTAAAAGTTTTTTTTTTTTTTTCACTTTTATAAAAGTTTTTTTTTCACTTTTGTGGAATTTTTTTTTTTCACTTTTGCAAAAGTTTTTTTTTTCACTTTTACAAAAAGTTTTTTTTTCAATTTCGTAACTTCTTTTTTAAATTTTGAAAAAAGTTTTTTTTTTCCTTTCCATAGAATTTTTTTTATTTTTTTTTTAAGTATTTGTTCATTTCTGGGAAAATGGCCGATTTGCCGAGAAAATGGGTCAAAAACGGGAAATTGTTGATTTTAGGGAAAATGGCCGATTTGGCGAGATATTGGGTCAAATGCGTAGAAAATGATGATTTTCAGGAAAATGACCAATTTGGCGAGAAACGTCAAATTTGGAAAAATGACGATTTTCAGGAAAATGGCCGATTTGGTGAGAAAATGGGTCAAATTCGGAAAAAATGTTGATTTGAGGGAAAATGGCCGATTTGGCGAGAAAATGGGTCAAATCCAGAAAAATGATGATTTTCAGGATAATGGCCGATTTGGCGTGAAACTGGGTCGAATTCGGAAAAAACATAGATTTTAGGGAAGATGGTCGATTTGGCGAGAAAATGGGTCAAATTCGTAAAATGATGATTTTCAGAAAAATGGCTGATTTTGACCAAATTTCTCGCCAAATCAGCCATTTTCCTGAAAATCACATTTTTCCGATTTTGACCAATTTTCTCGCCAAATCAGCCATTCTCCCTCAAATAGACATTTTTCCGAATTTGACCCCGTTTTCTCGCCAAATCGGCCATTTTCCTGAAAATTATCATTTTTCCAAATTTGAGCCATTTTCTCGCCAAATCGGCCATTTTCCCTAAAATTGACATTTTTCCAAATATGACCAATTTTCTCGCCAAATCGGCCATTTTCCTCAAATCAACATTTTTCTGAATTTGACCCATTTTCTCGCCAAATCGGCAATTTTCCTGAAAATCATCATTTTTCTGAATTTGACCCATTTTCTCGCCAAATTGGTCATTTTCCTGAAAGTCATCAATTTTTACGAATTTGACCCAATTTCTCGCCAAATCGGCCATTTTCCCTAAAATCGACAATATCACGTTTTTGACCCATTTTCTCGGCAAATCGGCCATTTTCCCAGAAATGAAAAAAACTTTAAAAAAAAAAGAAATTCTTAGGAAAGGAAAAAAAAAAACTTTTTTCAAAATTTAAAAAAAAAAAATTACGAAATTGAAAAAAAAACACTTTTTGTAAAAGTGAAAAAAAAACTATTTTTTGCAAAAGTGAAAAAAAAAAATTCCACAAAAGTGAAAAAAAAGACTTTTACAAAAGTGAAAAAAAAAAAACTTACAAAAAAACGAAAAAAAAACTGTTCTTGTTTGAAAATAAAAAAAAACTTTTCTGACCCTTCTGGGCTTTTGTACTCACGGCCCCTACCATCCCCATCTCTTTATCACCATTACAATCTGAAGTGATATGACACATACGGAGCAAAAATACCACATACGGCACACAAAAGACACATACGGCCCCAAAAAACAGGGTATATGTGCATAATTTGACATATCACCCCCCCCCCCTACCCCTCCGTATATCTTGTACTAACTACGCCAAAGATGCGGAATTTTTGTGCTCCGCATGTTGAGCTGAAACGCAATTTTCGCCATATGTACATACGGCTTGCCGTATGTACATACGGCGGCCGTATCTTTTTCCGTAAGATGCGGACATGTTGAGCTGAAACGCAAAAATGAACTGAAACGCAAAAAAGACACATACGGCCCCTCCGTATGATACGGTGAAACACCTTCCAGGTGAAACCTGACAGTGTAAGATATACACAATGAAATAAAACTATAATATTATATTGAACTATGAATATTATACTGTTGAACAGGGACAGACAACAAAGCATTTGAACTAGATGAGCCAGCCACACATGAGGAGGGTCCAGGTAAGTCTGAATTCTGATATATGGATTATGGAAAAACTAGGCTTAGGACATATATTTGGTCCAATAGAGTATAATTTTAGATATGAATATCGAGTGTGATAGTGCAGCTTAGCTATAATGAGTAGGCGACCCCTTCACTTGTCCTCCATCAAGTAAA